>JAVXUO010001311.1:1200000-1800000 GCA_033065855.1 Escallonia rubra | reverse complement strand
TGCTTGCATATGAAAGGAAAGAAGGGAGCTGAGGACCGATTTGATGAGTGTTGCGCGGCCCGCTTTATTAAGAAGAAGACTTTTCCAACCCGCACAACGGTTTTGAATACGAGCAACAAGAGATCGGAAGAAGGATGTGCGGTGAGTGACAATATCCAGAGAAGTCCCTAAATAATTGTCGGCCGAACGGTGGATAGGGATACCGAGTTGGAGAGAAAAATAGTTGGTTAAGGCTATGGGTGTGTTGGGGCTGACAAAGAGAGTAGATTTGGTAGAATTGATTTGTTGACCCGAATCTTGAGAGTATTGTTGAAGTAAGATTGTGAGGAGCTCACAGCATAAAGGAGTAATGGATAGGAAAATGATAGAGTCATCCGCAAAGAAAAGGTGGTTAATGAGAGGAGATTGTCTAGAAAGTTTGAGGCCGATAATTCCACTATACTCCTGAGCGCAGGTAAGCATTTGAGAGAGGACCTCAGTACAGAGGATAAAAAGAGAAGGAGATAGAGGGTCCCCCTGACGAAGGCCACACGAAGGCTTGAAGAATTGCGTAGGAGAGCCATCCACCAAGATGGAAAAGGAGACAATAGAGATGCATTGCATAAGTAACCGAATCCATTTTGGTGAAAACCCTACTTGGACTAAAACTGCCTCCACAAAATCCCACCTGATGCGATCAAAGGCCTTACTCATGTCAATCTTGAGAGAGCCAGTGGCTTTCTTCCCTGATTTTTTTAATCGGATAGAATTTGTGAGTTCTTGAGCAATAAGAATGTTATCCACAATTCGGCGCCCTTTTGTAAAAGCGTTCTGATATGGTGAGATGAGAGAGGGGATCACTTCTTTGAGGCGATTATTAATAACCTTGGCTATAATTTTGTACAGAGTGTTGCAGAGACTGATCGGGCGAAAATCGCTCGGATGCATTGGGTATTCTTTTTTGGGAATGAGAGTGATGAAGGTCCTATTAACTTCTGATAACATGTGACCCGAGTTGAGGAAAGAGAGAACAGCAGTAGACAGCGATTGCCCCATAAAAGTCCAGCATTTTTTACAGACAATGGGAGGGAAACCATCTGGTCCGGGAGATTTGAGTGGGCTTAGCTGAAAGACTGCCTTCTTGACTTCTAAGGCACTGAAAGGGATGTTAAGATCACTTAACTGTGAAGGAGAAAGATGATAGAGCAGATTTCCGACTGAGTCTAGGGTTCGAGTTTCTTCGGGAGGGAATACCGGGGCAAGGATGGAGCTGAAGTGCTGGAGGAAACTACTATGAAGCTCTACAACAGAGGAGCAGACAGTTCCGTGAGGATTGAGGGTGTTGGAGAAGTTAGATTTGGATTTATGCATACGAACGGAAGCATGAAAGAACTTCGTATTGCGGTCTCCTAGAGACAACCAATGTTCCGTGGAGCGTTGTTTCCAATATATTTCTTCACAATCCATCAACCAATTTAATTTCTCTTGAAGCACTTTATTTTGAATAATGGCTTGAGGGGAAGGTAAGTTTGCTTGAGTAAGAGGGAGTTGAAGACGAATGGAATGGATCTGAGCATCTAACTTGTGAAACTGAGATTTGCCCCATAAGGAGAGATTGTGAAGAATGAGATGATGAAGACGCATAAGACCATATAAAGGGGACCCAGAAACTGATGTGTTCCATAAAGAGTGAATTATAGCTAAACCATCCTGATGTTGCAACCAAACTGCCTCAAAACGTTTAGGGAATATTTTGGGTTTCTTCAAAGGATGTGAGTCTAAGAGAAGAGGAGCATAATCAGAGCATTGAATACCCAGGTTGGTAGTGGTAGCCAAAGGGTAAGCTAGAAGCCAATCAGCATTGGAAAGACAACGGTCCAATTTTTCAAAGGTACAGTCATAGTCCAGACGACCATTGGACCAAGTAAAGATGGGGCCTTTCCAAGCAATGTTGAGGAGACCAAGATGTTCAATGAGGTTTTCAAGATAAGCGTGCCCCGGATAATGAGCTATGTGGTTCCCTATTTTTTCTTCAATAGATAAGACTTGGTTGAAATCGCCTATCAGAATTAACGGTCCAGATATCCTTTGAAGAGCTTGGCTAATAACGTTCCACGTCTCTTGGTGTTTCTCAACCACAGGGTGACCATACACAAAACCCGATGTCCAAAGGGGGGTGTTATTAAGGGAGATCGAGAGAACGATGAGATGGCTGGATTGAGAGAGTAAGGTACCAGACAGGGGGGATCTCAATCCCACCCAAAGGCCTCCTTTAAGGCCGATAGGATTATGGCCATAGAAGAGCTCAAATCCTTCCTTCCGAAAGAGCGAAGCAATTTTTAAAGTGTCCATCTTTGTTTCCTGGAGAAAGAGAATATCAGGGTGGTGCCGACGGATCAGAAGCTTGGCTGACGAACTGTACGGGGTTGACCCAACCCCCGACAGTTCCAGCTGAGGATTTTCATTGGAGGTGAAGGGGTTGTTCAAGGACAAACCCCGAAACCTGCCCAGGATCAGTAGGCGAATACGTCCGTTCAGAACGAGGACGTTTATCAACTGGGCAGTACCAGAGATTAAGAGGGATATCGCTTGCCTTCCGTTTCCTTGAGGTAACACTAAACTGACTTTTCCTTGTGTGATCAGACTGTCTCAGAGGAGTATGAAGCTGAGATTTCAGTAAGGCAGGGTGAATAAGCGCGAGCTTAGGCCATTTAAAGCGACTGTAAGGAAAATAGGAGGCTTGAGCCAAACGTTTCCTTTCGAAAGTGGAATGAGGATTTAGTCTATCAATCCAAGACTTTAGAATGACTCGAAAAAGGCCAGAAGATGAGAGTCCAGACTGTTGTCTTGGGACAACCAAAGTCTCCGAAAATTTGTGAGATAGGGCCCGTTTCAAAATGGTCCCTAAGCTTCTCTTCCATTCCCTGAAACTAGTGGTCCACCAAAAAAACAAGAACGGTAGGAACAGGGCGACCACAACTTCAAGATTCTCGGATGGGGTACCGTCACTTTCACCGAGGTAACTAAAAACTGCGCCGGAGCCCTTCGGCCTACTTGAAATCAAAGGCAACAAAGTTCAAAAGGTCTCTGATGGGGTACCGTCACTGTCACCGAGGTAATCGAAAACTGAGCCGGAGCCCCTCTACCGGCGTGGAATCAAAGACAACAAAGTCCAAAAGGTACGCAAACCCTTAATCAAGACCAAAGAAGGTGAGTTTCTTTCTTTAACTGAGACTGTCGAGGGAGGCGTAAGCGCCTGCGGTATCCATTTGTGGTTTGGCAATTTCAGGTCCCATAAGGGGATTTGAGCTGTGAAGATGGGTTTATGGATTGAAGCTTTGAAAAGAGGTATGGAGGCAAGGTTATGATGGTGGAGTGTATTGGTGAAAATAGAGTCTTGGGAGTTAGGTTGGAGATTGGGGATTTGGGTATGTTGAGGATTGACATTTAATGGATTTGGGAAGGTTAAACTGGATGAGAGAGAGACTTGGGAGCAACGATTAATGTGACCAGAAGAGAGAGAGGCCAGAATGTCACCGGAAGACAAGTACCGGCGGGTGAAATTGAGTGTCTTGTGGATTAGAAGATTTAGGTGATGAAGCCATGATTTTCTTTTACGTTTTTTTCCGAGACAGAGGTTAGAACCACAGAATATGCAGGGTTCGCTTTGGAGAGTCATGGGGTTTCCAATCGGGGTTGGAAGAGAGCAATAACTTGGGTGGTGAAGTACCCTTGTGGTGGAAGATAACTGATGAATTTGAATGTGGGCAAGAAGAGAGCAAGGAATACATGCTTGATAGAGATGAGAGTGCCGATATGAAAGCATAGAGGAAGTAAAAAGAGCTATAGTACAGACATGTGTAGTAATCATGCAATAAAACAATCTTGAAGATGAGCGAGGAAGGGGAAGAACCTGGAGGTTTGGTAGGACCAATAATGCGAATACATTTTGCGGGAGTATGGGTGCCAGCATCATCACTTCCGTCTTTAGCTCTCTTTGGAGGAGCAATGGGATCAGAATCAGTACTTGGATCTGAGAAGTGTGCAAAAGCTGTTAGAGAGCAATCTGCGTACGCTTCTTCTTCATCTGTTCGGTCCTCCGGAAAAGCTTCGGCAAATGTTGGGGCATAGAACCTCGTCCCCGCGGTCTTGGAGTTACAGGAATGAGGTGTATTGATTACCGAAACAGCTGGAGTATCTTGGACCGGGTTGGTGAGGAGGTGCAACAGAGGTAATTATCTTTCCCGAAGCTAATGTAGGGGTCCATGAGATGCTTGACAGAGTTAGGCTGAGGAGGCTCCCAGTTCACACTGTGATGTACGTTAGTGGCTGCCTCAAGAAGTTTTGGTTGATCAGTGGAAAGGCGGTTGGAGTTCGAAGGGCTTGAGGTCAAGGGCTCCTTTCCTGGACGGTGGGAGACTTCAGAGTTGATATCCGTCGCTATGAATTACGGAGTTGACGAGGAGGGAATATTAGCAGAAAAAGGGGGCTGACCGGCCAGAAGAGAGTGAACATGAATACGATGGTGGTCAGATGGAGGAGCTGGATAGAGTTTTCGGTGAGAAGGCTCATTAGACAAGTGAAACTGGGATGAAGAGTTGGAGGGGTTAGAGGACAGATCAGTAGGATAGGTGGAGGGTAGACCTATTATCCTAAGTATTTTTTTGGTAAAGATCTTTGTGGGTGAGGCCCCACTCGAGACCAAACTTGGTCACCAAGTTGAGAAATCCTGGCTCTTGTGGAGTAACGTGGGTGAGGGGGTCATCAGCAGAGACAAGTGGGGGCCAAGAGTTTGGGGATGAAGGAACTACCTGGTCTCTATTATGGTGACCATAGGGTGAGGAATCCATGACATCAAACACCTGAGAAGGAATAACAGAGTGAGATTCTGGGGTCGGTGAAAGCACTTCCACATCACTTCCTTCAGAGGCTGTATGGTAACTGGGATCTGGGGAAGACAAAAGGGGATTGCGGCGGTGAGAAAGAAGAGTAGATATAGTGCAGTTCAGGGCCAAAAGGAGTGTCAAGAGATTCAATCTGGGAAGTACGATTAAAGTCGGAGTTAGGTAGCATGCGGAGAGAAGGTCCATATTGAGGTTGATGGAGTTCAAACATGGTAGGGTGAGGGAATTGGTGTTGCAGGCGAAGATAAAGTTCATCAAAAGCAAGATTCACTGTTGCCTCACTATTGGTACAAACATCCGAAGTATGTCCTATGCAACCACATCTGTAACAAACCCAAAATACTCGTTCATATGCACAGGGGAGCCAAATGCTTGCTTGATTGAGCAGGTACAGATAAACTCCAGAAAGAAGAGGTTTGCAGACTTCCAGTCGAATTTGAATCCGAAAGTAGTCTTTGAACTTCAAACGAAGAGGGGACCAGTCGATACAGATAACATGTCCAAGGAGATTACCAATAGTTTGGGCCAGGTTGAACGTATAGCAATCGCTCGGAATGTTCGACACTCGAACCCATAAGTCCGCTAAAGGAAAAGAGAGCGAGGAGTATATCATATGCGGCATCCAAGGTTGGAGAAGGAGGAGAGCTCCTTGAATAGCCCATGGTCCATTTGTTAGCACCAGGTGAGCTTCATGTTCAAGGTCAAAGTGAAAAAGATAGATTCTGGGGAGTTTTTCAACTCTGACTTGGCCCACTAGGTTCCAGTTGTTGTTGACTAACGCCTGAAGCTGGGATTCGCTAAAAGTTTTAACATCACAGAAGGACCCGATAAGCAGGCGTGAAGTTGCCATTCGTTCTGCTAGGACCAGATGTTCATTGAGCTGTAACAGGGGGCCACGACGCGGTTGAGACCCGTTAGGTAGAAAGTGGTTAGGGACAGGGGGAAAAGGACTGTGTTGTTGGTTAGGGGAACTGGTGGAAGAAGAGTAAGAGTAACGGTTCGAGGGTTGGGGTGATGGTGAAGAGGAAGCCATAGACGCTTTCAGAGAGCAGATCACATGCAAAAAGAAATAAAAGTATCTATCTATTGGCTTTAAAGAGGGTGAAAGGTCTGGTCCAGATTAAAGTAGCCGGAATGGATTAATTGTGATAGAGATGTTAAAGGTGTGAAGACAGACGTAAGAGGATAAAGATAGTAGAACCCGAGTGATGATGAGACTGACAGAAGATGGTTGGTCGGATAAGGGGAACGGGAGAAAAGGAGGAAAAAACTTGACGGCGGAAGAAAACGAGAGAAAGCTAAGGAAATCTAACAAAGTCAAAGACTAACATCCTTAATTTTATTAAGATGGCACTATGAGCACCCGCCCCGTCCCATCCTAAGTTATCTCATCCCCATTTGTCTCATCTTTAATTTAATCTACCCCGTCTTACCCCGCCTTGCCCCATTTAGATCCAACGGCCCTATAAACCCAATTCTATACGGATCAACCCCGTTGGTTTCTAACGTTTTTTGTTTAAGCTAGTCGCTTTTTTTTTATATATTTATACAAAAAGTATTTTCTCTATCTCGATAATGTTGGTGGGATGAAGCGGCTGCCGAAATAAGACGGCGACGATCGCCATGGTGGTCGTTGGAATTTTCGAGCAAAGGCCCGCGACAGCACTTGCCACTACCGGCGGAAAAACGTAGGTGGCTGTTGGGATTTTCAAGGGTTGGTAGTGGCGGAACCACATTGTGACAAGCTTCAACTTGAAAAAAAAAATTATGTTCACTTCCTCTCTCTCTCCATCACCTCTCTCTCTCTAGCCGAATCTCTCACCCACTGACCCACTCTCTCTCGCATCCCTCTCTGGCTGACGGTCGAATGGTGATACATCACGGAGGGTTTCTCTGGCGCTCTTTCTCTTTCTTTCCCCCCCTCAAATCAACATAACCGAGAGAAGATCGGCAAATTTTCTTCCTTATGTTCCAGATTCGAGAGAAGACCAGCGACGGCGTGTGACCAGCGAGTCGGCAACGATGGCAAGTGACCGACGAAGACTCCACAGTCGACCCTCTACCAGCGACGTTGACGAGGACTCCGCCGCAGGTAAACCCTGCCTTTTGTCATTTTGCCATTTCGGTTCCTATTTGCCCTCCCGTCCTAATTTCTTCCTTTTACTCCTGCTAACTGAGTAGTCTTCTTCAAAATGAAATGCCATGATAATATGTTCTTTTTCTATTGAGTGAAACCATTTTTTAATTTTTCTCTCTGTTTTTCTTGTTTCTTTTTGGTTACAAGAAGGAAACACATGTTTGGTTAGCCATGTGAAGCTAGCACTGATCTTATAAAATGTTGTAGATAATAATAATCTTTTATGAGATTGGTTTGATATGGTTAGCGATGAACCGGGATCCGGATTCGAACGCACACCAACTATTTGACGAAATGGTTAGACCTGCCTAAAGACAAGAGCATTAGTTATACTGTTAGTAGTAGTGCCTTCTTATTGTTAACTACCTTTGTTTGTTCGCATATGATCTAATGTGAACATTCCTTTATCAGCTTTTGTTGTACTATATACACTTTGAAGTTGGTAATTATAAGATTTTATGTATTATGTTTTGAACTACTTTGGGAAGATATTGGTGAGTTAGTTTTGCTATGCGATTTGGTTGTGATGTTTGGAATTAGAGTAATTAATGTAAAGAACTGAAATATTTTGCATGACAGTGTTAAGAAAAGTAAAAGTATAAGAATCAATTCGAAAAAGTTGATGAAAATGGAAATAAAAATAGTAAACATACACGAACATGGTAAAAAATAGTATATTTTTTGCACTTCCTGAAAAGAAGTCCTGGTCCCGCTGCCACTGGTTGACCATTGGCAGAAGCTGTTGGAATTTTTTGGCCGGTGGGCGATAAATGCATGCATCTGGCGACGGTGAACAGAGGCAGACGGGGGCAGTCGCTGGTGGCTGTACACTGGCACCGTGCATGTGTGTGTGCATGCATGCATGCGGGTAGACCTGGCAAACGGGTAACCAGGCCGGGTACGGGTAATATCCGGCCGGGTACGGATAAATTCGGGTCGGATAAATTTTACCCGACTTTTTTCGGGTAACTTTTTTAGGAATCCGTACCCTACCCACACGGTAGGGTATTACCCGCGGGTAAATGACCTATTTTTTTATTAATTTTTATTTTTTTATAAACAGATTTTCATTACCTTATTTTGCTAATTAATTATTACCGTTAGCCATATTCTTTTTCCTTTTGTTTCTTTTCCCTTTTTTTCCCTTGGTCAATTGCAATTTGCAAGCATCAACTGATTCAACTCCCAGTCCCCAAAGTCCCAAACCCTAACCACAATCCAAAATAATACAATCAAACGTAAACACATACATAATCACAAGCATAAAGTTCTCCATCGGCATACCCAAACCCTACCCACAATCCAAAATAAGACAATTAAAAATCAACAAAATACATGATCACATTCACATGCATTAACTAGAAGATTGACGGCCGTCCGTAGTCGATCTGAGACTGAGAGAGAAGACATCAAAGCGGCGGCAGCAGCGCAGGAAGGTCGCGCCGGCAGCAGAGTACGAAGGTCGGGGTGGGCGATCGGCGGTCGCGTTGAAGAGTGAGGGGTCCGAGAAGGTTGATGCCTAGGCTGTCGGAGATAGATCTCGGTGAGGGAGCTCACAGTCGGCGGTCGATCTCGATCTCTACTGTGAATATGTGATAACTGATTGACTGAGGGAAGAGGGAAGAGGGCAGAGAGAAAGGGGCGGTTGCGGCGGAGAAGGATGGGGTGGTGGCGCAGAGATGGAAAGAAGGATGGGGCGGTTGCGGCGGAGAAGGAGGGGGCGGTGGTGGCGCAAAGATGGAGATGGGGCTGGGGCGGCGGCAGAGAAGAATTGGGAAAATACGAAGAGGAGACCAAATGAGAAATGAGAGAGGTTAGGGGATTAGGGCATAAAGAGGATATATATATAGTATGAAAATACGGGTAAACCCGGGTAACCTGTACCCGACCCTGACCGACCCGTAAAATACGGTTCGGTTCGGGTACGGTTATGATTTTCACGGGTAACACATATGTGTACCTGTACCCGGGATTTTTGACCGGTTACGGGTCTACCCGCGGGTACGGGTAGAATTTTGCCAGGTCTACATGCGGGTGTGTGAGAGAGAGAGAAACATTTAAATGGGTTTAACATTTTTCAAATTATATTTGCGTTAAGTTAGGGATAGGAGAAATACAAATCGCCTAATTTGGTTAGGTTTCGCATTTGCTTCACATCCATCTGGGGCTTCAGGTACCAAATGGGACGGGCTCCAATCAGGCTCCCAAATTGCCATCCGGCTTGGGCTGGCGAAAATTTACCCGACTCGTGAGGCCTAACTCTCAACCCATTGGTTTTCGCCCACTGCCGTCTGCGGGTAACCAGACCCGTGTCTCCTTTGGGACGGGCACGGGTCGGAATTGGGTTGCTCAGACCCGCAGGTCCAAACGGGTTTGTTATAAAGTAAAAACCCTCAGATCCTTATCCCTCGGACTTCACCAAGAGCAGCTCCAGGTTCTCCACTACCTTTAACCGTGACTCCACCACCTTCGAACCCTGAATCCACCACCTCTCGCCGTCGCCGGCAGTGCCTCTCGCCGTCCCTGTCGCCGGCGGCGCTCCATTGTGACTCCACCGCCTTCGAGTTCGACCGTGACTCTCGCCAGCAGCATCTCTCGCCTTCTCCGTCCCCGGCAATCCCTCTCGCCGTTTCTGGATCCACCTCTTACCGGAAACATCTATCTCTTCTCTCCAATCAAGTAATATTTCTCTACTTAACGATCTTATCTTGCTGGCTTATTGATTCTATTTTGGTTGAGTTTTTGTAAATGGGTTTTCACGAAGATTCCTCTTTATGTTACATTTGCTGTTGCGTTTGATGCTTTACATGTTTTAAATGTTCTGCTTGGTCCTTTTTTCTTTCTCTCTAATTGAGGGTTCATTCTCCATCCTTGTGTTGTTTTGGAATTTGTCTTTTTCTCAAAGGGAGCAACTGATATATGAGAGTTGTTAACTGAGCTTGATTGAAGCTTGGTTTGCATTTTTCTTAATGATAGGTGTTTATATACGTGTTAGATTGCTGCTTATTGTGTGTGAGAGTATGTGTGTACGTGTGGCTGGGTGGCAGTTTGGGTATGTAAAGTGGCGGGGGTGGGTGGCAGTTTGGGTGTGTAATGTGTGTGTGCCCGCGCAAGGCAACTAAGAATCATTTTATTCCAGCATTGATGAATTGCATCATGATGGTATCTAGATGATGGAAATGATATATGAGACTGTTTACTTCATCTATCACACGAATCTCCATTACATTAATTTGATTTAGTTTTTCTTGTTCATGATAAAACGTTCGCAATATCCAAGGAAGAAGTTATAGCATGGATTTTATTGGCTTGGGTTCGTGTCTTTACATATTGAGAGGGATGCTTCTTTTGAAGTTTGACTTTTGTTTTATACACATGGGGAATTGTGGGTTGCATGATTCTTCTGAGAACATCCAAAGACTCTATGCATTTTGAAATAACAATCCGTGTGTCTCTATTCTTCTTATTGAGTGATGATCCCATTTTTTTTTTCTCTGGCTGGTGATTGAGAGGCTTGGATTTCTTACTGCTATCTTCTCTTGTGTGTTGTCATATGCTTGTAGTTTGTACCTATGATACGGAGTGAAAGACTACTCATTTGTGGTGATATAGATTGGATTGCCCCCCTTCATGTTGTGCCTCTCTCTCCTGGCATTTGTAGGGGACTGATGTATATCATGAATTACTTCTATATAAGTAATTCATGATCTGATTATACATTTCTGGAATCAAATTTGCTGCTACTTTTGCCCATTGTCTTGGGACTAAGAGATCTTGAGTGTATGAATCTGTGTTGCTGTCACTTTACTGTTCTTGTAGAATAGGCACTGGAAGGTTCAATATGCTTTAGGTGGTTTTCCTTCCTGGATGTGTAGTGCTAGCTTAGGGTTGTGTAAACCTCCGTAGATCCCTTTTGTTCTAGCAAGCATCAACATCCATTCAATTGGATCGAAGTTAATTAGATACAGAGATGCTATGAATTACGGGTGCGCCAAAATGGATGAAGCACCAGCATCGGGTGTGGATTGGGTGTGGCTTGGTTGCGCACTGGGTGCATGTCCTGGTATTTCAATTATTTTTCAACTTTTCGAAATACTTGTTACATTTAGGACGCGGCTAGGACACGGCGTGGGTTTGTATCGGATACTTGAGGGGTTAATTCATAATTTTAAAAGTTTTGCAGGGGTCAAAACATAAATGGATGCTTAAGGGTGAAAACAAAGTTTGCGGGGGGGGGAGGGAGGGGGAGAGAGAGAGAGAGAGGGAGAGGGAGGGAGAGGGAGGGAGAGAGAGAGAGAGAGAGAGAGAGAGAGAGAGAGAGAGAGAGAGAGAGAGAGAGAGAGAGAGACGTCTTGGATATGCTATGTCGTCAAGGCTCGAGTGGTGGCGATGAACGGCTGTGGCAATGGCTAGGGCTTTGGATGAAAAGAAGAAGAATACTTGAGGAGTAGGAGGACTAAGGGGAAAAAGGCGATCTCTTCTTTTTAGCAGTTGGGTCCAAGGCTTTGACCGATATTATATATAGACCGATACTTTGTACTCTTATATTCTGTAATGGTTAGTGCTGGACGTATAATAGCTGCTATGCACACTTGTTAAACCTTCAAAAGTGATTTCTTTTAACTACGTTGTACATAATATATTTAGATCAATGTATCATTACTTTTTTTTTTAATGAAAATCATATGTTATTTTCATGGTTTAGATATATGGTTTTTTATCTTCATATAGAGAGTGTTTTGAAGGAGACAATAGTTAAAATTAAGTCATAATAAGTTAGAATACCTCTTAGGTAGAGTTTTAGAAAAAAATTAAGAATTAGTTTTTAAATTATGTGAGGCTTACAAATGTAACCCTTATTAATCCTGCAAAACAAATTAAATTTAATAAATGAGATCCCTTTCAAATTATATTTGGAGATCTTTAGAGTCACTAATTTTTTAGTGCACAACTTTCACTCATTATTAACCATCAACTTACTAAAAAGCTTTATTATTATTGCAAGATATGATAATTAAAAAAATATAGCCATGGTATTTTTTTGTGGTGAGGTCTCAACAACAAAATGACCTATTTCTTGTTTACCAAAAGGATTGTAAAAGCTATATAATGGGTAATTATTTGCACTGATTATGGTTTGTATTTTAAATAAATAATATCAAATCGTTTGTTAAACCATTTTTTTTTCATATGTTATTTCCTTGGTAGAGTAGATCTATGCATTTTATATTCATAAAAATAGAATGTTTTCAGGGATATAGTTGTCAAAATTAAGTCTTGATAGGTTAGTATGTTTATCAGGTAGAGTTTTGCTAGTATGAGAATTGTTAATCCTGTTAAATCAGTTAACCTAAAAGATAAGGACCCTATCCAAGATAATATTGGAGAGAGCGACACTTGTATGATTAACATATAGTTTTATAACTTCTATTTTACACAGGAAACCTCATGTGATGACGTGTTGCGCACAAAAGCTATTGTTGCATTTTGTTGTGTTCTCGCTTCGCTTATTATATATTTTATAGATGACTCAAAGGGTTTCAGAAGTTAAATAACCAGTAAATCTGATTTCTTCTAATGCTTAACCCAACATAACTTGTTTGTTTAATTTCACTTAAGTAACTCTAGGGATTCAGAAGTTAAACTACTCAGTATAACTTTTGTCTTTTCTGTGCAGTGGTGTGGGGGGTGGGTTGGCCTTCTGAAGTGGATTTTCTTTTCTTCTTCAATTTTAAAGCGTAACTCACGTCTGGTTAACCTTTAGGCGTAATGTCAAGAAGGACTGAGAGATAGTAATACTATCCAAATAAATAAAGGGTTTCCGAAGTTATACTACCCAGTATATCTTGTTAGTGTTTGTGGGTGAGCGAGTGGGTTGGGGGGGTGTTGCATTGCCTTTGGTGAAGTGGGTTTGGCTTTATCTCTGTTTAATTCCGAATCGAGCTCACATTTGGCTTCATATCAATGGGTTCCTGGTTTCCAGAGGAACAATAAGCAGTCAAGTAGGTGGTAAGTGTGCTTCAGCAAACTCACTGCCCAAAGGGGAAACCCAGGTGGAAGCAATGTGCGTCAACGGAGGTCAGGGGTAAAAAAGTAAAGAGTATTATAGTTACTTGTATTATCATGCTTTAATGTTGTAGTTAAGGGCAATGTTGTTGCCCCTTTTCATTTGTATTTGCGATGTTCCCATTCATTTGGTTACTTGGTCATATTTGTGAAGGAGAGCTAGTTGTAGTTTAGTTGCGGTGATGGTGCTCGAAGGTCACTCAGGTGCTATTTCAACAGGGTACTGTTAACTCAGATTGAAGTGGGTAATAGTTATTCTCCTTAATGATTGGATCCTTGATTCAGTGCTCATATGTTTTCATATCATCTCAAGTTCGGAAAATGGACAGGAGTAGGCCCAGTTGTTCATTATTGAACAAGTTGGAAACCAAAAGTTGGCCTCGTCACTGTTCAAGTTGTTCTATTCTCAGTTTTATTTGCTATGAGATAGAGGTTATATGGTTAGCAATTGGTGTCATTGGTATCGTCTCATTGTATTGTATAGACCTATCTGACTGCCGAAATTTATTCAATACTGAACAATTTGAATAAATTTCTTTTCCAGGTAAGTCCTCCTTTGCGTTCCTGGTAATCAATGGGGGGCAATATATTGGAATCTCCTGTTAAGGGTCGTGGATCTCCTCGTAGAAAGAGCCCATCTCGTAGAGAAAGATCTCCTGCTCGGCACCGGAGTTCAGGCTTAGCAAGATCGCCGGTGAGAGATAAACCTTCCAGTCGCACCAGGTCCCCAAAACATGCAAAGGCAGCTGAATCTCGCTCACCGGTGAGAGAGAAACCGTCATCTCGCCAGGAGGCCTCCAAACATTTAAACTTTCCAGGAAGAGAGAAACCGTCAAGTCGAACGAGGTCTCCAAGGCGAAAGGGTTCTGCATCTCCTGTTCGTCGCTCTCCTTCACCACGGACTAAAAGGTTAAGGAGAACTGAAGCTGAAAAGGAGACTGTAAAAGTGAACGAGAGAGACTCTGGTAGGACTGCCAAACATGCAGATATGCCGGTAAGACAGAAACCTTCAAGTCTAACAAGGTCACCAAAAAGAACAAATTCCACATCTCCCGTATCTCCCTCCCCTTCACCACGGACTAAAAGGTTAACGAGAGCTTCAGCTGAGAATGAAGCCATAAAATTGAGTGAGAGGGACCACGGTAGGAAACATGGTAAAGGAAGCAACAGGGATATACATAAGGAGAGTAATTCAGGCAGAGAACCGGTTGAGAGGAGGGATAGAAAGGGAGGAAGAGATGCAGTTGACAATGGGTCTTCTAGATCAAGACAAAAGCGGTCAACGTCACCATCAGATCGTAACAACAGGAGTAGACATGATACCAGAACGCACGACGAGGTGGTCTGGTGATATCCACTCTTTAGCTTCCCTCTTAATTTTTTTTCCCTAATGCCACTCCTTGTTGTTTGCAGTTCCAGAGTAGTTTGTTAATATATGTGTTGTGATAATTTTCGTAGTTGTTGCTTTAATTGTTTCAGCTTCACGCATGAATTTGCATGTCATTTAAGTGTTTACTTCACACATTCTTAAATTGGTATAATCTATATGTTAAATATTCTTTTTATACATCTGACCTCTGAGACATAGCAAGACAGGATCCTTATGCTGTATGTGGCCCTTTTAATCTAATTTGATGAACGAAATCATGCGTTCTCTTGAATTTCCTTTTACCATGTTTTATAGAGCCTCTGAGTGGTATTCAACTTTTCAATCCGTGGTTATTAGTCGAGCATAACTTTGTCTTTCAAAGTTTGCTAATATTATTGCCAAAGCAATATTTGCTGCGAGGAGTTGTATATTTGTCTGTTTTGTACCCTGGTTTTGGAAAAGCCACCATTGTTTTGGTAATAACTTCCATTGTTTGTCTCTCTTTTTTTCACTGGCTTTGATAAAGGATTGAGTCTTTAACTTTATTTGGTGCAAATACAAGTTACTAATTCTTCTATAAGAGTTTGAATAGAATATTTGACGACATGCTGGTCCTTACAGGTGAATGATCCGGAAAGAGGCGAAAGTAGGTGAGCTAAATCATGTGATATAGTTTCTTGTTTCAGTTTTATTGTCAATTTTACTTGTATAATTAGCATCAGTTGAGAATTAGAGAGGTATATTTTTTGCATTTTTGTGGAGTACTTTGTATAGTTGTGATTGATTATGTGACATAATTAGTAAAACCTAAATATTAACATGCACATCAGAATGTTGCGAGTTTATGGCCATCAGTTCGATTTTTTTGTTAAGCGTGCATTTGTCATGCCTGCATTTTAAACCTAAGATGTGCAGGAGAGTTAACTTTGACCTTAACTGCTAGACGTTGTTAGTGCCTTAGTGTATGATAGCTGTATTTGCCACTTAAAGCACTATTTGCTCAAGTCTCTGAATTCATGCTGCTTGCTTTTGCAGAAACGGTGATAAGGATTCAGTAGCTAAGATGGCAGCCGCAGAAGAAGAACTGCAAGCAAAGGAAAAGGTATTGTCAGCTTCTATTGCTCGAAGCTGCGGTGTTATCGTTTCAACTTGCTGGTTTTTTTCTTGCCTTTCTCCCTTGTGGTTCTCTAGTTTGAAACACTCGCTAGGGTGATGATATGCTTTGTTGGTTCCCACTTCTATAAGTTCCAAGCATCATTATGCCGGTTCTTGATATTTTTTCAAGTGTGATGCATCATTCTAAATCTTATTATTTATCATTTAATGTGATGTGCAGCAAAAGCCCTCATTTGAGTTGTCTGGAAAGCTTGCCGAGGAAACCAATCGATTCAGAGGTGATATTCTTTTTGCTGCAGCTTTAGATTACAGATACTTTATTCTTTACTTTTTCTCAAGGACTCCCTAACTGAAGCTCTATACCTGCTCTTACTTCTGATTAGCGTTGTTTGCTACTGAAGTAGTTGATGGATTGTTGTACAATTGTTCGCGTTTTCTTTTTTGTCTTTTCAAAAAATGCATTCTGAATTTCGCGAGATTGGTCCTTTTCTGGTTAGAGCACGACACAGCATACCTGTCATGCTCTTTATCTTGGCCTTTTGGGTGATTATCTTGGCAGTGATATATTGTGGAGAGGAGCCAATGATGTGCTTTTTGGCGTGAAATGAAGCACTCGTTCTTTGTGCTTCATACTGCAGTTGCATATAGGTGCCATATTGCATTAAGAGTATATCGACCCAGCAGAGGAATTATGTATCCATGGTAGCCTATCTTTTGGTCAATATACATACCAAAGACCACTTCTGTTCCTAATTACCACATTTGCTTAACCCTAAACACCCTCTAGAGATCTCCCCACTTGTAAGTTGTAACCCTCCATTTGATGAAGCAACATTATCTAGAATGTACATAGAATGTTTAATAACGGGACCATTCATCAAAACATAGAAATTACCAGGTCAAGGATCACTGGTTTAACTGTTGGTCAACCATTATCGAAGCATGATGTCATGATCATAAAATTTCAAATCGTAAATTATCATAATTATTTACTGGACACAGTCCAATAAATTTAATGGTATGGTAACAGCTTTTGGTGCAGTGAAAGGCTGGGTCAAACAAGATTAAATGTGGCCCAGGTAAGTTTTAACCTTACCCATTGGACCGTGAAAACCAACTTTGGATTGCGCGATTTAACCGTCTGATTACGGTTTAACCAGTTTCTTACGGTTTTTGGGCACAAACGGTTTGGTATACAAGCCGGAACGGAAATAAACTGGTTGACGTTTTTTAGCGGTCTGATTGGCTGGTCTGGTCTGGTTATTAAGACCTTGCATACATATGTACTTAACTACTTATATCCACGGGGAAAGTTGCCCACTTGCCCTTTGTGGCAAGTAGGTAGACTTGAGCAGCTTAGAAGGCACATTGAAGGACTAGTGACATGTTCTTTCAATCCCTTATTCCCCTCTCCCCCCACCCCACCGCCTTCCTAATGTCTCCACCCTTTTACTCCTATCTCTTGTGTGATATTGGCAAAAGTGGGTGCAGTAATTATTAAAACGTAATATAGTTGCGGTCTGCTGCATGGTTGCTCTTCATCCATTCTCGATTGTCAAAGCTCATGTTTTCTGCTCACGTTCTAGCAATTATTTCTTTCTAAACAAGCTGTTCAACTTTGGGGCATCCAATGGTGGATTTGCACATTAATCATGTGGGTTCTAGGATTTTGACTCTCTTATTCTTTGTCCATATTTGGTATACAACTAAATTTTCACCAACCAAGTTTGTGGCTGATGAATGAATGGACAATTTAATTTTAACTCGAAAAGATTATAATATCTGGTTGTTTTGTTTGTGACAAAGTATACTTGCATACATATACAGCAAGAGGGTAGGTATGCATCTTTACGTTTTACTTCAAAATTCATTTCATCTGTTGGAATCATTGCTACTCCCTTTGACTCCCTTTTGTTTCTTTTATTCCCTTTTCTTCTTATGATAATTAAACTGTTATTTAAGCTGTAAAAAATGAGGATGGACCCGTGTGCATGCATCGTATACAAATAAAGAGCAACATCGAGCCGGTGGCACTCCCTCCTATCACCCGTCTTGTTATCATAATTTATAGTGCATTGCAACTTTCTTCATGCCAAACCTTTACTTTTTCTACTTTCACTGACTAGATATTATTTCCTGGCAGGTGTAACGCTGCTGTTCACTGAGCCACCAGATGCTCGGAAACCAGATATAAGATGGCGGCTCTATGTTTTTAAGGCTGGAGAAGTGCTCAATGGTACTCTTTGAATTATGCTAAAATATTATATTGCTGTGTGCCCTGAAATTTGATATATAGTGTTGCTAATAGAGAATTAATTTGCCTTTTGGCATTACTTTCTAAAGAAATATGGCAGTGCCAGCATCGATATAATCGTGTAGGTCGTAAATATTATCTACTAAACGAATATAAGTGCTTTATTCGCTTGGGAATAGTGCAAGAGTATTTAGTATGATTTTGTCTTATCATCGGTCTGGTCTGAAAGGAGCAAAGCCAAATGTCGGTTCCCCTCCGGTTTTCTGTCTCTGTCTTTGGTTATCTTAATTTATACATAAGAAGAAAATACTAGAAAACATGGAACAACCTTTTAATTGTCAGCTTGTTTGGCAGTTATGTTTCTCTCTGCCTCTGATAAAGCTTATTTTATGTTAGGTCTTCTTTGGTTTGAAGCCTGGCTCAGAAATACAGTTGAACTTTTGGTGCTTCTATGGTCCTTTTGTGTTCTCTCTTATGTAACATAATTAACAGTGCCAACTTTTCATTCTTCAAGTTGTATTTCTTTTATAGATTACAAACTAAAGCAAAACTTCACATTTACCATTATCCCTTACTCTTTCTCAAAATTCTCTTCCTTGATCACCATGGCTGCCACAAATCTAAGCCACCATGCCCCATCTGAGCTACCACTGCCACCAACCCCCACCTCCACAACCAATCTCTATCACCTTCATCCTCGCCGCCAACTACATACACTCCCTTGGCCAACCCTATGTCAAATCTGAATATAGAACGCCGCATTGAGGCGGGAAGGCTTGGTTGGGGTTCTGAGCAGACCAGCCGTTAACGAGTTTGACAAGGCCATCAGCACGGTTACCTAGCATTCAACTAGCGTTGCGTTGACGAGTTTGACGAGGCAAGCGGGGCATTTGACTAGGCGAATGACTCATCACAAATTGAACACTTCTTTTTCATGGATTGCAAAGGAACAAGTGAATGTCACTTGACGGAAGAGCTCCAATGGAGGACAGCAATGGAGGGCACCGAGCTTTAAAATGAGTAGCTAAATAATAAAATATTGTGTCCTATTATCAGTTGACTCAATTTCAAGAGCAATCTCTTCTTGAGTGTTCAACCTTTATTAGTCTTTCTGTTAGTGTGCCGGAGGCAAGATGCTGAGGATATTTATGCATACGCTTATAAACTAATGGGTGTGTTATGTGTATGTATGTACATAACTTTTTTGCTGTTTCTGAGAAATTTTTGTGAGAGGAAATTCTAGGCCGGCCACTGTACATGAATTTGCCCTTTTTTGATGGTTTTTAGCAAAAAATATCCAACTTCCATTATTTTCCTTTGTAGTTGGTTCATTAATTTCTGCATATAGGATGGGTTGATGTGATGGGTTTGCATCCCGTGGAGTTTTCATGATAATTCTGGAGGTGGAGTTTGTGCCTTAAGCATGGCATATCTTTATTTTCTAATTATATTGATTTCCGCTTTTGATGACCTTCGTCTTTTTAAGTTATATTGGAGCATTCCCCTGTTGCTTAGCAAACACGAAGTTGGGTTGAAAAAACGACCATTCATGCCGAACCCAAGGTTTTATTGCTGGATAGACTAGATGCCCTGCCAAACTCAAGTATTGGCTTACTTGATAGAGTTGATTCATCCTTCATCCTTTATATTGAGTACCAAATCAAGACCTGGCTTTCTAGAACTAGGAGATGCATATTTCATGACAATAGCTAGCATAAAAGTTGGAAATTTGAGTAGGCTACTAGCGGTCTCTATTTGTTCTTGTTTCATAATAGTACCTCTAAGATTTTTTCTTTTGAACAGAGCCACTGTATGTACATCGTCAAACCTGTTACCTTTTTGGGAGAGAGAGAAGGGTAGCTGATATCCCGACAGACCATCCATCTTGCAGTAAACAGCATGCTGTTCTCCAATATAGGTAACATTGTGATATCAAGTTAAAAGTGGTTGTTGGTGTTACAGGACATTAATCTTATTTACCCTTTTACTTGTTGCCAGGCAAGTAGAGAAGGAGCAACCCGATGGTACTTTAACAAAGCATGTAAAGTAAGACTGGTTTTGTGTGAGGTGGACAATAATTTTACAGCAAAATCTTCAGTGTACATGCTTATTGATTTTCCACCATGCAGGCCTTACATAATGGATCTTGGAAGCACAAATGGAACATTCATTAATGTAAGGGTTCATAGCAATCTCTCTTTTCTTAAGGCTTCTTTTTTGTCCACTCTTTTTTGCTGGGCGGAGGACGGCTCTTCTAGGTCCGATGATGCTTTTTTAGATTTTTTGGACAGCTTCTTGCTGGGGTATAGATAGGTGATTAGTGCGTGTAAAGCTTCTATGTAAGGGTTACGCCTCATTTTCTGGCGGTTTTTGTCAAAAAATTTACTTATGAAAAAAGGGTTCGTAGCACTATCTGTTCTTTTTGTGTCGAAAGATGATTCATCTAGCAAAAAGTTATAAGTTATTTTGCCTCGGATTAATTTAATACTTTCTTTTTCATTTGCAGGAAAATCGCATCGAACCTCAACGTTATTATGAACTTTTTGAAAAGGACACCATTAAGTTTGGTAATAGCAGGTAGTATGTTATTCATTGCCATGCACGTGATTTGGAGTTGCTTGGAGCATATATAATGCCCCAAAATGTTCTATTTCATGGTGTTGGAAAAATAAGTCGTATCTTTTTCTGAGTCAACAATCTGCTTCCAGTCCTACGATTTCTTGTCACAATGCCATTTCTTGCTGTTTCTATTTCCATGTTTGTTCTGTTGTGTTCTCAATGATTCTGAATTTGATTATCTTCTCCAGCATGTAGTAACTTTTTATTAATTTATTCGATAGTAATCAATGCTTGATTCATCATTTGAAAATGCTGTCAACTCGTCTCACATGCTCGAGGTAAATGTCACTCGTGTGTGCCAACATTCATTAACGGGTGCATCTTTTTTGTAACTAGGATTCATACTTGAATCTTAGTTAAGATGTTTTAAGCAGCAAATACTCTTGCTCTATTGCATCTGTAGGTCATGGTATGCAGTGTACGCTTGTTTTTTGGGTTAAATATAATTGGACAACCGAGCTGCGGTAACATAGCGGGATATGGCATGTTCTTAACCATAACCTGATCCCCCCGAACCTCTTTTTTTTTGGGTATAGTTATTAATTTATATTCGCCAATACCAAGTGATTTTCCTGTAGCAAGCAAGATCTGTCAGAATAGTGTTGTATTTATTAGTAGCTTCTTCAGGAACTGGGCTTATTGTATACTGGATTCTAGGAGGATCGGTTCTCATTTGAGGGATCAAGAATTTGTGATGATTTGAGATTAAAGGACTTATAACATGATTGCATACTTTATCTAGAGAAGAATATAAATCGAAGTCTGGTCGGATGCGCAATACAATGTTCTGTATGTGATACTATTAACCAGAGGGTACTGATTGTGAGTTTGTGTTAAGATCAAGGGCTAACCAATGCATCAAAGCAATTGTTGTTAGTAAGGGCACAACTTTATTTCCTTGTATTGATTTGAGTGAAAGGTTTCCCTTACTGATCTTTATGTAATAGTGATCCCTGAATTTTTTTACTTATAGACTTACGGGGAGACTCCGTAAAAAAAATGTGTGACGGGAAATTAGTGAATCTATTCCTTCATTCACTAACGCTGTAGTATGCGTGTGCGCGCATGTCTGTGTCAGAGAGAGGTTTCCCATTTGCCATATGTGCAAAATTCAGTATGACAGCGTTGCTTTCGCTATAGCATTCATTGCTGTTTTGTAGCGGTGGACTTGATCTTTTTCCTTCCGCTGAAGTGTTTTTTCTAATTGTGTACTTGGTTTTTGCAGCCGGGAGTATGTACTACTGCACGAGAACTCGAATGACTGATGCTCATCATTGGGTGCCTATTAATGGTCTTCTTTTCATCGGCGTGTAGGAAATATGAGCGCATCTCTGTTGAGGACTTGTACTTTTGTCAAACCGCTGGATAGCCAATCCCGTATAATTTTGTGGCCTTCAACAGTTCAGTTTTTTGTTTCCTAGTTTATTGTCAGGATCTACTAACCAGTTGCTTCTAGTGTTCCTGGACTTACGTTGAGCTGAAGTATCACTGGCTTGACCTATTACTCGTAGCATTATGCATTTTGAGAATGCTTTTGAACTTCTAGTTGAAAAATCACACCGAAAATTGTACCTTGGGTATTCATGAATGAAAAACTACAGAAGGCCAGTCAGGCAGTTTGCCCACCTTTTTCGCTGCACCAGACTCGCCCTTGACATCACGTTCTGATGAACTGGTGCTCTGTGGCGGTCGAACGACGGGATTCGATCAGACGATTATGCTGTGGGAGATAATCGCCGGAGAAAGAAGTGGTGCTGTAAGATTGGTCCATGTCGTTCAGGATTTGTCATTGGATTCAGTCCTTTCCATTTCAGGGTTTGTAAGTTGCAACGCAATTGAGGTCGTACCGAGGCATTGTACAGGCTTTTGGTGCATGGCATCGGGCTTGTTAATAAGTCTGTCGATGAGAAGCTGGGGTTGCCGATTGTCCTCGTTTGGAGAGATCAACGTCTTTTGCTGATAAACTTGCTGAGGCTCGTCTATCCTCCATGCCCGAACTCTCCATCATTGAAGCTCCTCGAGGTGGCTGCGTTGTTCACTTTGGCATTTTGTGTATTTTTTTTTAAAAAAAAAAGGAAGAAGAAGAAAACGAAAATCTGAGCTCCCGAGCCTTAGGCGGGGGCCTGGGGTGTTGACTTTATGCCTGTTGAAGAATGAGCTCGAATCATGTAGTATTAGACACGAGATAGATCTTCTACATCCTAAAGTACAATTATAGTTAGTGACAATCTTTTATTGAAAAAACTGCTTGCCACATGCCTTCCGATGCGGGGTTGCTTCCACCCATGAATCGCTATGGTACCGATGATGCGAACTGATGTTCTCTCTTATGGTACTTGAACCTCTAGTAGAAGCTGCCTATACATTGCCTGCTAACTTTTACCAAATTGTATCATCATTGTAGAAAATATCATATGGTCGTTGACAGATGGTCTCAACCATCTAATCATTTGTACTTATAACCCAAGTTGGATATACTACCAAAGTAGCTCTTATTTTAGCCCCTTTGCGCACCGTATAGTCATGTTAATTAAGAGAAAGGATCATGTGGACGACATGCGCGTAGAATCCTATACTTAGAAAGTGGGTGTGCATTTCACTTTCATTTTTCAATTATGATTTAATTCATCTCAAAATTTTCAAGTTGTGCTCAATGTACAATTGATAGGCTAATGTCCAATTTTTTGAAGGCCTCTCAATTGAAAAACTAAGGGGACGTGAAGTTATAATTTTAACTTTAAGAGATTGACGAGCGTTACAAAAATTGGACTTCAATCTTCGGGTCAACAAATTGAACACAAATTCACAAGACTGAAATAAAATAAAATAAAGAAGAATCGCATAACTCTCCATAGCTTAGCACGTATGTTATGCTGACAACTCCGGTCCGGCATCCATCCGCCTGTCATGTAAGGCAGTGACTGGCCGGGATTGACCAAAGGAAAATGGTTAAACCACAGACAATTTTCATCCTCCCCCGTCTATTGCGGAATGCATGAGGAGTGCCACGTGTCCCTTCCACTCCTCTGCCAAGATTCAATTGGCCTGGCGACGTTCCTCTCTCCGTATCTCTGTCTCGCGAAGGTATTCACCTCGATTCCGCCATAATCACCAAAACCTTCATAACTCGCCAAAAATGGAAAATTTCTCTCTCTAGGGTTCCAGATTTCTTTCAATTTCTAGAGAGAGAAAGGCATATACTCTGGCAAAGGTAAATTCGAGCTGATTTTTACCTCACCGAAGTTTCAGATTCGGATCTTCCTAGTACTGTTTCTTCGGTTCGATCTGCTCACAACCGGAGCTGGAGCTTTGGCAGTTATCAAGGACCGATGTGTAAATCACTGAAACTTTATCTCTGATCAATTTTAATAGCTAATTCACCGCGTGTTTCCCTTTCCCAGCGTTCACGATCTGCATTTCAAGTAGCTTGATAGTAAGATCCGATCAGTTGTTCAAACTGTGTGTGTCATTTTTGCTCAAGTTTTGTTTGGATTCGCAGAAATTTAGGACAACTTCGCAGGCTAATGCAAAGGAAACTTTTTTTTTTGGGGACCTTTTGATCGCTGAGGGAGTAATGTTTAGCCTAATAGTCTGAGCTGAGATTTCTAATCTACCCTTTGTTAATTTGACTCTGTAAGTTGTTGTCATTGTTAATTGTTTTTTAGAGGTTCTACTCAAAAGCACACAAGACGGCTTCATAATCTTTTCCCCCTTGACTTTCTGCGAATTCTTAGTTTTGAAAATGTGAACACGTAAATACTGGCTTGGCTTCACTATTGTTCTTGCCCTAGTTTGACGTGCCAAACAAGACTTAATTTTTCCTATACTTGGTATTTGTCAATTTGAGTTGGAATTTGTGTTTAGACGTTTGAATTCTATCATTAAAATTTGCAAAAGTCAAAGGGGACAAAACTAATAAATGCAGGGAGTACTTGTTTTAGCTTAGCGTAATTTTGAGTATTTGTTGTTTATTTCCCATATTTTGAATCTTGATATTAATGAATTGGATATTTTAGATTGTGATTATTGTATGAACATGAATTCTGGTGAGCTAGCATTTTGAGATTATGATGGACTCATGCTCATATTTCAAGTTTGGTATTTGACTTATCAGGGTGATTCTGGCTATCGTGGACAAGATTACTAGTTTAGATGCTATGCACAAGTCACCTGAGGTCTGTAATTCTGCAAGCTGGGCATTTTGGGATATTAGCTGAGCGACGAAGTGCAGTTAAATGGTATCAAGGGATATTTGAATGGAACTCCAAGGCTAAAGGTTTGTGGAATCGCGAGTTTACGAAAACAAGAAAGATGATGGTGGATACGGGTGCAACTGCCAGTCGAGGACCAATTATTGATATTTTACTAGAAAAGGATGACAGTGGTGGTTATGCTAGTGGAGGCTGGAAGAGGTGGCTGGGTTTTTAAACAAATCCGTTGTTGTGATTTATTTTTCTTTAGGCTGTGAAAATTGCTAACCACTATAGGATACTGTCACGCTATATATTGTATGCTTCACTGCTTTTAGATTTTTTGGAATGTATGTTTTGATTGTCAGTTGGAATGGGAAATACAGTCTTGGGTGTGACGTCGGCCAGGTCATTTGATAGTCGACTTATAATGTCTCTCTTCGTTGCCTCGTGCTACCTAATCGACTGACTCTGTGGATGCAAATGGAAAATTCAACTGACAGTTTGATTTATGTTCAAAATCATTTTGTTTATAAACACATCTTTGTACTAGTCTATAATTTTGATAGTCAGGTTATGCTGATTACCTTTCTTGCCTTGTGTTATAAAACAAGAAGGATTTAATTGCTTGATCTACTTCTAAACTCTTCCTTTTCTATTAAAGCTGTCGTAGTGAAACCTAAAATTATTCCATCTTGATGTAGGCTTGGTCTGGTTTAAAGGGGTAGTTCTTTTATAGTGGTCCAATGTATGATAACTATCGGCCCATTTAGAAGTGTAGAAGGAAATGTAGCTATTCAAAACTCATTATGCACGCTCTTAGTCATAGTAGATGCTGTCCTTGGAGGTTGTTATCTGGTGCTCCATGACTCCGTATCTGTTAGTTTTGCGCATGCACAATCCCCTCAATTTTCCTAGTGATAATTGCTTGGAGAGTATATAACATAGGGGTAACTTGTAATTCCTCCATATTGTCTTTTGTTCTGACCAACTTTCTTTGGAATTCGGAGAAACCACCCTCCTATCATATCCACCTTATTTCTTGCCACCTTATTTCTTGCCACCAGTTGTCAGCTTCGGCAATACCCTGCCAATTCCAAAAGGAGAAATGTCGGTTCAGGTCCCAATGAGGTTATGGGTATCTGATTTGTGTTCCAAAACACAATTTTTTTTCGTTTTCCCCCTACCAATGTGTCTTGCCTTTCATGATTCTTGAACATTGTATTTACGGGATTTGCCCAATTTATACGCTTTAGTTTGCAATTAGGTGCTAAAAATATGGTATTGAATGGTAGAAGGTGTTTAGTTGTGGTGCATACTTCCTTTCTTATAGGCATAATAGTACAAGCTTGTTTTTTTTTTATTTGGTACATATCACACTCACAGCATCTTTCTTCTCTGTCTTATTCGCAGCGATGATGGAAAGCTGAGTTGTGGCTATTCAAGTCTAAGGGGAAAGAGAGCTAGCATGGAAGATTTCTATGACGTTAAGACTTCCATAATAGATGGGAAAACTGTCTGCCTCTTTGGAATATTTGATGGTTGGTAGATTCACTTCGATTATAGCATAGATCCTTTTTTTCCCAGTATAGTTATGAGTTATGACAAGGATCTTAGCTACATACTGAACTATCTGCTTGACTGACAGTGTTAAAAGTCGGTGGACCAGAATAAAGCATAAACTTCCTACTTGGAATCCCTTTTCGACTTTTGTATGCATGAATAGCCCCCTTGTGACAACTGTCTGAAACACAGTCAAACCTCACATTGACCTGGAATCTTGTGCCGTGGTAATAAAAAAGAAAGCACGCCTCTATCATTGGAGTAGTTTTCCTTTACTCTGGATCTTCAGTCTTGCGTAGTCTTAGTTGCAGGAACCTTGTATACCAGTGAAGCTCCTGCCCTGGAACCTCGCAAAACCGCCATTTCCAATGATGTTTTGGGAACTTTGCAGTCAGTGCGTGAATCCAACAGTGCAGATTTAGAAATAATTGAGTTGTAATTTGTTGGCTTCAAAATGTCCTGAAGGTTTAATAAGCTTGACTGAGAAAGATCGGTGGATAAAAGCTCACTCACGTTCGTTTTAAATGGCAAGATTTAGAAATAATTGAGTTGTAATTTGTTGGCTTCAAAATGTCCTGAAGGTTTAATAGGCTTGACTGAGAAAGATCTGTGGATCGAAGCTCACTCACGTGCGTTTTAAATGGCAATTATTATGTTAGGTAGAAAATCGGATCTTGTGTAGCAATCATAGAGATTTCGTCTCTTAGTGTAGGTAAAAATTTGCAAAATCTTTATGGTCATAACATCCATATACGAGATTCATTTAATTGATTATGGCTTTTCACAAATAGTACCATAACTAGTATTGCGAGTCCAAGCAACTACTGAAGCTTATATTTGTTGTAGAACCTCTGAGGGGCCATTTAATTACTGATTTGAATCCTATTCACACTCCGCTTGTGCTGATAGACTGCCTTTTCTTTAAAGTGAGTAAAGAATATTTTGTGCCTCATAAATGGTTTGCTGTTACAGGTCATGGTGGATCACGTGCTGCTGAGTTTCTGAAAGAACATCTCTTCGAGAATCTCATGAAGCATTCAGAATTTATGACAAACACCAAATTGGCTTTAAGTGAGTTCACTTGCCGATATCGCATTGGCCAGTGATATGCACTACTTTCTTGCTGTAGAAGATTGTGACCCTAGATGACCTTGTAGTGTCAATGCTCCTTAAACAGGGTCCTAGGAAACTGCAAAATGTTAACTGCAAAAGTTTATATACGAGATATTGGGTGTTGGGACAGTAAAATGGCTTCTTTATCATTTTCAGTATCAGGGTGTGGGGCCCTGGGCAGATCTCCTTTCTCTTATGCATGTATTTTACATTGAGATAAATGTAACTTGCAGGCGAAACATATCAAAAGACTGACATGGACTTTTTGGAGTCTGAAAAGGATACTTTCAGGGACGATGGCTCTACTGCCTCAACTGCAGTTCTAGTTGGTAACCATCTGTACGTTGCCAATGTTGGAGACTCACGGACTGTAATATCAAAGGCTGGCGAAGGTACTTTTATGATTTTATGATGTTCTCAAGGTTGATATGTACTTGTTAAGTAGATGCTGTCACGTTAAGAACCTCAGTATGGAGTGTTGACATTTTTGAGCTAGCAGTGAAGGAAACTAGAATGTTTTCCCCTTTAACTGTTCTGCATGGCGAAACGCACAGAGATGCTAATATGAATTTGCATGAGACAACGAGACATTGCACCAAAAAAAAAAAAGAGAGACAACGAGACAACATAATTCCGCCTTGGAGGCTTTCTTCTCAAAGTATTCAGAGTTTCCTTTTAACTTTTTTGCCGTTGTTTTTCGAAATCTATGTACACAAAAACTTATTTTCACTTTAACACAGTTATAAGTGCTTGTTAATAACTTCACTTTGACCTGCACACGCGAACACTTACACATAGGTGAAGTTCCTAGTCATGTGACTATGTGTACCTCCAATTAGAATTTGTTTTAGATGGTAGGTTAGTAAATTTATTGCATCAATGCCTCAACTCATGAATACAAATTAGTCTGTAGATGCTGCCTTCCAGTGTACTATTATGGACTATCAAATTCAGTGTAATGCTTGCAAACTGAACATGTAGATGTTGTCATCATATTCTCTTGGGTTTTACTAGAATTTCTCTCTGCTAAATTACTCAAAGGACCCCTACAAGTCAGTTTTTATAGGGTGACTTGCGTGGCTGCCTGCCTCTTTTTTTGTTGTCCTTGACACTACAGTGATCAATATTTGTAGTGATAGTAATTGCATATATTTGCCTTGTAGTTTGATCAGCTTTGTGGTAAAGTCTAGGTTCAATACTCTTTAACCAAGCAATATTAAGTAGCCCATCTGACATTAGTGTTTGTGGTTATTAGTAGTATGAGTTATGCAATGCTTAATACTGCCATAGTCATTTCTGTGGTGTCCAATATAGTCTATAATTGGCTAGAAATCTAATTGTGGTTTTATTCCTTCTAATGTTGTTTTCGTGGTGCATGACAACGAGAAGGGCCTCTAAAGGTTTTCTGTTCCTTGCTTGACAGCAATTCCTCTCTCTGAGGATCATAAACCAAATAGAAGCGATGAGCGGAAGAGAATTGAAAGTGCTGGTGGTGTTGTGATGTGGGCAGGTGAGTTCAATCTTACATAAATGATTTTAACTATCACGTTCTCTCCAGATTTGGTAACGAATGAGCACCTTTTGTGAATTATGATAGACTAACCAGAGGGATGTGTCTTGCTTAGAAGTTCTACTTATGGAACAAAATGGAATTATGCCTATGTTTCTTTTAGTCAGCGTAATACAGATTCTCGGAAGAATCAATCATGTGTTGTTGCACATACAACTTGGTGGAGGGTAAGAGACTAACCTTTCTCCTCTAACCATGGTCTCTTGTAGTTGCTTAAATATATCATGCCCTAAGAGCTGATTTGGTGGTTCTTGAATGACTTAGTTAAGCATAAAACTATGAGTGTGAGCCTGGAGATGGATATTAAACATGTAGATGAAGAATCTCAACTTGCATGAGACTGAAAATCTAACAAGTGAACTTACCTCAATTTAGAACCTGGAGTTGCCATATGCAGTAGTCTATTGGAAATTCTTCTCGGTAAAAGAGGTATGAACAAAGTTAGGGGGTTGGTTGGGGTTCTATGAGTGGAAGTACAGCCAAAGAATATAAACTAGTGATAATTGGAACTGTCGGTTACTCCACTGGTGTTTTATATGTTTATTTTCTTTCAGTACATTCACGAAGGTTAAGATAATTTATGAATAGAAGTAGTGATATTTCGATTGGAGTTTTAATTGTTTATTTTCTCTCAGGCACTTGGAGGGTAGGAGGTGTGTTAGCAATGTCCCGCGCTTTTGGAAATCGCATGCTGAAGCAATTTGTAGTCGCCGAACCTGAGATTCAGGTAGTCCTTACATTTTAAATATGTGATCTTTCACCAATCCGCTTTCATCTGTTCCTTTTCTTTCTAGTTTTGGGGTTGATAAATGAAGGGTGCTGGATATATTCAATTATAAATTAGTAGGTTTTGGTGGCATCATTCTTTTTCAGTCTAAATTTGTGAGACAATTTATTCTCTTCTTCAGGATCTAGAGATAGATGAAAATTTCGAATTGCTTGTGCTTGCAAGTGATGGACTCTGGGATGTTGTAGCCAATGAGGTACGTTTTTGGATTAATGATGATTATTATGCCCTTTGCCCACAGGTAAAAACCTTCAAACTCTGTTTAAGCTGTAATATTTGGAGATCCAGAAGCTTCGGCTCTTTGACTTGACAAACGAGGGATCAGTCATGTCCTCCACTAGAGCAAGTCTTGCTCAGCTGGGCTCAACTGTTTGTATGCAGTTCTTGAGCTCGGGACAATTTCGTTGGACAATGGTCGACAACCTTCCTTTTTTGCTCAGTACCCAAAAGTGTGGGATTTCTCTTGCTGTGGTAACACCTGTACTGAGCGAGAGAGCAAGCATCTGTTCTGAGCAAATCTGTGGAGGCCAAAACTAAGCTGACAGCATATCTCCATGTGATATGATAAAACCATAGAAAAAGCACATGAGATTCAACAATGATGAGCATCTCATGATTGCTTTCAAGTACCATGTGGTGCTTGGGTTTGGTTAATGTGATGATTCACTAAAGGGGAGAAGAATAAGTTACCTAAATTTTTTATTCTGAATAGAGCTATCAGCTGATGCATACCTGCAAACTCCCCCCCTCCCCCACCCCACATCCCCCAAATCAGGATGCCATGTCACTAGCACGAACAGAAGAAGATCCGGAAGCAGCAGCTCGGAAGTTAACAGAGACTGCCTTCACTCGTGGCAGTGCCGACAACATCACCTGCATTGTCGTGAAGTTCCACCACGACAAGGTAGATTCAGCCAATCCCGAGCCCATGATGGAAGATTAGGTGACATCGCAGTGCTTTTTGTATCATCATTGCCTAGGTGTAAGGTGTAAAATCTGCAGATGCGCAAAGGGCCAAAGAAAGCATGTCAAGCAGGAGGTGATTTGTTCATTCATTGGTTTGTTTCTTGTTTCATTCTTGTATTGAAGGAAGGTGGACCTATGACTGTTTATTCCATCACCTGTCTGTGTATGTGTGTTTCCCTGCCAGTAAAGGCCTCATTTGAGTAGTCTATAGCCACAAAGTTAATAAAGAAAATTATGCTTTTGCTTCTCTTTTGCCCCATGTCTGAAGTGTGGTTGGTAAACTGGGGCTGCACAATTCAGTTGTAGAGATGGAACTGATCGATGTTGTTGGATTACTAGTGGCAAGATTGCAATTAGCCAATCAGGTAAATTAGAACATTCTGGGCAACCCAGATTACATAGAATGGATGTCAAGTTGTCAACCACCTAGGAGGAGAGAAATAAGTTCTCAATTATTTCTGGTTATATTACCAGACTTTGCAGCTTGTTCCAATAAATGATGGATAATAACTGAAGTTCGTATAAGTAGAAGAAAATAACAGAAATATACATATTAGCAGCATCTTAGTAAATTTTGGATGCAGGCTATAAACCCCATATAGTTGCCGATCAACTCCTAATAGTTATTTAGCGATAACGTTCTTACCTGATTTCAAAAAAAAAAAATAGTTATTTAGCGATGTTAAAAATGTGATGCTTGTTAAAAATTATGCAGTTAATCGTGCTTAATGCGAGTTTGTAGCTTAATGGTTGAGTTTTAGTCATCTTTCTACAGTTCGGTTTGTAGCTAAAAATTATCCTAATTAGCCGAAGATGATTATTGGGCAACCCTCTAAGACACTATCTTAATTCCTTTGGGTTGCATGTGCTAGACACATGCAATTCAAGCCGAGTGAGGATCTTATGTAGAGCTCCATAAATGCAGTCGGTTACTAAAGTTTTTCTTTGTCGCCAAAAAACTCTGATAAATTGACGGCTTTGGCGTTAGGTTGGACTCCAACCGAGCAAGTGTGTGTAGAATATTGATCTCATTCCGTTCATATCGAATTCGTTATGATATAGATTTTTCATTGTTGCAACACCACTTTAGTGACTTTTAAATGTCGCTGGAAGTATATATGTCCGTAGTGCTAACGTTGTTAACGAGAATCGGGAGATCTTTTTGTCGTTAAAAATCACTAACGAGTTTTTCGACAACAAGAGATTCAGATCTATTCCACTAACGTGTCCCCACCACTCTCAAACACATTTCAGGACACTAAAATATTCCAATTAACCTCAACCAGAGTTTAAATCTAACCATAGTCAACCAAAGGTTGATGCAGTAGTTAAAAAACTAGTGTGTTTGGTTATAAAGCAACTTATGATGCATATTTAGTGAGGTTAAAAAATGATGTTTATTAAAAATATGCAATTGATCGTGCTTAATGGTCGGTTTGTGGGTGGGTTTGCAGCCAAAATTTGTCCTAATTAGCCGAACATGATTATTAGGCAACCCTCTAAGACCCTACCTTAATCCCTATGGGTTGCATGAATGAGGATCTTATGTATTGCCCCGTAAATGAAGTCGGTTACTAGTCTTTTTTCGTTGCCAAAAAACCGTGATAACTAGATAGCTTTAGCATTAGGTTGGACTCCATCCGAGCAAGTGTACGCACAATATTGATCTCATTGTGTTCATACCGAATTTGTTATGATACAAATTTTCCGTTGTTGCAGCACCACTTTGATGACTTTTAAATGTCGAATATGTTCGTACTGTCAACGTTGTTAGAGAGAACCGGAAGATCTTTTCATCGTTAAGAATCACTAACGACACTTTTGACAACAAGAAATTCAGATCTATTTCGCTATCGGGCCTTACTACTCTCTGACATATTTCGGGACACTAAAATATTCTAATTAACCACGACCAGAGTTCAAATCTAACCATAGTCAACCAAAAGGTTGATGCAGTAGTTAAAAAAAATTAAAGCCCCGTATGCCCACACCCCTTTTTCATTTTTAAATAAAGATATTTTTAGCAACTCAGCTGTTCATAGCTTCTTTAGAGGTTTTGACCTTGCAGTTCTCATGTGTCTCTTTCCATTTTAATTCCCTCCATTCCGCCATATCCGCCGCCCGCCACCCCCACCGCCGCCACCACCGCCACCGCCGGCGCACCTCTTACTACAACCGCCGCCAATTCATCTCTCAACCAATTACGCCATCCATCACCACCACAACGAGCTCTCAGCCACCGTCACTCTTAATTCTACTCCTCTTCGAATAATCCAGCTCGGACACGCCAATTACCGCGCCTCCGTGGACTGTACCGGCCGCCGGCGGCTGAACTACGCAGTCTGACGCCGTTTTGGTGCGTCGATCTACTTTTTTGGGGGGAATTTTTCGTCTCCATACAGAAAAAATCACTAACTCCCGGTGAGCTCTGTTTTCTTTGATTGTAATTGAAATTATATATGATTTTGGCTAAGTGAAAGGGTTTTTTTTCCTGTTAATTGCCATGAATTTTTTTGTATTGACTGATTTGAATCTTTGCTTTATCATGTATCAAATATGAGCTTTATCATATGACACACACAATCAATTTGGAAATGCCTCTAGTTGGTAGATCCAGTTTTTGAGGATTTTTATCTGTTAGATCACATTAGTCAGTTAGTACTCTCAGTTTAGGGACTATATGCTCCATGTTTGTAGACCATGAGTGAGATGCCACATGTTCACTTCCAGGCCATCCATACTGGATTGGCCCGCACTCATACCACTGTTTGTGGTCCCGATCCAAAGGTGAATATTCCGTCGCATTTGACAACAAGTGAATGTTTACTCGAAAATAGTGATATTGGTTCCAAATCAGTACACTGGATTTGGTGACCTAGAGACCGAAGTGGCATTGTGGACTTCTTATCTTAATTTTTAAGATTTTCAGAACTTGAATGATACCTGAAAACCTGTTCCGTGTTGTTTGCCACTGTTTCAAAGTTTCGGGCGGGTAAAATGCTTTTAAGAATTTTGAGTCGGCAAATGATCACCTTTTTAAAACTGAATGACCTGACAACTATGTAACTGGTTCTGTCTATATGTGAACTTGAATCAGGTTTTGGACAATTGAAAAGGATTCTGTTTACCCTTAAATCGAAGCCTTTAATACCTATGCTAAACCTATTGGCTAGCCCATGGGTGGCGATTACTGCCATGAAGTGAACTAAGAAAAGAAAACACCAGGTGAGCAGCAGCGTTGTTATTGGCAAGTTATGGAATGCAATAGAGATGAGGCCACACGGGCTAAAACAATCGCCGAGAGAAAGTTATTGGAGAAGGATTTTGCTGGGGCCAAGAAGTTTGTCATGAAGGCACAAGCTTTGTATCCCGGGCTTGAAGGTCTTCCCCAAATGGTAACCACGCTTGATGTATATATTTCTGCAGAGAATAAAGTAAGCGGTGAGGTGGATTGGTATGGGGTACTTGGTGTAAACCCCTCGGCTGATGACGAAACAGTAAAGAAACAATACAGGAAGTTGGCTCTTACGCTTCACCCTGATAAAAATAAGTCTGTTGGTGCAGATGGTGCATTTAAGCTTCTTTCAGAGGCCTGGTCTTTGTTATCTGATAAGTCCAAGAGACTAGCATATAACCAGAGAAGGAGTTCAGTGGTATTCCAACAGAAAGTTCCTACCCATAGTGGAAGGCCATCAGCTCCTCCAAGTGCAAATGGATTTCATAATTATAGAAATAGGGCAACTGCAAAGCCAAGGACTCATAATACCGCTCCCCCTCCGTCCTATCGAAGAACCGATACCTTTTGGACAATCTGCCAAAGATGCAAGATGCATTATGAATATCTAAAGGTATATCTCAACCATACTCTTCTCTGCCCCAACTGTCATGAGCCCTTTTTGGCTTCAGAGATGTCTCCGCCTGCTAATTTCCCGAGGTCATCCACTTCATCTTCTCGCCCACGGCATCAGAACTCAAGCTATCGTGCGCCTAACAGCAGTCCATTTGATCCAGGGCGAAACACTACCACTGGTCAAAATTCAGGATTAGCAGGTCCTGATTTGTCTAAGCACACAAACGCCCAGAGGGGTCAGTTTTCTACAACAGCAAGTGCTAGTGGTGCGGAGCCTTCTATTGCAGCAAAAGCAGCAAATGTTGTTCAGCAGGCCAACGAGAGATTAAAGAGAGAGCGCGAGGAATCCCAAGCTTCTGCCGGATGGGAAAGGCCCTCAAAAAATAGAAGAGAACTAGACAATGATGGTTTTTATCATGGTGTGAAAACACCTTATCAGATGGCCACCGGAAATGGTGGTGCAGGACCAAGAAATATATCAACAAATGGGATTCACGGTTTGTCTGGTATGAACAGTAAGCCTAACAGTACTAGAGAGCTGTCAAACCTTGAACTTCGAAACATGCTGATAGTAAAGGCTCGAATGGAAATCTCTAAGAAGCTGAATGAATGGAGCTTAGAGATGGTGAAAGAAGGAAATAAAGTAAAGGAAAAAAACACCGTAAGGGGAGATTCACACACGGTGAAGGTGAATGGTCAGTCTTCCGCCAGCAACAGAGAAGACCAATCCAAGGTATCACTCGCTAGCACGGCTGCTGATGATAGAGTACCATTCTCAATGAATGTTCCAGATCCTGATTTTCATGATTTTGACCTGGACCGGTCAGAGAGTTCTTTTGCAGATAATCAAGTATGGGCTGCTTATGATAATGATGATGGCATGCCGCGTTACTATGCTTTCATTCATAAGGTCATCTCCCGGAAGCCATTCAAGATGAAGATCAGTTGGCTTAACTCAAAATCTAACAGCGAGTTTGGTCCAATGAGCTGGGTAGGATCTGGTTTTACCAAAACTTGTGGGGAATTTAGGGTTGGCAAACACGAAATGAACAAGTCTCTCAATTCGTTCTCGCACAACGTGAAGTGGACGAAAGGAACACGTGGGGTAGTTCACATAATACCCAAAAAGGGGGATGTCTGGGCTATTTTCAGAAATTGGTCCGATGACTGGAATGAGAGTACCCCAGATGAAGTAATACACAAGTATGACATGGTGGAAGTGCTTGATGACTACAATGAGGAACAAGGTGTGTCTGTTACTCCTCTTGTCAAGGTTGCTGGTTTCAAGACAGTATTTCATCCGCATCTGGACCCTGATAAAGTGAAGAGAATTCCAAGAGCAGAGATGTTTCGATTCTCCCATCAGGTCCCAAACTACTTGCTTACGGGCCAAGAAGCTCAAAATGCTCCGAAGGGTTGCCAGGAGCTTGACCCAGCAGCTACACCTGTAGAGCTTCTTCAGGTTATAATAGCAGCTAACGAGGTACCAGTAATGGAGAATTGTGGAAAGGATGAAGAAGAAACATTGCAGTGTGGCCCAGGAGATAGGACTGATGAGATAGCTGATGAGCCTATAAAGGCCGAGAAAAATGACATGGTTGAGAACGGAGAAGAAAGTAAGGAGAGAGGAGAGGACTTGGAGGTGCAAAGATAGCTATTATCGGAACGGGCAAACGCAATCTGGAGACTGCTGAAGATAGAAGAACAAACACGTTTGGTTTTGGTTATATGTGTCCGACAGTGCATAGGTTATTTTTTGTGCAGAAGTGGATAGAAAGCGAGGTTTTAATAACCTTGATTTTGACCGTAACCCGGGACTCTGTTAGACTTGCATATCATAGCCCCTAATTCAAGGCTAATCCCGGTTCTGCTAGCAAGTTGATTTAGACAGGAGGGAGTTTGTCAAAGGTAAAATCTATCCCTCCTACGAATATTCTTATTTGTTGCTACGTTTTTGTCGTTGTGACTCCACAATTTTATAGACCCTTGTTTGAACGGATTAGGTACATCCTTTAACCAAGGAGATAACTTTTAAGTTAAATCAAAGTCGTTCAAAAACTACTCCAGTTCATGTCTTGTATAAAGTAGTTCAATCTTTGAGTGATAACATTTTGTCCAGCAGGATATCAACGGCGATCTTACAGAGAATCTTCGGTTTACCATGAGCATTTTCTCATTTTCTTCAGTTTCTGTTTTTGATTAATTAAACCGTCTGTATTCAGCCTCTCTTGCTTATTTCCATCGACATAGAACTGGAATGGTGTATAGAATTTATTAGCAACGGTGCCTGCTGCACAATGGAGCGGCTGGCAAAAGGGCCGAAAGTTGCGATCACGGGGAAGTGAAGGTAGACTGGCACATTACTTTTGAGGCCCAGAAGCATTTGATAAGGACCCTCTTTCTATTTCTCTTCTCTTGTTTTGAGTAATTGGTAACTAAAATCACAAAAAAACACCAGGCGTTACCACGGTTGAAACATACAGTCAAAACACGAACGGACGAATTACTCTCTCCTTAGTTGATAAGATTTCCTATTTGGGGACGTAACGAAAAATTGATTACTTTTCAGATCAGGAACGATTCCGTAAGGTAGAGGACCAAACATATTAGCCCAAGGCCCCTATAAGCATTAGGCACTATATGTTGAGGACAACAGAAGCTAGGCGGTCAGCAAGTTTTGCAGATTTAAAGCCAAGCAGCATATCACGGCGGTAATGGCCGCAAATGTTGCCCCGGCCCCGGTTGTTCCGCCAAGATAATTTCGGTACCATCACCGAGGCCTTTTAGTTCTTGATGTGCGTGGCCTTTTTTTTTTTTTAATGAGAGAATGACATTAATAGAAAATATTCATGTGAAATATCTTATCTCCATGTCATGACATCTCCATTCTTATAAAATTTATATTACAACACAAATAACATTGTACTAGCACCTTAAGCCCATACAAAAGACAAGATAATATTTCTAAAGAGTGAGGTTACAAAAGTGTTTCACTGGTCCAGTCTTGGCGTACATGTATTCCGGCGTTACAAGCAAAAGCTGACAAGAGAGGTGCTTCGTTAAGCAGATCAAATGACACTTTATCTACACAAAAGGAGCGAAAATCTGGTAGAATAGTGCAAAAGTCATACAGAATAGGGTTACCGTGTTCAGAATGTCTTCGGCTTCAGATAGATGCGAATAAAGAAATTTTGAACATGTAAGTAAAGAAATAGATTTTCCTCCAATGGCCTGAAGGACACCGGATGGAGACACGAACCTTTTTGAAAGTTGTAAATACAAACCGCTTTCACGGTCGCCTGTCACGTGTCACTATATTGGAAAAGACCTGAATACTTCAATTGCACGAGAGAAAATAACCTCCAAAACATCCAGCGGCCCATAAGCATTTGATAAGGACCCTCTTTCTTTCTCTTCTCTTGTCTTGGGTAATTGGTAACTAAAATCACAAAAAACACTGGGCGTTACCACTTCCCAGGGTTGAAAAAACATACACACGGGCGCGCGCATCACTGACTCTCTCCTTCTCACTTCAATAGATAAATTTTCTTTTTGGGGATGTAACGAAAAGTTGATCACTTTTCAAATCAGAAACGATTCCGTAAGGTAGAGGACCATTAAGGAGTATAACTGGGGACCAAACATATTAGCCCAAGGCCCCTCTAAGCATTTTGTAGAACACTATCAGGCACTCTATGTTGAGGACAACGAAAGCTAGGCGGTCAGCAAGCTCTGCAGATTTAAAGCCAAGCAGCATATCACGGCGGTAATGGCCGCAAATGTTGCCCCGGCCCGGTTGTTCTGCCAAGATAATTTTGGTACCATCACCGAGGCCTTGTAGTTCTGGATGTGCGTAGCCTTTTTTTAGGTTAACGAGAGAATGATATTAATAGAAAATATCCATATTAAATATTTTGTCTCCATGTCATGAGTCATGACATTTTCATGATTATAAAATCTACATTACAACACAAATAACATTGCACTAGCACCTTCAGCCCATACAAAAGACAGATAATACTTTCATTGTTCTAGTCTTATCGTACATGTATTGCGGCGTTACAAGCAAAAGCTGACAAGAGGAGTGCTTCGTTAAGCATACCAAATGACACTTTGTCTACACAAAAGGAGCAAAAATCTGGTAGAATATTACAAAAAAGTCATACATGACAGGGGTCATTATGTCCAGAATGTCTTCGGCTTCAGACAGCTGCGAATAAAGAAATTTCGAACATGTAAGTAAAGAATTAGATTTTCCTCCAATGGCTTGAAGGACACTGGACGGAGAAACAGATCTTTTCGAAAGTTGTAAATACAAACCGCTTACGCAGTCGCCTGTCACTATAGTGAAAATGATCCGAATACGGCACGTCTTACAAAGTGAAAATAACCTCTAGAGCATCCAGAGACAGGAAATTTCGTGGACTACTGTCTACTGAAAATAGTCTCCAAAGCCCGAGGAAATCTCAAGAACAATTTCCCCCCAGCAGGTCAAGTTTAATTAAAGACCTTAACACGCTTTCCAGAAAAGAAGCATCCAAGGCCTAGTGCCTAGTAGTCAACCTTATTAAATTACTGAGTCAGCAAACATTAAATGACAGATTTGGTGCCCCTCAGTTCCCTTTATCTAAACTTGTTTGCAAATCTTTTCTCTAAAATTGTTACACAAATTTTAGTGGCAACGATAAAATAATACAGATAATACTTTTTTATTAAAACAGAACTATTATACAGTAAATGATGTTAATCTTTTTTAATATTTTGTTACGATGAACGGTTAAAGTAAAGGGCAATCCGGTCATTTAATCAATCCTTCCTCATTAACCTGCACACATGACCGCCAATTTAAGAGAGAAATTAATGCCGTGAAATAAGTAATCAAATAGATCCTCAAACTCCTAAAAAAAACCCTCCCCCCTTTAAAATCTATAAATACCCCCGCCACCACCAGCATCCTCCTCCTTCCTTCCTTCCTTCCTCTCTTCTCTCCTCCTTCATTTCTCTCTCTCTCTCTCAGCAATTCCGAGAGCTGTAATCTCGCAATTCTTCCATCTTCATCGTGCCGCTGCTGCCGCAGGGATCGTCAGAAGTCCAAGAAAAAGTTTCGTAAGTTTGTCGCCTACATCTCCTGATAAATTCTATCTGTCAGCTTGCATTTGATTATGAGCCTCGCTATTCTCTGATTTCATTGAAATTAAGACATTTGCTCATTGAATTTGAGGTTATTTGAGCTATCTCTGCCTTCAGATTCTGTTATTCACGTTCCACCACGCATTGCATGTGTATATGTAGTCGTTTCTCGACGTGCGCCGGCGGTGGTGCTCCGGTCATTTTCAGGCGTTCGTCGGAAACTGACCTGTAATCTCGTTATCTCCGGCTTGCTGTCGATATACGGGCGCATTCGCCGGAGATACTTCCGTGCGGGTCATCCCGGTCAATTCGCGACTTTTTATCCGCCAATCTCTTTTGCCCTAGATTTTTTGTGTCTCGGCACTTTTTAGCGGCACATTTGAGTCTAAAAAGCAAACGGAAAAACCGTTGGCGTTCGTTTTTTTTGCCCTTTCTCGAGGAGCCAATTTAACACTCGAGTCTAAGCACGTGAGTACAACGCTCTGTCGTTTCACTGATCGTAACGCGTCGGTTGTTTCGCACGCGCTGTTACACTTTATTCCGAGGCGCACCTCCAGGCAACCGTAGCTTTTTCAGTTACTCTTTGAAAGGTAGATAGGTATATTCACCTCACACGTGGTGCGCGCCGGGGCCCATCCTTGACTGGGCCTGGAGCCCATCGACCCTACATGCCTACGGTCTGCTCCGTTGGTTATTTATTTAGTTAGATTTCGTTCTCAAAACATCAAATTGAAACCGTATTCACCAATCATCTTTACATATACACGTTCAACGTTCACTCGCTCATTTTTAACTTGTAATTTTTTTAGAATTATACGCAAAATCATGAGGGTTGTAAGTTTTCAAACAACATAGATCATGAGATTAATTATTATTATTTTTTGCAATTTTTAAAATTGTCCAAGTAAGTTCAGAGTACATTTTATATTCCTTCCATTTTATAAAAGTTGGTAGTTTTTCTTTGTTTATTGTTCCAAATGAATTGCTCACTTATTATTTTGAGATTTTAACTTTTATATTCTTTCAACTTTACCCGTTTGACTAGTTTATGAAAAGTAAATCGAGTTTATCGTTAGTAGTAAAAATAATACTTGTAAGTGAGCGCATTTTAAAAAAATCAATTTACTTAACTCTCTCCTTAAAATTTTGTACAAGTCAACATTCATTCATTTTTCTGAGATGATGCCATTCTTTTCACCAGAAACATGAAACGAGTGACCAAAACGGAAGAGTCTCGTTTGATTTGTTGTTGATGGTGATGGGGATAAACCCGGGAGTGATGGAAGCGGTGGGAGGTGACACGTGCACTTCTGGTGTACCGACTCTAACTGGTTAAAACTGTCGGAACCTTTAATAAGGTCGGCAGAGATAATTGGGAGAGAAAACTAGTCGCCGCCCACAGTTACGTCACTTTCTCCACCTTATCACCTAAACCTGAATAACAGTTCAGAAGACCGATCAGTGGCGGCGAGTTACTAGCCGACAACGATCCCATACTGTACATTTTAGGAGATAACACGGTAGTTTCCTCGTATGGCTTGCCCGAAAATGTGCACTTCCTTAATATTAGTAAATGATAATTTTCTCCCTTTTAATGACTATATTACCATTTTGATAGAGGGTGGTTAACTATAGGCAAGTTTTATACTTTGTCCGTTACTAATTAATTGATCGCGTTTGACTTGTACGTTTATTTAGAAGATGAGAGTTTTCTATTCTATTCGAAGAGAGTAGGCACGAGAGGAAAAACAAAGGTTGATAGAAAATTAAATGTAGAGAGGAATAAAATAAAATAAAAAGTAAAGAAAGATGAATATAAAAAAGTATTTGTAAAATTTTTGATAATTTAAAAAGTGATTAATTATTTTGAAACAGAACCGGCGAGAATACCAAAGAGTAAGTTTCCTTGGCAACCAAGTCATTCATGCGTTCAATGTCCCAGAAGAAAACCATGTCCTCGATTGTTGAAAATCACGACGCTCGAGCCAATAACCTATTCGTACCTCGTCAGAGCACACTCATAAGTTAGTCCTTTAGTGCAACGCTTTTACATCAGATTCATTTTGGGACTATTATTCTATGCCAGTTCCAGGTAGTTTCTCAGGACTTGGACACGCCTCGTCGTGCATTTCGTGTGTGCTTGCAGGGGACTTTTGTGGTCGCTTTTCCACCCTAAAGCCCAAAAGCGTGTGCTTATGTGTCTTAGTCACAAACCCCCACGACCCAAAAATGTCCCACCTTCTCGATGATCTGCCGACACGTAATCTTTGTCCTTTTGCACTTTTTGTCGGATCATAATGAATTCCAACCCCCCCCCCCCCTCCTATTCTTTCACACTTTCGGTTCTAGCTAAGAGTCAAGGACTGGTACCAAATCTACTATTGTTTTTTCCGGAGAAAGTGAGTAAACAATTGGTGGCTTCATAGAATGCACTTGTTTCTCGTACGTGGCACGAGCTAATTAAGGTCCTAAAGTATATGATCTCATGTGAACACAAAGTGGGACAAGTTGTCCATCTCTGGGCTGTTCTGTGTTCAGTGGCACGTTTGGTTGATGATTCTGTGGGTGCTTGAATAATGGCCATCCATGGCGCGCGGTTCAATAATTTTGGAATCTGTATGTGTGTGTACGTGATGCATATGCATATTCCTGCAGCTTTATGAGGCCCTTCTCAGAGTAAAATTTATGTATGATGGAAAGGTTTTTTTCCTTTTAATGTAAAAATGGTATTCCTTTATTATGGTGTTGCAAAAAAGAAACGATTTTGTGCGAAATTAGTTTCTTTTTTTGGTGTGTATCTACGAAAGAAGCTGATTTTAGTTGCAACTCGTGGCATGCAGGTACAATTGTTTCAGTAGGAACACATTTACTGCACAATCATGCCATGTTCTGCGTTAATCCTGAGGACATTTTTCTTGACTAGGGTGAAAGTTGGTCTTTTACCTCCTCAACTTCACCCCAAGAGAAACGTGCGTTATCATTCGCGTCCTCTTTGAATTGGCATTGTTCAATGAATTTCCATCATGTCACATTTGTTCAGAACCCCAGTAACCTAGAATTTTCCTTCAATTCACATGAGACTTTTTAACCAAAATTACCTACTTACAAATGGTTTCTTCCCCCGTTTCCTTCAAACCCTTCTTTTGAATTCTTCCTTTTGAGTCAAAAAATTACTTCTTTTATTCAAGTTTCTCTCTACATTCTTTATTCAGAATCGCTTTTTTAACTAGCATGCACATCCCTAAAGTATTAATATTTCATTTGGATGTAATGATTTTCGAAGGAAAGTTTTAAGCCGCGTGACCGTGGAAAGTCTTATTTATTTTCAGCAACATAGTTTCCTCCCCATGTTTTTGAAGTATTATTCGTTCAAAAAATTTCTTAACCTTGTAATTCGAAACGGTTCTTCAATATTTACTTATTCAAATTCTTGAAATAGACTTGTTACTTAACTATTTCTGTGGCAAGTATTTCCAAAAACCGTCTCACCTTTCCAATTATGATGGTACTTCGTTAGTTACAAAAACAGTTGGCGGAGGTTGAGCCGAGAAAATAGGTTGGTTGGATTGGAGCCACGGGCGGGATAAACCAAATTAACGTACTTGTCTCAAATCGAATCTTAAAGCTCGTGTCGGTCTGATGATGATCAGCTGAAATGACTCCCTGATTTGAACCCCCCCACTCAGGACTTAGCCATGCAGTGTTGAGTCATCGAATCCGACTTTTATGTTATTCTAGTCAGTCCCCCTGTTCTCTTCTGGGATTCAACTGTTCTATGTACTTTGCATTCAATCAACATCGATTTGTTTTTGGATCAAATCTTCGTTTTCAAAAAGCGACCTTCCTCTAAACTACTTGACCACTCATATACACTTGTCACATCGAGACTTGCCCATATTTATGGACCCTGATCGATTACTCCAGCTTCTTTAATCTTGATAGGGACTTGTACACTTCTGTTTTTAGAAGAAAACATGACCGTGTTGAAAAAGCGCATAACTTTTCTCCTTGATATGAGATCTTGAATTCATATTCCGTTTTCTGAGTTTACGTGTTTTTTAGTAGGTCTGTAACGTATACTCTATCACCTGATTAATTTAACATTCTTTCTCTAGAAACTCCTCAATTTGAAAAGTAAAGAGAACAAGAAACTGTAAGCTAAAACGTTATGTTTGTAACTCCTTGTCTCACGTTAGTTCTTTCTCCAAAAGCTTCTAGATTTGAAAAGTAAAGAAAACAAGAAAGTTTTTTGAATTAAAAAAGACATATCTTTTCTTAAGCAAAGAAAATATGTTCTCGTTGGTGGGCCTCACATGTCACATGTTTCTAATTTTTTTCCCCCAAACAATACTTCCAAATCAACCCTCCTAACTTTGGCATTAACTACTTTCCTTATTATTTATTATGAATTATTTCCTTTACGTCTCTCTCCCTCTCTCTCTCTCTCTCCCCAAAAAAAAAAAAAATTTGTGAAGCTTGTTTAAGGCTATTTAATTAGGTCTAGGACTTGAAGAATTATATTTTTCTTTTCTTACGTTTCGGTTTGGGCTTTTTCTTTTCCCCCCTCAATCCTTGCAGATGATGATGAGAGACAATATTGAGAAGCTTTACCAGGCACTGGGATTTCAGAGATGGCTAGCCAAGACACACGATACCGAGTCCATCTCTAAAGCAAGACATGACAAGAATGCTGCCAAACGCATCGTACGGAAACCTACTGCTCCTATTGAACCCAATGTAATCGATGCCAACTATACTTCTTGGTTGGTGAGTTTTCACCATAAAACCTTAAGATTCCTTAATTCTCCACATCGAGATTATAACAAATTTCAAAACTCTGTGGTAGCAACAACTTAATAAACTGAAGTTGTCTACAATAGTTCTTTGACATGTTATACCATTTTAACCAAATTTATATGTAGTTGAAAATAGATCCACACAAAATAGGGAAGCTATGTCATATTTAGGTTTTTGCAGCTTTGCTAAAGAAGGATTTTACGTGTTCTACAGCTTACTTACATTTCACAAATGATTTTGTTTTTTATAGAATGAACACCCCTCTGCGCTTGCCTCGTTCAAAGGAATGATGAGCTTAGCAAAGGGAAAGCGAATCGTCGTGTTTTTAGATTACGACGGTACCCTCTCACCCATTGTCAACGACCCTGATTCCGCCTTCATGTCTGATCCGGTAATTCAAATGCTACGATTCTTCTCTTTGATGCGTTTACGCAACTTTAAATGGTTTCTCTTCGTCCCATTTCTACTGTTTGAGTTACACATTTTCTCAGTTTTTCACTGATGTTTGCAATATATTTTGTTACGGTGTAGTATAGTTAAGCAACGGTACATACCAAACATTGTGCTACTCCCTTTCATGCATAGAGGGGCATGCTGAAAAAGATAAAGGATTCTCTTTAGGAGACGGGAACTAGGAATATGTAGATGCTAAGCAATCGGTAAATGATGTTTATACTGTCGATCTAATCGAACAGATCTTTGTGCAATGACATGCAGATGCGTTCAGCAGTACGCGAAGTTGCTAGACACTTTCCAACAGCTATAATAAGTGGTAGGAGTCGAGGCAAGGTAAAAACAATGCATCCATCGTTCGTAGTATTTTCCAACTTCCATGCGCGTTGCAATCTTCAAAATCCAAGCAAACCGAGTAACCAATATCAAATTACTCTTATTTTCTTTTATATCAGGTTTATGAATTCGTAAAACTAGATGAAGTATACTATGCCGGGAGCCACGGGATGGATATCATGGGACCGCCAAGACTACTGAAATCCAAGTACCAAACTAAAGCCCTTGATGAGAAGGTAAAGTTAATCAAGACGTTGAGCAAACCTAGCTTAGGTCTTTCTTGCAGTCGCACTAGAAATTTACATTATGCGTAACGTGTGTGTATCTCATAAGTTCTTAAGGTATACAGCGTACAATCTGTGGCGCAGCCTCTGTAAATTCATCTATAGCTTAAATAAACGAGTCATGATAGCTTAAATACACGTAAAAAAACTGATCACTGGCTGATTCGAGTCCAGAAATGCTCATCGATGACAGCTAGAACATAGAGTGACGTGGGATTTGATCTTGCAGGGCAACGAATTTACGGTCTTCCAACCCGCTCAAGAGTTTCTGCCCGCAATTGGAAAGGTATAGTAGTCCTTGCAAGTCTTCGTCGATTACTTAAGTTTGATTTCAATTTGAACTTCGTCACCTTCTGTAAGGTGGAATTGGTAGCTTGGCGAAACTATTTCTGTTCCTTGCTTGCATATATGGGTCTAATTCCAGTGTCTATTGTAACAGATGCTAAATGAGCTAGAGGAAGAAACCAAAAGCATAGAAGGTGTAATGATAGAGGACAACAGATTCTGCATCTCTGTACATTACCGGCAAGTCCAAGACGAGGTATTCCATTTAATTTCATCATTAAGCCGTCCTAGTGGAGAGAAATTCAGTGTCAATATTACTGGAAAAGAATGCCCATAAATTCAGTGATACCATCTTGATGGTGCAAAAGCTACTCATTAATCTGCAGGAGTATGGGATGCTAGAAGAGAAAGTGCAGTCTGTGCTTACAAGGTATCCCCGCTTTCACCTGACGAGGGGTAAAATGGTTTTGGAAATTCGGCCATCGATAAAGTGGAACAAGGGTAATGCCCTAGAATATTTATTAGACACTCTAGGTTATGCCAAGAATACCGAAGACGTTCTCCCGGTTTATATAGGAGATGATCGAACCGATGAGGATGCTTTCAAGGTATATACTGATCCAAACTCACTTTCGAATAACTTCTATTCCCTGAGAAAAGACATTAGAAAGTACGCTCTTTTTGACGGATGTATCAATAGTTTATTTTTTTGCGTATACAGACATAAATCTCGTGTATAATAAGATTTATGATTTGATGTTGACTACTTCAGGTGTTAAAAGGCAGAGGACAAGGGTACCCCATCATAGTATCTTCCACCCCGAGGGATACCATGGCTTCGTACTCGCTATATGACCCTTCCGAAGTCCTTTCTTTCTTGATACGTCTGGCGCGATGGGGAGGGATGTCGTCTCAGTAGCTCTCTTTTTTCCATTGCAACGAGGCGCTTTTCTGTACATAATATTAATGTAGGAATCGAGGACCTAAGACGCATGGATCGAGTCATCTTACGGGGTGCTTTTTTTGCCAACACCTTGTACGATTCTGGGATCCTGAAAATTTTAGTGTCCTGCAGTTGATGCATCTTCATTAGCATTATGTATATAATAATCAGATGGTGGTGTCTTTGCTTCCTTTGGAATGTCGATTAACCAATGAAGTGACTTGTATGGTCGGTTCACTTTGTGTTGCATTTCCTAAGAAGGTTTTACAGAAACATTCAAGGATCATGGCCAATTCAAGAATATTCTACAGATAATTTGTTTCAACTTAAGGTGCAATACTTTCAACATATTCTGTTTCATCCCCTCTGTCATGCTGTTACGAAGTAAAGAAACTTGGGCCTCTCTTTAGGGTGTCATAATTGGTGTTGCACTTATGTATTATGTCTCACTTCTCACAATCTTCAACCGGATTTTGACCAATTTAAACAGGTAAATCAAAAAATCAAGCTCAACCTCCAAAAACAAGCACCTCCTACGGGTTATCGATAAGAACTACAATATAACGAAAATAGTGATGACATGGTTTAACCAACAAATGAGCCCTCTTATTTTTTAGGAATCTCTTCATCTTGGTAAATCCTACCCATCCGTTATATCGCGTCATTTCTATCACAGAATATGCCGATGATTTTCTCGCAAACTAACGCCAACCACCCTAACAGCACCACATTCGAAACGCATTTTTTCTGCCATGAGGCCTAGGGATGAAACAGAGAGAGAGAGAGAGAGAGGGTCTAAGCCTCATTCACCAAAAAAGGGAACATTGGAATTATCTCTCTTTTTTCTTTTGGTAACTAAAGGGAGTAAGTTCCTCCAGGAACCAAAGGAGAGAACGATGACATTAGGTCAGATTACCCGGTCAGTTTCTACGAAAGAGCTAACGCGGCAATACCATGCAGGCAACCAGAAAATGCAATAATATGACCTAAACAAGTTTTCCCAAGGAAGATAACTTCATTTTCATGAATTGGAGCATGAAACAATATGACAGTAGTGCAACTAAATATACGACAGCTTCAGTAATACTAATATAATATGGTCTCCGGAATTATACCAGGAGAAAGAATGGCTGAAACTTTCAAGGGTGTACAGTGTATTAACCACCTCCAGCTTTTTTGTTATGAATCCTCTTTTCTTTTTTTCTTTTTTTTTTCCCTAACTGGCTAACTGGACAAAACAAATTTGAAGTGGATAAGAAAAGCCTAATAGAACATACTTGTTATACAGTATATGCATCACAAGTCGCCTCTAACAAGATGAACAGAAGTATAACCTCTAACTGGTATCTGTACAAGCTTTATCTGCAAACAACTGGGATAGAATGGTACCCTTCTCACAGATGCAGTTACCTGTGATGTGGGTCTGGTGAAGAGTGTTAACAGTCTACTGAGAAGCCCTGCCCCTCATCAGTATGCCTTAACGAACCTTCACCAAGCCATGTAACGTCAGAAGTGTCTGAGAAATTCATAGGTCCAAGAGAGCCAAACTCAAACCTCTCAGCAGAACTACAACTCACATTTTGGTCATACGGATAGAGCACATTGGAAGGTACTTTATTGTCGAGAGGAGAAACTGTCATTATTCATGGCTGGTAGCGGATACATGCCATACGCTGCATTGGTAGAGCCACGATTTGCGGAACTTAAAGGGCGGAATGAACCATTCTGGGAATGCTTTGGATGTGAACTGTCAGATTTTAGTGAAGTCGTCTGTCAAATTGATCGTCACCCGTAGTACTCCTAGCCATTGATTCTTTTCTTGTGCTGGGCTTCTCAACTTGGTTGCCCGCTTGGCCTTGACTAGTAAGGCGTTGCCATGAGTTCTTATTCCAGTTTCCTTCCCTGTCAGCATAATTATCCTTGCGAGAATGGCCGAAAGTTTCTTTCATATGTCTGGTATTTGAAGAGACCCTGTCCCGTGATGCAACTTTCTGCAAAAAGACGATAAGCAAACAGATATGAATTGTCTGTATAGCCAACAGTATAATGTTGTATACCAAGAGAAATAGGAGTTGTATTGCCTATTATAAGTTGCATTATGAGTCATAGATGAGAAACCCAGACTTGTCAGACACTTGTCAGATTAAAGAAGAGATGCAACGTCAAAAGCCTCACTCACAGGCCCTAGTGATTCTCATGAACCGACAGAAACCCAGACTAACCATTCCACAAGCAGGCTTTGATCACCTTATAACGGTATCATATTGCTATCAACCGAAGCATTAAGCTCTCTTTACCCAATCCAGCAGCCATGTCTCCAAGCCAGCCCCTCGATTAGTCTCTCCTCACAAGCTCCAGTCCAACTTTCGACTCTAAACCTACCTCAAACCAAGTGCGTGAGCCAAGCACCTATGACATTTAGTGCACACCCTGGCCGATATTGCAACACAAAATCTGACCAGCACTTACGCCTACCGCAAATAAAGCCACAAGACACTGCAACCACCCAAGTGGCCTAAAAGTTTCCATCCCCCACAAGATTATAAGTAAAATCCAGAGAATATCCAAGTAAACTGTCACCAGCCCTTCCTATTTTTTAAGGGCGTGGAAAGGGAAGTCATTACTACCACCTCCCTTAACAAATCATTTTCTTACCGCAAGCTTCTTTCATCATCATTATTTAGCAGCTACTGGCAATGAACATAGCAGTCATTTCTTCTCCTCTTATTGCTAAGACGGTCCCTTGTATTCTCACAAAATGTGACAACTCAATATATTATCTTGACATAATAACAAGCACGTCGCTGTAGAAAATGTAAGAAAGCACCTCATAATAGAAAACTGGAAGAAAATTTTCCCACACGGAATTTGTTAACTAGTTTGCAGCCTGGATCTGCTTTTGTGTTGTTTTGCTTGGAACATTCTCTAGTACATGGGATGCCCCATTTAAGGCTGCTGAACATGTAACTTGTGAGTGTCGTGAAAAAGTATGGCAAATTCCAAAATTAAAGGACCAGCATTGCCAATCCATTCCTTCTAACCCAAAACAGTAGAAAAATCTCTACCAAAGTAAATTGAACAAGCCTGAAGAGTTCTTATTGCTGACGGCTCTCAAATTACAAGACGGCAAGCAGCCAGAAAGGGGTTAAATAAACCATCTAAACTTCTGAGACTTCGACTCCAGACATACACTGCCAAAGCCAAGTTAGGCCATCATTCAGTTCGAGCAGCTGGCAAAAAGGTCTACTTTCTATGTTCGACAAAACCCACATCCAGAATCAAAATGGAAAACTAGTCATGTTCTTTATGGAAATCTAAAAGTTGATGAGCAAACTAATAAATAAGGACTAAGGAGAGTTTTGAAAATGTCACTCCAGCTTCCCAAATTGTGTATATACTGAATAACCGTGTACAAGAAAACTCTGGGCACATGGTCCCTCCCAGACGTTCCCGGCTAATTAACTTCTGCATGTCAGCTTCATTAACTTCTAAAAGTGAGACCTGAACTTTTCATTAAAAGCAAGCTATGCAGAGTCCTTATTATCACATTTGTAAATTCTGCAACAGTCAATCTTGCACATAGCTTTGTCAATATAATAGGTTATCACAATAAAAATCTTCCAGCATCATCTCTACTTCATTAAAATTAAACACAAGCAGGTTAATGTTAATCTTGAAAGTAATAAATTATTCCAACTCAGACACCAACATACTGACAACAAATTGATGAACAGGCTGAGAAGTTTCTTACAGAAGATCCTCTTACAGGTTTGGGAAGGTAAGTTCCAGTCCCACCACGATGTCTAGGAACTTCATCATCATAATCTTGATACGCATTGGGAGATCCATTGGAACCAGACTGGACAGGGGACACAGGAACGGATCCAGGGCCATAACCCATAAGCTGACTGAAAAGGTCGGCATTCGTGGAAAGAGGTCTTCCAGGACCCTCCCATGGCAAATTCCCTTGAATATACATTGGTGGTACAACCATAGGCGAAGGACAAACCATGGGCCCATGATTCCGTGGATCCTGGCATAAGCGTCCATACTGCAGATTCTGCCAATGGCTAGTAAAGTCACCATTCAGAATGTCGGAGCTATGCTCTTCTGAAGCGTCTACTGAAAAATTAGGCCGACTGAAGCTCTTTTGATGGTCAATGTCCTCGGTCAAATCCAATCCTCGATCAGATTGACTCAGATGGGAGTTACTCAAAACTTCATCCGCATCAAAATGACTTGTCTGGGCATCAGCTTGACCCATCTCAGTTGGATAACTGTAAAGCGGAAGCATGGTTACAAATGGAACTGGTGGCCCTGTGGGATAAAATGCAAAGGGTAGAACCCCATTCTTGTCCATCGTTCTCTGCCTTGAACCAGAACTTACAGGAACCATACCAAAGGGTATTTGATAAGTCTGCATAAATGAGGGAGCAACAGTTCCCGGAACCAAGTTCTCAGCAATTTCAGTGTCAACTGTCGACAGTGAAATGCAGTCTCCATTGTCATCATCAGCCTGACGAGAAACATAATGAACTGACTCCTCGCTTTGCCACTCTCTCTTATACGTTGAAGAAAATTCTGCAGGGGGTGTAGATTTCCTCCCCGGCCTGTCCCTTGTTGACTTGGAACTCGTCAAAGACGGTCCTTCCCAGGAACCTTCAGAAGGCAATTTAGATCTTGAAGAAGTATTATGTGAAGCTGGTATGTATCTTTCACTGGAAGAGTACACATCCCTTCCTTTTATACTATGATTTCGGGAATTGTCAACATACTTTTCCCTTAACCCCCTATCTTTACTCAATTTACCATGAGCTTTCATCGAATAATTTTCTGAGCTGTTTACTCGAGCTCTTGAGGTGAACTGTTTCTTTTCTTCCAACTGTTGAGCTTGGTTAATTCCATTTTTGGGATGACTTCCTCCCAAAAAATCTGCATCCTGCTCGGACCACAGACCACGATCACTATTCCTGTGATACGATTCTTCGGATGCCACACCATCATCAACTGGTTCAAGAATCTCCTCTCGGGAATTTGTGCAAGTTCCGAGATTAGATGAATACTGAGACACCGGCAAGGAGACTAAACCTTGAGAGTAATTCAGGTTTAAACCCCAAGGAGGCTCAGATGAAGTAATGCTAGTGGGGACTATACCAGCTGAATTTCTGTGAGCATATCCCCACGAAGCTAACATAGAAGGTGATCCTGAAACAGGCAGATGAGAAGAAGCTAAATTCACGGGCATCTGAAAATGTCCATTGAGACTATGAACCCTTGAAGTAGCCATCATATTCGCAATATTTTGTTCTTCGTGATGCATCTGCATTGTCTCTGACACAGAAGTTTGGTCTTCTCCCATAACACCTGATACAGATACTATACGAGAACTATTTGAGGAACTGTTGGAACCGAAAGCAGCTTCAATTTTCTGGTGCGATGAGCTCTGCCTTGAAGACAGTAGATCATCTGTCAAAGATCTTCCACTATTCTTAGCAGAAACTTCAGGACCAGATATTTTCCTCCTGTTATTATTCCCCAACTTTGTGAAGGTGGCCTGCCCTTTTATTGTTTCTGATGTCTGGTTACGTCCTCGAGATAAAATTTCACTAGATGCATCCGTAACCTCAGGACTTGAATGTGTTCTTGTGAATTGAAACCTGTCACGTATTTCATTTCCCAAGTTATCTGGTGTACCACTTCTTTCCTTTACGCTAAGCGTATTTCTGTAACTGCTGTAATTAGGTGGCATCTGAAAATTTTGATCAGAAGCCACTGAGCTCGTTAAGCTGGCACATGTCTTCTCACTTTGGGTATGAGAATTCACCTCAGGCACAGATTCGTACCCATTAGAATTCACCTCGACCGCAGATTCGTGCCCATCAGAATTAAGTTTCCTTATGCTTGAAGGACCCCGGAGTTTATCAGACATGCAGACATGATTCAAGTTAAGAGGTCGCATGACAAAAAGACCAGAACTGCATGCATCAGGGCGGTGGCCTTTACCATGCCTGTCCCATGTGTTCAAGAAAAATTGATCAACTTCAGCAATTATATTTACTCTTGGGCACTCAAATAATCTGGCTAGTCGTTGGGCCCCAAAAGCAAAGGCACTGCGGATCCTGAAGAAGTTACCTGGGAAAGAGAAAGGCAAAATTGAGGAAAAAGTAAGAGATAAAAGTGCTTTTGAGTGACTTAGTGCTCACAGAGGAAGTATAAGTAAAGTTACATGCACAGGCGAAGTACTGTTAAACGAGGGAGAGAGAGGCAACACCACTCCAGGCTCAGTACAATAGACCTTGAGGCTTCTTAAAGCTCAATAGAATCACAAGCATTTCTGTACCATCTAGAACTAAGCTTGATCCCATGAAACACAAGCTAAACCTCAAATTGAACAGACTGCAAAGAACAGCAAAAGTTTCATTTTTCAATCATTAACACCGTGAAACCCACCACAATTGTTTATATTCATCTGGAGCAATTTCGCTTATGTAGACTCTCTAAGAGGCACTCTCAGCCAGTTTTCACGCATTAATGGAGTGCTTACAGAACGTCAGAATTCCAATAAGCAACACTAATTAGAGGAAGAATGCAAGCAGCCATTACCTTACTTAAAACATGTCCCCAAAAAAAAAAAAAAAGAGTGCACTGATGTGACTCAAAAATGAGTCGGTGACAAGCATCTAATACGGCCATGTTATGATCCCTGGACACAAGTTTTTTTGCTACATACCACAAACAACTAAACCTTTCAGTGTCAACTTACAAGAATATTCTTGAATCAAAGTCCATTTGGAAATTTTTTGCCGCACTAACGAACAAAACCTATCCTCTTCAAAAAGAAGAATCTCTACCATGAAGCTAGGTACCTTGGACCCGTAAATCCACATTAAGGACCTAATAAAGTACCACCAAAATTCCGATTGTTTTTTTTGCTCGTTAATAGACTTAACTCATTACATAAATGAGGTGCTTCAATATCCGTGCGTAAAGATGGATAAATATCACGGCTTTAATCACTGAGGTCATATTGCACACTTGAGAAAATTGAACACATAATTTCAAGCATTTACTAAACCCTTTAGTCCACCCCAACCCCCCCACAAAATTTTCCCCATCCACTCGAGAGTCAGCATAATCAAACTAGCAGGATGACCATTGTAATAACACTTCTGTTTTCTCCGATAGTCCTTTTTTGGATTCTTTATCTAAAGAAAAATTTGCTACAATAGTGAACAAAATCTATCCTACCTTGCACCCGTAAATCCACATTAAGGACCTGAATAAAGGACCACCAAAATTCCGATAGTTTTTTTCTCGTTAATATACTTAACTCATTTCATAATGAGGTACATCCAGTGTTATCAAAGGCGCGCCTAGGCACAAGGCGCACTCCCTGCGCCTCCCCTAGGGATAGGCGCAGCCCCTTCGAAAAGGCGCACGCCTTGTGCGCCTAGGCGCCCAGGCGCAAGGCGGTGGTGGAGGCGCAAAAAAAAGCCCAAAAATCCTTTCTTTCTTTTTTTTTGCATCGTGGCATCATCTCAGCCGTTCATTATTGTTGATTCTTTGTTTCATGACATGATAAATCAATATGTAAACCATAAAAATACTTAAAATCCCAAACCCCTAATCAATTGATTCGCTTATTATTGTTCATTATGCTAGTGTCCCGTCCCCAATTGTTACTCTCTTTTAAGTAAATCTACTCCTTCACTTTACCTTGTAGATGAAGAAGATGAAATTGAAGAGGAATCTCAACTAGACTTGGGAGCCTATGATTTCCTTTTGAGGAAAACATTGTTGCCTTAGCCCTCACTGATAATGAGAATGACGTTGTCACATCCACTTACGATTAACTACTTCTTATTGGATTTGAAACTTTTTCTAGTGTTGAAAATTTGTTTAATTGTCATGTTCTGAATTTTTTTACGTGATTATATTGGTTTAATGCACTAATATCTATTTATTTTTATTTTGCGCCTCACTTCGAAAAGGCGCGCGCCTTGCGCCTAGGCTCTAAGGACCCTTTGCGCCTTAGGTGCGCCTGCGCCTTTAATAACTATGGGTACATCAACATCTTTGCGTAAAGATGGATAAATGTCATGGCTTTAATCACTGAGATAGATCATACTGCACATTTGGGAAAATTGAATACACAGTTTCAAGCATTTACTATACCCTTTAATCCACCTCAACCCTCCCACCAATTTTCCCCATCCACTCGCGGGTCAACATAATCAAATACCACGATGACCATTTAATATTTCCTTTATTTTCAGTAGGTAGTCATTTGGTCTACAGAGGGTAGGCATTTGTAGACAGCCTACAATCAGAGCACTGCTTTTGTGGACAACATCCAAAGGCTGTGATGTGTATGCTGCCAGACAACCGTGGAAGGCCTCTTTGAATAAGAACGACGGCCATGATGCACAAGAGACCCGCTATTGCAGGGTCTGTGGACAGTCGATCTAAGCAGCCTTACCCCTATTACTGTGGAGACCACTGGCATCAAGGTCACAATGGAGCAATCTTAGCACGGTGAGAAAGGTCACTTACGAATATTGAAATAATTCCACTGTTAGAACTGAAAAGATCTTATATTGGTATGAAGAGAATTCAGGTAATGGAAGTAAGGTTCATTGGCAGAACGAATATATCGTTGTCTCCTAGGGCGACTAAAATAAACAGCAACAGGCAGTATACTTTTCTTTTCAATCTTCACAGAGAGCAGCATAACACAGATAGTCGTAAAATTGTTATAGTGAAAGTACCTTTGCTGACACTACGCCCAAGGTTATTGTTTGTACGCAAGGGATCCATGACATTAAAATGCTTGGAGATGAAGGGTAGCTCATTGGTTTCTTGCCCGCCAGGCAAAACAGAGTATACAGTGTTACAAGCATTGAGAAAAAGTTTGCTGAGTAATAACTCTCCACCGTCCTTTCGAGGAGGGTCAGCTGTAAGGTGCATTCAAATGAAAAATCAGAAAGAAAAAGTTGCAAATTCTTTACATTCAACATCAATTAATTAGTTAAAGGCAACATGTGCAATCCTATCAAGTTTTGCATGTACCTGTTGTTTCAGGCAGTGAACAAATCGGTACTGGACCACAGAGACTAATACAGAAGTTTTCCCAGTCAAATTTACTAAAGAACTCCAGAAAACGATAAAGTACCTGCATTTAAAAGGATAAACCTTCAGCTGAAAAGGTAAAAAAGCATATGACTGAGAAAGGATGAAGAAGATAAACTACATTCACCTCAAGTGGTCCGGAAAAGGAACTATTGAAAACATGAAATATGTACAAAACCAAGGTTTCGAGAGCATAAGTTGATATAAGTCCATGATGAGCACCCAGTATACGGCTCTCATAATAGCACCAAGCTTTGATCAATATGATACTTCGCTTGAACAGATGATTTTGGTTTATCAAACGGTCGACCTTCAAAATGACATCTATCTGTTAGTAAAAAGATGATTTTGGACCTCTGTCTGAGTACCAATAGCTTACCTCCTCTAGGAAGCAAAGAGTACATAATCCACCAAGCTGGTTAAAGGATATGTCCACCACAATATTTTCCACTAGGCACTTTATTATCTTCACCTGCAAACAAGAAGGGGCAGGAGAAAAAATGCCTTAAAAACACTAAGCAAGAGATGCTATCAGGGATCTGGGTATTATAAGTTACTGAGGTAGGGAATGGATCTAAGTGTGAGTTATTGATGATTGTGTCCCGAGCTTGTTCGAAATTGTACCTATAAGAAATGCTTGCGGACACTGCTGTTTCTTACAGAAAGTAGGGGGCATTTGGTGGAAGGAGGAGAGAGATAAAAAAGCCAGCAATATAGGTTTTCAAAAAGAGAGAGAAACATCGACTAACACTCCCCAAAAGAGAGAGATAAAAAAAACCCTCAAAGGCAGTGGCTTTTCTTAAGCAACAGACATATATTACTCGAAGCAATTCTTGCTAGAGCAAGACGAGAGCAAATCAGGTAGAACTAGAGGAACGCAGCTAAATAGAAAGCCTTAATTAGGCAATGTGTGGGAAGAGTACAAACCTAGACCTGGCCAAACTGCATCTTCTCTAAATAATTAACTTAGCATCTTATATGAAGTCATATCCACAAAGCCTCTGAAGTGTTTATTTCCTATCTCGACGTTTCAATAATGTACACAAAGCTTGTTGAAAGAACTTTACTGTTGGACATCCTAAACATATTTAACAAGCAGGAAGACTGGTTGCGCCCCCATTCTAGCATCCTATTGAGAAGATAATTTAACACACCGCATACTATATGTTTCACACTTTTAAGGTTGGAAATTTGCTGAAAATACAATGCCTAAAAGATATCGTTTTTACCATTCTGATGCAAGGGTGACAAAGGACGTGATTCAAATACTCGAGATTTAATATACCAGAAACACCCCGAGAAAAGAACAAAAGAGAAAAAGAACAAAAAAATATGAATTGTGTTAAAAGTGTTTACACCATTTGCCGAGTATTCAGGGTGGAGAATGATAGTTAATGCACGCCCTACGCAAAAAAATAAGCAGCAAGGCTATAAAGTCTAACAAACCTCTGCCTGAATGTACTGAACCTCTTTCACGCGGAATTCGGCATCTTCGCTCTTCTCCTCACTCTCAAGAATAGTCCGGACCTCATTAGCCCAACTGTCCTTCAGGTTTTGATTTTTACAGAATGCGGTTAAATCGATGTCCCCATCAGGTAGATAAGTCTTGAGCGGAACTGATCCAAAGGTAAAGACCTGTTAAAAAAAAACACTTTAGACTGGTGGTGAAATCAATTTAATAGTTCTCTTCTTTTCATTATGTGGAAGCAATAGAATAAGCCAGGAAAGAATGTTGTGTGAATCCCGATACAGTTCGTCTTCATTGAGATACTTTCATCCAACATGACACCCTTTCACCCACCATGTCAAAGATATATTTTGTCTTCTCAACTTATAGAAGTTCTACGCATCTGAAGGTTTTTCACAAAATATATTTTTCTTCTTTCTGAAAGTAAACCGTGCGTGCTGGTGCCTTCAGCAAGTGTAACTACAATACAGGAAAGCAGAGGCAGCCCAAAAATGATCGAGCCTTGTGGACAGAACGTGGCAATAGCTATAAGCTTTTTAGAATTACAGATATCATCAAGAAATAAAATATGCACCTCGTCAATTAGTTACTCAAACTAAACGAGCCCAGAAGCAAGTGTAAGAAAATAAATAGATCAGCAATATCTTCCATATAGGAGTTTCCACATAAGCATATACCTAAGACAACATCTCAGAAAGAATCTTGAGAAAAACTTAAGAGCTCATTGGATGTCCCGCAAAAAAGAAACAAGGACGAGTCGTCAGCAAACAGCCTTACTGTTCCCTAATTGCATGAACGCCACTATCTATAATTGTTATTGTCAATCACATTGACGGCTGCTGACCCATCACTCAATTAGGTGCTGACCTTTAACTGGATCAATATACCCTGAGGCACTGTCGGGCTCAGTATACATTTTGAACAGATTAGTAGGATGAAATTGTAAATGAACTCATATAAACAATAAACTTTCATAATTTGGTAAAATCAAGCACATAATTAAACATAACCTGCGATGTGAATGGCAAACTTGCAGAACCACAAACATATGAAATTTGTGGAACATATCCTTAGTTTATACAAGGAAAATCGGATGTGTTGCTATGCCATTGGCAACTTCTCTATGTTCACTAATAAAAAAGACAATTATGCTCTTATATCAAGCCTACATGTATTCGTTCATCAAGGGTAAAGAGATCATTTAAATTTTAAACTTACAACCTAATTGTTCTCTCTTTCTTCCCCAGCCATCACCACCATCTGTGCCGAGAATCATGTTGGCGAAGTAACAAAGAGTCGCCGTAGAACTCTCTAATATCCAGCATCAGTGGAATACGCCCCCCCTTCCTCCTCTTCCTTGTAATCCCAGCGGTTCGTTAGATCCTGTAGGTGGTTTGTTGTGGGGTGGTGGGGACTGAGATGGTGGGTGGGACAACCCCGGTGGGGAGCGGCCCATGTGCGTGGGGCTATGGCGTGGTGGTGATGGGATCCGGTAGTGCGTTGCGGGTGGAGACTGGCAGTGGTTGGTGGTGGGTGGTGCAGGGTCGACAGTGCAGGCGGCAGGTGATGGAGGTGGTGGGTAGTCGTGGTGTTGGCGGTGATCCAACCGTAAGTGGTGGCTGCATTTCAACAGGAAAAGCTAACCAATAACAAAAACTAAAGAAGGCTTAAAATTTCTAAAACTACGTCGTTTTGGTTCATACCCATAGAGAAGATGCCAAAGGCATAGCAACACATCCAACTTCCCCATTTATATATCGAGGGAACATAGACAAAACCTATGAGCAATCACTTTATAATCCTTAAGAGTGACTCATGTCACACATTCTCTAATAATAGCATGTTATTTTGTGTAAAATCACAACGTTACAAGACTCTTTGGTATGGTCAAACAACGTTTACATAACAGCACCTAAAGAGCACCACTGTTTCAGCTACTAAACAATGCCAACAATGATTCTCATGCTAAAAAATGCCAATAAAAAATTCATGGGCAAAGAAAGACAAAGTGAAGCTCACACCTGACAAGAGAAGCACCTTGCAATGAGCTGTTGCACGTAACAAGCAACCGCATTCCTGCGCTCCTCGGAGGGTTGGTTGGGCTTAATGCAGCCAATCAGCTCGGCTATCCTCTCTTCAGCTATTGACCATCTCTCCTGGTCAAGCACTCGGGTAACAGACGCAGCTTCATTAGGCAATAGACCATTGGGACAGAAGCCATTTGGCTGAGCCCATCCTTCTTGACTACCCATGCCAATATACTCTTAAGCTCCCTTTGCTATCTAAAACACGCCACCCTCAACTTCGTTTCTGTAGAGCGATCCAATCGAAACATTAAATATGAGGAAAATAAGTCAACTCTGGACAGCAATGTTTTAAAGACGTGTCACCAAGACCAGTTATAGGGTATAAATAAGAGCATAAATTTCTTTACATGAAAAAAAAAAAAAAAGTTCTTCCTTTCTTAGGCTTCAAATGAAGGAAATGCGAGTGTCTGCATTGTTTACTTTCTACCCTCTTACAGCTTCTAATTGATACTCCCTCCATTTCATAATGTTTGCCCCATTTGATTTTATGCAAGATATAAATCGAACATCTTAATGTCGAAGTGAACTCAAATAGGAATTACGATATACGCAAGGATTTTTTGACAAATCAAACTACGGCATGAGCAATGAGTAAAGATGATGCTTGCACATTCAAAATCGATTCAGGAACCTGCAAAGAGTCAATTGGAGCAAACATTATGGAACCGAGGGAGTATCTCCACTATGCCGGGACATAAGCAAGAAATTCCCAAGAGTTATTTCCTCTCTTTTCTGGGTCAAAGCTCCGGTACAGGTACGGGTTCCAAGTAAGTGAGTTAGATAAAAGTGTGTAAGAACAGTAGCAGCAAAGAAGCTTAAACTGGTGGTATCGAATCTTCAGCTAATTCACAGCAAGTACGAAATGCAATATAAAAACGGGAAAACCCCACACAAACCAACATAGGTACACAGCAATAAACAAATAAACCCCAGAAAGTAAACGAGACTTCAAGAGAGATTAACGTCAAAAAACCAATTCCTGGTAGAAATATAGAATTCAAGAATCAATAGAGACATGGTTACTGAAACCCTAACGGTAAATGCTTCAAAAAGGAAAGTTACAATCGCTAGTACCTTTCTACAGCGTCTGATCAAAGATAAACAAGTTTCGATTTCTTCGAGGAATCGGAAAGTTGGGAGCTCTTGAAGGTGAGAGAAGTAACAAAAGGGAAAAAAAAAAGGCAAATTAGGTGTTGGAATGAGTGTATCAGAAGAAATGTGGATATGCATGCGAGGGGGAAGAGAGCACGAAACAGGGATGAGGGTTTAGTTTACTGTGGCCAAGTGAATTTGATAAGCTCTTCGCAGGAGGTTTTTATGCTACCAGCCTTGATCAAACTGCACAGGCTAACCATCTCGTCACAACTTAAGTCACCAGGTCAGGACGGAAGCGGGAACGAGAGTGTGAAAGAAACAAATTTAACGTGTATGATATATAGTGTAATTTGGGCGATAAAAGATAACGCAAAAAATTGCGATTAATCTTAAACATTGCGCAATTTACATGTTTGAAATTGGTTTACATGAACAAAACAAAAAAAATATATGGTTAAAAGACTATAACTTCATAACATACTGTATACTTCTTATTAGAAGAGTATAAAAATTTGGTGAAAATTTGTACTTAGAATGATGACGGAATAAGCACGTAACAGCGTTACCGTGGTAAAGTTCTCGAAGAATTGTAGCTTGAGGTCATAAATTGAGCCTTTGAGGGCAAAATCACCAAAAAAATAAAAGGCTAAAAAAGAATTAGCACTATTGCATGTCAGCTGGTACGGAATAACAACCAAAAAGGAAATAAACTTTTGTGTTGCTTAAGTGTGGGTTTTAGAGTAAATAGATATATGTTAAGAGGTGACCCAATTTTTCTTTAGGTTGTCTCAATCTTATGCTTATAATATATTGGTACCATTCTTAAAGGCAATTTGACTTATTTTGAATATGAAATCTTTCTAATTATATCACTAATTAAGGGAGAATGAACTTTAGCCTCCCTGTCTCTCCCGACCTTTCTAATAAGAATCAAAACAATCCATTTGAGATAAATGACAATACAAAATTTAGCTAAGAATTGTTACTCCCTCTTTCTTAGTTGTTTTTTTTTTCTCCTCGAGTCCTCAACTTCACACATACATTGCGTGCGTCCCGACCACCACTGGCTCAGGACGATGATTTTTGTCGCGCCATCTTAGGACCTCGCACTGCATGCAAAAAGAAAATTGTCCATTTTATCTGGTAATATCAAATTGAGCACTAATGTGTTTAGCTCATTTATCGTAGAAAGAGAAAAGTTACTCGATATTTGAGCTCTAGTTTTGGCATTTGAGCTCCAAAGTATCACTGAAAGACATATTTAACGACAGTTAAGAGACCTTTAGCGACAACAGTATAGTTCAAATGAATAAAAGTTGAGTTTGAAGCTATTGAGCCAGCAAGGACCGAGCCCAAATACGGGTGAACTTTGGGTGTTTTGCATTTGCACTGAGTTGTCTTTACAAAACTTTTGGATATGGTCTGGAGAGATATGGGCCGGACCTTGTAAAGGCCCTTTTGTTAAACTGAGGTTGCTTGCTTTTTCATTTTGGGCTGATTTAATGGTCTTTGCAAAGTTATTTTGGATATTTGTGTGTCCCGCATGAACAATGAATAGATTTTAATTACTAATCAAGTGAACATTACAATGACAAAATAGCCTCGTAATTGAGAGCTTGTTTGGGGTTGATTCTAAAATGCATATTTTAGTTTAAATTTTAACCAGTTTCTATAATCAGGTTTCATCTGCTTTAAATAGAATCAATTTATTATTGGCAAAAATAGTTACAAACTGATACGAAGTGCTTAAATTAATTTACGCTATGACAAAATGACTATGGAGGATATTTGATAAATAATTTCTGATATCTGTTTAGTCAGACAATGTTAACGTAACTTTCATTTATAAATAATTATAATATACAAATAAATTATCAAAAAATAATTTTCATTCACCTACAAAAGATGTTTATTTCTTAATTTAAGTTAAAAACACCAACAATCTCGCATTACAGTTTATAGTACAATAAGTTTTTCAAATTAGTTAAAGGATGTGTGATGTCCTTTTGTGAGAAAGATGAGGAAAGTACGGTAAATTAGAAAAGTAATTATTTCGTAATCCTCATTTTTCAGGATTATGGATTTAATCAGTTTTTAACTTTTTTACCAAATATCCGCATACCTGATTTATTCTAAATTAAATCAAGTTTGATCAACCCAAAATCAATCCCAAATACCCTATGACACATGAATATTCCCTTTCCACTCACAAATCTACTCCCATTCTTTAAAAGTCTTAAATTTCTAAAACTAACAAGTGATTATCAAAAAATAATTTTTAGAAAATGTAGACTTATAACGAAGCAACTACTGCTTGCGAAAAGGAATGAGTGGTTGCAACTCTTATACAAGTCATGGCTTATGGATTAATTCATAAACATACGGCGATGGGAGAGTGAGTTTTTGTTAAATAATTATTGACTATTAGTCTTAATTAGGACGAAAAACAACTATTGCACAGCCATGATAATGGCCATGGGAAAGAAAATACTTTAATCGAAGAAAAATTGTAACATCCATTTATGTGAGACATTTAACACGTATCTAGCGTTTATTAATTGCCATTGTGAAAGATATAACAACTTTAGTAATTTTGTTACAAACATCAATATAAGGGTAATTAAATATTAATAAATATTTTTTAATACGCGTTAGTATTTAATTGCTTTGATTTATTGTTTGCTTGCACGAGTTCACAACGCAATTACCAAATTATTTTGTTCTTTGTGTGTTTAGATCATTTCTATTACATTTTTCAGGGCATTAATTCCATTTCATGGTGTTGGTTGATGATAGTTTCGAGGAACAAATTTTTTCGCCGTTTCCAATATGGTTACGTGCCTAAGGTTAAAAAGGAAAAAAAAATAAAGTTTAACCACCATAGATTGATCATCTTGTTGAAATAAGTCCTACTAATTAAAATCTCGACGTTTATCCAAAAGAAGTTATGTTGCTATGAGAGTGGGAGTTGGGTATAGAATATGAACTCTTTAAGTTCTGTTTGACAACACTTTCAAAAAAAAAAATTATGAGCAGTTATTATTATTTTTTTTACAAAAATAAGTGGGTGTTTGATAACCCAAATTTTTTTTTGTGGCAGTGGCTGCCGGCGATGGGAGGGTGGTGGTGGTATAAAAAAAAAAATATCAAAACTCATTTTTGGAGTTTTCAAAAACAACCTTGGTTTAAAAACTGATTTTTTAAACTGAAGGAAAAAAAAATGAAAAGTGGATACTAAACGCGTTTATTTTTTCCAGTTTTCAAAACTGGAAAAAAAAAAGGAAAAAAAGACATGTCAAACGAGGCCTAAGTTTTCCTGATTTTCATTTATAAATTATTAAATGAAAAAAAATTGACGAGAATGCTAGTGGATTTAACTCTTCCGCTTGCTCTCATAAACCCTTTTAACAGTTCCACCTCTTAAATTTTCCATTTCTTTTCTTGTTAAGTTGGTTCACCTCTTCTGTTTTTTATAAGCTATAATATTTGGAGGAGGATTATAAACTATTGAATAAGTAAAATTGATGAGGATGCTAGTGGGTTTGACTCTTCCGCTTGCTCTCATAAACCCCTTTAACGGTTCCCCCTCTTGAAAATTTTCCTTTCTTTTCTTATTACGTAGGTTCACCTCTTTTGTTTTTTATAAGCTAGAATATTTGGAGGACAATAAAATGGGAGTTTATATCAAAATAGCGGTGTCCAAATCATGGGCTTTCTCTTAAATCCTTGTTACAACATATTAGTTTCCTCATAAGGTATGTTTGCATGATGTATTTTAACTAAAATTTCAATTTAGTTGAGCATTTGAAAGTGCGTTTAATTAAATCCATTGTTTTGGTAATTATAGAAGATAATTTACGAAATTTTAAAAGGAATTTGAAAATGGAATTTGGGGGGCCAAAGTTTTAAGGTAAAGTAATCACTCTAAACTAAATTTTTGTCAAACCCATATAAGAACTACGTCCCACAATTCAAGGTTTTTTCGTGCCATATTTCTCATCCATTTTCAGCAGTTCATCTCTCTCTCTCTCTCTCTCTCTCTCACTCACACACACATCATCCATCTATTTTTTTCACAACCAATTACAGTTAGACAATATCTGTCGGCAAAAGTTGTCAAACATTAAACAATGCAAATATTATGGGTATCAAAATGTAAGGATTATAAGACGAAGAAATTCTAAACTTCCTAGTATTTTAAAAGTATTCATCAAAACACACCTTGATTATAGGTATAGGCATTTTTCTTCTAGGTTCTAAAGATTTGATTGATTAATGGCAGACGGACCACCAAATGATAAATTTGATTGCAACCAAGACAATGATGCTTACTAGGTGCCAAAAGAAATGCATGGTCTGTAATTTCCCCAATATCCAGAATTGAATTTGAGTACTCAAAAACTGTTATTTCGATAGCGTTTAAAATCACTTAAGTTTTCAGTTTTTCTTCTAATTTTGTAAACTGGAGGAAAAAAACGCGTTTGACACACAGTTTTCGTTTTTTGTTTCCTTCAGTTTTGAAAACCAGTTTTAAAAATAGGGTTGTTTTTTAAAACTTTAATTTTGAATTTTTAGTTTTGAGATCGCCGCCCACCACCGCCACCGCCATCCCTACCACCAGCCACCGCTACCCGCCATGGTCACGGCCACCAAAGAAAAAAATCAAAATAAAATCTGGGTAATCAAACACTCAAAAGAAAAAAACTCAAAAACTGTGTAATCAAACACTAATTTGTTTTTGTAAAACAATTTTCTTATGCCCGAAGCAAATTCAGAATGAGAGAAAGAAGTGAGGAATCCTTTTTTCGACTCTGATAAATAAAAATGAAACTGATTTTTGTTTTAATTTTTTTGAAAACTGAAAATCAAAACTGTAAGTGATTTCAAACAGACTCGAACAAACACACTATTTTTCCACAAAAAGAAGAACCACTGTTATCTCTTCACTGTTTTACAATGTGCAATGCACGTGCATTACCATATGATAAAGTTCATCAACCATATTTAATTCTAATCCGAGCATAGTGTGGGAACGAGCTTCAACTATCTTTCCAAAAGGTTGCTCTAAACAAAGGTACTAAATTTTGGCACTTTATAATTAATGAGACTAGTTTATACCTTGGTGGGTACTACTATGTTGTTGGGTTTAATTTATGGCCGTTCATGGAATAAATTATAATTCCTCCATTAACAAAAAGAATAAGATGTCGATACTCTATTTTGTGTACGGAACACTCATAGACCATTAATCATGTTTCTTCATTTTATAAAGGTGGAATAAATTCCGAGAATAATAAACATGTGTACGCTTAGAACTTTCAAGCGTACATATGTTTATTAAGACCCCGAGTTATTGAATTCTAAAAAAAATTTACCCATTAAGATCCGATAATTAAGTAGATATCTTTGGGTGTCTTTTAAATGGATGGGTGTTGACGGGTTAATGGGTTTAGATTGTGATCGACACCCCTACACAAAAGCCAAGCCAAGTCGAGCTAGAGTTATTTAAGTCTTGTTAGTAGTTCATTTACTTTACCGTGACTTTCAAGCAAGCTCAACCACTAATAGCTAACTTGACATTTTGAGTAATTATAGCCTAATGAACTTCTGTACAAGTTTGGTTTTTGACCTGACATGAATAGACGAAACACTAAACAATCTATTAGCGGCCAAAATTGAGCCCGAGTGGTCTCGACTGCTTTCCCAATTTAGAAGCCTATCGTAACCGATGGGAGTCTTGGCCCAAATTTTTAAATGCAATAACTTATTTATTTGAATGTATCAATTTAAAACCTAGTTACTGATGTGTGACACTTTTACGAAACATGTTTTGAAAGTACGAATTCAACCTATAAAAGTGCAATTTCTGATCACGTTTATTGAGAAAATGTGTTTTTAAGCCACGATTTCTCCGGTTATACTTGACTGTATTATTTGAAAACATGATTTGAAACTCAACTTTCACAGCTTCAAATCACGATTTTCAAAACTAATATACATAGTTGAATAAGTTATAAATTATCACAGTACAGATGAGTAAGTATTTGGAACAAAAACTTGTATTTTTGACAACTAGTGATTTTGCAGCTGTAAGCCTGTAACCCACCACCCAATCCCCGAAACCCGAGTTTTTTTCTTAAATAATACATATTTAATACTTAATTACCAAAATACACCATTTTCAAACTTATTTACCCGCATACCACATTTTGGGAAATCGTGGTTTGAAACCACGTTTTCAAGGTAGAAATTGCTGTTTGAAACAGCGATTTCTACCTTGAAAACGTGGTTTCAAACCACGATTTCTACTTTAAGGTAAAAATCAAGTAGAAATCGCTGTTTCAAACAGCGATTTCTACCTTGAAAACGTGGTTTCAAACCACGATTTCCCAAAATGTGGTATGCGGGTAAATAAGTTTGAAAATTGTGTATTTTGGTAATTAAGTATTAAATATGTATTATTTAAGGAAAAAACTCAGCTTTGTTATGGTGAGTCAACAAGCTGGTCGGGTCCAATTATTGACTTTTATTCTGCTAATAAGTTAAGCCCCATCAATTAATGGTTGCTCCTTTGAAAAAGGCTGCAAAAGTACTCTTCTGATTTCCATCAACAGCCTCCTCTGCGCCTGCAGCAAATATGTACTCCCCAACCTGCTCAATTATTGAATTCGAGCATATACGTGGTTCCTTTCTTGCATGACACGTGTGCTTTACTTATATGGTTTTCCTAGAAAAATATTCCCCCACCGTTTCTCTGTAATGGGTCGCCTTTTGCTCTGGCGAGGCCACGCTTTGCTTCAGTAGTATTCAGACTTGGCCACGTTATGTGTCCTACTGATCTTTTGTTTAATATAATATATATATGACTAAAACTTGAATGTTCTTGGATAGTTGGTCTAAGCAGTTTAAAATTGTTGAATCGGGAGTGGAGGAGGATTGATGTGGTAGAATGAATAATCAAAAAAGGCATATAAGTTATTGTTTATCGTACAAACTAATACAACAGTCTTGAATGGTTAGCACCGTTGGTCTGAGACCATGCACTGTTATCTAGGTTTGTACAGTCTTTCGAAATGAATAAACCATTTATAGAACGACTAGATTACTTACCCTGCATCTTGCAATGGTCAAAAGATGCGTGGAACCGCAGAGTGACAATTTTCCAATGTCATGACGGTTGTTGAGGTTTAATTAAATACACGTGCCGCCATTTCTATGTTGCGACAATTAACCAAGAAGTAATAGATAAGAGTGTAATTTTTCTTTTATCATGCAGTGACAACTGTCTGATATATGCCAAAAAAGATAACCTACTCTCTCACGTCTCAATGATACGAGAGTTATCCCTATCATAAAAAGTAGTGTATCAATATCTAGATGGTACGTCGAAAAATCGTTCACTTTCAAAAAGTTGTCATTGATTACGCATAAGAGCAAGTACTAAGATGTTCTTTCCAATGCAAATGTAAAGTCGAGACTAGTAAGTTTAACAACTTATTATGACATCAGCGGTAATGTACTTGAGAAGTTAATCAAATCAAATTTAAAAAAATGTACGGAGAAACCTTTACATGTTTAATGAGTAATCAAATAATTGCAAAATTAGATGATCATAAATAATGAAAAAAGATGAAGTGAATATAGTAATAAGTGCATGTACGTGGAACCGTAGATATACGCGGGACCGGCGGGAGCTCTGCTTGCCGGAAGATCCTAACCGTCAGATCATCGGACATTCTTTTCAGCCGTCAAAGGCCAAGAGTTTCCCGAATTTCTTACACCAATATCCACCCTGGCAAGCCCCATCTCTACATCACGTGCATCTGACCTTATCCGCACGCTTCCCGAGGAGCCATACTAATGAACTTTTGGTATCTTTCTATGCACTCTCTGTGACGGCGCGTGGCTTAACCTTCTATAATACGACAAACATATCCTTGGCCTTTAAGGTAAGGCTGCGCTGTTGACTGGGCAAGGCCCATGAGCGGATGGATATTATTATGAATATTCTCATCGGCTAGTGGTGCGAGCGATTAAGCCGCTCAAAGACGTGCGGGACTAACATCCGGACCGGTTTCAGCGGCGTGGTACCCTAATGACAAGGGATTTCGAGCAATTATTTGTTACTAATAATAAATTTAAATATTAAAACAACGCATCCATCACGTCACTTGTAACGCGAATTTTTTATTTAGCGTTTGATTGTATAGCCGAGTTTTTTTGAGATTTTCTGAAATATCTAACAAATTATAGTGATTTTTAAATTGTTTGTTGGCTTATCCGGTTATTATGAAAACTGTAGAGTTCGATTGATTGTGACAAAATGATAAGTACACATGAATAAGTTTATATTTAATCTCCCCTAGTTTGAGGCTTCTCTTTTATTAGGAATGCAAACTTGGTAGGCAAACTTGAGAAAGAAATTCACAACAAGCAACCGATTTTCCTATGCATCTTTTGCCAACAATTTAAAGCAATCTTCATTGTTCAACATGTTGTGTCATGTAATTTTATCAGCCGTACCCGCATTTAACGATAGATATTTATATCCACTCTCCATTACTGTTAACGTGGAGGAAACAAAAAAGTTGAATTGAAAAACTTATAACCAATCATTTATTTGACGTAAAAGTTACATGCGATTTGACGAAAAACTCTATAAGCAACGTTGCTCACTATACATTCAATCAACTTTATTATATTAACGACTAAACTTTTTACATCAAACTTCTTCTCTCTCTCAACGTGACATTCTGAATCCGCCTCTACTCAACCGTATGTTCGATCATTCTCCTTGTTATCTCTAATCTTTTTTATCAAAAGTTATTTTATCCTACTCAACAAAAGAAGAGGAAAAATAAAGGGTGAGCATGGGTGCAACTTGGTCTTGTGGGGCCTGATTAGATGGATAAGTACAAGACCATCACACGATGACAAACCATCGTAAGCTTCCAAGTCAACATGCACTGTAGCATTCCCCTCTAAACTAAAAATAATAAAACCACCGACGTTTTCGGGAAAAAGACAAAAAGAGCCACCTCATTTTACTGCCGGAATTCAACCATAACGGCCAAACCGCCTCTGCCCAAAATTCAGTTCGGGGGCATTATCGGAAATACAAAGAAACGGACAAAAGGAGTGGCACTATGGTAATAAGATCGACAGTTAAAGGGCATATACCAAGGATCTCATAGATAATACGGTGCCCAAGTGCCCAACAGGCGATAAGGGTTTTTCTTTTTTATTGACTAAAAACAATAAAATATTACGTAGGGAGGATGTATATATATTGGCAAGGTGTGAAGAGGGCGATGATTGGTGGCGACTCTTGGAAGGAGGCCGCTGAGTGGACTAGTCGAAGCGTCGTGGTCGTACAGTGATCGGAGCTTTCTGCCGGCGACCGGGGAGAGGAGGATGAACGGGAACGGATACAGCTGCGTGGAGGCGGAGTACATTGCGAGGCACCACCGGCACGTGCTGGCGGCGAATCAATGCAGCTCCGCTCTGATCAAGCACGTCAAGGCGCCGGTCCATCTCGTAATGATCTCTTTTGTGTGTGTTTTTTTTTTCGGCGTGCGTTTGTGTGCGTGTGTGTGCGTGGCTTTTTGGTAATTAGATCGACAGATCGATTGGCGTGAGTATTTCGTTGATAATTGGTGGAAACTGCAAATAATGTTTGATTAGATCTGTGATTACTGGATAAGTTTAATAGTCCTGCTTTTAGTTTTTTTGAGTGTTTGACCCTTTTTTAATCTTCGTTCGATCCATACTCTGTATTTTTGTTGTCCGGTTCCTGACGAATTTTAGTGAATACAGTTCTTATTTTGGTGTACAACCTCGATGTCGAACCTTGGGCAGTTTGGTATTGGTTTCCAGCTATAACCTTGTTGAAATATATGATTTCTCGTATATTACAATGATAAATTTTGCTTGTCTTTTTTCTCCATTACTTTTTTTTGGAGTAACGGAGTTTTGAAGAATGGAACTTGCCCTAACCGTTGTATGGGTTCTGCTAACTTTTTAGTCTTGCATAACCATGACAATTTCGTATTTTCGGACTAATAGTGGTTTTGTTAAGATTATGGAAGTTATTGTTATTAGTTTTATGGGCTTATAAAGTTCCCTGATTCGGGGGAAATGTAAATGGCTGATTTTCCTAAAATCATAAACGAGTTAATTCAAGGAGATTGGCAATTATATGATGTCTATCTAATGTTTATTCACTAAAGTTCTGTGCCCGTGATCGCCCTTGGGAGTATGGATTGATGTGCATGGGAGTAAGTAATCTGCTCTGTTATACGTAATTAGAACATGGATGTTGTAAATGTGGAAACATGTGTATCCTTTTGTTCTTGGGTAACAGCTGCTTGTTCAATCATTTTATAACCTTAGAGGCATATTGGTTATTACTAGGTTTGGTCATTGGTGAGGAGATTTGATCAACCACAGAAGTACAAGCCATTTGTAAGCAGGTGTGTTGTACAGGGAAATCTTGAGATTGGGAGTCTTAGAGAAGTCGACGTTAAATCTGGTCTTCCTGCCACCACCAGCACTGAAAGGTTGGAACTTCTTGACGATGACGAGCATATCCTTAGCATCAGGATTGTTGGCGGGGATCATAGACTCAGGGTATATACCTGATTCTTTGCTGCTTTACTCTTGGTTGTTCTTCTTCGTGAATTCTTGGACACAAAATAATATAATCAGCCCCCTTCCCCACTCCCCTCCAAAAAAGGAAAAGAAGTATTAGTATAGGCTAATCATCATAAATGATTCAATACCTTTTGATGAAATAGATAATGGGGTTACTGTCTTCTCTGTCATTTATATGTTTTGGTTGTGATGATCATTACGCATGGTATTGGATTGAATACTAATGTGATCACATGAAACAAAGTAGGCAGTTGAATGACGACCAAATTAAACCACCCAACCCACTTTTTTTAAGGCGAAAAGACGGCCACATCATGTTTGTAAAACTAGCTAATGTATTGTTTCAACTCCTTAATATCAACTTCCATTCTGGAGTTCTTTTTCCGCCAAAATTGGATACTCGAGGTGTTCCGCATTAACGGCCGACCGTGTTTATTCATTTAATTTTCATTATTAGATTTAACGATAAAATAATTGCTCCATACTGTTTACCTCCTGGCATGCTTCTACAAATTTAGAATCCAACACATACATACGCACGACATCTGCAAACATATTTACATATTAATAGAGAGAAGATAATTCGTGGATTAGCAGAAATTGTAAAAACTGCACCAACACATTCATGAAAAAGATATCTATCTTTGCTTCAGGTATTAGCTTCAGAGTTAAAGCTGCATGTTGCTGCAGAAACGATATCTGAAACGATTGGCCGTGTTAGAGGATTCCTTTTTTTTTTCTTCATGTATTTACCACGTAAATAGGGTCCATGTTGTTTTGTTAATAGGTGTAGAACCTATGCTTTCAACTGTTACATGTGGTGTCTGCACCAACAGCGGGTGCATTCTTTGTTTTCATCAAGGCACGGGGGGGTATCTGAAAATACTTACAAAGTTGCAGTATAATAATGATACCAGAGTTTCTAACTCCCTGTGTTTAGGGCTGCACATTTGGGCCTGTGGAGAGTGCCATGGTACCTGGCCAAATGTGCATACCCATAGCGCATGTTTATGGGGGAAACTAAGGAAGGTAATTGTTCATGTTAAATAGTTTCATTTTTTTTTCCTTTGAATTTTTTTTTTTTTTGTGTGTTTTGGGGGGTGGGTGTGGGTGGACCTGAATCCTAGACATAATATGGTAGCATGCCTACTACGAATGGTTAATATGAAGTTTGTATATTTAACATACCGGGAGCTTAGTAGGATGAATTGGACAGAGTTGCTTCCTGACTACTGATATATTGTTGGTCTGCTATTCTGCATAATACAAAAAGAAAAAATAATCCCAACTTTTCTCACTTGGCTTTCGTTTCTTAAAATTTTCTTTCAGAACTACTCGTCGATCATTTCGGTACATCCCGAGGTCATTGAAGGAAGACCTGGTACTCTAGTGATCGAATCCTTTGTAGTGGATGTGCCTGAAGGGAACACCAAGGATGAGACATGTTACTTTGTTGAAGCATTGATCAAGTGCAATCTAAAATCTCTTGCTGAGGTTTCAGAGCGGCTCGCAGTGCAGGACAGGACTGATCCCATTGATCGCAACTAAAGCTGGAGCTGGTGGCTGTACATACCATGGATGAAGCTTCTTCCAAGTCTTGCTAATCTCTAGGAGGCTTTGGGAACAGACTGGTAGCAGCTGTTTTTGCATCTTCGTGATAAATGTAGCACTTCTTCTTCTCCCTTGTTTGTTCTGTTGTCTTAGTTTTGAAAATTATGCTGGATTCCCTCTTTGGCAACTCAAGAACCACAGCTTTATAAAGTTCTCTACCATGTCCATGACTGAAAGTACAAAGGAAAGACTAGGTTTTCATTCCAATTCCGAGGTTTGGGTCATTGTAGCGTGTCATACTCTGTAGTTGTATATATACATGGTGGAAAGGATTTGTTGTTCTGATTTTGGTGTTGTAGCTGCAGACAAGCAATGAAATGTCGTGAATACGCTCATCTTTGTATTGTATTTTTGTCGATCTTATATTTGCATAAATGTAGTATTTGAGAGCCAGCATTTTGCCTAACCCAAATATTTTTTACAACATGTGAATGTAGGGTGAACCATTTCTTGAACAGGCCTGAGTAAGCAATTTATACTAGGTCTTTCAGGGACAATGAAATGCCAATCTACTGCTTGAAAGCCTCTGGTGTAAGAAGGTGCAGATCCATATAACTACTATTAGATCTTTTTTTGGCAACTCTGAGCCTACTACTGTTAAAGGTGAAGTTATTTTTGGAGATATCTTTGTTGCGAAAGTAGACTTAGCTGAAAGTTCTCTCCTTTTGACGTCGCTTGTAGGTTGGTGGTGACATTCGTGGAGTAATCCTCGTGATTTCTTTGGAAGGGCGGGAGCTTTAGTACAAATATGGCGTCAATGTGGTGGAAATAGTAAAAAAAGAAATAGTAAAAAAGGAAATAGTAAAAAGAAGGAAAGCAAGAACAAAAATTCATTTCACAACCCATATGGGCAAGATGTAATAATAATAAAAACTAAAAGCTATATATTTTTTTGTTAAGAGGAGAAATATATTTTAAGTAAAATGTTATACAAGCCGTCCCGACCAGATCAACTATATTACAAACATAAAGGACAACATTAAACGCTATAAAAAACACTAAACAAAACAACTAACCTATATGCCCGAAACAAATTACAATTAGACTGAAGCAGAACATATCTTACACTTCAGCCTAATTTTTCGTAATTTATCGAGGCATACGGTTACAAAAAAAAACTAACTAAAGTAAAAAACCTAAAAATTACAACACAAACTAACTAGAAGACCAAAAGAAACCAACCAAACAAAATTAAACAAATACACTATGCATTGCCAGCCGCCCACGAGTAGACCTGACAGCCGTCCTATAGGTGCAACTCGCCTCGAACCCCGTGCACCCTCACCGGCGCCAAATTCCCCACCTTCTCAGGCCACAATTCCATTGCCGAGCCCCGATAAATCCCAAAGCTGCCTAACTAACATTCCTTACCGGAATCTCTATCAAAAGGTTGCCTGATCATTTGCCGAGCCCAGACCACCTATCACACCTGCTGAGTTCCGACCACCTACCGTAACCTCTTCCGTCGCAACACGACCAAGCCACCTAATTCAACCAACTACAAGCGCAGACCATTCTAGGGCAAGGGGGGAAGGGGGAAAATAAGCCCTAGAAGAGAAAACCTAGCCTAGACTCACCAATCGATCACAAACCCAAAGAAGCTCGAACCCTACAATCTCGACGGAGGAAGAGTTGAAGATACCCTCAACCAAACCCCAACCCCTTGACTCCGGAATCAGGACAACTCATCAGGTAGAAACCGCTCTCACCCGTTAGCCACCACCACCCAAAACGAGGAGCCACTGAAGCCTCGGACAGCAAAACCGAACTTCACACAAACTGATCACCATCGCCGGCGAAATGAAAAGGACCACGTCTGATTGATAGCTATTCGTCGCAACCCCGACGGCCGTCCAACTCACCAAGCTTCCCAGATCCCAATTAAAAGCCCTAGCTAAACACGACCTAACTTACCAAGACGGAAGAAGGGAACCTCCGCCCCACGCGCGCCATCGCACGGTGGGGCGACCGCGGTGGCTTTCTGTGGAAGGTGGTTTAGAGCGAAGAGAGGGATATTTTTAGAGAGAAGATTTCAGACTAGCAATAGTGATGTTTATTACTAAAAGCTATTAACCAGCACAAAAATGGAAGATCTTAAAGCAAAAAAAAAAAAAACATTATCTGTCTCTGAAAAACTCTCCTACCTCTCTCTACCCATCTAAAGGTCTGAAGGTTAGTGCTGCCGCACCATGCATTAGCGTGCGTGGGGCGGTGGCCGGACTCCGACCTAGTTATATATCTAAGTTCAGTCTTCTTTTAGCGTATTAATGTCCTTTGAGGAGTGCACGGATCGTGGCAACCGACGAACTGGAGGTGTGGATGAAGGCGTTGCGGTGACATGCGCCATCTCCCCAAGTCAGGATCAGAGATGGCGGCACATAGATACTGCTTTGATATCACCGGATCTAGTCAGATTTAAATAGATCCTGGTGATTTTTTTTATCTACTAGATCTGATAGATCTACATCGTTGAGATGGTTGTTGGTTGATCATTACCTTTGCATGAAGGAAGAGGCTTTCGATGTTCGGGCTAGATGTATCAACGTCAGCGGTGGCCGAAATTTAATTGGCGGCTGTCGAAATCTTTGCCAGAGACGGGTCGCATCAGCGGTGGCATTGGTCAGATCCAGGCTAGGGTTCTCGTTCTTTCTATACAATTCAAATTTGTAAACGCCAATCTTGCCTTTTGGCGTTGGCCGTAGACTATGGGGAGTAAGGGCTCCAATAAGAGGCTCTAGTGGGGCTGTTTGTAGTGGTTATTTGGTGCCGTGTCTAGGGTTTGGTATGGGTGCACCGTGATGTCCTTGGGGAAGGTAGGGCCCCGAGGTTTGGGGGGGGGGGGGGGGTACCATGGATTATCTCTGTTGTGTGTTCTAGTTGGTTTGTTGCACTGTTGGAAATGTCGATGGAAAATCGTGGATCATGCAGTGTTGCTGGCCTCCATAGGTTGATGAGTACACCTTTGATTTGTGTGATTGTGATTGTCCTTCTCATTGTAATAACCATATTTTCATTTGTGTATCTACTAGGTGTTATATGTAACTTTTAGGTCTTGCTATGTTACTTAAAGTTAGGCTGAATAGTATGATATCCTCTGCTTGTATATGTTCTATGGATAATCTTATGATATTTATGGTCTTGTATTCACTGAGTTACAGAATGTCGTGACTTTTATTGGCTGTTGGGCGACTTGAAAAACTTTGTAACCTTAATCTATCAACGCCATTCTCCTAATTTACCAAAACAAAAAACAAATACCTCCATTGGTCGAGAGAATGAAAAATGTATTTACCTCCTTCTTTTGAGAAATCGACTTTATACTTACCCAACGATGTATCAATTAAAGGTCTAAAGCATCCGTTTCTATCACCTTAAAATGTTATTTGTTGATGGTGGATTGAGGTGAGATTAGATTGCTCTCTTTAAGATGATTCACGTCCCTTTGGATAATCACTAGTGTAGGAATGTTTGACGCGTCGCCTCGATGATACAAGAGCTCAACTCAAACTGGTACTTTACTCGTATTCTGCACTATCGAATGAAGCATAAATATCACACTAACACCCTTCTTTGCCCAATTTCTATATCAAAATAAACATTACTAGAATATAATGTCAGTTCACTTCAACACATCACACAAGTGGATATAGTTTGTCATGAAAATGGTAGTGTTATATGGAGGTGGTGTTCATGACCCAAAAAAGGCAATAAGCAAAAGAAAAAGCAGGGGTCTTGAATGAGTTTAATGCTAACTATCAACTGTTTAATCCAACACCTTATTTATACGAGAAAATTCAGTACAATGACAATAGATATGACGCGGTGTAACATAAATGTAAGATCTAACAACGTAAAAGGATTCCCAGGGTCAAAGCTTTGTTATTCTCTCATCCATTCATTACTCACACAGCGTCATGGCTTTCACTATCACATTTAAAATTTTTATCCAAGCTGGTTTGGGACAGACCGAGTAAGAGTTAATTGAAGGAGATAACATGGTTTGTATCAAGGTAAGTTTAACTTTCAGTGCCTGTAACCAAACCTTCAGCGCATAAATAATAGGATCCGAATACTGGGACAAGAGTTTCAAACGATACAGACTTCCTATCTATCAAAATGAAGAGTACTATGGATATTCTATCAATATGTTACAACAACAAAAACATGCACCGGTGCAAAAAATTGCAAGATTTTGTATAAATAATTGCCTTGCTGCTGTGTATACACTGTACAGATCCCCACACTAGAAGTTTACAGAGGAGAAGATCCAGGCTTTTAAGCCAATACAAGCTCCTCTACCTCTTCTTGCTGCTGTTGTTCTTGATCAGATACTGGTCCTTCGCGACTGGGAAGAAGAACACGTCTTATTTCTTCCGCGCTCATTGTCTCGTACTCTAGAAGTGCAGTGGCCAGTGCATGTAATGCCTTCTCATGCTGGGGGAGAGAGAGAAAGTGACAAGTACATGAATTTCATTTCTATCAAGCATTGAGACCAGTTATGTAATAGCACCTATTCGTCATTTGCATACTTAAAAGTTCTTACATTTCTGTCAAAAAAGTATTATTTCTTCACAATCTAAGTAACTACTCTCACATATACCAAGTCTCCGATGAGTAATGGCTATCGAAAGCATTGCTCTCACAGCAAGCAACCGGAAACTTTTTAAAGGAAAAAGCACTATACAAACCTTCTTTAGCAGCGCCTTCACTCGATCATAAGCCTCTCTTAAGAGTTTAACCACCTGCAAGATCCATAAAAGAAATAAGTATGAGAAAAGTCTTCTCATTCTTCACAAAGGGAACACCAGATCTGAAGAAACATACTTCAGCATCTATACGTGATTGCATTTCCGAACCAGGCCGCTCTTTTATATGTACTGGCCCAATCGTATCGCTCATCCCACAAGTTGATACCTTGAGAAAAATAAAGAAGGCCATTAATCTCATTTGGACAAGCCCACATGCTATCATCCATGTGGAAGAGAATAAGATTGCAACTGAAACACCAAATAGTTATCCATGGGACTCTTAAATTTGACGAACAATTTGAACATTATGTTCACACTCGCTTGAGATGCAATGTTCATATCATCATAAGTTGCCTAGTTCTAACGAAGTTACATAGGTATTGGAAAAATAACTTGGAAGTATACCATATACTGAGCAAGCTCTGTAGCTGTGTGAAGATCACTACTTGCACCAGTAGTGACATAGTCCTGACCGAAGATAAGCTCTTCCGCAACTCTTCCTCCCATGCAAACATCTAGACGTGCTAACAACTGCTTCTTACTTATGGATGTCTCATCATTAGAAGGGAGCTGTGTGACCATCCCCAATGCAGATCCACGTGGCATGATTGTCGCCTTGTGAATTGGATGTGCACCATCAGTATTGAAGGCAACAATTGCATGACCACTCTCATGATATGCAGTTAGCTGAAAAGAAATGTAGCATGGTCACATAGAGTTATATGTCATGTAAAATTCTGACCACGACATTGATGAAGCCGAGTAAGCTTTTTGATATGCAAGCAAAACATAAACAAAAAATGAACCATTACTGACAGAGTCATCCTGTTTTACAACAATCTATTGCTGCAGCAATGCAAATTATTTTATCTATCTGCAGAATTCCTGACACAGTCATCCTGTTTTACCGCAATTTCTTATTGCAGTAATGTAACTTGGTTTATCATACTATATGCAGGGTTAAAACCTTATTGTTAGCCTGTTTGCATATGAGCAGATCCTTTACTGTCCACGTGGTGAGTGGAATTAAGAGTACGGGACGCCAAAGCCTAATTTGATCGTCAATACCAAACTGATAAACACACCTTCTTTGACTCTTCTGTTACAAACATTGTTTTCCTTTCTGTACCCATGATTATCCTGTCTTTTGCAAATTCCAACTGCATCGCATTTAATTTCTCAGCACCTTCAACAGCAGCCTTGATGGCGGCGATGTTCACCAAGTTTGCCAAATCTGCATTAAAAGAAAGTCATGTGGGGAAGAAATGGAAATAGGTCCAACCACATCTCTTTAGGCATTTGGAACAGCAAAGAGACGTGGATGGGTGCTTGAGCTCAGCTCAAGCTTCTATGAGAGCTGCTGAAATTCCAAGTCGTAAAGTGCTAATGAGCACCTGATGTTCAAATTAATCAAAGCTTCAAGTAAGCCCCTGAAATGAGCCAAGCTCGAATAACTTACATGTCTAGCAGCTCTAGCTCATCCTTTTAAGAATGACTTGAAAACAGTTTTTCATTTTAGTTGGGGGTGGGGATCCATTTTTCCAGATATAGAATGATAGCAAGTTACCTGCCCCATTGAACCCTGGTGTACCACGCGCAATTGCTTTTACATCTACATCATCAGACAACGGTTTGTCTTGAAGATAGAGCTCCAATATATCTTGACGACCCCGCACATCCGGATTCGGAACAACGATCTAGAAACAGGTTTGCATTATTGTTTGCTCCTTCCAGAGAGATAAAATACCAAAATTTGAATTTCCAAATTTCTATTATAAAGGTATGAGAAGAGCGGATCTCGGGTACTCCCGTTGAGCAAAAACTTTTACATACTAAGATGAAACCAAACACAAGGAAGATACATGGCCCTCAAGTAGGACTAAATAGAAGCTCAAAAATCATTCACGAACAGCAAGACTACAAGAGGTCATGCAGCAATTAACTTCAGAGCTTAATCAAATGGACCAGTAAACGGGTCTGAAGAGACTGCATTCATATGCATTTTCTTTTACTTAGTCATTATACCTGAAAGAAAGTAGCTAAAAATACAAGCTATGCGATTTAGCCTAGCCATGGTACGTCTTCCATGTTACTACTCCCATTTCAAGAGGCAATGGTGGTATGCTTCATGGGACAAGCACGGATTGTGAAGATAAATCTATATACCAAAGAGTTGGCCATAAATCATCAAGAACTTACATGCCTGTCAAATCTACCAGGTCTTGTTAAAGCTGGATCAAGAATATCAGGCAAGTTTGTTGCAGCCATCAAAATAATGCCCTGTAGAAAATAAGGACCACCATCTTCATATAAAAAGGTGGGAAAGAGAGCATAGAACTAAACAAGAAGCTGCTTCCATCCATATATACCTCATTTTGTTCAAACCCATCCATTTCAACAAGTAGTTGATGTAATGTTTTCTTTGTATGACCTTCCCATTGCTTCCTAGTTGATCCAACGGCATCAATTTCATCAATGAAAATGATGCATGGTGCCTGTAAAAGCAGTCCCTCATCAATAAAATGAAACTTAGTTCATATAAAAATTTTAAACCGATCTAAAGAAACTAGAGATCACCTATAATAAGCATACAAGCATCGTATTTAAATGGAAGAGTCATTGCTTAGCTTTTCTTATTAAGAATGGTATATTTATGATGGATGTTCCACGTGCCCCTCAAGTAGTATCGGATCGCTAATTAATCAGTAAAGATGTTTGCTTGAATATGTCATTAGTAAGATACATGGCAAGTTATAGCTACTCAAAGTCACTATGCTGTTGAGACATGGGTATGGGTGCATGTCTGCATGCAATAAGTACATGCACAAATACGCTATGTAAACAATCATAAACTTATATGTAAGATCTCAACCACAACTGGTCCATGTGATAAATATAGATGTCACTTGGTTGCAACCATCACAGAGGAGCACAGCAGTCCAAAAGTGACAAACCTTCTTCTTTGCGGCTTGGAATAAGGATCTTACACGCCGGGCGCCAACACCAACAAACCTAGCAGAGGAAAGGCAACAAGCTAGTCATAAGGTCTGAAGCTAGAGAGCACTGACAAGACAGAGATAGAAGTTGCACCTTAGAACCCTACTTCTATGGATTTGACCCAAATCCAGCCTAACTACCAGCTAACCAAGGCAAGAACACAGATTTTCGCTTATTTAAATCTAGTTAGCAACAAGTCAAGGGGTCGTATTCAGCCATAAGAGAGACATATTATACAAGTATAAGCTCATAGTTAACAGGTGAAAACCTGAGATACTGAATATGATTCAGCAGAAAGTTGATGAAATTGGCTATTAAGAAAGAATACAACTAACATAGCTTCTACCATTAATCCAAAAGGTGAACAAAGGTAAAAGTTGCAAAAATTTACGGTAACTCAAGTACATGGTCAAATGGAATTGTTGTACTAGATTATTTTACCTCAAGGCACCACATAAATCATAAGTAGGTATTATTCGTCTCAGACAAAATAGACGACTTACATTTCCTCGAATTCGGAACCTGCTCTGTAGAAAAATGGTACTCCTGCCTCTCCAGCAATAGCCTGCAAGGTGCAGCTAACACAGTTATCATAAGCGAAAAAGACGGGAGATTCAACAACCAATAGTCCATAATGCTAATTCCCTGAGACTAATAATACCTCACCTTGGCAAGAAGAGTTTTTCCAGTTCCAGGTGCTCCCGTCAAAAGAATTCCCTGAAAATAACATCCAGCCCACTTATATTATGACCAGAAGAGGTGAAAAACAATGCAAATAAAGCATACTTTCATGAAGAAAACCCATTGTAGTAGTGTTAAGCAGATCCCAAAAACAACAAGAAGCAAACTCCAGATCTTGGATTCTGGATAATGAGGTAATTTTGTCACGGAAAAAACGCCATAGAAATGACGGGAACTCTTGCAGCAATTTGACTTATTAAAGATCCACATGCTACACAACTATACGTGCAGAACTATCTAAAACAGTTATCCAAGACTAAATGGTAACATTCTGGAATCTGGACAGAAAATGCGCATAAAAAGACCATAGAATTAAACAGTATGTTAGAATCAGTAATTATTGTCAACAAACCTTGGGCAACTTTCCCCCAAGTCGAGTGAATTTTGCTGGATTTCTTAGGTATTCCACCACCTCCTCTAATTCTTGTTTAGCATCATCACAACCCTTGACGTCTTTAAATGTTTTAACATTCTGCAAGAAAAATCGATTAGTCAGAAAAATCTAGTGATTAACTACATTTCCATCTATTACTTCCCTTAATCAAAGTCAAACTCATGCCATGGTAAGAAAGTAAGCTTTCACCCAAATCCCAGCAGACAACCCTACTATCAGAAGCTGAATGCACGGCGCACGCATATGAGGAGACAATTTAATTCCCAAATGCCGTCAATGAGTTGTATTCCTAGCACATTTATCTCCGGGATCAACAGGAATCAAGGAAGCCACATATGAAATAATTGCTTGGTAATAAGTTGCAAAAACTGCGTATTGAAGAAAGCCACCTGCACGTGTCCGGTGTCCCTAAAGCAGTGTTAATAAAGTGTTAAGAGATTTTATATTTATTTCACTTCAAACTTCTTTGAGGAGCAATTTCATCAAAATTCTAATCATTTGCTTGTATTCACTATTGCCAACTGCATATAACCACATAGCATTTCATAATACTCCAGAAGATGATTTGATGTTTTCTAGAAAACGAGATACACAAGGATGCCACTTTATAATGGAGAAATGGCCTCAAAGATTTCCCTAGTGTCTAGCAAGAAGAAGCGGCTTTCCTGACCCTACTTGAGATTTTGCTTGCATGTGTGGTAAGTAAGAACTTTCTGCTTTATCACTGACAAAACCCCCAACTCACTTAGTTTCTCCTGCACCTGCTTATAGATATAAAGGCTGACTCTTGTACAAGTGCAAAGTCTCTGGACAAGTCATGACACAAGCAGACATGAGTCTGAAGCCCACTACTGGCCGCTGACTTTCAAAATCTTGCTGTACCGAGCATTGTCCTAAAGTATGGCAATATACTCGAAGAATGCCCTATATGAGTGAAAAAGACATCATTTCTTCAGTGGCAACAGAATTATCACAGCCTGGAACCTGTGCCACTGGTCTATATTTGACCTAAAGATGTCAATTTCCACGAGTTTTTCCCCTAAATAATGCAATTTTAGTACTTAATTACCTATTTACCGCATTTTGAAACTTAATTACCCGCATACCACATTTTTTGAAAATCTCTGTTTCAAACAGAGATTTCAAAGAAGAAAACATGATTTCGAACCACGTTTTCATTAAAAAGGTGATTTGAAACCACGTTTTCTTCTTTGAAATCTATGTTCTAAAAAATGCTGTATACGGGTAAATAAGTTTCAAAATGTGGTAAATTAGTACTTAAGTATTAAGATTGTATTATTTAGGGCAAAAACTCCAATTTCCATATCATCTAGGCATACTCCTAAGAGCATCTCTAGTTCTAAATGACGTCCCCACAGATGACACATCATATTAGAGTTTTCAAGTAAAATGATTATTACATTCTAGCATCCATTGAGTCTTGCAAGCTCTCATATGTGTCTTTGATACGTTCACTGATTGATGAAGAATGTTTTCTTGATGCCAAATGGAAAGCATGTAAAGCTCCCAATCAAAATAATCTAGAGCTACATGATGGATTAGCATGGTTTTTGCGGGTTAATCTTCTTCTTTCATCTATCATATCAACAATTTAAGCCAGCTACTCTTGTACTTCCAAGCCAAATAGCAGCATTGGCAACTATATGTAATATATTGGAAACTATAGTAAGAACAGTTAAAATTGCATAGCGGCAACCCATGAGATTTGCCAGACTTCTCAATGCAGGAGAGACTAAGTCTACCTTCTCAGGCACTATTTCTTTGTTCAACTCCTTCGGGGAATAAGAAGAACTTGAGCCTACGCCTGAAGTTCCTATTCCACCTAAGCCACCAATATACTTCTGAAGCGCAGCAGCTCCCATTAACCTGAAAAAAATGGCAGGAACAATTAAACATTGGCAACCAATCATCTGCTCAAAAACTGGTGGTGCTGGTATCCCCTGCCTCCCCCCCGTCTATTTCATGTGTTTTTTGCTGGTAGGGGTGCAGGGAGGGTATCACCTGTTTTTCCATTGTTAATTTTACTCCTTTTCTGTCCCTAAATAAGCGAAAGATTTGACCTTTCACAAAGCTTGAGGTCCTTGTGAAGATGCAGCGCAATCAAAGAAATGAAAGAGGAAAGAAAGCCAAAAAAAAAAACAATTAGTTTGACATGACAAGAGGAGGCATTCTTTTGGGAACATCTCAAGAAGGTGCTTTCTCTAATTAGGAACAGAGGAGTATTTGTTAGATTGCAATATAAAAACAGTTATTTTGATATCATAAACCGCTAGCATCAACTAAACTGCAGGAGATCAGATAAATGCCCATACCACACCAAGCCAATAGCAACTGTAAACAAGATGGTTGAGATGAGCTCTTGCGCAAAACGTGATGATCTGTTGGACATTTTGGGGTCGACCTAAATAGAGGAAACAAAAAAACTTTAAGCTAAAAAGCCTAAGTGTACGAAAAGATCCTCCCAGACGAGTGGTCAGAAGGATAGCAAAGCTACGAAGAAATTCTCGCTCCACCAACCGAAGTGTATGTCAAGACATATCAGAATTGAAGTACATCTTTATACAAGAATGGAGCAGATATACAACATAACTCCTTACCATCACTACATGCAATGGCTGCTTGTCAGAAATACCAGGGCTCAAAAACGGCTCATCCATGTTTCCTGATGCACGCTGCTTCAACTCTTGCAACTGCATGTAGACTCCAATTAGTAGGATACAAGAAACACCACAGCTAACAGAAATATGATAACTTTTCCATCGAACAGCATTAACACAAATTCTCAGATCATTGAAACCCATTGAAATATATCCTGAATTTGAAAACTGAGAGATCCTTGCAATCTAGAATTCCCTTGTTATGCTCCTTTCACAGATATCAAAAGATGCCAGGAAGAACTTCAATTGTTGTTCTTATCCACAGGGATTCAGGCGTCTTCCTAAGGATTACGGACCTTCTTTATGTCCCAACCAAAGGGTCCTCCACTGATAACAACTAACCGACAACCATAGATTACAAACGTAAATTTCCTCCATATAATCTAACTGAACCTAATGTAAAGGCTTGTGCAAGCGATTGGCTCACCTGATTAAAAGAAGGAAAAAATTTGGCTGCTACCCTAATTGCAGGAATCTTCCTCCTACCCCTCATACAGCGACTATCAATCGTCTCTAAATGTTTCTAGTGACTTTTATTAGTGACGCTAAAAAAGTACTGATAATAATTGTTGCTGAAAGTGTTAGAAAAAAAGTCACTAGAAACATTTAGCGACTATTAATTGTCACTATACACCGGGTTGGAGGAAGATTCCTACAACCCAGGTAGGAGCCAAAATTTGTTCTTAAAAGAATGATCCGTAGCACAACAAGAGAAAAGCACTAAGACTCTTCCCCACCAATGCTTAATTAAGTCAGCTCAATATGCTGTAACCAGTTGTAACATGTAGAGCAACAACAAAATACCCTAAAATATCCTTTCAGTTGGCGTCCCTTTAGCCAAAGTATGATGGGAGCTGGGAAGTGGGAGGCGATAAGCTTAAGGTGTAAGGCGAATGTAGTGTCCAATTCTTGGTTTACCTTCAACCAAATGGAAAAATACGAATGACAAGTTAAAAAAAAGAAAAAAAACACAATATAATGTCAAAAGTATGTGCTGTAACACGTTATATGAGCCTCATACAAACTTATCTTGGGACATGTAACTGGCAAGTACGAAGTAAATGTAAAAGTAAAAAGCGGAAAGAGTCAAGGTCGAAAGAATCTTTACTAATGCAGGAAGAGTAGCAGGCTTTCCAGATTGCTCGTCCGGAAGATATTCAGCAATAGCGTTAGTCGCCACAAGAGCTCGAATATACTCTGCCACTCCTCTACTATCCACTGCATGCACCCTTTGCTCAAAACGCCCAATAACTGATTCAGGACTGAAATACAAAAGTAGTAAAAGGAAAGAACTGTCAAGTGATTTTCTATCCAAAAACAACTTACTATTAACAATGCAGCAATACTAGAGCACCAACCGTCACCCTTGAAACCTGACAAAATCAGATATTTTTGCACTCCTGAACACTGAAATAGCTTTCAACTAAGTACAACAATCTGAGTTGCTCGATTATCAAATCGATAAGATAGAGAATACCACTTATTGACTAAAGACATTACATAAATGCTCTATCTTCAACCTACTTTGTCCAGCATTATCTTTGTTAGAAAGTTTTACGCTTTCTTGATCATACTTAAGTTCTCAAGTAAACCCATCAACAAAACTACACTACTCAATTTCCTAAATTCTCTCCGTACCATGATGACAAGCATATTACACAAACAAACCAACAAATGAAGCAATACCCTGATCAACACGAAAGCAACAACCTTTGTTTATTCAGCTCGGCCAACAAAGCGCTCTGCTTGGCCGCGTCCAGTGGGCTCGCGTCCGCCTCAGCTATCAGCCGCTCCAGCCTTTTCTCCTGCCGCCAGAACGGCCACCAGCTAAACCAATCCGACAGCAGAACCTTCTCGAAACCGCTCCTTATCCTCGCAAACAACCCCATAAAAAACACCACCACCGGCAACCTGCGCTTCACCTCACCTTTGTCACCCACATCCTCCACTTCCGTATTCCCGGAACCACCGGAAACTGACACATCGGACACCTCAGGCTCAATTTTCGTTGCGAATTCGTCTCTAATTTCGCTCGATACCGGAAATTCGTCGGGAAAGAACGGTTCGGGGGTTGAATTCACGTTGTCCGGATGCAATGTGCAGCGGAGAAAAAGACGGCGGTGGCAATATCGTGATTTTGGGGGTTTTGTGGGGAGAGAGAGGGAATTAAAGCCGCGGCGGTGGCTACAGAGAGAGAGGTGGTTTTTGTGGGAGAGTGAGGGCTTGAAGACGAGGGAGGCTTGGAGGGTGGCCATGGCGGTGAAACTCTTAGGGTTTTGATTGGCTGAGTGGGCTCTGGTTACCGAGTGCACGCAATTTTACAGTCTCTCTCTCTGGAAGGAGAAGAGGGAGAGAGGAGGGATGGAGTGAGAGTAAAAGCCACACAATTGGGAGCTGCTGAGGGAGAGGAGAGGGAAGGAAGATTTGGAGCAAAGAAACCTTATCTTGATTCTTGAGTCTCAAATTGGCGCTCTGGTCTTTGGCCTTTATGTACTATATATTTCGGCTTATTTCATCATTTAAACCTCCAAAACCCAAAATTTTCATTCTTTCCTTCTTCTTTTCTCCCTTTCTTTTGATTCATAATAAGTTCAAAGACTTCTCTTTTGGTAATTGCTTTTATTGGGGCACTAAATAATAATTTAGATACCATTTGAGAGTTTTTATGCGTTTTCATGTCCCTTCAAGACGAGCGTCTTTAACGCGTTTATTCAGAAGTCTTACTAAACAATTGTCTATAATTCGAAGCCTAAATAACAATTATCTCGTCGTATGAATGGCGAGGCTGCGGTTATAATATTCTTTCACCAAGTTATGAATTACTTTGATGATGTTCCTATTTCAAAGAAAGACAATGTTTTTGTAATGTAACTAATTGCACCAAATGTAACAGACTCAAACACAGCCTTAATTAGGAGGTATCACTCTCCAGGCAACTTGTAAATCCGTCACTGGTTCATAGCATGCATAAATCCAAGAACGAGGTCAATGATTTATGTGAAATATCCGTGCAACGTGAAGAGAAGACAAACACAAAGTCATATGAGAAAACATTGGAGTTTGCCAAAGACTTGTCTCAAATTCCTCAAGCCCAGATTCTGCCTCATCAAAGAGTACCCAAGCTCACTAAGTGGTGTTTTCAATCTGCAGGGAAAATCAAAGTCAACACTTAACGGAAGCACCAAGGCTTTCAGATCATAACTCCAAAGGATCCTCCAAGGCTTTCAGATCATCAAGAACAACCCATCACGTTATCATAGAGACTGATTACCTCACTGCCGAACAAAGTTATCACACAGACAAGGAAATCAGTTCCACCCACTGAATATCTTGATCGAGGACTTCCGCTTTTTGCTCATAGCGAAAGCAACCGGCATCTCACAGGTCTTGAGAGAAGGCAATCAGTGCCCCGACATGCTATTGCCAATATAAGTTCCAACCAAGACTGAGGCTTTTGTTTACCTCAACCAACCCCATGAGGAGTTAGGAACACTGCCTCATGCAGATGAGGAAGGGGTCTATTACCCTCGTGTTTAGCTGTCTATAGCTTCTTTTAATTCCTTGTAACCAAAAGAAATTATATGTATACATACAAGTTCCACCACAGTTTCCAAATATATTTGGCTGATGACTATACAAGAGCACAAAGATGAATTACTATATGCCTCCAAACCTATCTAACAATTATAGCCGAGCCTGATTTATAATTTTTATTGTCTGCTAAAACGTGATTGAAAAGGGAGAAGCATAGAATAAGGGTGATTATGCATCAGTGAGAGCATGGAAAGAGGTATCGCTCAAAACAGAGATGAAATTTTAACCGTGATAGGAATGATGTGGTGTACGTAACCCGTCAAGTTGAAAGTTTGCTTCTCTCTCTTGGGTGTATCAAGCGTTTGACTAACTTTTCCCTTTTTTCTCCCGATGAATCCTTGATGTTGGAGGTATACTAGCATAGAAGTTGTTAGTCGTCGCTTATATGTTGTTAGCGATAAAAGGAGAACAAAACTTTGTCACGTTAGAGTGACACATCTTCTTTTATAACGATGAATTTTGTCGCTGAAATATTTTTAACGGATAATATAAACTCTACAAGGATCAAGTCGTTCTTTCAACTACATAGAGTAACACATCTCTTCCTATAGGGATTTCAGCGGCTAGCAGCAGGAATCCTACATGGATCGGGTCGTTGTTTAAACTATATAAAGTTATGAATGTAACACAATATCCAACTAGTTAAGGGGAGCCAGCTGTAAGCCCTAATTGCGAACCAAATATCCAGAAAAACCTGTATGCACTACTCTCTACTACCTATGGCCTCGCCGGAGCCACCAGACTGGGCTTTCCTTCCCGTAAACCTTCTCGACTTGATCCTCGACAAGTTGGTCGATCTATCTGCCTTCGCTAGCTTTGCCACCGTATGCAAGCGATGGCTCTCCGCTGCGATAGACAACAAAAAACAGCAGCAGCGCATCAAAACCTACCGGAAGCAAATCCCACTGTTGTTCATCCCTTCTTCTGGCAAGGGCGATGAAACCGGCAGCCTTTATGAGGTCAGGAAGAATAAAGTAATCCTAAATAAGTTTTACGTACCCCCATCTTTTCTCAAGAGGTGCTGCGGATCTTCGCAAGGATGGCTGGCCACCGTGGAGCTTAACTACGCGATCACCCTGCTAAACCCCTTCACCGGCAGCGTCATATATCTCCCTCCGATTATGGAACCCGACGAATACGACCAGTTGCTTCTCGGTGGCTTCGAATATGGTGTCCAGAAGGTCATATTATCAGCTGACCCTCTGCTGGAAGGGCTCCATAACTGTGAAGTCGCTGCAATCTATGGCAATGGCTCATTGGCCATTACTAGACCAGGGGACAAAGGTTGGACTTACATTGACAAAGTAAACGGAGCAAAATTTCCTGCTGATATCATTTATCATAAGGAGAAACTGCACTATATTAGTATGTGGGGTGAGGTTCGATCGGTGGAGTCCGACGGTTCTCAAACCATTGTTGCACTGGATGTAGGGTACGATGCCAACGATGAGGCGTACATAGTTGAATCTACAGCTGGGGATTTAGTATTAGTAATCGGATACGTGGGTAATAAGGTTGATGAGAATCAGATGGCGGCGCTTGTGTTTCACGTTTACAAGTTGTATCAAGGACCAGATGATCTGACATATTGGACTGGTGTTGATACATTGGATGGTGATGTCCTGTTCTTGGGTGACAACCACTCATTGGTTGTTTCGGCGCATGAATTCGCTGGGTGTCGGCCAGACTCCATTTACTACACGGACGATTGTTATACTGGAGAAACAGCGAATACGGGTGTCTTCAACCTAAAGGATGAGAGTTTTGTACGGCATTGTTTTCTGGATACTTTGGACAAGGACATGCCAGTACCGCCTATCTGGATTTTACCGACATTGCAGGGAAAGTTGGGCTTTGCTTGAGTTTACTCTATGTTCTTTTCTGATCTTTGCTAAGTTCTAATTATGTCTAAGTATAGGATTTGGGAGTTATGACTTGATGTGTTCAACATTCATCACAATTAGTTTCTGAAAGTTCTGGAAACGTTTGATTGTCAATGATTGAGCAATGCTTTTCTTCTCTGACATCTCTTTTAGGTTAAGGTGTTTTGGCCACTTCAGTTACTGTATCAGTCTCCAAGTCGAGATTCTCTTTGTTAACTTGAGATCTTCGATTGAAGGAAGGCATATACGCTGTGATTTCCAGTTATGAAGAACAAGTTCTTTTGATTGCTTTATGCACTTTTTTGTGATCCCCCCTTATGCCCTTCTTTCTGTATACTGATGTCCAGCTACTTCAGGGCCTTTCTTCAGAGCATGGATTACTCGCATTTTTGCCCTACGACTTGGCTATTTCATTCTGTTTGTCATTTGCTTTCTTGTTCATTCACAGCTACAAATAGCATTGATGTAGAACTGTTGGCTGCAGTGGCGTGACTGGCGTCTCCTCTTATGCCCTTCTTTCGTTGTGAACGTACTCCGTCAACGTTTCCAGGTCCATGAAACATCCTAAGCACGCACAATTTATGTAGTAACGTGAAAGAAAATTGACCATAAGAATGATTGAACTTGAAGGATACCTCAACTGGAACAAGCACTTTAGAACCTAAATAAGATGACTACAGAAGACTATAGCTAATATACAACGTCTAGTAGCCAAAAGAGTACCAATTGTCGTTCATCCCTCGAGTTCATATGGCCGTGCTCCTCACTCTTAGTATGGTGGCCTTTGCATTTTCGTTTTTCAATAGCCAACAAACCAATTCTTGCCTGAATTCTACTCCTCTTTCAAGCTTTTGTTTGCTTTGGCAAATGTGTGGAATTGCTTTTTTAGTTATATGCATATATCTCTCAATGATGGCTTGGCATACAACTGCTGAATACACGGTATGTATAACTACGCCTTTTACTTGTAGAAAAAGACTCCTACCAATATGCAGATTTCCATTTACTTTCATTTTAGCTCTAAAAGAGTTGCGAAATCGGTTTGAATTATGTTATAATTTTGTCAAAATGAACATTAGTAGTATTGGAGTTTGACTGGCCTTTTGTTATATCCTACCCCTTCTTTCTTTTGGCGAACAAACTTTAACTCTTACCTGAGTTGTAGGAATCTTCCTCCAACCACGTATATAGTAACAATTGATAGTCGCTAAATGTTTCTAATGACTTTTCTTCTAACACTTTCAGCGACAATTAATAATAGCATTTTTTTAGCGTCACTAAATAAAAGTCACTAGAACATTTAGAGACGATTAATTGTCGCTATATGGAGAGTAGGAGGAAGATTCCTCCGACCAGTGTAACAGCAAAAAAATTTCCTTTTTTCGCAACCTTCTTCTCAGGATCAATGCATTTATATGCTGGAAACTCCCTCTCGAAACTCCCTCTCTTCAGCTTGGGGGACTATTTGCTGATCTTGCAATTCCGTTTGCCACCATCTGTGAAGCCTACAGGATTAATTTTTAGACCTTGTAAAACAAGCTTGAGACCTGTAAGGTACGGGCTTTATAGTTCATGACCCGTTAAATTTGGTCATCACCCGGCCCAGCCCAATAAAACACGGGTCCAGGCAGGGTCGGGTAGTGATCCACTGGTTCACATGCTAATACAAAGTTTTTTTTTTTGTTACACCTTTTCCCATCTAACACCTAATAATTCACACATATACTGTCAATATTTTTTCTCCTCAGCAGCAGCAACAATTAAACCAGGACAATACCAGCCAGTAGCCACACTGTTGCATCGCCGATCCATTTGTGTTGTAGCCCACTGCAGTCGCCTTAAGCATCGTGTTTTCCCCCTCCTTTTTTCCTTTCTACTGCCTAGCTTAGGGTTCATTTATGTTGTTTTAATTTTCAACTATAAGGTTTAACAACCTAGGTCTTCGACCCCAGCATAGGGTAAGACCTCTGAAAAGGGTTAGTCAAATAGGTATATATGAGTTTTTAAGCTGAGTCTTATATAAGGTTATTCGCAAAGTCTTTCACATTCGTTATGGGTATCACTTATTCCCTTCATATGCCTTAGATCGTGTGCTTACTAAGGCCCCAACTCATTTTTATACACATAACCCAAAATCTTCTTCTCTAGCTATTGTTACACTAGCAACCTAGCCTGATCAGCTTGATTCGAGTTTGCCTTCGTGTCCATACCGCAGGTAACTTGACTGGATAGTCCAGCCCGCTCTTTTGAGTGTTAGCTTTGATATTATCCACAGTGACCCAAGTTCACGACCCAGCATAAGGCAATGTCTCTTTGAAAAAGGTTAGCCAAGTACTGCAATTATGAATTCCTTGGCTAAATCTTATAAGGTTATTTACAAAGTTTCTCATATCCGCTATGGAATATCATGTAAGGTGATTTTTGGATTAAGGTTTTGAGTTGAATTTACATAAGATCTGTGCACATATACACCATTGAATTTTCTTTTGGACGTTTAAATAGGTGACATGTTAGTCAACCCAACCCAAATAGGCTGGACTTGGATCTTCAAATAACTAGCCCGTTAAGAATCAACACATCTAAGCTGTGACCTGTTTGACCCTCAATTCCGTTTACCCGGCCCAGACCCGCCCAAATCCAGGGATATGTCTAAACCCACAGAATTTGAAAGAAGGTCCAGGGATATGTCTAAACCTACACAATTTGAAAGAAGAAGTTTGGTATGGCAAATCAAATGAACTTTGAGCCCGTTGCTTAGTATGTGTCAGTAATGCCAAGAAGTCGAACTTGAAGAGAGCGGTCATTCCTTAAGATGCAGTGGCGGAGGTAGTAGGTAGCATTGGTGGGCATGTTCCTGCCCACCTACTGCTCTTTCTCCGTCTTCGCCGCCACTGCCAGCTTCCTCCAATGTGGTGGCGTGGTAGAATAGTTTAATTTAGGTCGTGTGGTTTGCTTTGTGTGTTTTGGGTCGAGTTAGTTCGATTGCTGCGATGGGCTCTGGACGAGAGGGGACTTTTAAGAGTGGTCGCATTGGGAAAGCATTTAGGTTGGGATGCTAGGGTTAATTTGGTTTGAAATCTGCTGGTCGTTCGTGGTCGGGTTGGTTAATGGGTTTTGGGAGTGGTGGCTGGAAAAGGGTTTCCGAGGTCTATGAGTTTGGCAGTGATTGAGTGAGTGTGGATGGGCTTTTTCCTTCTAGGGCTATATTTTCCCTCCCTCCTAGTTGGTCCCCCCTCCCCCTGTTCACAGAAAGGTTGGTTAGCTTGGTGTTGCCGAGAGTGGTTTTAGAGGTGGCGCTGTGAGTGATATATATATTGCAATGATGACTCTGGACGTGATCTGGTAGGGTGGGCTTGTGGTTGGGTGATGCTTTATGGACAAATAGGGAGGTGCGACCGTCTTTCCCCCCGTCAGATACCGGTGGCTGAATGGTGAGCGGTGAGAGGAGCCAATATGACAATAAGTAGGTGACGATCTGTGGTGGTCTGGTAGCAGCGGCGGTGACGACTCTGAAGGTTTGCCGATCTGCAGCCGGTGGCGCTGCTCATGTGTGGTGGTGCATGGGGTTCCTGCCCTAGGGACACGTGTCCTGGTGTTACCTGGAGCTCGACACGTGTCCATGAGTTGGCTGAGTGTATTCTCCCCCCCCCCCCAAAAAAAAAGGGGGCTTGTTTTAGTTCTTTACTTTGGTTTGTAATTTCTTGCTTGTTTATTGTTTTAGTTCTACTTTGGTTTGTTTTTTTTATTGTTTTAATGCTTGCTTAGTTATTTTTTAGTCTGGTTACTTTTTGTATTTTATTTATTAATTTTTAATTGTTAGTTGACGGGAATACCTTTATTATGGTTTCTATCGGATGGGGATGTCATCCGTGAGTTGATTCACGTGTCCTATATGGACACGATGTAATCGTCTTTAATATTAATGGTAAGGTTCTTACCTATTTTCAAAAAAAAAATTTAAAAATTACACAAATAAAGAAAATGATATTTGAGTTTCAATTTTTACAATTTAAGCTCCACATTCATCAGTAAAGGACTTGAATGTAATGTGTCGCTATATAGCCGCTTTAGTAACAAAAGCAGAGCTCAAATAACTAAAGTGAAACTCGAATATCAATTTTCAAGATTTGTCCTTTGATATTCGGTGTCCACCTTAGGAAAAAAACTATGGCTCCACCACTGTTGAGCTAAGGCACATTTCAACACATCGTTCAAAAAAGTAAGTAAAGCAAAAATGTCATGAACTTATTGTGTGGGTCCCAGTGCAAAGTGCGCACGCTATATACAAGTGTCGGACCACATATCAGACCTATCGTGTAATGTTACAGCTTAATATACCGATCTTTACACCGACCCTAACATTACTTAGACACTACTGGGATCCTCTTAAAAAAATAATAATAATTCCAGAAGTCTTATTTAGGTGTAGTCAACCGTATCTTCATGGGAACATTAATATTCAGAACTCTCTAGGATCATGACAAAGTTATCAAAACCACACTCAATTTTGTACTGGAATATTAGACATCGGGGAGCAATAGATAATGCGACTGAACCTCTTTAATGGCGCGCATTAGGGGGCGCATGAGGAAACCACAAAGAGGCGTTGTAGCATACAGGTTGCCAACATATAGGATGGCACTCAAGAGAGTAGTTCTATCACTCTTCCAAGGGAACAAGGAATGTGGCAACTTTCACGGAATCATTGTGTAGGCTCTGAGCAAAGAAGTGCGCATATGAAGTATAGGTATTATACCACACAAGAGGCAGCATTACATCAAGCAAAAAGGCTACTGGAAAAAGGGTACGCAACCCCATCTAGATTTAAATAGCCCAATTTATATGAGTGTGTCTCGAGGTATGTGACAAGCTGCTTAGCCAAGGCCGACAAACTTCCACCTTTACTTTCAAATGGTGAAATAACCATCGTAAAATTGGCTTTACAAGTCAAACCAAACTTTCTATGGTTATCTCATTCCAAATGCACCACACAATCTTGCAAAATTTACTAGTAAATGAACAAGAATTACGTGAAAACGATTAAAAATAAGTACTTAAAAAAGATATTGTAATTTAAAGAGGTTATCAATAGTTTTGCAAAACCGTGGAAGGTTTAATAAGGCCCATTAAAATGACACATCAGTAGTAACTTTTGCTCATCAAATGATAAAACAAGCATTCATTATGCATAGAAAACACTAAGAATGCACCACAGAATTTACTGATGTTAGCTCAGAGAGAGAACAGAATTGTGAAGAAAATTTAGAGCGCAAGTGATAAGTCCTTAATCCACCTACAAAGAGTGAGCAGAATCACGGCCTTTAAATTCAGCTTGCTGTCGCTAAATAAGTTAACCCAAAAAGAACAACGCAAAAACCAAAGAGACCCAACTTGTGAACACGAGATGCTATTGAGGCCTATAAGTGGGGCCTGCCCCTCCATGCGGTAAGCCATGTTGGCTATGAAACTGCATCATCGCAGGATGCATTTCGGAAGGCATACTTGTAGGTGGCATATAAGGGTGATTATGCATCTGTGAGGGCATGGACTGAGGGGCTCCGGGAACACCTGAGCTCCAACCTGCTGAAGGCTGAGGCGCTGCGTGCACTTCATGAGCTGGAGCAAACTGGGGCCGACCGTACATCTGGGCATTAGCACCTGCCATAGGATTTGGTTGATGCCCTAAAATGGAGGGTTGGGGATTTAACATTGGAGAATTTGAGTGTGTAAAATCTCTACTCCGATCATTGTTGACCTGAAATCATGCGTATGCATAAAATCGGTCAGTCTTCTCTACAATATGCTGCTTAGGAAAGAACAAATGTTCCGACAAGGAAAGTTGAAATAAAAATCCACGGTGTTTAACAGATTAAAGGTCAAAATGCTGTCGCTCAACAAAAAACAGGATAACAAATTAAAGGTCAAAATTGCTGTTGCAAGTTGAATTTTTAAAAAAAAAAAAAAAAATGGACAAATCAATCTACATATGCAGATCCAGAAATACAGCATACTGTCATACACCAATTCTTTTTATCTTTTGGGGGCAGTGCAATAACGCACTTGGCCATTCATTATTACATATTTACTGCAGTAAAGATCCTGATCTATCCCAGCAATACTCAAAACATTATAATGAATGCTAGCTTTGACTTTAAAAGACAATATAGTAAAAGGGTTCAATTGGAGTTCTGCACGTGGCTTCCCCCAGCATAAAAGGGGCCACCTACTTGAACCGCGCACAGGTAGAATAGGAAATTAGCTTGGGAATATAACTATAATCTCCACAGCATCATCACGTAAAAGTAAAACAGAGCAAAAAGAATAGTTAACAAGAGTAGTTACGCTACGTAGCAAGTAAAGAGCAACTGCAATATATATCAGGGTACATATACACGAGGCTTTCAAGCTACTCAGTCAAAGATCATCATTTTACAGGTAATATGAGAGATGTACAACAAGCCACAGCAACAACGATGTTTAAGCACTACAAAAGGAATTAGAGATCCAATCTAGTTTATATAATTTAAGAAGATTGAGAGTTGGAATTAAATGAATAATTAACAAATTAGAAGTATATTTGAGGGACCAAATAGAGGCCAACTTATTATCATCACTATTTTGTTTTATTCTTTTTTCTTCTCTCTTATTCTTTCATTTATTTAATCTTTTTATTTGGGGGACAGTAAAAATATTAAGAGCACCAAACTACTTCGCTTCTTACTTTGGCCGTCACAAATCATTGTCATACAACAAACATTAGCGAATGATGCAGTTATATTACCTTTATACTTAGATCAGAGTGGCGTGAATATGAGATGTGAAGCTTGCAAAATCCTCCATCATATATGCAGTGTCCTTCTAAAGACTCCTTCGCAACAACAGCCGTCTGAACATCTGCAAACCAGATTGCACTAGTTAATTCTTATTTGGTCAGCTAACTCAAGGCACCATATACAGTTTACAGATCACACCCATTATAGCTAAGGGTATTAATCAAAGATTTGTCAATGTGCATAAAATTTGCATATTTATAGAAACGGTCCCCTCAACAACATATACTTGGAATCTAACCAACCAACCCCAGCTCCCCCACCCCAGGGGTACCGAGGAGGGGGGTGGGAGGGTATAGAAATTCCAAAATTTCTCCATCCCAAGTACAGATATTGGTAATCAAAGTCACGTCGTTATCTTTTTGCAACCCCAGTTTTGCTTTTACGTTATTTCGCCTTGAAATGGAAGCACAAACACATTTGAAGTGAAAGTATGAGGCGGCAAAAAATGTGTTAATAATTATGCAAGTAAGAAATTCTAGTACAGGCAATAAAGAGCTTGCACTCTAATAACTAACATAGGTCATGCAGTCGCTAGGATTGATAGTGCTCATTTTGCAGTGTCTACTTATGAAGAAAGATTAAGAATTACCAGAGAAAAGCACGAGACAAAAGGACGAAAAATGATGAAGAAACAAATAGAGAAAAAGCACCGTTCTACAAAGTGAAAGTTATTAGATGTTTTAATAAACATCAAAGCGTAAATTAACTAAGAAAGCACTACCTGACAAGTTAGGCCTCTTCAAATAGCTGTTACAAAATGGGATGAAATGAGTGGGACAATGTAGCTTACCAGGATACTGAATCAATGCCTGAAGTCCTCCATTTTTATCAAACATAGCAATCTTTAGGACTGGCCCAAAAGTAGAAAACACCTTGAGTAGAAGCACGCAATGGAAAAAAGAATAGTCAATAATGACACATGAAAAGTCCATATAGCAAGATTCAGCAATTTGTAATTAGCTATACCGTGTGTAAGACATCCAAGGTGACAGCATATAGCATGTTTTCAATAGAAGCGAGAAGAACATTACTCTCTGACTCTAGCTGCTTTCCATCTACACCGGTACTGAACTGCAAGCAGAACGACTGACAATTATATAATGATACCCAAATAGTTAAAGATTTCAAAGTGTAAAGTAGACATCATATGCTCTGCTGGTTTAGATAAGGACACACAAAGTAAACACAGCATATAGCAAACCAAATTTTTCATTACTTTTCTGCATAAGGACACGGAAAGTAAATGCCGCATACGTTACTTTTCTTTGCGGTGTTTGAGTGGGGGTTGGGGGGTTTGTGGGGTGGGGGGGAAAGAGAGAGAGACTAGAAAAGGACAGTTAGTAGTTACCTGACCACTGGCATCTATGGCCGAGGAAGAAATTGGAAGCATAGGATTTGTGTAGTCCCTGATTTACAAAAAGATATAGACTTTATATCAGAATGATGTGTACCAAAAAGTTATTCATCATCTTTGCAGATCATCGAAAAGTCAAATACCAAAGAAAGAATATGCCAACCTGCTACGATGGCTCTGGAACTTTACACTCAAATCTGTGTGTGCAGAATACGTGATCTTAAGACTACATAGTCCCAGCTCTGGGATCAAATAGCTGACAAATGCCAAGAAATGATAGTCAGTCCATTATCATGCAGCAAGATGAAAGCAAAAATGAGCAACTCATAAAGCCATGATTGAGAATGTTGTATGCATATCCCTTCTTATGGAGCTTAGCTTATAAACATAACACTTTTTAGCAGTAAGTGCTCTTGTTCTGTAACATAACTTTAAAATACCTTGAGGAAAAAAAAAAATCGAAGAGACGGGAACAAAGAACACTAGTCACTACTCTTTCTAAAGCAAAAATCACAAAGCCTTATCTTCTCCCTAACCCTTCCCAATTAAATCACATTACTAGTGACAGTTGAAACGACCCTTTAAAGGCAACTATGAATATCTATGTGGCAACTGAAAAGAACAATAAGATACATTGGGGTAAGGAGCACGCATGTACCCAGGTATTAGATTCTTATGCAAGCGCCTAACAGATGTCCAGTCCAATAGTATGTGCGCCACATCTAGAGATATATGATCCATAACAGTTGCACTAGATCCCAAGTCAAGCATAAATCTAATGTCACCTGGGAATGCTTCTTCCATCGAGAGCATCTTTTGCAGAAGAGGCAGTATCTACATCCGGAAATTGCACCAGAGCCTGTAAAGATATCATATGTCAAACAGCCCAGGATTTTAAGGGTAGGAAGAAGCGTCTACGAAAGCACACATACACACACCTGGAATCCAGCTGTCTTCTCAAAGGTAGTTATCTTTTGTACTAGCCCAAAAGCTGAAAACACCTGCACAATTAGGATGACTTTGAGACTACAGGAAAAAAGGTACAGCATATCTGTAGCAGTCAAATTGCATCTATTATTAACCTTTCTGAACATGGTTGCAGATAACGGACCTTAACACATGCAAATTCCCGTTCTTATATCCTACAGCACTAAGCATATTTCACTCGACACATCTTCAACACTAATGAACATCGTCCTGCTCATCTTGCTAAATACAGCTTCTATTCCAACATTAAGAAATAAGACCATATAATCTGCAAATAACATACCTAGCGGCAACTTCCCTTTAAAGTTTTGTAAAGATTGTCTATAATTAAAAGGATTTATTAAATGGATATAAGATAACGGCTGAACTTGTTCATATTTATATATAACTGATAATTTATCAATCGTACCACTAGTCACGCCCATATAGGGATGCCAACGGGGCGGTTCAGGAACGAGTTTTAGCTATACAGTCCCGCCCAACCACCCTATCCCTGCCACTGCAACCCCGACCCACCCCACCACCAGGTTGAATTCAATGAAACCATCCCCGCCCCAATTACCTATATGATCTCTGACTCCGCTCTGCCTCGCTCTTCTGTTCCGGCCAGTGTTAGACTACATCAGGCATCATCAAGAAACAAAAGTGAGTGAAGATCACTGCATCAGGTGGGTGAGCTTGATGACAAAATACCAGGTTGTGAGTGTCCAATTGGGATAGGTCTTTCACATTGGAATCAGATTCTTGGTCGATGGTGCAGTGATTGAGATATTGATAAACACCATGAATATTAGATACATTGAAGAGATCTTCAGCTAGTGGGATCTGTGTGGCGGTCTGTTGGTGAGAGCGGAGTAGAGATGGTGGTCAGTAAAAACCGTGATATTTTAGGGCTTCCTTTGCAATTGAACTCAATCTTATGGGGCGTAGAATAAAACCATAACAGCCTCGAATCCGCATTGATTCAACACTTTTATACATACCCGTTCCTGTACTTGCAGGTCAAATTGCCATTGAGCAGCCCAAACTATTTCCGCATCACATATATGTCCTTAATGACACTAACATACTTGATATTGTTTTCTTACTCTTTCTCCTTAAGAACCCACCCCATAATTTCCCTTTGCAATCTACTATACACTTTTGCCAAAACATCTTCCTTTTTCCCCTAATCTCTTCACTTACATCCTATAGAAAAAACTAGCAAACATAGTGAATCTCTTCATCTTAGATACTTTAATATCTTCTCATAGACTACGTCGAATTACCTCCTGAAAACTTCATGGAGTCATTTTCCCCATTGAGATTACGTCGTCAATTATCTCGTCTATTCTTGTAATCATATAGTAAGGTGGTTTTCTTAGTATTTGAAATCTTGTTAAACACTATAGTCAACGCAACACAGACCCGCATCACGCCCTTACCACTGATTATATTTCACAGCTTCCTTAACCTCTCAAATTCTATATAGAGCTCTATGATTTGTATCATCAAAGGAGTGACCAAAAGCTGAGAGCTTCTTTACTCTCTCCATTAAACAACTGCCAAAGTAGCTTCTGAGATTCGTTTGAACGCTCTTGCCTACCTTAGGGGCTCTCTCTTCTTAACCTCAGTCTAAATTTACCAATACTATCTGATTCTTCTTCTTGATGCACTTTTGAAGCCTCGACTTTCTGCTGCTGATCCTCTCTTAGAAAGCTTGTAAACCCACTTTTATATCCTTTTGCACCCTTAACTGTATACGTCATACTCTAGCTTCCCCTACGTCCTTGTCAGCTTTCTTCATGACAAATTATTTTCCAACCACTCGTCTCCTGTATTCGGCCTAAATACGCAATCTTGACATGCACAGTACAATCATTCATCTATACTGAAAATATGACAGAGAGACTATGCAGCTCATAGTAAACACTTGAAAGTCGAAGCATCATGCTTGACAGTCGTCCATTGAACAAAAACGAAACTGAGATGAAATTTTGAAGGAAATCCAAATTTAGTCAGGCTTGGCCTTGTTGCTATGTGACCATCCAGCTTTCGTGTTTACTATACACGCTACAAATTAAAATCACTACCAAGCAGTTTAGCTTTCACTGGTTAATAAAGCACCAAATTTTGCGCGAACCCCTCCCAATTCAAGATACTGCATAATACTTGGCTTGCAAGATGGACTCGACTTGAACATACTGATGAGAACCAAAACTACACATATCATATACTGACTAAGTTTCATTACCCGTAACAATCTATCAGATCCAAAATCACAACTGCATACTGAATCTTTATGCAACAAGCATAATATTCCAGAATACACCAGAATATGGAAGATAGACAGATGCAGGGAAAAAGAGGATAAAAAAGCATCTAAAGTCTTAAAATAGGTAGGAATAGGGAGATGAGGAGGAAGAGAGGAAGAAAGAGCCAGTGTAAGGGAAGGAGAAAGGAGACAAACACACTTGCGCTCTTTCTCCCAATGCAATAAGCTGCCATTGAAGATTTTTCCTTGGACCTGCTGATCCATTCACATTGATGTCAAACAATAATTTATCAAGCATGGCATGCTACAACCTAACAACCAATTACCATGTGCAACATCATCTTATCAGATATGTACATCCTGTCATTGAAGGATAATATGTCATTCCTTACCAGGTGTAAACATTCAATGCTGACAAGGCGCGCATCAGGGCCATTAATAGTTACCAACAGTACGTTTCCAGGAACATCTGCAGACGTTTTATTGTTCACAATTTCTTGCCTGTTGGAATACTGTAGATACACAGTTTTCCCTCGTACCTGAGCCGGTTCTGAGGATGAAAGATAATATGATATCATCGCAATAGCTTGATTTAACTCGGCCTGTAAATAGAAAGACGTGGGATGAAAATGTCAATACTAAAAAAAAGACGAAGAAAACCTTTGCGGAAAGGATTCAAGGGGGGAAGGGAGGTCAACATGACTTACAAATTCAATGAAGGCTTGATTCCGGTTTGCTCCAACATTACACTTTGTATTTACAACATTACCAAAAGGCTTCCCCAACTCAACCAATTCCTCCTCCGTGCACTCCCATGGCAAGTTCCTCAGATGGAGAACCTTGGATGGGGGTTGTGTGTAGCGAAACTGCGGCTGACTAGACACAGATGACATGCTGCTAAAACACATTAGAGAAAAATAACCCATAAGACAAGAGCAATAAAACAGGCTTCTGAAAGACATATATACTCAATATGCAGTCATACAAACAATTAGTAGATATTTGTGCTTGAAGCTATGAACTATGGTGCATTTTCTCAGGCACAGCATGAGCTGTAAGAAAAGCTTTCCTCTTCAACTTCTTTAATCAAATTCAAGCACCGTCGAAATCAACGCCTTGTTAACGATATTGCCCTACCATACCACAACCTGATAAAACATTATCCCACATAAGTTGCTCTAATCCCCCATACAGAAATAGAAAGAAAGAAGCACCGTCGAAATCAACGCCTTGTTAACGATATTGCCCTACCATACCACAACCTGATAAAACATTATCCCACATAAGTTGCTCTAATCCCCCATACAGAAATAGAAAGAAAGAAGCATTCCATCAACTTTTCAAGGAGTTGTCAGCGATAATGCTCCTTAAAAACAGGATTGGACCAATCAACTCCTGACCAGATCAACGTACCAAACTGACCAACTGTGGTGAAAATCACAAATCAGCAACTACTATGGTTGAACAGGGAAAATCGTCAAACCGGATGATTTTCTTCTGCCGACCTGGTCTCACTCATTTTCACGACTTTGCCAGATGTAGCACCCATGTAAATAGCTCGAGCAGATAGGAAGGCTGGTTGGGCTTGTTAGCCCAGTTTCTATTTTCGCCGCTCTTTTTTCTGCAACTTCTTCCTCATCATGTCTCTTTGATTCGTGAGATTTGTTTTCGTTTTCTTTGCATAGAAAGTGGCTACCACCCGGTTTACTTAGAAGGCAGCCCAGGATATCTGCTACTTTACATCTCAATTTTCAGTTTAATGTTTTGTGTGACGTTGGTATTAAATAGGAAATTGAGGTATAGAATAATTGTAAGTTCGTATACTGTTTACCACTAATGCGATTTCTTCTTTCAATCCTAGTAAATTTTCCTCTTTTATGACTTATGTACTGGGCATATGATACACATACTTTTATGAAGTAATTATGACATCACGGGTTGAACCACGATTCGACCAAGGTTGAACACATGAAATTTCAACCGGTCCAATGACTGGTCCGGTTTCTGAAACATTGGCCGGACCTCCAAATCTAACAAAAACGGCCAAAAACAGTACCATGAAGTATGAAATCATAAACAATTAGAGCAGACATGAAACATCTAACAACATAACGCACATAAAGATTGTCCTGGACCCTAAATCTCACGAAACAGGTCAAACTCGATCCTCCTGGTCACGAAGATGCAGAATTTATCAACTCCGTCACCAACAATCAATCATAGATCCACTTCAGACCAAAAAATACTCAAATCTTGCCTATAGATTACAGCCTCAGCAATAGAAACCCTAAGAACACGCGAAATAGAAATAGTAGACATGAATTTCATGATCAGATAACATAGGCATTAAGACATTGGAGATTAGGGCAAAACAAAGGCACGAAGGATTGAACATGATACCTGAAAGATGAATAATCGACTTGTCGTTGGAAAATCCTAGGGTTCGTGAAGCTGAGGGATAAATTGGTGTCTCTTATCGTGGCGTGAGTCAGATTGTGGGTAGAAAAGATTTGGCGCTGTATTGGCGCGTGTACGTAAGCACCCGGTGAGCCCGGCTCGTCGCGTAAGTTAAGGGTGTGTTTGGATATAGGATTTGAACTAGGGATTTGACTTTGGTAAGGTATTTGTAAATCACTTGGACAAAATATCTTATTTGGATAGTTCAAAAGGAAAATTTTGAAATTTCGGAGTGATTTGAACTATGGATTTGGGGTCACCAAATCCACAGTCCAAATCACTAGTTTGAACTAGTTATTTGGCAAATCCACTCCAATTAGTAATTTACAAACCCACAATAACTAGTTCCCTATTTTTTAGGAATCTTGCCTCCTACCTTTTTTAACAACATGTTGCTTCCTTTCTTCCAAACCAGATATTTTAAAATGATAGAATTTGTAAATCAAGGGATTTCGAAATGAGGACATTTAGAAATACCCAATATTTCAAAATCGCATATCCAAACACACCCTAATGGAAAATTCTTAGCCCTATCGATTAATTAAGAAGGGCTAATTACACCTATGTCCCTGAGGTTAGGGGGTAATTACAGTCAAGAACACAAAATTTTAAAATGTAACATTCCGTGATCAAAAGTGTTTCAAATGTATCACCCGTGTCCATCCGTCAAGGTTCCGTCCAAAAAGTGTACTTTTTTTATGATGTCATCAATACGTATTTTTAAAATGACAATACTACCCTTGTACTTTATATACAGAATATTTTAAAAATTCAATCTACCAATTAGGGTTTCAAAACCCTAATTTGCAAATTAGGGCTTCAAAACCCTAATTTGCAAATTAGGGCTTCTATTCAATATGCAATTTCTCAATCTGTAATTTCTTAAAGGGTCTCAATCTGTAATTTCTTAAAGGGTCTCAATCTGTCAATTAGGGTTTCAAAACCCTAATTTGCAAATTAGAGTTACAATTCAATCTGCAATTTCTCAAAGGGTCTGCAATTTCGTAGCGCATAGCGTACCCAATTTCCATTCCAGTTCTAAACTAGCTCGTTGGGTTTTGGATGTTACAAGTGTTGCAAGCATAACAACATCAGATTGGCAGAAAAATTTGTTTAAAGCTTAGACTACAATGAGGAAGAGCCGATACGGAGAGGAGGCACCAGACTCCGTTCTCCGCCGCCGCCGCCTCCCCGCTTTTACTCGCCGACGCCTCGCCGGGTAATCAACGCTCCGCTGCCGTCGCGCTCTGGTCGTATTGGTTCGGCTGAAAGGATAGATGATTACGACTGGCGTTCGGGTCGAAGAGATCACGACAGGGATCCGGGTTGGCTGGCCTCGGAGCACGATTCCATGGTTGAGGACTCGTTTGCGCACCCGACAGCTCCATCGCCCCACGCTGCCGACAGTACATCGGTGGTGGATGCGTGTGGCTTCTACGTACACTGATGAGGACCCGTTCGTGTAGGAGTGATAGAAATGGGGTTGCTCAGTGACAGAAAGAGGGCGGGGGTGGGATGTAATGGCATTAAAACTTTCCCGCTTTCTGCCTCCCAGCGGCAAATTAGGATTTCAACTTTTATTTAGGGGCAAATATGTCTTTTTGTCAAAACCGTTAAGTATTTTTGTATTTCGTTTGTCATTGGACATAAGTGTTACATTTTGAAACTTTGTGTCATTGAGTGTAATTACCCCCGAACCTCAGGGACATAGGTGTAATTAGCCCAATTAAGAATTATCGTTAAAAATATTAACAAAAATAATATTAACGGTAGTAATTATTAACTATCGCTACATAAGAAATTGTAACTATCTCACTAATTAAAACTCAGATAGCACATTGATTAAGCTTTGGTTTTCCCCTCCCCACCCCTCCTTCTCCCCCGACTCGTGGAGACTCCTTACAGCTTTGGGTTTGGTCGATTCGAAATTCCACCTTTTATGACTCTTTGTAACGTCCAAAACCACGACAAATAGCATAAGGTATTGCCTTTATTTAAAAAAACCCAACATCCAACTTCCAGGCTACTCTTTTGGACTTTCAGCTCATGATGGAGCTGGACTCTGCCTAGGGATGGCAATTAGATCCGCACCCGACGGATCTCTGCCCCGCCTCGTTAGGAGCGGGTTATTTTGACTTTGACTGGGTTAGAGGCGGGTATGGTATTTTTTTTAAATCCGCAGCGGGTTAGGGGCGGGTATGGTATTCTGACCAACCCGCCCCGGTATCCGACCCGCACTGTGACCCGCACCTGCCCCGTTATACACCAATTAATCTCTACCGTCCATCCACTTATATATATAATTCTTTCTTTCTTCCCAACCCTAATTCTTTATTTCTTCTCTTCACTCAGCCGACATAGCTACCGCCGCTGCCTCCTTGGCTCGCCTTTCCTCCCTCTCCCCCGCAAACTGTCAACGTCTACTTCCACCTCAACGACCACCGTCCAGATCTCCCTCGTACCGTTGGCGTCCATCTCTACCTCGGCGACGATCCACCGTTCCACCGCACCGTCGACTTCCACAATCCACTGTTCTCCAGCACCGTCGACTTCCACATCTCGGTGACCCTGTCCAGCGTAAATCGGCGTATCAAGATGTCAATCTGAGATCTTTTTTTGGTTCGATACGTCCACCTACGAGACTAACCTTTGGCTTTCGTCCAGTTCTCCTCCGCACAGACCATGGCCACCTCCACCTCGACAACAACAAACCACCGCTCCCCTGCACTGCACACAGATGTCGTCCACCTCCACCTCGGCGATCACTGTCCACCGTCGGTGTCCACCGTCCACCGTCGAGGAATTAGCTTATCTAATCTTGTTTTGTGGTTAAATTGTTGCCTTTTAGTTAGTTTTTTTTTTTGTTTTTTTGTTTTTGTTTTGTGAAGTGATGAATCGGTGTTTTGTGAAGTGACCAGTGAGAATTGTAGTGAACTGTGATGACTTAGTATTTATTTAGTGTTTTGTGAAGTGATGAACTGTGATTGATTACTTACCTGAAATGACAAACCAAACGGAGTTTTGAGTGCTCGAGGGGAAGGGCGAGGCGGATCGGGGCGGGGACGGGTTTTTCAATCTTTGTTAGGGTCGGTTATGGTATCGTATATAAATAACCCGGTGGCGGGGCGGGGCGGGGAGGAGTGGTGTTTTAGGGCTATTGGGGGGGGTGCGGATTTTAGAAGATCCGCATCCGACCCGCCCCATTGCCATCCCTAACTCTGCCTAAAAGAGTAGCACGAGTCAAGGCATTTTGTTTTTCACCCTGCACATAATAGGTGCAGAGTAGAGTCTAGCTCGAGCTCGATCATGAACTTAAATCAATAACTCTAACACTTCGATATGGTTTGGCATTGCTTAGGCAGATGAGTCCAAAAAGCTGAAGTTATTGTGATTGCTAGACTAAAAACACTTGCTTTTGAATGAAGAATTTTAACTAAAATTTTTGATTTAACCGATGATTTAAAAACATCTTGAATTAAGTTCACTATTTGGTAACTACAACAGAGAATTTGTGAATTTTTTTATTTTGGCTGACTACCCAAGTTGAAGGAATTTTCCCCCTACCCCGTATATCAATAGTTAATGGTCTCTAAATATTTTTAGTGACTTTTATTTAGTTAAAAAAATACTGTTAAGAATTGTCACTTAAAGCGCTGACAGAGAAAATCACTAAAAACATTTAACGTCAAGTAATTTTCACTCTAAAAGGGATTGGAAGAAAATTCCCACAACCTGTGTAACAGTCAAAATTTACTTTTTGTGAATCCTAAAAGGATTAAAAAAGAGATTAATTAGAAGGCCAAAATTCCCAGTTGAAAGAACTAATTTAACCCAATTTTTATGTCAAATTCACGTGAAACAGTTCACGCATCTTTTTATGCCACGTATCTTTCTACCTTTTCAATTGTTCATCACTCTCTCCATCTCTCTCCCTCCTTTTAATCTCAGCCATTTCTTTTTTCTTTTTAAAAAATTGACACACAAGTTATGTGACCGATATACAATACCTAATTGTAAAGTTGCCAGACATCAAACTTTGTAAATTCTAAAATTTTAAAATGTAAGGTTTTTAAAATCAAGTGATTTTAAATATTTAAATATTTTAAAATTCTTCATCGAAATAGACTTTCACAAAAGCACTTGCAAGATAGGGCCTTATCAAAAGGAGTCAAGCTCATTAGTATGCAAGATAAGAGCAACCGATGAGTAGCATATATAGACATATGATTTCGAGTTTGAACATTTGAACGAAGCACGAAACAGATAGCCTATTGAACAAAACTTCATGACAGGCCTTAAAAAGAGTGACGAGGTAGAGATTACGGCTCTTATCTAACTTATGTCTCGAGTTTAGAATCCAACGTTCAAATGTACACGGGCTTGATCGCCAAGATCAATACATGGAATACAAAAGCATATAACATGACTTGTTCACATCCATACCATTTGTTTGAAGATTGTGCAGGCAAGATACTTGTTGAGTTGATCAAGGCCCTAAAACGTGATCTTATTACTCCCTACGACAGGTAAAAACCCAACAATTGAAGTACCTAACGAAGTTAGATATATATGTTCATTTAGTTGGGGCAAAGCGCTAAATGAAGCTATATTGAACCATTTAACTCTGGACAGATCCTGAGAGGTGAAAGGGGAGACAATTTTTGAAAGGGTAAAATGAAAATTACAATCCTTATATGGGAAGAACCACAGGAGACTGTTACCAAAAAGTAGCTCGATCAAGCTTGACCAACAAGCACATCCTTGTATGGAGTTGAACCAACCCCAGATATGCCTTCATCTGGCTGCCTTTTTCTTCTCCTGTGCTCTTCGATAATGAGCGGGACCTGGCTTTCCCTTTCGCAGACTAAACGCTCTTGCGCCCCACCTCGCAGTTTCTCCAGTCGTAAATCATCAATTTGTTGCATCTTGAACACTTTCACGACGTTAGTTAACCCCCCAACGAAAAGCAAGAAGCTGCCAAATATGCCCAACCAGACCCAATTTTCACCCTGCAAACAAGAAACTTGAAGCATCACAAATTGTGTTGATTTTCCTCTTATTAACTTCTGATAGTGAAAGGAGCCCCATTAACTGGAAGTAGCAGATATGCATAATTTGATATGGAAATTGCATAGACAACGAACTGATAACACCAAACAGGACCAGATCACCAATAACGAAATACTGACCTCTAAACCTCACCCTGCCAAACAAATCACATTTGGATTCAAACTCTTTCTTGTAAACACCCTAAAGCTTTTTCCTATCACTCTCCTGCTATTGCTTATTTTTAAGAACTGAATGTACATGCGTTTGCAGGATATGGAGTTTGAGCTACCCACAAGTTAACTTACCAATAAGCCCACACCATGGTGGGCAAAGCCAGCCTGCTCTCGGCGATCTAGAATTGCGCCCACAAGGAACAACAGGCTTCCCATCAAGAATGGGATGTGGACACTATCTTGCAAGATTTGGACATGCCCATCTGCCCTCTCATAGATCTGGCATGAGTTGTGGATGGAACCAAGCAACCACAAAGTAGGGCCAGCAATAAGCATGTTCAGAGCATGCTTCTCTAATCTGGAGTAGCCGTATCCTTTCTCTTCCTGCAAAAAAGAAAAGAAAAAGATCAGATTAAAAATAGAAATAACCTCAGCAGTCCAGAGATATTTGGACAGCAGTTTTAACTAGACTCAACACCAGAACTGAGTTTATTGGCCGGTCATCTTTTCTAGCTCAGGTTTGCAATACAAGAATTTAAAGGCAAAAGCTTCAGGACTAGACTCAGCAAATTGGTTCTAGCTAGCTGTGACTGTTTACAGCATATGGATGGCAAGGAACCAAAAGATCTTTACCAATCAACAGTTAATTTCATTGCAGGTGTTCAATAAGTTGAACAATGGCTGAAGTGCAAGATTTTAAGCTGGAAAATCGAGAAAGAGCACTATCAATTTGCAACAGTTCAGCTTTTGCATTAGTAGTTCAGTTTTGCGGTAGTTTTAATTCAAACTAGTTATAGGTTGAGAATGCTGGGATTCCCCCTTGTGTAGATTATGAACATGCTTTTTTTGTCGGCAATAAAAGAACCTTTTACCTAAAAAAAATCCTTAGTCCTTGATATAGATACAACTAGCCAGTAGAAAAGGGAAAGTGAGCAAAAGCCAGAATATGCGACTTATGCTTGAATTGAATGATGTAACTTCACCTATCCAAGAGAGAAAATTGGAAGTCTAATGCTCAACAAGTTTTAATCACCTATTTAACTATAATCTACCTGGAGAGATTATACGTAGATAAAAGGATCACTTGATTTATAGCATAAGCGCAAATGCCACACCAGGAGAATTACCACCCAATCATTTCGATAAAGCTGCAAACTTTATTTACAGTGAATATTCTCAATTTGCTATCTGTCATGCTACAATCTACGGTTGCAGGTGGTTTGCTTAGGGATTATGATGGCAACAGGGTTGAAGACTCCGACAATCATGGAGGATGTTCCATCACAGTAACCAAATTCTGGGTGCTCAAACATGGATTCACCTGGCTTGGTGTAGATGATTATCAAAGCTCTAAATCGAAGTCAACTAGCGAAGTGTTCTCGATCATCAGAACTGTATACCAAGAACCTTGATCGAGGATTGTGGAATTTTAACCTCGGGCTTTACTTCCACGGCGCACACTTTTCTGGAAGCCAATTGTTAGTGTAGATTTACTAGCTATATGGAACACAATATCTATGCTCTCAACTTGCCTGCTGACCCCCCTTCTGCTATGATTCACCTTATCTTTGATGAAAGACTCAAGGTCGCTTTCCCTCACTCATAGTTTTACCCTCTAGAAGCTTCTGTACCCATCCAAAAGAAAAAGAAAACAAATGATATTTTTGTACTTCACCATGACAAAGATGGTTTTCAGAAATAAGAGCCTAGGGGATTGGAGCAATTGCCAAAAGGGATCCCAAACTTGGAAGAGCCTAATCCAAAGGGGTTCCTTGTCTGAAGAAAGGCACCAAATGGACTATTGGAAATGGCCATAAGACTGAGTTTTGGGAGGATTGGTGGTGTGGTAGGGAACCTCTGATTAAAAACCATAGTGATCAGATTAGGGGCATCAAGGTTGCTGAGTTTATAAACAATAATTGCCCAAAGTCTTTTGAACCAACAAGTTAACCCTGAGGAAAGTATGGAAATTCAAAGAATACATCTGCCTGTTGAAGGTAACAGGGAAGATCAACCTAGTTGGAATGCCAATTCCAGAGGTATATTTACCGTTTCTAGTGCTTATGACTTGATTAATAATGGCAATAGCACTGAGGAAAGAAGTGAGGGAAACTGGACATGGTTATGGAAATTAAGAGTTCCTCAGAAAATCATGCTGTTAATATGGCTCACCCTATTGGATAGAGTTCACTCCAATAGCCTGAGAATGAGTCGAAAGATAATAAGTGATGGTCAGTGCTTGAGATGCAAGAATCAGCTATAGACCACTAACCACATATTCAGAGAATGCCCCAAAGCCATTAATATGTGGAGAAGAATGATGACGGAAAATCAATGGGTTAATTCTGCCAGTTTATATATGAAGGATTGGTTTTGTGAAAATCTTCAAAACAAAGATGATATGTTTTGTAATATTCCTTGGAGTTTTGTTTTTGCAACTAATTTATGGCAGGTTTGGAAGGATAGAAACAAGGAAAGCATTGAAGGAGTTCAGACAAACATTGATTTGTCTTGGAAGAATACCCTGGATTATGCCAAAGAAATGCAAATGGCTTTTGAGAGAGAAAGAAAATAGAAAATTCTACCATACCTAGAATAACACTTTGGTATCCACCTTCTGTAGGCCATTTAAAGATTAACACAAATGGAAGCAGCAGACAAGAGGAAATGGGAGGATATGGAGGAATCATCAGAAATGAAAAAGGAGATTGGATGGGAGGTTTCATTGGAAACCTTCCTATATGCAATGCTCTCGAAGCCGAACTTCATGGTATTCTAGAAGAATTGATGTGGATCAAGGACAACAAGATAGAAGAAGCAGCACTTGAAACGGATTCAGAAACAACAATGGAGTTACTGACAGGAAAGTCACAAAATTTTCATCCATTGGCAAGCCTAATTTTGGATTGCAGGTTCCTGTTGAGGGTGACCAAAACAAACATTCTACACGTGCGAAGGGATGGCAAAAGGTGTGCGCTGACTTCTTAGCCAAGTTGGGAGCCAACCAAGGGAAAGCGTTCGAATATCTGGAACAACCACAGGAGGGGTTGAGGACTCTCTTAAGAGAGGATGCTGTTAGATAGGCATCAGCGGCAGGTAATTAACTTTGTTTCTAAGTTTCCTTTGTACCAAAAAAAAAAAAAAAAAATTCGGAAAAAGAAGAAATAAGTAACTACACAAGGCTAAGGTTTCAACACAACTTAGTCCGCAAGATCAACTCTCCTTGACTCTGCAATCCCATGTCTATTGCGACACTGGCACCCAAGCTTCTTATATGGGCAAAAATTAAATTGCAACCCCATTATACAATATCTATGATATATGCTTCATCTAAAAGCCGCATGTATGAGTTCGCGTTTCTTCCAGTCTTTATAGACACATTGTTACTTTTCTTGACTCTACTAAGAATTGTATATCTTATCAATATTTAGGGCAGGGGGAATACAAAAGTGCACAGACAAAAGACAAGTGCACCAAACACTAGAGCACAGACCACTCCATGAAATTAACTCCTAATGGTGCTCCTAACTTGTGCAAATAAGGTGCACTGATCTCATTTATATTGATTCTTTTGATTATTTGCTGATCTCTTTAAGGTTCTTGCTATATTTTGCCTTTTCACTTTAGCTTAGGTACAAGAGAAAACAATGACCCCCTTTTGCTTATTCCTGAGAGCTGGCTAGTGTGGATTCTTAATTCTTTGAGCAAAGTTTGGCATCTCTTAGATGATGCTTAGACCACTAGGGAAATGTTGAGGAGTGATATCTACCTAGAAGGATTATACAAAACGAATACAGGCGTGGGAATAATGTGCTGAAGCATATGCACAAGAGGTGGAGGGCTGCTCCCCCGGAAATCGAGGGTATTTGATGGAGGGTAGCACCCTGTTCGCCGGTTACACTCTTCATTGCTAAGCCCTTTAATTTGACGCCGATTGCATCAATAAATTTTTTCCAAGGGACCTTTAGGTAGCTATTTTTGTATGCACCTAACATAAATACGGGTTAGTTTTGGGTTGCACTCTTTGCCGGGAGCGGTTGGTGTTCGAATTTTTTTTGGCTACTACCCATGTTGTAGGAAGATACCTACAACCCACTATATAACGACGATTAAGTGTTAGATTATTTTAGTGACTTCTAATTAAAGACGCTCAAAAAATGCCGTTAAAAATTATCGCTGAAAGTGTTAACATAATCAATATCAGCGATCACTATTTCATTCAACTTAAAATGATCTCACGTAACATAAAAAATGAAAAAGCAACATATTTGGCTTGTTTCATTTGAAGTGTTGGATGTCCCTCATAAACCTAACCATGTATATGTCCACATTCCAAGTCGATGGACCTTTAACCAAGAAAGAGATATAGTGACAAGTCTTGAATCCTAAACTTTCAACAATTAACCGAATCTTCGCCTTTAGAGAAAGAGAGAGAGATCAAATTACACCATGTTGGGTTTTCTTTCTTCCTACTTGGGGGAGCCCAAGTGGACGGTTAAAGCCCAGTTTGGAAGGTTTAAAAGACTGCATATTCAACAATTGGGAGTAGATAACAAAGAAAGGAGGTTGTTAGCAGAGAAAGGAACGAAGTGCCGCTGCCTGCTGCATCGAACAGTGAAACTTGGTCCAATCGGCATGAAATTATAGGAAAATGTTTTTGACCCAATTGCCAAGATTGTATTTTAAAGTCGGAACGGCGGGTATCTCACTACATCTACGGCTATCTTTTGGGTGAGATTTCTCCGCCACTAGCTGTAATTCACCTTTGCATAAGCGATGCTTGTTTGGTGACTATTATTTCGTTCATTCTAAGCTTCTAATTGTGCCTAGAGGCTTAGAATGAAGGAAGATTCCTGCAATTGGAGTAGGAGCTAAAGTTTGTACAGAAAAGAAAAGCAGAGATAGTTTGGCCCGTTCTCCCTTCACGTTGGAGGGTTTTTCTCGTTACGTATTGCGCATAATTGTGACTCATTCGTGGATCTCTTGATAGCATAACTGGGTAAATTTGTAGTTCCACTTTACAAGAAAACAAGGAGAACAAAGTTTTCCTGAAATTTTCATAATCGATTGTAGATTTTTGTTATCAAACATGTTTCCCCACCAACCATGCAATTTACTCTACCAAAATGCTCCAACCCAAAAACACATACACACAATATAGAGAGGGATTTATAAAGAGAGTGGCATTGCAGAAAGAACGCACCTGAATGAAGAGAAACAGAACCCCCAAGAAGGAAAGAAGTGTCCCCGTGATCTGCACCACCGGCACGGCGAATTCCACAAGCCCAAGCTGCACATCGAGTCCCATCAACAGGAACCTGTAATCGATGCCGGCGAGATGGGCCACAAGGTCGTGGACGTTCACCACGATTATGAGCGCAAAGCCTATGAGCAGCAGCACAAGCCCAGACTTGGGTTCCATGGATAACTGGGCTGCAAATCCACTCAAGAGCAAGATCGTGGCAAACACGTAAAGGCCCGCGTTCATGTACTCCGACCTGTTTCGAGCCAGCCGGGGGCCGTACATTCGGCTCTCGCGTGCCGATGCAAGCTTCACCATTGTTGAACTGAACTTGTGTCTATCTATACAGAAAGTAAAGTGTGTTCGTTTGTGTGTGTCGTGTGAGGGCTCGATCTGAGGGAAACAAAGGGATTCGAAGGTGTTATAGATCAGAGGGGAGAGAAGATCAGCCAGACAGAGAGTTTTTTCGATTACCAGCAAGAGAGGATCAGAGGAGTGTGGGTGATGGGGGTACGTGTCTTCGTGCATGGTTTACATGCAAGCGTCTCTTGATTTTCTGGGGAGTTGATCAAGCCAGCTGACACGTGGTAACCTACATAATAGACAAACATGAGGCGCATGGATAAAGTTTTTCACATTTTCAATTAGGGTTAAAATAAAATGTCCCCCCAAAATACTTTTTAGCGACAAAAAATGTCTCGTTACAATATTTAACGATATCAACGAAAGATTTTTATATGTATACGTATAAAGTAAAACATTTTTTGAAATGACTATATCGATCCCTTTTTTCAGGAAATTACCCATCTCTTAATTCTCCTACTGTCTAGGCTCGCGCTATTAGTTACTATCTATAACTCTATTTTTCTCGTATATATTCATGAAGCAAAATTATAATTTATATATGTACTAACATTACATAAATCCCAAACACTAGTTGACACTTAAAAAGTCGCCAAACAAATTACCGTTCTTGTTGCCGTGCAACATAGTATTTTGACATGTCTTTAATAGATCATCGTAATCACTTTAAGATTGCTAAAATCTGTCTGCTCACCTTGGGTTGATCTTGCCCTCGTATTAGCCTCAATTTGATATTATCGCCTTACAACATAATTGGTGCGATATCTTGTACTTAAAACATGTTTTCAACATATATATATATCAAGTCGTAATAGTGACGATATTTATGACAATCATCCATAGCCAAGTATTTTCGGGACATATGTATATTATAATATGTTTTAATTCATAAGTCCGTACTCAAGAATATTTTATTATCAACTTGCTTTCTAGTAAAAAAAAAAAACTTATATTAACTAACGTGACAATTATTAATTTTTATTATAAAAAAAAACTGTATTGATAATTGAAGTTTTGAAATTAGAAGGTCTGTTCTCATGGACAAAGGTGGAAGTCATTTATGAAGTAGATATAGATGTGCACTTTGTGAAGGAGATGACACACTTGGTCACGAAGTCCGGAGAACATTGATGAACATATTCTCTTCTTTTCTCTCTTTGTTGTGTAACAAACATTGAAGAATTATTCAACTATCTCACACATTAGTCAAACATGAGTTCACTTCTGGTTCATGCGGACGAAGGATAAATGTCTAATTTGTCTCCTCGTAAATAAAAGCATTTCAACTCAAACACTTTGGCGAGAATGATAAAAACTTTCAACCATCCCACTAAATATATACTTTGAGCGTACCATTTTTTTTTTGTTTTTTTGATACAGTCTATAGAAATAAAGAATGATTCTATTTTCTTATAATCCTCGTATGATGAAAAAGAGTGATTGCTAAGACTGTTAGTGACATATAATTGGTAAGCTAGAAAATTATATATGTTAAGATTTGTTGTTGAAGATGTTCGCAACAATACCACTGATCGTATTCAGCAATCATCAATTGCTGCTAAGATTTGAATTAAAGCCAAAAAAATTCTTTTGGTTATAATAATATAAAAGCATATATATATGAAGAAGACTTCAAAATAGTCAAGTTACATTACGTCCATAAATGACAAAGAAATAAACACGGACATGCTCAGATAACTAGCCTAAAGAAAAAAAACAAAAAGGAAAATAACTTTATATAAAAAACCAACATAACAACAATAGTTAATATAAAAACTAGTGGATAAACCAAACACCAAAAACTAGAAAGTTAACACAGCAACCCCGTAACACGTTAGCAACAATACACAACAACATCACCTTCTATCGCTAGCTAACACCGGATAATACATGTCAAAGGTCAACAATTCAAAAATAACTTCAATTCAAAGACCACACGTCCTAAAAGCATAACGTTCTATGCGCAACTACGCACGATACAACCACCGATGGCAAAAGCCTCTGACGTTGTCGGACCACCACCCACCATCGACCACATCAAGATACTACCACTAACCCAAAGGCCACGGCAAAAGATTAAAGCCAAAAGTTTACCGTCAAATGTTACATATTGACTATGTCTATGTGGCGGGTGCAACCTTTTTTTTTTTGTAGCTAAATCTGTATTGATGACAAAAGTTTCGGAGCACAAAACTTTGACTATTGAACAGCACCACTCGCCAATACTGAAATGTCCAGCCTGAAACTGAAACCATCGTTATTCGGAACATGGAAGCACCAACGATGGAAACCAAACCCCAAGTTCTACTCAGTCCTCCGCAGATTTCTGCTAAAAGTACACGAAACCAACGTGAAACCCGTCAACATTGCCATAACCAAGCGAGCCCAGGCTGGCGAACTCGGCATTGCTCGCCAGATGTTCGACGAAATGCCCCACAGAACAGTCGTCTCATGGAACACTATGATCGCCGGCTACTCCAAGTGGGGAAGGTACAGCGAAGCCCTCACCCTTGTTTCTTCGATGCACTACAGAAACGCGAAGCTCAACGAGACCACTTTTTCTACTGTTTTAAGTGTTTGTGCTCGCTTACCTTCGTTAACTGATGGCAAGCAGGTTCATGGTCTGGTTTTGAAATCTGGGTCGGAGGGATTTGAGCTTGTGGGAAGTGCTTTATTGTACTTGTACGCGAGTTGCTTTGAGATTGACCAGGCGAGGCGGGTTTTTGACGTGTTGCATGAAGGGAATGCGTTGCTGTGGAGTTTGATGCTTGTGGGTTATGTTCAGTGTAATTTGATGGATGATGCTTTGAGGTTCTTTTACAGAATGCCGACTCGTGATGTTGTCGCGTGGACTACATTGATATCGGGTTATACGAAGAGCGAGGAGGGTTGTGACAAGGCTTTGGAAATTTTTAAGGTGATGAGAGAGAGCTGTGGGGTGGCACCAAATGAGTTCACTTTGGATTGTGCTATAAGGGCTTGCGGTAGAGTAGGGCGTTTGTACGATGGAAGGGCTGTACATGGGCTGGTGGTACGTATTGGGTTTGAGATTGAATCCTCGATTAATGGTGCACTCATTGAGTTTTATTGTAACTTCAATGCTTTGGAGGATGCGAAGACAATTTATGAGAGACTAGTTAGCCCGTGCTTAAATGATACTACTACACTACTTGGAGGGCTTATTACGATGGGAAGAATTGAAGAAGCCGAGTTGATTTTTAATGGACTGGTTGAGAGAAATCCAGTTTCATATAATCTGATGATGAAAGGATATTCAATGAGCGGTCGAATTGAGAATTCAAAAAAGTTGTTTTTGGAAATGCCTCAAAGAGTATTAACTTCCTCAAATACTATGATCTCAGTGTATTCTAGAAATGGTGAGTTGGATAAAGCTTTGGAACTTTTCGAAGAAACTAAAGAAGAGAGAAACCCTGTAACGTGGAACTCAATGATCTCCGGTTACATTCATAACAATCAACCTGAAAACGCCTTGAAGCTCTACGTAACCATGCACACATGTTCAATAAGTCAAACTAGATCAACTTTCTCTGCTCTGTTTCACGCGTGTTCGTGCCTTGGATCTCTTCAACAAGGACAACTATTTCATGCCCATTTGACTAAATCACCATTTGTGTCCAATGTTTATGTCGGAACAGCTCTTGTAGATATGTACTCCAAATGTGGGAGCATAACTGATGCTCAAGCATCATTTGCCGGCATCTCGTATCCTAACGTGGCGGCTTGGACTGCTCTGATTAATGGATATGCGCATCACGGGCTTGGCTCGGACGCCATCCTACTTTTTGACAATATGTTGGAACAAGGAGTAAACCCAAATGCAGCAACTTTTGTTGGGATTCTGTCTGCTTGTACTCGTTCAGGTTTGGTCCATGAGGGAATGAGATTTTTCCGCATCATGCAAGAATGTTATGGTGTAACCCCAACCTTAGAACACTTCACATGTGCAGTGGATCTTCTTGGTCGGTCAGGCCGTCTAAGAGAAGCTGAGTTGCTTATTGAAAAGATGCCGATTGAAGCAGATAGTGCTGTCTGGGGAGCATTGCTTAATGCATGTTGGTTCTGGATGGACATGGAAGTGGGTGAGAGGGTAGCGAAGATGATGTTTACTTTAGAACCCAAGCCTATATCTGTCTATGTTATCATGTCTAATATTTATGCTTTATTGGGTCGGTGGGGTGAGAAAATGAAGGTGAGAGAGACATTGAAGGGCTTGGACGTGAAGAAGGATCCTGGGTGTAGTTGGATTGAACTAAACAATGGGATTCATGTGTTCTCAGTAGAAGATAGATCTCATCCATATCGTAGTGCGATTTATGCAACTTTGGAGCATCTAACAGCAAATGTAAGCTCTATTGTTGAACTGGATTATGTATTTTTACCAGTAATGGAGGCTAGTATATCTAATGGAGTATATTCTCAATTTTAGAAGTCTTTTAAGCTCTCTGACCCAGATCCTCATCTCGGCAATGTTGCAAAAGGCTCTCTGGTGTTACCAGCTCATATAAAATTAGCCTAAAAGGTTTATCTTCTGATTCCATATCTCATCCAACTTGCATGTTATAATATCGTTTACATGCCTTTATGCTATCTGACAAAGACCCAAACTACAGAGTGCTGACAAAAGCTGGTTTGATGATTTGCATATCATCCTATGTATTAGCATTTATTGGTTTTTATTTTCCACATGTCTTCACTTCGCATGTCCTTATACGGTCTTAATGCTTTTATTAGCATTGTCAAACAATTGGATGCCTCTTAATTGTAGAAGCCCTCTAGGACCACAGGTTATGTTTTCTGCACCAAAACTAGTTTTCTAAACATTCAGAGTTCTTGATTTATACCTACACCTTCCCCGTTTGAAAATAGTTCAGTTGTACCCTGTTAAATGCATAAGCACAATAACAGGCTTGTAATATGCAGCCATATGTGTTTCGTAGAAAATGCTTGGGCGCATCTACAGGATTTTAGTAATCACATACAATTACTTGAACATCCATCTTTGTGTTTCAACATAATCATGGTCCATTATTTTGGCATGGAATTATACCCACAATCGCCTTTCAGTTTCCAACTTCCGCTTAATGTTTTTGACAAGTTGTAACTTCTACTTATTTGTTCAACTTTTGGTCTACAAGTAAGGGCTTGTTTCATCTTTGGTTGGTTTACTGTATGGACATGACAGTGGTGATGTCCTGCAAGGATACTGAACAGAAACTATACGAAATTGGAAAAGTACATTGGCATGAAAATTTTCTAATTCTTATTTCAGTTCCCTATCAGAAGAAAATCACTTTAACCAAAGAGCCTTAATCATTCCCTTTCTCTTTTTCGATTTAAACAAAATTTTAAAGAGCTTAAAGTTGCGTTGACTGCGCTTTGTTCCAGTCATCGAAATCTATTCACCAATGAAAGACAGCTTCTTCCCTGTCACAAACAAAATATGTTAAACCTTCAAATATACCATTTCGTTTCCGGAACATGAATAAAAGAAAATTCAACTAGACCTTCATTTGAAACATTCTTCAAGTCTCTCCATTGCTATTTGCAATAACCACAGTATGCAAATCTTGCTTTTGTTTCTGATCAATCTTTTCTATATCCGATTTGTGTGGCTCTTCCATGATTAACATCTTCTTGTACTTACAGTAGAGCAGAAGCTGGAATATTCCCAAAGGGGTACCAACCAGATTAGGAGCCTGCCAAGGTTTTGGAACATTTTTAATAACTATTGCAAGGTATAGATATCTTTAACTAGAATCATCAGTTAGCAATAAATTATTTGTAACAGAATTGAGCTTTGGTTAGTGGGATACAAACCGCAAGAAAAAGGTCGTGGCTGAGTAGTCCATAAGTCATCCAAAGCGAACTAGCGAGGAATGAGAAAAAAGACAAGTAGAATGGCATAAATTCCACGCTCTTTGTTTGTATGACTTGCTTCTGCAAACGTTTGTCATTCTAATTTGTCACTAACGATGGTGGAGTGTAGAACTGACATCAAATTTGAGAAAATGTGTTGCTCGTACACACACATATGTCCACACTGAATTGAATCCCGCCGATTCATTTGTCACCATATTACTACGTACTTTGTGTAAAATAAATCATTATGGGAAGTATGGCTCACCAAAACTATTAGAGGAGAACCGTACATTGCTACGGAGGCTACCAGTGCGATACTCCCAACAAATACCTTGCGATGGTGATGATCATGGAACACAAAAGCTGATATTACCACGGTGATGCAGAACACAAGAACAACAGCTATGGTAAGGATTCCAAGCTTCTTCTGCATTATCATGATAACTTAGTATTGAATAGCCTTCTTAAATAAATTTATGCATCCATACATGCAGGACAACTATATGTACTTCCAATTTAGTAGAAACAAAGGAAACTTCTATTCGTTGATTTATATGGAGAATTTCTTTGCATGCATTCGCAGCTATTTGTGTAAATTACCTTCCTATGTCTACTCTGAACAATGAACGAATAAATGGTGAGTTATTTTGTGCATGCATAGAAGTAACTTGCCTTTGCTCTAGCTGAAGCAAACCAGAAATATATGAGAATGAAGCAGAGCTCAAGAAGGATCCCTAGGCCATTAATTGTCACCACAGGGAAGTTTTCCCACTTATTGCTTACAACAGGCAAGCCATACCAAGTGTAAAGAAAACAGTTCATTAGTGCGAGGACGTATGGAACACATGAAAACTCCTCCGTGCTTTTCTTCCTCACGACCCTTAAAAAAGTTAATCTAGGAGAAGAGCATGAGTTAGAAGAATAATACGGTATGATTCATCATTTTTTGCATTAAACTGATGAAGTAAGAAGTGTAGGAGAAACTGGTATTACATAGGTGCGCCATAAAGTAACATAGAGGCGGCATTCCCTACAAGAAACATCATGTACATTTAATACTCATGGAAACGCTGATCAACTTTGGTCACGAATTTAATTAGGAAGCCTAAGGTATAAGGAAGTAGAAAGGTACTGATTTTACCTATTGCTCCAACTGCTAAACGCAACTTATCTCCCATTCTTTGGCGATGAGAAAAAGTCCTTGACTAGAGAAATGGTCCCAACAAGAGAGTTGGAAGAATTTCTAAAGTATGTTTCCTCAATTGTTAGTATGTAACACAGACTTAAAAACTCTTCACGAACTGTTTAACATCATCAGGGGCTATATATATTGTTGAGCGGGATAAAGAAAGAAAGTGTTGTCTCTGTCTTGCAAACTTGTGGAGAAAAACATATCAGCCAAGAGAAAAGGGAAAAGGTGTGGGATCAAACAAGTTGGCTTCAATTTGTTTAATGCCAATGCTCCATCTTGAACTATGGTTAACTTTTGATAATCTGATAGGAACAACAGAGTGGGAATTGATTGGTATTTTGGTTCTCTTGTGAGTGGAAGGTGTCTCAGGACTTCCACTTTCCACTAGATGCAAATATTTAAGGTGTTGTTTGGCTACTCGTGTCATACTCAGATATGGTAATTTTAGAACTTGTTTTGCGTCATGTTCTTGTAATTTACTTCATCTTTGTTGGCCAAAAATATGTTGCAGTAAACTTTTAGTCATGGCGAATGTATATTTTTTTTAACATAAAGAGTTTTAAAGTAACATGATGATGGACACTTGCCATCCTGTCTAGATCTGGGGTTTGCTCTAGTTATGCTTACCATCAACTTTTCAGATCGACACACTTTGTTACCAGCTTATTAATGTCTAACTTCAGCTCTAGCTTCAGCTCCGCTCTGAAGTTCCATTTTTCTCAACCAAGTATCACCTATTCTGATGCTTTATTCTATCATGCATGGTTCTGGTACTTGAATGTGCTATTCTTAATGTTAGGATATGGTTGTCTGTGCCCGAGATTAATACCAAACTTGATAATGAAGAATGTATTTGTTCCAAAATGTTAAATGTGGGCAGACTTTTCATCAGCCTGTCATTCATATAGTCCGTTAATCGGTTACTGTTTGGAGTTTGTGGCAGGGGGCAGTTGTGGGTGTTTCCTAAAGTTTTTACTTTAGATGGAACCTGTTGTACGAACGTATACGTGCAAACGTGACCGTTAATACATGCAGATGAGCACATTCTCCTGCTAAAGTTGCATCATACATCTCACATGCATTTGACTGGTTTATGTCATGGCATGAAGCAAAATCCATCTCCTGATGTTTGAAAATTTCATTTGCTGAAGTGCACTAATTGCTTTGTTCTGCTGATTAACTTTATTGAAGTATCTATTACTATGCCATTCAATTTGGTCTACCTTTTCCTCTCAACTTTATTTGGTCGGCATTTGGTCTACTTGAATATCATCAAATCTTTTCATTTTCTAGCAAGGTCTGTTGTACGGCCCTCAATCTCACATGCTTAGATTTTGACAGATGGGGAAGCGGGATACGTGCAATGTCAATCTTTGGGCATAAAATTTGTTGGAAGCAAACCGTAACAGCCTCAAGTAGGTTATATGTTTGGCAGAGTGCATCCATGTATCTCTTACAAGTGATGCTTGAAGCCACCATGGTATCATGTATCCATTCCTTCATAAATTCCACAGATTGTCTTGGAGAGTTACTTTCTCAAGTTTGTTACCATCATTTGCATCATAATGGCCACTATCTTGATCCCAATATAATGTATGCAGCTTGTGCTATCGTGATACCGCAAATAACGAACATGTAACTTGGACATGAGTTCGAACAACTCCCGAGGTAGTTCCAAACCAGGTGCGATTTTGAAAACTTGTACGACTTACGGTCGCTTCCTGAAGAATTTTTTAAATCTAAGAAACTGTAGAAAATGCTACGGTGATCTGAAATTTCTCGATGGGAAAGATGCTCCGTGGACAGTATCTGATGCCTGATTGAGTTTAGCCCCTCGTAAGCTTCAAAGGTAACTGATGAGCGTGCCATAGAATTGGGATCTGCCAACTACCATGCATTATTCCATGTTTGGAACTCCATTCGTCCTTCCAAAAAAAAAGACATCCTCCACCTATGGCAGGCGTGTATCTGTAAATAGCTTACAATTTACAAAAAATTGTCCATGGAAATTGTAATCTTTCCAAACGTTTTCTCAGTTAAGAACGAAAGATACTTTAGAATTTGGATGGCCAAAAGGCGTCTTTTAATTAATAGTTTCAGTTACATTTCTAACACGTCCTTCTATCAAGACGGTGTGTCACCAAGGTATTGTTGAAAGTAACAACGAAAACTTTGTCATACGAAAGAGGTTTTTTTAGCCAAACCTTATCCTCGTGGAAAGGGAATATGTGACAGCTTCACAAATTCCCTTATTCTATATTATGTATAGAGCTTCACAAGTTCCCTTATTCTATCGGATCAAGCCAGATAGATAATTGGGACACAATGAGAGGGAAGAAATAAAAGTTGGAACATAAAATTATAATGCTTTGCCTCAAAGTTCCTGGAGGGTCAGTGCTATCTGGAATGTTAAGAAGACGCAAATGGCAGCAAAAGGAAAATTCCCAGAGCTTCCAGCTATAATGCACCAAACAGACAAAAGGGAGCTGCTTTGAAACTTGAGTTTGACCGTAGAATACTCCTGAAGAGGTAGCAAACATGGCAATTTCAGACTTTTCTGTACTCAATGTTATTACAGAAGCTCATCTGAAGGTCATATACCGGACAGTATAAAGTAACGACATAATTACAGAGGGGAAAGGTGGATCACAAGTCACACGTATACGCCTGCAGGTTGCGACGTGAACTCGTATTAGGTTGACTTATGTTGTATGTGATTTCTATGCTCGTGTAACCTGGAACTATGATACAAAACGATCATATACAACTAGTATACAGAAATGATACTGTTCCAAAGGAACGAGGAGTGGAACAATTATCGAATAGACAGGCAAATGAAGTTGGTTTCTTGATTTAGAGGATATATCGGCGAAGATAATCCACTCGAGCTGGATGCTTGAGCTTCATCAGAGCCTTTACTTCATGCTTCCGAACCATTTCTCTCGAGATATTTAAGTTTCCCGCAATCTCTCCTAACGTTCTATCACCTTTCCCGTCTAGCCCATATCTTTGTCTGATCACCAAGCTCTCCTTTGGCTTCAGAGAATCAAGCTGCATAAGGATATCAAGAGACAGGGTAAGTACTATTATTGTTGAGAACCGCTATTCACACTACTCACTGAACCAATTATTTTAAGGACAAAAAAGAACTCGACGGAAGTTTTTCAAAGAAACCTCTCTCGTGGCAAATTTGGTACTCATTGTTGGCCCATCGAAGGGTAGGTGGGCCTGAAAGGCTGGGAGCACAGAAGGTAGCCTTCTCTCTCCCTCGAACCCCCCATTTCTACTCAGATGTAAGAGGGGGACTTGTCCAGCAAATAATCGATATTGAATTTCAGCTCTCCTCTCAAAGGAAATTTTTCTAAGAATGGGGCCATATCGCTATCAGAATGCTTGTATAACTTGAGTTTATGTACCATGTACAAGGTTAAGGAAAACAATAATTACCACATCATCAAGAGCAAGCCTTAGAAGAGCAGGCTGCCTCCTCTTATCGCCTCCAGCACCATCAACATCAGTAATCCCACTGATGAACTCTTCTTGCGTCACTGAATACCTTGCATGGAGAGAGAAAACGGGCTTTGAAGCCTTCATCACATCATGGTATCTCTCCGGGGATAGTCCAACTTTATTTATTATCTCATCCTCAGTTGGCATTCTATGTAGCTCAAACATCAATTCTAATTTAGCTCTTTGGATTTCCACTCTAACCTGCAGTAGTAGTTCAAAAGTCAAGCCAAAATCATTTGCAAGATGCAGGCAAACTGAGCTGCAAAAGATTCATGTACCAACTTTCAATAGTATCCGAAACACTTCAAAGACTGGCAAAACTTAAATTACCTATGAAATAATTTGAAACTCATGAACATGTTTTACCCATACCCTGGAAGTTTATTTCAATTATGCCCAAAAGTTTCCAAGTTTCATTCTCAATTCTGATGATTGATTGACCCTCTCAACAAATGAACTGCGCTGGCACCAAATTTTTTCAAACAAAAAGCAGTGATGGGTGCTGGGATGTAGCAAAAGTTCAATGGTGATCATCATGCTACAATCAATGACAAGAGCAGGGAGTTAACATACCGACTCGAGGCCAAAGGAAACTCGTGTGAAGCTTGAGAGCGTCATAGAACGTATAATGGTGTGCCTAATCCAAAACAAGCCATATGTCGAGAGCCGCAATCTCCTCTTAGATTCAAAGCGATCAATCGCGGTAATAAGACCCTTCACTCCTGCCTGACAGAGGTCGTGGAAGTTGGGGCCATTTGAAAACTCTTGAAAGTATTTGTTCATGACAAACAAGACAAGTCGAAGATTGTGCTGCAAAACAATATTGTCAAGACTATGCAGTTAGCTTGACATAATTATGCAGCATATATCTGGTCACATTATAAGTAATTAAGTAATTTCCATTACAAGTGGTATGGTCAACGAGATAGATTTAAAAGGAGTTCTGAGCACAGTTAAATCCTGCTGCTACAGACGCAGGTGCACTTGGTGCAAAATTTGAGAATGTGGTTTGATTCCACAAGTAAATGCTAACTATGGTTTTCTGGAAACTATATTCTACTGGAGATGAAAAATAGGCAAACTTGTAAAATCTCAACTAAGCCTATATTCCAAACTAGTTGGGTGTTGGCAAATCTATAATCAACTAGAAAAAGAAAAAGAAAAAGGAAAAGAGAGAAGTTCATGTCTCTCAATCACTTTTAATTCATAAAATAAATGTATGTGGGAGGTTTACTTAATTCAGTCGTGTACATATCTAACGCAAAATGCCATTACTGACCTTAATCAGTTTGTTTCTGGCAGCTCGTCCAACTTCCATGGATTTCCTTAGTTGACCAACTTTCATGTTTGCGGCCTCTGCTAACTCACCATCTGTTGGTTCTCTTTCCAGCTGATGTTGTAAGGTCTCCTTCACTGGAAGTATTGCCTGAAACACGATGAAGAAATCTTATCAAGATAATTGATTATACAACCAAGTCTTACCAGAGAAATCACAGACTTAAACTCAGAAGCTTACTTCAATTAACATTTAGAAGATGTTAAAAGAAAATAAGGGCCCACCTTCATTGGTAGCATCAACTTAAACAACCAAGTGTGCTCTGAAGAAGGAAGAACAGGTGGGATCTTCATTTTCTTCCAGTTTAAGCTGACTAAGTTTGTAGAAACTGAATACTCCCTAACCAATCTATTGATTTTTTCATCTTGATCATCCTCACTATTTCTGCTCCTCTGGGCAGACGTGACCACTTCATCATCTTTGTTCCTTTTCAATGCAATCCTCCTCTCAAGACTCAATCTTTTTACATTCTTTGTATGACTCCTCACTACATTATCAGCAGGCCCCTTCTGTGCCTTCTCGTCATCAATAGTCCTCTTCCTCCTTCGTCGTACGGGCTTTACCACACAATCTTCCTCTTTTGTATCAGGTTCAAAAATTGTGGGGCTCAGCTTGTATATACTTTCGAGTTTGGCAGCAGCTTCATTGTAATCCAGTTCCAAAGCACAAGGAGAAGCTTCAGTGGTAGGTAAAGCTTGAACTCTTTCAGAAGATTTTTTAACTCGCCTCCGTCTCTTTTGGTTTTCTTTAGATATCTCTACAGGTATACATACAGATTCTTGGGGTGCTGCCAAAGCTGTATTCTTGGTTTTATCAGATTTGAATGCCAATATTAGTGCTCTCTTGGTTGAAGATGGATGTGCTGAGCATCTTGTGCTCAATCCCAAAGGAGTCCGTGCAGCAGAGCTAGAAACAGTCACAACTCCCATGCCGAGTTGTTGAGCAGATAATGCAAGTCTAACCTTAGCCAACAAAAAAGAAAAGCCGTTGAGCAGAAAAGGGTATATTAAGGCTTGAGAGGTCTCTCACAATATGCAAGTCCTGTAAAGACAAGGGTGATGTTATTTTTAGTTTAAGCAAATACTCAACAAACTTCATTTGTTACGCTAGATATATAAACATGTTGATAAAAAACCAAATACCTTGAGACAAATATGTTCTGGAATGATGATTTGCTAAATCATTGAAAACTAGCATAATCAGCCTATCTCCTCAAATTGGCCATCCCTGACTTTTTAAGAACATTAACCTTAGTTGATAATGTTCCTTCCAAAACCATTTGCACATTAAGCGAAAGATCATAGAACCAAAATTCTTTTGAATTTCGTTAATAGGAGAGGTCTAGCATGGGACTTGAGAGAGTCCACTTGAGGTATAAGGCTCGACTTTTGGCCTTTTGATTCAATTGTTCCATGTTTTTCATGGCTCTGTCGCTTTGGCTGAGGTTAACATTCACTATCACAGCAAAATTCATCTCCAAGGGTTCAAGTGAACTTCGGGCGACCTTTGGAAAGTCCACCAACGGCCTGAAAATTGGTGGATTGTTCTGGGTCGGGCCTAAACCAGGTACCAAACTCAAGAATTCGAGGTATGAAACTTAAGTTTAACACCTTCAGTCTAAGAAGCTCTATCACCCACATGTACAACAACTAAATGGCCATTCAAGAAATCAGTGCAAACAATGAGCTAATCACCCTCAAAACTCTACATCTCCTACATTTAGTCTTTTAATGCTTGGGTGAATTGATCACCTTCAAATCTCTGGCAACTTAGATTAACAGCCACTGCCACTGATTTTCAAATCCCTGATGAATTGTCTAAAGTTCGATAAGATGTAGAGACTTCATAGTCCAGACACCACTATTAAATTCCATAATAATTAAGGAACCCACGTGCCCACTCCCAGTAAATCTGAGAACCGATCTCCAAGAAACACCCACTCACATCATATTCCACAGACAGGAATGTTATAAATGATAACAACGCAGTTCCATTTTTTTGCCAGCTCTCTCTTTCTCTAGCATGGAAGAGAATCCAAGAAATGTAAAAAAGAAAACAAAAACAAAAACATGTAATGCATTAAGCAGCGAGAGAGAATCATACCTCGGTAGCGAGTGAGTTGAAACACCGAGTTCCGGCGGTACGGTTCGAGATTCCGGTGACAAATCTACAGAGAATCTAGGCAAAAGTGAGAGGCGGTCGTTCAAAGGTTCAATTTCCCCGATGAATATATGAAAGGAACGTAGATACACACGGGTAATGACAACATCCACAAGCTCACTATTTGGGATATCAACGGTGATGATTGGTTGGGCCTGGGAGAATCAACGGTGCATGATGTTTTGCAGTGGGTCTTTAAGTGAGTGGTGAACGCGTGGCTGATGGTGCAGCGCAAAAAAAATTCTGGCGGGGGAAGTTTTTATGGCTGGGATTTTTTTTGTTACACGTGGTTGCTTCTCAGTGGAGGATATAAATAGCTGCAAGTTCGTGGACCCCAGTCCCTCCGTATATTGTGGTCTGTGGAATCTTGCGTAGCTCGGTTGCCTTTCGTGGTTATAAACTATTTTTAGTGGCTACTGTTTAATAATGCCCAAAAAAAAAAACTATAATTTATCGTTAAAAATGTTAACAAGTTCAAAGATGTCAATCACTTATATTTAGCGACCATTAATTATCGTTATACAAAGAGCTTTGGCTATCTTTCGAGGGTAATATTGCGAAATCATTTTTAAAGAGCAATTCGGCATTAAATTGCAAAAATTTATCGAATAAAGCGAAATATATTACCGTTGTCAACACACGTGATGCGTGTGGAATAAAAAGACATGTAAATCTAATTGATACAGTATAAGAAAGGAAACATGGAGACCAAAATGAAAGAAGCAGTATGAATGGAGTAAAGATATGGACGGTAAATATTTGGGTGGAGTGGTTAGACTTGAAATAACTGGAATGTGGAAAAAGTTTTAACTGTAGTGGAGTTGAGCGTATTTAAAATGTTATACTAGCTAGTTATTTAAAAAATTTCAAAAATGACTTTGATTAACTTTTTCGTTTAATTTGAAGTTAGTATAACATGAATGAATATAGTTGAAAGCACGGTGCTCTTTCTTTAAAATAGGATAGATTACTCTCTCCATTTTCTTATATCTGTCAGATTTTTAGTATATATAAAAATAGAATATGTCACTGACCTTATTTGTTATGTTTATCCAAACCAAACTTGTCAAACGATATTTGTAAACTATGCTTGCTATTTAGTTCAAGATAAGGTCAAACAGTTTGTACACTTTTTTACTAATTAATTATATACTCATCCAAAGTAATACTTTCAGTAACCTTAAATTTTTAGTTCTACACATACTTAGAGAACCAATCTTCAAATGTATGAAAATAGTAAATCTTGAGGAAAGCGTGAGCACACTATTTTTTTATTTTTATTTTTTATTTTAGCTTTGTAGCATTGCACATGAAGTTCATCAAAAGTTGATGTTAAAGAAAAAATTAAACGACGGAACTGTCTATTTAAATTTGGATCTTCTTCACCAGAGTAGGATGCCGTCTATCACACTTTGTAGGGATTGCATCGGATCTAAATTTAATACCGACAATTGAAAAGTAATGAGTTTCGATTCTTTTTTAAAATTTCGGTTAAGGTTTGATTTGGGTTAAGGTTGTTGTAGACTTGAGTTTGAAAGCGACCTTGGGTGACATGGGTGTCTATTGGCCGATGATAAGAAATCAAGATGGTACATTTTGGACGCCAGGACTAAGATCATCAACATAGTGTTCTGCACCAAAAGCCAACTATAAATTACCATTGTCGGAATCACCTAAGAAGAGTATGAATGCTTGACGTGAGCGAGGCATCATATTACTCACTCATAGTTAACTTACCTTGACTCCCCATATGTAAGTTTGCATAGATCCTTGTCGTAATCTACAATCCTGTGACATGCAAACATTCTGTGAAACTCTCGATAAAATTCCTTGAATAAACTCTACAAGCACCGTGCATCTATACTTTCTCAGACATTACATTCGGATCACTTTGGAGTAACACGTGACATTACGATTTTTAAACACAATGTACAATTATCTGCGTTGGTAGTTGATGCCAAGGAAAGCGGGTTCGTACTTACGTGGAGGTGCCACAAAGGCTGCAGTCCGAGTCAGCTTCCAAGTATGTTGATGTGAGACACAGCAAGGGTGGAACAAGGGCAGAGACCAAGGGCTTCCCAGACAGAGCTTGAGGGTGGCAGTGCTGCGAGGGTGATAGCGTAGGATGAATATACGACGACAGTCACAGTCCGATGCTTAGGTCCAAAGTCAGGATCTTGTATGTTTCTCTCTCTAGGATTCTAGAGTGAGAAAGTGAAATATGTTCTGAAAATGTCCAACTGTTCATCTTCAAATGAATTCTCAAGACCTCTATTTATAGAGATTGAGATGATGATGTCATTAACCGACACGTGGCGCTCCCCGGGAGTGACACGTCACCGGGGGTCCACGAGTGCCGGTGCTCCATGGACTGTCAGATCGCATATTCAACCGGCCTGCTCCTCACAGCGTCGCTCTGTCTGTCTGAAAAGACTGGCTCCCACCGCATCGGTGTGGCCAGAGAACCCCCTTGGTCTAGCCTCCAATCCAAGCCCTTGCGGAGTCCCACAGGCCTGGCAGCGGTGGGAAAGACCCGACGCCCAACTGCCAGGTGAACTAGGCGTGATGCCCTTCGAAGACCTGCTCCCGTCTCGGAGTGACCCGGGGGTCATAGTCCCTAGGGGTGCCGACGCAAGCCCCCAGTGCCGGAGCACGTAGGCCAGTCACGCAGGCACCCTGACGGAGATAGTGTCCCGGAGGAGTCGTCTATTCCGCAGGCCAAGGTAGCATCCCGGAGGAGCCGTCTACCCGGCCGGCCAAGGTAGCATCCCGGAGGAGCCGTCTACCTGGCGGAAGGGGAGTTGAAGAGCTCCCTGGCAGAGATAGTGTCCCGGAGGAGTCGCCTATCCCTGCGGGTGAGTCCTTATGCCGGAGCACTTGGAGCGAGTCAAGGTAGCATCCCGGAGGAGCCGTCTACCCGACTGGCCAAGGTAGCATCCCGGAGGAGCCGTCTACCTGGCGGAAGGGGAGTTGAAGAGCTCCCTGGCAGAGATAGTGTCCCGGAGGAGTCGCCTATCCCTGCGGGTGAGTCCTTATGCCGGAGCACTTGGAGCGAGTCAAGGTAGCATCCCGGAGGAGCCGTCTACCCGACTGGCCGAGGTAGCATCCCGGAGGAGCCGTCTACATGGCGGAAGGGGAGTTGAAGAGCTCCCTGGCAGAGATAGTGTCCCGGAGGAGTCGCCTATCCCCGCGGGTGAGTCCTTGTGCCGGAGCACTCGGAGCATGTCAAGGTAGCATCCCGGAGGAGCCGTCTACCCGAATGGCCGAGGTAGCATCCCGGAGGAGCCGTCTACCTGGCGGAAGGGGAGTTGAAGAGCTCCCTGGCAGAGATAGTGTCCCGGAGGAGTCGCCTATCCCCGCGGATGATGTACACTCCGGAGAGTGGGTTGAAGCATGTTCCATGACCAAGGCAAGGTGCGCATGGTGTGATGAATGAGTGTGGTGCCCGGGGGCATGATGATATGATTGTGGCGCATGGGCGCGATGAAGTGAGTAAGGTGCCAGGGGCACGTCTATGTCAATGGCGCGGCGCATGGGCGCGACGGAGTGCGTAAGGTGCCGGGGGCATGCTTGTGTCAATGGTGGCGCATGGGCGCGACAGAGTGTGTAAGGTGCCGGGGGCACGTTGGTGTCAATGGTTGCGCATGGGCGCGACATAGTGCGTATAGTGCCGGGGGCACGGTAATGTGACAGAGAGCCTGGGGGCACGGCTGTATCAGCGGCGTGGCGCACGGGCGTGGCGAAGTGCGTAAGGTGCCGGTGGCACGTATCATGACGATGGCGCGAGGGCGCGGCGACGAACGTCGCGGAGCAATACTTGGTGCCGGGCACGTATCATGCCGAAAATGGGTTTGCGCGGAGGGGTGAACCACCGGGGGAAAATGGCCGAGGCCAAGCCCTCCAGGAGGCTGAGGCCGACCCCCATGGCCTGGGGAAGGCCGAGGCCGACCCCCTGGGGTTGGCCAAGGCCAAATGGTTGTCTTCCATTTTCGGAGCCCAAGGTCACTTCTCCTTTTGCGCACTTCGGGTGCGCCGTCGGTAGGTGTTTTGATAAGCAATGATGAATCCGGAAGTTACGTTATGACGAGTGTATTGCCAAGAACCATACCCACATAGCGGACGAGGTACCAAGGTTACGTATGGAGCGTACGAGGGGAAAGAAGTACGAAAAAGGGGTATGCGGGAAAAAGGTGAACCACCGGGGGAAAGTGGCCAAGGCCAAGCCCCCTAGGAGGCCGAGGCCGACCCCTATGGCCTGGGGAAGGCCGAGGCCGACCCCTATGGCCTGGGGAAGGCCGAGGCCGACCCCCTGGGGTTGGCCAAGGCCATTTTCCCCCTTGACCCCGTTTCTCCAAATGCGCCGTCGGCCGATATTTTTGATGAAAAGGTGTTCGGATGGTCTCGGCGTGACGATCGCGCTAGCGTTAGTGACGTCGACGCGAAATAAAATGTCTAAGTCACGCACGAAGCGTGCGGAACGAGAAAAACACGTGTCTTGGGCGCGTGGGCGCTGACAGGTTTGATGCGTTGGAAAATTGACCGTTGACAATGTCGACGTGTTCGCGTGAAATAGGACTCCTATTGGGCCCTTGGGTATGACCAGAATAGGTTGGGAACAGTAGTCAAACTTGCCCTTGCTTTATTTGTCTAAAATTTCGTTATAAGGCTGAGCAAGTTGCACTGGACATGAAGTTTATCAAAAGTTGCCATTAAAGAAAAAATAAAAGATAGAGTTGCCTATTCAAATTTGAATCATCTTCACCACAGTAGGATGCCGTCTATGACCACTCCACGGGGATTGCGCCAGATCTAAATTTTATATCCAATTTTGAAATGTGATGTTAAGTTTAAGATATCGTTTGAAATCTGGTTTTTTGTTTAAAAAATATATATATAAGTCAAAACCACTTTAGCTTTATTTTTTACAAAAAACAAATGGGTGTTTGATTACGCAATTTTTTATTTTGGGTGTTTGATTACTCAGTTTTTATTTTGAATTTTTTCTTTTGTGGTGGTTGCGGTGGCCGGCCCACGGTGGCTGGTGGCCGCTGGCGGTGGCTGTGGTAGTGGGGGTGGTGGTCTCAAAATAAAAACCAAAACTGAAATTCCAAAACTCTAAAATGAGAGTTTAAAAAAACAGTTTTATTTTAAAAACTGGTTTTCAAAGCTAAAGAAAAAAAAAACTGTGTGTCAAACACGTTTTTTTCTTCAGTTTACAAAACTGGAGAAAAAATTTCAAACATAGCCTAAATTCCTTTTTATGTTTTGGTTAAGGTTGTAGACTTGGGTTTCAAAGCAACATGAGGTGACGATGAGAAATCGAGACGATAAATTAAAAAAAAAAAAAAAGGCTAAAATCATCAATAACATCAATCTTTTGCACCAAAAGTCAACTATAAATTACCATTATCAAGATTAGTTAAGAAGAGAAAGAATATTAGCTGTGAGAGACACAACGTTACTCACCCCCTAGTTAAATCACGTTGAGTCTCCTATTTGTAAACTTTTATGGTCTGTTTGGAACTAATTCTTTTAGGATTTGAATTTCAAATTCGAAATTGAATTTGAAATTCAATTCACATTTTTTTTTGTTTAGAACAGAAAGGAATTCAAATCACGAATTCCTATTTTGTATTTAGAGAACAAAGGAAATGGAAAGATAATAAATTTTTGGACAATTATATCCTTGATTTACGATGAAAAACAAATTACAGCCAGTGATTTTAAGTGTGCTAGTGCCACCACATGGTGGTGGTGGTGGCGGCACCACACGGGGTAATGACATCGACGGTGGATGTGGTGGGGTGGTTAAGTGATGGTAATGGTGGTGGTGTTGAGGTGTAACTGGCGATGGAGAAGTGACGCCAATAGCGATGCCGGTGGCAGTAGTGCTGATGGCTGTGGTGGCAATGGTGGTGATATTAGTGGCGTCGATGGTAATGGTAGTGGTGGCAGTGGCAGTAATGGTGGGGTGGTCAAGTGATGGTAATGGCGGCAGCGACGGCGATGGTAGTAGTGGTTGCAGTAATGGTGGTGTGGTAGTGGTGGCGATTGCGATGGTGGCAGTTATGATGGCGATGGTGCCGGTGGTGGTGACAGTAGTGATAGTGGTGGTGATAGTAGTGATAGTGGTGGTGGCAATAGTGGCAATGACGGCGATAATGGCAGTGATGGTGGCGACAAAGGTGGTGGTAATGGTAGCGATAGTGGTGGTGGTGGCAGTAGTAGTGGTGGTGGCGATGGTGATAGTGGCGGCAGTAGTGATGGTAGTATCAGTGGTGGTGCTGACAATAGTGGTGGTGGCGGTGCTGACGGTAGTGGTGGCGGCGTTGACAGTAGTGGTGGCGACAGTGATATTAGTGGCAGTAGTGGTGGCGCCAGTGGTGGTGGCAGTACTGGTGGTGGAGGTCATGGTAGTAGTCGTGGCGTTGGTGGTGATGACAGTAGTGGTGGCAACGATGACAATAGTAATGGCAATGGTGACAGTAGTGGTGGGAATGGCGGCAGTGGTGATGGTGGTGGCTGCCAGTAGTGGTGGTGGAGGCTATAATTAAGGTGGTGGCAGTAGCGATGGCTGTGGTGGTGCCGATGGCAGTAGTAGTGGTGGCAGTTGTGATAGTAAAAGTGATGTAGCGGTAGCGGCAATGAAGACAGTGGTGGTGGGTCATTGTTGGAGAGATCCAAAAAAATGGTCAGATAGATAAATAATTACTTTTAATTCAATTATATCGAAATCTCATGAAATTCGATCATTTTTTATCAGATTTCACACTATAAAAAGGAATCGAGTCAAATCTAATGAAATCTAAATCCAATTTCTTTTTATTTTATTTTATGTTTCAAACAATAAAATTTGAGGATTTGAAAAGAAATCATATCAATTTCACGGTTCCAAACACTTTTATAAATTCTAGTCCCAACCTACACTTTAGCCCCATGCAAGCTTCCAATGAAACTCTTGATAAAATTTTCTGAATGAATTCCACAAGCACCGCGCACCTCTACTATCTCGAATATTACATTCCGATCACTTTAGAATAACACAATGTGGTTTTCAAACGTATCGGACAATTATCTGTGTCGGTCGTTGAACTTGTCCTTGCTTTATTTGTCTACAATTTCTTTCCGAGCTTCAGCATGAAACATGAACGTGACTTCTAGCCTTGTATTGACCTCGTCTTAGTAATAACGTACCAGGACGAGAAAAGTAAAGTCCGAAGGGGCCGCGTGTGTTCCACAAAAGACGCTTCTTGTCCGCTTCTCGCCAACGTAAGCCATGGGTAAGAGGCCAGCGTCAAATGCATGTCATCTCAATGTCCCACTCCTACTCCCTACCCGGAAGTAGCAGCAGCAGTAGAATTAAGGTAGTAGTAGCAGTAACGCGGAACCGAAAAGGTTTGAAGATTCTTGGTCTTCCCTCTCCCAAGTGCTTCTTTTTGAGGAGAACGGGTCAGCAATTGGACTTGCTTACTCACAGTTACAATTCCTATTGACCATAGACCGGTCTTGTTTCAAGAAAAAAACCCATTTTCCCAGTCAAAAATCACGCTCCTTTATAGCCTTCCCCATCTCTTACCTCCCTCCCCTCCATATCTCTGTTTTCCCCCATTTTCTCTATTCAAACAGAGCTCCTCTCTCTGCCTCTGTGTGTGTGTGTGGGGTATCTAGTTTTCCTTGAAGTTAATGCATGGTGTTTTATGTGGGCAGTCCACCATCTCTTTGACACTATAACTAGTGTTGCAGCCTTGGGTATTAAACTCTCGCGCTGTTTTTTGTAAAATAGATCTTATTTTTAGCAGCTCTTGATTTGGAAATGGAGAACTCAGGAGAATGGGAGCAGAAGACCCTGATCAGAGAGCTGAAACAAGGGAGGGAGCTAGCCAGGCAGCTCCAAGTCCATCTCAATTCGCCATCTTCGTCGCACGAAACCCGGCAAGTTCTGGTTTCTATGATCCTGAACTCCTTGGACAAGGCACTTTCCATGCTCAAATGCGGCACTGGTGTTGGCGGTGGAGAGCAGCAAACTATAGGAACACTGATCGGAGGGTCCGATTCTCCGCGCTCCTTTAGCGGAAGCCCGCGCAGTGAGGATTCTGACCGGGATTTCAAGGATCCGGAGCACAAGGATTCTGTGTCTAGGAAAAGGTAAATTTGTCAACGTCTGCGAAACTTTTTCGTGAGTGTTCTTGCTGAATTATTGATCAAATCGGTTGTTTTTCAGGAAGAGTAGCAGTACCCCACGGTGGACACAACAGGTGCAAGTTTGCCCTGGGACAGGACTCGAAGGACCTCTAGACGATGGCTACAGTTGGAGGAAATATGGGCAGAAAGACATTTTGGGTGCCAAATTTCCAAGGTACTTAAGTAAAATTTAGTATGATCTATTACAAATTGGCACAACAGTACTCATATATAGTATCTACGAGTGGAGAAGAAACAATGCCGGTCAAAATAGAAGTACAAGTCACCTACTTTAGCAACGCTTTAGTGCACTGCAATTAATTTCGACCAACTTGTTTACAACTCTAATTGATATTTTGTACCTCGGGTACTATTGTTGCTCTATGTGCAGAGGCTACTATAGATGCACTCACCGTCATGTACAAGGTTGTTTGGCTACCAAGCAAGTGCAAAGATCCGATGAAGACCCTACGATGTTTGAAATCACTTATCGGGGAAGGCACACGTGTAGCCAGGGTTCTCATTTAACTCCGCCACCATCCTCACCCGAAATACAAGAACCGTTCCATACTGGCAAACACGATCATCAACAACAGCCAGGGGAAATTCTTCTAAGCTTCCAGACAGGCGGCCTCAGGGTCACAACCGAGGACTTGGACAGCCGCGAGAACACGTTTCCTTCATTTTACTTCCCTTCGACATCAAACAATGTGGAGGGAAATTTTTCGCCCTCATTCGTGTCTCCAGCAACATCAAACTGGGGGAATCAGAATTTTCAAGGCCCGGAATCTGAATTAGCTGAGATAATATCAGCAGCAGCAACTTCTGCTGCAAACTCTCCTAATGTCAGCTCAGGATTCTCATTTGGTCAACTAGAATTTGACCCCAACTTTACATTTGATAATCCAGGATTCTTTTAGCCGTTGTCACCTCGGTGATCCTAGCTAGCAGTTGTATGAATAAACGTCTTTCCACATTTTGTTTGCTTGATTTTCAAATAGTTTCAAGCAAACAGAAAGTTTTGTGCAGTAAATTTTTGTCATTTTTCTGACCGTAGACCAATTTTTTTTTAACTTTTCAGTTGTATCACTAAGAGTATCTTCTCAGATTTAATTATCATCACACAAAATTATTTATATCAGCGATTAATTGTAACAAATTTCCTTTAATTTTCTATTCAGCGACGTATATCTTTTGCTAGTTAAAGCTCATTTCTGCCATGGTTTTGTGGTTGCCATTAGTTATTCCACGAACAGATTTTAACTACTATCCGGTTTCTAAGAATATTCATCCAACCCAATATATAGTGACAATTTACTAAATATTTTTAGTGACTTTTCTGCTTACAATTTAAGCGACAATTTTTAACAACATTTTTTTGCATCACTACATAAAAGTCAATAGGAACATCTAACGATCATTAATTGTCGCTATATGGTAGGTAATAGGAAGATTCCTTTAATACATGTAGCAGTCAAAATTGTTTCTTATTCAACATTGATTGTTGAAACGGAAGTTGGAGCAAATTCTTTTCCAGATGAATTTTTTTTTACTGCTACACGGATTGAAGGAATCTTTCTCCTACCCGTCATATAGTGACAATTAATAGTCACTAAATATTTTTAGTGACTTATATTTAGTGACGCTACATAATTGCTGTTAGGAATTGTCGCCGAAAGTGTTAGCACAAAAGTCAATAAAAATATTTAGCGACCTATTAATTGTAACTATATACGGGGTTGGACGGAGATTCCTACAACTTAAGTAAGAGCCAAAACTTATTTTTTCCAGATTTGTTGTATATCTCTATCCATACAATTACCTCATCTTCCAGAACTGCTTCAAACTTCTCCCAATCAACAGCAAAACTTCCCACCTCCGATCTCTCTAAAGATTTTACAGTCACAACATCAGAAAAATTCAAAGTCCACCCTCTCTTCGAAGGTGAAATCATAATAGCACATAATTTTGGTTCTTTAATGTTGTTTTGTTAATCTTTACATTTATTACACATGCATAGCTCTAATATGTACACCCTCCGTCCCACGAAAATCTATTAAAGTTGACTAGCACAAAGTTTAAAGAAAGTCCAAGTTGATTTTCCAAATGTGCTCTCACTTACAAGTACTACCTTTATCATTAGGGGATGGGCTCAATTTATTTTTCTTAAGTAGCCAAAAGGGTAAAGTTGGAAAAATAAGGAAAATTCATATCTAAATATAGAAAGTGGACAATTTATTTGAGACGATCAGAATAAAAAAACAATTGATCAATTTTTGTGGGATAGAGAAGGTATTATTTGGAACTTGGAAGGAGCACAAATCTAAAAGTGGTAAGTTATGGCCGAAAACAGGTTTTTCTTTTGGGCCAGGCCATGCCCTTTTCTATTGGGTGCAATCATTAGCCATAGCCCAATTATGCTGGAGTATAAGTCTGGGCCATTGGGCGTAAGATCATTTTAGAGCTGGATGGGCACTTGATAGCCATTAGCCAGCAGCCCAAAGCCCAGGGCAAATATGGACTTCAAAGTTCAAAGTCAAAATCACGGACAGTTTGTCGTTGCCGTGTATTGGGCCACAAACTGCCCCGAATTGATTTTTATGGGCCTTAACAGCCCTGGAAAGCCCAGGCCCAGCATGGAGGACTTCAAAGTTCAAACTCGGTATCATTAGTTCGGCCATTTAAACAACTTTGAAGTAATGTATTGAGAATGATTTTTTTGTGGCTTGAGGATGAAGTATTTTGAATTTTTTAATTCAAAATTTTACTTTGACCGAGTATTTAAAAATTAAACACATTTAATCCATTATTTGGATTGCACAAAAGAGAATTTGCAAAATTTTTAGAGAGATTTAACGAGGAAATTTGATAGCTTCTGGCCAAATTCCGACTTAAAGAGACTCTTGTTGGTCTGAGATTTTGGGATAAACAAATGCAGCCTAATAACATCTTCTTCTTTTTTTATTTTTTTATTTTTCTCATGGTGCAACCTACTACCAATTTCTCATGCCTTCAAATTTTGACATCACGTATTACATATACCTAAGAAAAAAAATTGCCACAATATACATACTAGTAACAACGTGTAAAAACGCTAAAAAAGATAATCACGTATGCCGTACCACAAGGAGCCCGACTACCCAAATCATCAAAAAACGTTACCAGAATACTAGATTTTGAAAGTTGTAGAGTTCAAATTAAAGGGGTTTTGAAATGAAGGAATTTTGAAATTCTGGTTATTTTGAAATTAGTTGTTCATCAAAACACACTTGATGGCAACATATAGGTGCTCTCGCTTTATAGCACATACGCATGAGCAAATGTTCATTTTGGTATTTGAGAAATACACAAATTTGAAATTAGACATATATAGTTCCTATGATCTCCGCAAGGCCAAAAACAATGTTTAGTGTCTTGAAACGTTTGGATAGGAAAAGTTTTGGCTCTTATCCGAGTTGTAGGAAGATAACTATTATTTCTTATAAATCGACAATAAATTGTCATTAAATATTTTTTGTGGCTTTTATTTAGAGACTCTAAAAAGGTTCTGTCAAGAATTGTCACTGAAAGTACTACTAACTATACCTATCCATTACTATTTTAATTATCATAATACAAGAAGTTGTAATTATCTTCGTATAATCTGGGTGTTGTAGCAAAAACTTTTCGTTTAGGACACTGATTTAGATTGTCCGCGGGATATGTAGCCACGTTAAGCATGTTTTCTTTATATTGAGCGTTTTAAAAAAATTTACTCTTTCGCATAATATATTGAAATCCAACTTTTTGGAACTCGATCTGATGGGAAATTTAAGTTGTTTAAGTCCAATATAGTACTTGAGGATATTTGCCTGATTACAAAAAAGATAACAAGAGTAAAGGATTGCATGCATTCACATTGGCAACTCGTTTCTTTAAGCATTTTTAAGACAATTTGGCTTCTGTTTGTAGTCATTAGGTTCTAGTTTTAGCCATGTTTATAGCAAAGTGTCAGATGGGGGGTCTTAGTTTTTGCTAATACAGGGGATGGTTTGTTTTAGGTGGCTGTTTAAGGTCTTATTGCTTTTTGTACTAGATCCTTCAACTGGCTTCTGTTAAGAGTAAAGGGTCAAAATAATGAAGCTATGCATTGTTATCGTCTCTCTTTAGTCCTGAGATTCAAATAAAATTGTTTGTTCTTGTATTATCTCCTTCAATTCTATTAACACTTTTAGACAAAAAATATTGTAGTGAACTTCTGGTGTAGGCCTTTTCCACTCTTGGCAAATAGGTGAAAACGGTACTTTTTGGCAACTTAATCAAATAGAGTTGTCCCAATATAGTACCTAGCTATAGCCCGGCGTGGCCAACCAGTTCTGCTTTCTCATTGAATGCTAATTGAGATTCTAATCAGAAGCCACTTTGAAAGTTGACAAAAACACCATCTAAACCAGGTGGTCCGGGGCCTCGTTGATCATCAAGGGCCTAGCTCCTTTTGATGCTACTCCTGGCTAAGAGTGTACAATATACCCTTGGCACGATTCTATGGGACCAAATGTAATTACACCAAAGTTGATAATACGGGACCATTTAGCCCTAATTTGATAGGTTTTTGGTCGGATTATTTAGTGTCATGTTCTCAAGCTGCTTCTTTTGGCAACAACCCATAGCAGCAAGAATATACGTGGATCAGCGTTTAAATAAAGGCAGCATCATCAGGACCACTTAATAATTGTACTAAGATCATGATTGGCTGGTTAGGGTTTAATACGTAGAACATAAAGCTGCATGCAGCTACAACTAGCTTAGGGGATCTGCATGCATCTCCATCCCTATAGATGGTACTTCAAGGTTTTATGTCGTATGACAATTGCCAACTACCCTAATGTTATCTATTAATTACCAATACCCATCTTTTCTCCAAAACTAAACAAGAAAACATGTATTTTTCCCAACTTTAATGTGTTCAAGCTAGCAGCAAGAAGACACAAAACAATTGGGACAGAGTTGAAATATTAGATGCTTGTATGTTTTTTGGGAGGGAATGATCAATATACATGAGAAGGAGATCATCATCATAACCATCATTCAAGTATTTGTTTTAATTAACTAGGTTGGTGTCGCCTACATGCATGAATCTTTTTCTTCCATTTTCTCTGTACGTATCAAAGCCCTTATACCTTGATAAATTCATAGCAAATCGAGTCTTTTTTTCTACACCATCTCGAGTTATTCCGGGTCTATACCAACCTCGTCTTGAACCCATCAACTTGGAACAAATCACTTCTTTATACATGGGCAACTAAAGACCTATTGGACGTGACCAAATTATCTCAAACGTTATGTTCCCTTATCTTTTACTCAATCGCTGCTGCCCCAAATTTATTGCAAAATATCCTTACTTTTTATTGTCTCTCTCTGTGTGACTGCACATCCATTTAAGCGTGCACATGTCAGCTACCATTAGATGAGAAATTGATGCGGCCACAACAGTTCATTAATTTAGTGCTATAACCTTTGCCAAGTGGCGGCATTCTCTTTAGAGGATTTATTTTTCATTAGCCTACATTTTGGGTAGTCAAAAGTCCCTGCTGCCCACCGTAACCCAAATATGAAAAATGAAGAAGAAGAAGATGGAGAAATAAGCTTCGTGGATCCTGACATTCATACAGGCGTAACCAAAATCTCCGCAGACCAATTTTCAAGAGAGCTTGAGTTATCATAGTGTGTGTGTTGTGTGTGGTGCAAACAAAGTCATCACAGTTGTCTTGATGGAAGTAACCAGAGACTCAAAGTCAAAACCTCAGTTATCAAGCAGTGTATGTTAAAGTTCCAGTAATGATTAGCACCCAAGAAGCATAGTATGAATGGGCAGGAAGCCATAGGAGGTAACCTAGCTATCTTTGCCCCTCTCTAAGCTTATATAGCTTAGGAGTACAAACTGCAAAGAGAATGTCGAAGAATGATGCTGTGAGTGGACGATGCATGCTTTGGCTCTGAACAGGAATGCGACTTCGTATATAGGCTTAAAGAATTTAAGAACTCAATATTGTGCCATTGGAAATTGGAATACTAGGCCAAACTTGCTCAAACAATAGACTAGGCCGACATAGGAAATGATATCCACCAGCTAACTCCTTTGACATATAAGCTACCTAGATATAGCTAGGTGTCTTCATGCATGCAATTAATATGGTAGGAAAAAAAAAGAACTCCCGAAGGACAAAATCAAAGGTCTCTGGCCATAGGTTATACATGCATGCACTTTGCTGTTACCAGAAGTAGAGGCCAACTGTTTTGAGGTGTTTAGGGTTTTCCTAATTTGGGCAAACCATAAGAATTTTGATTGAACTGTTCAGCCATTTTGAACGAGCAGGAAAGGTTTCAATTTCAACAGACATAAACTGTCTGGTAGAAAACTCACCGTTTAAGCCTCCGACCGTGTGACGTTTCTAGAGGTACCAGATAGGGTTTTGTAGATACCAAAATGGTGGTCCAGTTTTCCACATCAGGTTATGGTTGGGAAAGTTTGTGTACTGTTTAGTTTTGCTGATATAGACGGCAGAAATGGACAAAACTGAGGCATTTCACCACCCCTCCCTTCCCAAGTTTCAAATTTATGTGACGTTCTCTACCAGCTTAAGCGTTTACACGATTGACGTTTGATGATCGATTAACATCTTCTTTATTTTATTTCGTTCATCGGTTGCTTTATCTAATTAGTTTCAATGAAGAGGAGTGTTCAAATTATGAGAAGTATAATCTTTCAGGACAAAGGTTATGCCTTGAGCTAGACCATCATATTAATTAACAACTCCCCATTTTCTGTTGGATGTTTAATTTGCCTCGTATTGATCTGCTCTGGCCGCTTTGTAAGCAAACAAGCACTCACAATCAGTCAGCACTAAGTCATTTACATGCATGGTAAACACAAAAGAAAGATTGACCATGGACGAAAGATATGTTGCCAACATGATAAAGCCTCCATGAAAACCGTGCCTAGCAGACGACAACATATCTGCTTTTGCTAGTTGCCAATTTTCGTAGATGTTCAGGCCGGAAGCAAAAAAAATGATGCTATCAAACATCTTATGCACAATGAACATAACTGATAGCTTCGTTTTTGTTTTGCGTGCAATGGTTTCAAATCATTTCGTCGCAGTCTGTGATATTTGCTTCCTTTCTTTACGCGTGATGGACCGACATTTGACTCAACATTATATATCTTTGCGGCAATATGTGAAATCAACGTTTAGAACATTATACACAATATTGACCAAAGGCAAAATTGCTGAGTTTGCGATCGCCAATATGGAGCTGAAAATAAATCTCATAGAGTTCAGAATGATTAATACAAACTAAACTAGGCGTGATCCTATTGGCACTCCATATACTGCTACAGACGCTAGGAAAACATAGTGTGAAGTTAAAAGTTTTCTGAGGGACTGCGGTACGTTAGGAGTGCCCATAGCATCAACGTTAAACTAGCTAGTAGTCTCTGGCTTAACAATACAAAGTCATAACTGATCTAAAACTAAATATGTCAGGAACAGCTGTGGCCTCCCTGCGTCCTCTCTTATTATTGCAGCTTCTTGGAAAGAAAGTAAGGAGACTGTTAGGGTTTGCAAATGTACTCAATATCAATATCTTTAGTAGTCTTAGCAGCAGAATGTTTGCTGAATTTGGTGAGCCAGGTCTTCTGCACTAAGTTGGCACTCAATTCCAATCTATCAACAAAGCAATTATACATAGCATGAATTAGTACTACATTAATTCAAGTAAAAGGCAATGTGCAGTCCAACAACAAGCTATATATGGACACGAAAGGTTGTACGGCATGCATTAATCATTGTACTCATCTGCAGTGAAATAATTTGCTGTACGTGAAGGTTAATTATGTCTCGAACAGTTTACAAGTAAAAATTAGCCTAGGTTTCAGTGGGACTGTGTTGGTTCCCACAGAAATATATGTAGTAACTTCAGACCGAGTACAATTGCAGTACCGGTGTGTCGCTTCTACAAAAAGATCCGAAATGATTACAAGCGATTACTGATAGAATTTTGACTTGAATTATTAATCTCTCTTGTACTAGCTGTTGTATCTGTTATAACTTTACTAAGCTACCATACTGCTACCTCTGCTTTCTAGTACTTTCTGCGAAGTAATTAAGAATGTGTGTGTGAGAGAGAGACACAGTGTGTGTGTGTGTGTCTGAGAGAGTGAGAGAGAGACAGAGAGACCAAGCAAAAAATCAAAGAAGCAAAGAAAGGTATAACAAATTAACATAAAAGACAGTGAAGGACACTGTGCATGGGAAGAGAAGAAAAAAAAGAAATTCTAGTAGCCAAATTAAGGTTAAGCTTGTACCTTTTAAGTAGTTTTTCCGTAACTACATGGCTAATCTAAGAGAACTTTGTTACTGTTTTCACTTTTACAACTAATTAGTAGATCAAAATTCTGCATATTATCTATAGCATTGGTCTTACCTTGATGGTGAAGGAATTAACGAGCATGGCTTCATCGATAGTGTTGATGCTGGCGTCGAGGATTTCAAGTGAGAGGTCTTCGAGGGTAGCGATAATTTTCATGGCTTGGCCGGGTATAGGGGGAGATACTGTCTTCAGAAGGACGTTTGCACCGGAGAACTTGACCTCCACGTCGGCAATGGCCGATTTTGAGTTAGCAACTAGCTCGTTGACAGCGTCATTGATGGAGGAATTGGTTGAAGAAGAAGAAGGAGAAAGTTCAACCATTGTTGGAGCTAGGTAACCTTGTTGGTGCAACCTAGGCTTGTAAGGGCTAGTTGGTTGTGGAGTTCTTGGGCTAATTGGTAGGCTTGGTCTAGGACTTAATGGTGGTTTTCTGGGACTAAGTGGTGAGGGTCTTGGACTTGATACAATCCTTGGACTCAGAACTTCACTATACACTTTTCTCTGCTTCTTGGCTTCTAGGGATTGCAGTACTTGCTGCAACTCGTTGATGTAATCCACAACCCCTCCTATTATGGATGCTTGATCACCCTGTATTGAAAAAAGAGAGAAAAAGCGAATAAGACAAACACAGATTTTGATACACAGAGACTGATATATTTAGCGAGGCAGATAGTGTATGATTGTACGGGATTATATGCTTCACTTTTAACACCATATTGAAAGTGAGACATCATGTCATCGTGTCTAACTCTTATTCATTAGAAATGCATTATGGACAACGACTCACAATTCCATATGCGTGTACAACATATATACTTGAATGTACATGAAGATTATGACTAATTAGAAACATAAAACTTGACTCGGTTACAGAAACGGTGTTAAAATTTGTTACGCACGTCAATCCTCTCCAAACTCGCAGGCGACGGCCTCTTAAAGTAGACTAAAGAAAGCGAAAAGAGCACTAGTAATAGAACAAAGAAGTGCTTAAAGATCGAAGAATCTGCTTACCCTTTTGACATAGAAGCAAGGCATGAGTGAGCGCAAAACCATGAGGTGTTCATTCATCTGCTTCCTCCGGTTGCGCTCCACCGTTATGTGAGATATCTTCTGTTGCCCATTGTCGAGGTTGGCGGCTTCGTCCGACAACGCCGCCGCTGCCATGGTCCCGTTCACCACCTTCTGTCTCTTGCGCTTTGGCGAAGCTCCTTCAAGCTCGTTCTCAGAGCATTCTGGTAGCCCACTGGAACCAGTTGATTTTTGAGGAACCAAATTATTATTAGCAGTTTCTTCGGGCAGTGTCATCGGAGTACTGAACTCCGACGACACGCCCTCCAGAGCCTCAAGAATGCTGAAGATATCGTCCGGCAAAGAGGCCGAACCGGCAAAGCTGTTTTCGCCAAAGTCGGTATCTTGGAAAAAATCGCCACCCATTTTCGCAAATCTCGAAGAGAACATGCACAACTAGTCCAAAAACAGATTCAGAAGAAGTTGCTGAGGACTGTTGTGTGGAAAGTTTGCCAAATGAGTGTTAAGAATTTGGTTGCCAAGATCAAGAAAACAATGTGGAAAAGAAGCTCGGAATTAATAGGAAGAAGCACAAACAATATTTAAAGCAGGAGGGACGTGAAAGTGACTAAACTGTCGCCAACATATTTGGGGGTGATGGGGGTTTTGGCCTTACTTGAAATTTGGATCTTTTACCGTTAGATGTTTGCGTGACATGAAAATCAGATATGTTGGGGGCGCAGAGAATCCCAAGGAAAAGAAGGAAACGAGACAGGATGCTCCTATTGAAGAATGGAGAGCCGTTAGAGGTTTCGCCAGAACCTTAAGACAGAGAGAGAAGGAGAAGGTCTTTTAAGGCTAAAGAATTTATCAACTGTGTGTGTGTGTGGGGTGTTCCATGACCATGAGCAACAGTGAAAATTTTCACCTTTGAGGGTTCGGTAATTCGGTTATACAGAGATGAAAACAATATACTAAGAGGAATCAACTGTGCCTGCAAACTTCATCTCCCACGTACACTTTACAGTGGTGCAGATGACAAACCGATGGTACGAGACTGCTAACATTGAAGGACTTTCTTTAGAGCTGGATATGCATTGCACTTTACTGTTCAAATTTTAACTTTCGAACACCTTAAAGAGAAGAGTTGTAAATAGAATGTTGTAAATTGTTCCAATAAACCAGCTGCATAGGTAGTTGTCACTTTTCATATGCGAAGCAGACCTTCATCGTATCGCCTTAATAACAAGTTCTAAAGTTTTCACGAACGTTTATTGATTTTCAAGCGTTACGGTGATGATAGCGCCATTCATTTCAAATTAAAAGTGACGTACGTTTAACTAATGCATGTTGTTGTTTTTCCCAAACTTTTCACCCGCATGACTTGTCAAATCATTCGTTAAGTGATTTGGTGGACTATGGAGGTTAATTGAAACGAGAGTCATTTGGGTACTTTTCTCTCTTCCATATATCCGAATATGCGAAATGGCAAGGCCAGAAATTATTTCTGTGTCTTTAATAAGAAAAATGAAAATTAGCACTTCCATTTAAAATATAAAATCGTAGCATAAATTACTACTTTAATATCCAACTCGTCTTAGCAATAATGGGATGCTTTCTGATGTTATCCTAATACTAGGTTAGTTATATCATTTTTATCATATGAACTTCGGGTGTGGCTAGTTTATTTCACTAGATTTGACCTCTTTGTATAAGATGCTTTGTAGCGCTTTAAATCCTTTAATAACACCACCAAGCGCGTAGGTCAGCTGGTAAGGGGTTGTCCTAACTTAACCAGAGGTCTCGTGTTCGAGCCCTGGGAATGCAGCTGCGTTAAAACTTGGTAGGGAGAGCTTTGCCGCCCATGTGGTCCTGCCCGGCTCGAACCCGGATTAGTCGGCTCCCAATGTGGTGTCCGGAAACCGGGTGGTCTAACAAAAAAAAAAAATCCTTTAATAACAAAAGGGTGTGAGCTTAATGAAACGTAGCTTGAATTTAGCGTCATCCAAAATTTGTTGTTATCGGTATTGTATAACTTGAGTAAGTTAGTATGCTTTGGTCATAAAACATGATGATATGTTTAGCAAAATGCTAACTATGAAGTGAAAACTATAATCATGCAAGTTGTTTTGGAGTAAAAAAATTTCTTTTTTGTTTTTGTTTTCTGTTTTCTGTTTTTAACTTTTATTTTTTTAGTTAAAGATGCTTTTGGTTGCTGTTTTACTTTAAGTTTTTCATCTATGAGAAAACGCAAAATTTTCATTGAAAGTGTTTTCAAAATTTGCAGAAAAAAGGTTTAAATCCAAACTTTTTTTTTTATCTTCTTCAATTCTATACAAACTTACCGGAAAAAAAAACAATATTTTCTTAAATATTTTTTCAGCTTAACTACAAACCTAAAAATGTAGGCACTAAGCACAATACTATTTACTCATAGCATCTGTAGTCCAAGTGTCTTGAATCTTGATCATTTATTATCGTTCATCATAAACATGCTTTTGTCACACTGAGAAACCAACTTTAAAGAATAAACTTCCTTATCTGATTACTCTATCTGACGCGGGCAACCAATGGTTGTCTCACGTCCAACGCGACTGCTTGATGCTCGTCAGCCACTGCCCCCCAACCAGTCTCCATTTGCTACCGTAAGGCTAACTTAATAGCGGACTATTGCGCTAAGGCCGCTAGCCTCGACGCAAGTATATCTCTCATACACCCTTCGGCGCAACTTACTCCTCTTTTATCGTGGGATATGTAGAGAGGAGTTTCGCCTAGGAAGGTATAATATTTTTTATAGTAATAAATGATTATCTTAGTCTTTTGACCCAAAAAAAAAAAAATAAGTATCTCAAGTTACTTCTGTATGTAATTCTCAAACTTGAAAGTCACATAAATGGATGTATTATGTAGGTGGCTGCATTTCAGGGCTATTATCAAGGAGATAATCAAAACGAGTAGTGCACAACCGCACATTAACAATGCCAGAGAAATCTAATAGACTTTCCCATTGTGCAAAAAGATGGCCTGAAGAAAATTCAGGTGAGGTTGTACTAAGTAGCACCTAAATGGAATCCCTGCCTCTGATCCAATTAATAGCAATGGCGAATAGTAAAACCAAACAAGAGGACTGTACAAAGACTCATATTTGCTTTCATGCATAGCCTCAAACAGCCTATTGTTAGGAATGTCTGGCTTGAAACAGCAATCTCTTTGAGGGGCTGATCAAAATTTTGCTGGGGTTTAATGCAAAGAGACCAAGATACCATGGCCACCCCACCATGGGAGTCCTTGTGGTACGGGAGCAATTTGAATGTTCTGTTGGCTGGTTTGTGGCGTGTACAAATATGGTAGCATCCGGACCCATTATACATTTTGGTGAGCATTGAAGTTTGTTTGAAATAAGATAACAAAGTAAACGTAATTTAAACCCGTTTAAGTAGAGATTATAATGAGCGAGCGCGGATAATCACAGGTGTAGTAAGATTTTGACGGATAGCTTATAAGACAAAACAGTTTAGTTCACACCGTTACTTCAATCGTATTTTTGCCCAAATAAATAGAGCAAAACATTTACCCAATACCTTTACCAATATGACTGAAAATCTAAGCTTAGAAAGTCACGAAAAAGTGTGTAAATATAAAGCTTAACTCGGAATCTCAGAAATGGCAGAAAATTATAGGTGAGTTATAGGTGAGTGAAGAGGCTAGAGTTAATGCAAATATAACCGTTCAAAATAGGTAACAAAATACTACTTCTAAAACTTTTTTTTTGGTAAATAAATGAAGTAACAAAAAATATGATTGTTGAAATTAAATGCTGAAAATAGTAGAGAATAATGGTAATTAAATCATGAAACGGCTATTAAAATGGGTAGCCTAACAACGACATTTTTCTAGCTTGAAATATGGTGCAATAGTCTCATACCAAGGAGTAGTTTTCTTGAATATATTCTTTATAAAGTTTTTAAAAAAATCAATGCAGCAAAGTATTTTCAGGATGTACAAGTACTTAACAAAAGAAAATCTGTTTGCTCACAACTAATGTTAAACTCAAACTGTTTTTCAAAATTATTCTTTCTATAATATAGAAAAGGAGAATTATTTATTAAATACTCCAATAAAGTACGTATAAACCATTCGATTTATTGATCCAGGTACTGAGGAATAATCAACACTATGCTCATAGATTGCTTAAATGACACAAGAAAAAAAAAACACTTCGTATTGATTCAGTCTTTGTTAGAACTTAGAAGCGAATAAGCTGCTAGATTTGATGCTAATTATGTTTATTCAATATTTAGTATCGATAATGATAGTAGAGATCTAACATAGTGTAGTGGTGAAACTTCACGCTTACTTTTTATTACGTTTACAAATTTCACATTTACCTTATGTTTACAAATTTTGGGCTTTTGATGGCCGATCAATCATACATAAGCAGGATAATCTGTTTACCTTGACCCTTTTGTATATGGATGCCGATAAACTCATTCTGAATTTGAACTTTCCTACTTCAAATGACACTTTTAGTGACGACAACTCAACTTCGACCTTTAGTGACAAAAGTTTGAGATTGAATTTATCAATTTCCTATGTATATATATATATATATATAATACCTTTTTTTCTGGTGCCTATGGTCCCAACGTTTGAGTTAATTAAAACCGACATAACCGTGTCTTGCTCTCATGGAAGATTTGATATTTTATTTCCCGTTTTCTACCCCCAAGAGAGACACCGCCATTTCTAATTTTGGAGTAAGTGTTTTACGGTCTCGGATCAATGATTTTGACAGTTGTATAAGAAGGGGTTATGTTTATGTCATAGGAAGATGGACTAATTACTTCAATTCAATATATATTGAACGGTTTCAGCTATATAGGTGGTCGGAATCATTAGTCACGGACGAACCTGTGTTTTTTTTATGGAGTTTTGGGATTTGCCTTGGAAAGCTTTGGGACATCTTGTCGAACATGTTCCTGTTTTGGAACAGAGGGGATACTGTATGGCATGAGTTGTACGTGAAGACTAGTCTAATACTACACCAGATATTAGTTGGAAGGAGGCCGTATACCTGCAACACCAACATATGTTCAGTTTACGAATATTTATGGTATAATTTGTTTATGAGTGAGATGATTTTACCTTTTATTTCAGACTTAAAGAGAGAGAGAGAGAGAGTCTGCCTTGGGTAAGTTCCTCAAACTTATTAGAGTTCTAATAGGACCAGAAATTAATGGTGAGAGACGAATAAGAAAACATAAAAAAAAAAAAAAAACCAAGGTGGCATTCCATCTCCATGGTTTTGTCTCTTCTTAAGCTGCATTGATTGATAACCTAGCCAGACACATAAAGGCTTTATCTTTCCTGCAAAAAGAGCAAAACTAACAGAGATACAATAAACAGCAGAAAGAAATTACTGTATCATAATGAATAAGCTTTTAAAACGATTCTTGTTCTGTCCTCGATCTTAAAGAAAAGTAAAGACGAACTTTAAAGAACGCAAAAGCTGGGGGAGTTATTTGAATGCTTTGATCAAATCGAGATGCTAGTGCTTGAACACAAAGCAGTCAGCCTGCGTCTCTGTAACTCTGCGGATTCCAAATTTAGCAACTGCCAACTTCTTTGCCGGTTAATGGTGGTATACTGGTAGTAAAATTTACGTCAGTTCACCTTCAAGATCAAGCCAATAATTGGTCTATATTCAAATAAAATGTAGGACAATATTCCAGTGCCTTGGTTCACTAGGAAGAATTTGGACTTGAAACAACAAACCTGTAAATCTTGAAGTCCAGTTTCTCTTCTTTACCTACAAATCTACAATGGAATTCCTTGAAAAGTACCTTTTCTCCGATTTGCTTTTCTTTAACTAAGATTAAATACTTGGGAAACTATTAGCTTCTTGCCATAATTAAGCAGTTGACCCCAAGTTTATCATTTTAATCGCAATTTGTCGCTTATAGTTTTAAGGAAGAAGGATTTAAAGTTTTTCCGCTTCAAGTTTCAATTACCTTACTCCAAATATGTAGTGGCATTTATAACCAACATTTTCTAATCAGTAGCGATGAAATAAAGTGCATCAGTTCAAATTTAAAAAGAAAATATCTATTCCTAAGGGTCATAATTCCTTAATCTGATATATTCAGTAAATAGGGAAACTTCCAGCAATCTCCCACAATCCCCTACAAGGTTTAAGAGCCCCATAAAGTTAACAACCCCATGAATGTGAATATATAATAAGCGGGCACCACCGTACAACGCAGTCTACAATTCCCATTTGATGGAGTGCTAATGAAATTATGCACCTTGCATTAGGTCTCGTTTTTCCAAAATTAAATTGTTACACATGCATGGTGTATCTGATATCGGACGTGGTTTTGAAGGATCGACAGTATCGATGGCCATACGCTCAATCCTGAGTTTGACTGAGAGTTGTTAGAGGTAGAGCCCAATCTCATGGTTCTGCCGTTCCGGCTTCATGACGGTTCCCGTGAAGATGAAGGGGCAAGTAATGCCACAATGAGAAGTGATTGTTAATGATACTTATGCTAATGACCAAGAAGAGTGTCTCTGTGTGTGCGAGAGAGAGAGAGAGAGAGAGAGAGAGAGAGAGAGGTGAAATTAATGAGCAGGAAAGAGAGAGATGGAGGAGATAACGACGGGATACTGGGCAAAGTCTGCAAATTGTCTGTTAAGCGAGAGATTCCATTCATACATTACACATACATATTGAATTCAGTTCGAAGCTTTCAATGCGCAGATACAGCATCTCGTGCCCCCCCACAACATATTTTCGTTTTCAAATCTCCTAAAGATATACAAGAAAGTGATGTTAACACAGTTCAAGGGGCTGCTCTCAACTCCTCGTCATGCATGGCTTTATTTCGTAGGCAGCAACCTTTATCTCGAGGCTTAAGAAGATTTTGTCCCAACAAATCTATTCACGCACGCACAAAAACTTTGTTATAGCAGTCTTTGTTGACATTTCCTTAAACAGGCTAAGTTAGAAGGGCTTCAAATTGATTCATCAACTTGCATGGAGGGTTGTTTGTAAATCATGTCTCTCCTAGTGTAAGACAAGGAGAGGAGTAATTGCAATTATCAGTACTGGATTGCTCTTCAGTATTCTGAAGTAAAGGAGGAAGACTTTGGTTTTTCCACAATTACTCTTCTTCAAAATGAGCCCACCCTTTTCCCTATCTATAGTATCTCCTATCATCTTTCAGATTCACCCACCTCACCAATTTCTCTCTCACATCCCGATGTAGCTGGTCATTTGCCATTGATAAATGAATCCAAGTAAAGATGCTTAGATTTCTCAATGATAAAACTATGTACTTTTCTACCATGCTTAAGCTATCAGAAATGAAACCCAACAATGTTATAATGCTTAACAGTTACGTAGGTCACACCATTACTCTTCGAACAAACTCATGAAATGTTAGGATGGCCTCAACATCTGACCGCTATTCCATCCCCATTATCCATTGAGCCGCCGATAGCTATGAAGCTTGTTCACCTCGCTACATAGTTTCAACTCAAGTAAATTTTTTTATAGCAGGGTGAGACATACTTTTGCCCCCATGATCAGGCCGTCTCCCTTCAGCATAATTTTTTGAATGGACCAAAAGAAATATTGGACTGTAAAATTGGGTCATTGAGATAATTGCGAAAATTTTCACTTCAAAATTAAGCCAAAATCTATTCTTATTCTCTCACATAAAAGATATCAAAGTTGGAGTAAAATGGTTCATAATTTTCCACGGAACATAGACTTGAACCTTCTCTGAGATAAGGTTTAGGGCTTTAGCATGTGAATACATTAACTGATTGGTTCCTTCACCCGACCTTCACTCCATTTGGGAAACCCTAAGCCGCGAGAAAAACAGGTGAAAGGACGTAGGTCTGGACGAAATACGACTATCTTCTCAATTGGTTTTGCATCTTTTAATCAAAGTCAAATGTCTAATTTTTGCATGGTTACTTTGTGATATTTTGACTTCAAACTTCTGTCCTCATTCTTCTCGAAAATACATAGTTTTTCATTTTAAGAACTAATTCCAAGCCCCCTTGTAATGATTTGCCGCTAAAGGGTTTTGTTCTCATAAATGACCTCTTTTTCTGAACTTGTTGCACCATGGTATCTCTTTTATCGTCCTAGTGAAGTTTTCTGAGCTTCAACAAGTAGCTAGCCGGAAACGGGTCTGAAAGGAAAAAATTCTTTATGAAGGGTAAAAAAGGCAAAATCAACTCAAAAGCAAGGAAACTTTTATTTCTTGAGAATATAGACTTTGCCCAATATGAAATGATCAATGATAATGTAAGACAAAATTTGAAAACAAAAGATGTAACTTTTAATAAGCTGGTCCATCCAAACTTCATTAAATTCATAGTCTGAAATATCATTTAAGACCTCCACGAAAAGTTTGAGCCCAACATTACTCCATTTTTTCTTTTCTTTTCTATATTATTATTATTCTCCAACACCCCCCACCCCCCAACCCCTCCCCCACCTTGTATGCTTGTCTGTCACGCCGTTAATTCAATCGTATAACATAGGGAGTTTTTGCTGACACACACACACACACACACACACACACACACACATATATATATATATATATATATATATATATATATATATATGTTTAAATGTATGTGAAGAGAAATGGGACCTTGGATGACAAACTAGAACTTTTAATATATATCCCATTATAATGTCAAGTCCTTATCCTAACCCTGTAACGGTTGAGGGTTGGCTCTCTGGTGGCTGGTGCACCCCCCCTTTACTCATTTTTTGATGCCATGGTGTTATGTTACAGGAGTATATATCTCTAAACTCAAAACATCTCCTCAAGAGCCACCAAAATAAATGCCCCCCTTCGTATATCACATTTCCTCACCAAGTCCTGCATGAAAGTGTTAAATTTTTGGGCCCCCCCAACATTTTTTTCTTCCTTTTTGTGTCGTCCGATAGTGTTCTTATGTGCATCTATGCGCTTGCATGCATGCGTGTACGGTTGTGGATTAATTGCTTCGACTATTTAAAATCGTTAAATATATTGTCATTAGTTTAAGTCTATGTCCTTTAATTCCTTGTCCTCACGTCAATCTCCTAATCCAGCGAGTTTAGATGGTGGAGATCATTCAATATTTGCTCCAACTTATGAGAGAGAAACAAGATTGAAGAATTTTGGCGCTTCACTTTTTTGTAATAGGAGGGGTTAATTGAAGGGGGTTCTAACCAATGAGACTTTATTGCACGCTCGAATCATCGTTTATTGTTCCATGTGATTGTTACAACTTTACGGAAAATATTTCCTTTTTTATGAAATTTAAGACGAACAAACTTGATTTAATTAGAGCAGCTCTTTGGAAATAGTTTGGGCTTAAATCATATTTAGATGCTCCACTGGGCGGGGGCGGATCGGGGTTAAATATCGTCCCGCAAGGTCAGGCGATTACGGGTTGGCTTTGCCAGGTCTAATTGTAATTTTATGCGCAGGCATGGCTGAGCAGTTGAGCCCACCTCCCTCACGGGTGAGGTACATCACATGACTCTAGACACATGTTATAAATGTGGCAAGGTAGATGCCTACTATGTGATTTCGTTTTTGTAATGATGATGAAAAAGATGTTTTTTTTTACGTACTTTTATCTTTTTCTGTATTCGTTTTGAGTAAAATATCCAAATAGTATTCTCACGATTTGTATTCTCTGTGTCAGAGAATACAAATCCTGTCTCCACTATTCACGTTCTCTGACTTGCCTGCCGCCTAGCTCTCTCTCTCTCTCTCTCTCTCTCTCTCCCCCCTCCATTTTTCCAATGAATAACAGGGAAGCCGGGGTAGGAGTATGAAGCAGACGATGGTTGGTGGCAAGTGCTGCATCAGAGACGGACTTCGATGGGGACTCCCTAACGACGCCGTTGCAGTGATCGGCATACCTAAACCTAAACCCACAAGGTGCTGCTGATTGTGGTGGATAGTTGGTTCACGGTGGTGGTGGAAGGGGTGATTGGTTGTGGTGGTGGGTTGTTGGGTCAGCGCGGGGTTATGGTCGTGATGTGGTGCTGGTGGGGTTGTGGCCGTGATGATGTGGTGGCAGCAGAACAATGGTTGTGCTGTGGTGCTGGCGCGGCTACGGACTTGATGTGGTGGTGGTGTGGCGGTGGCTATATGCAGCGGTGGCTGGACTGTCACCCTGCTGTGGTCGGTGGTGGAAATGGAGGGACTTGTGAGGGTAATGAAGGGAAGGAAGGGGACACACAGAGGAGGGAACATGGAACATGGAAGGGGAGGGGGAAGGGGAAGGGGAAGGGGAAAGGGAAAGGGAACTCGTGAAGGGGAAGAGGGACACGTAGATATGGGGCCCACGGAATAAATATTGTAGAAAATATTAAAAACATACAAGAATGGATCCAAAAAAATTGGTAAAAAAAGAAATGAGAATGGTAAACGTAGAAGAAAATTTGAAAAAAATAATACGGAAAAAACTAAAAATACAAAATTTAATTTTAGAACTGAATATTAAAATCTAAAAAACAAAAATAAAATACAGAATAAAAAAAAATCTCCTAAGCGTACGGGCCCTAAACCTCCCCCAACCAAACCCAACACACCCTTACATTTTCTCCCCTTACAAATTTGAACCATGAATGTTAACCTTGACGTGACATTGAAGAGATTTTACGGTGGAAAGATTGGAATGAAGATTTGCTTTTGGTGATGGCGACTAGTAAGGAGAAGAGGTGGGTGGCAAAATGCAATACTAAGGCTTGCATTGCCCCCACGTGATATATTGTAAGAATGTTGAGCATTTTTGGGTCCCCAAAGCTATTAAATTATCAAGCAAAAGCAAGTTGATAAAGCTGGATTAATTCTTATTGTTTGTGGTCCGGTAATGGGCATCATCTTGGGAATCTAGGGCTTAAATGATTCAACTGAAACAAGCTCAGTGAAATAAATTCTCCATGCCACTCCATGAGATTTGTGCAAGTGTATTTCATCAACAATGCCTACGTTGCCCATTGTCATAGTCATCGTATGTGAATTTTACAATTTGGGTATGATATTTTTTCATATTATGCCATATTCAACGGCTCTTTTATTTTCTTTTTTTTACCCCAAGAAAGAGGCGGGAGACATGGCAGAAGCCTTGAAAGATAACTCCACGGTCGCTGGTTCCAATCTTGGTATAGCTCCAATTCCTTATTCATGATGTGTGGTATCATACTTTTGTGCAGTCGACGGGGTTAATTGTTTAAGAAAAGGAGTATAAACCTCAACACTGATGCCATAAATGCTAGACTTTCAAAGTGAACGAAATATTTTAAACATCTGAAAACAAAGAAGACAACCTTTGTATAGACGAGAGGAGTTTGATTGACACGCCTATTTTCACACCCTCGTAAGTTTGTCAATATCTTAATTTGTCGCCAAAAAGGTCAACCTTTTGTTGTTGATGCACTTTATTATAACAAAATAATAAAGTATCCATTGATGAATATTGAAGGAAATATACTAACTCATGTAGACATGAAAAGTGATATGCATGAAGAATGCAGGTTGGAATTGGGCTTGATTTTGGCTTATTAGGATGTATGGAGGCTATCAAATGGCCCACCTTGGGTATTTCTGTGCCCAATTAATTAATTGGCTCTTACTTGGGCCTACCAACGTGGGCCAGTCCCTGTATGCTGCTATGCCGCACCCGTAATTTAGGATGGAAGCCCGACCAAAGCCAAGTCATAACGGCATACGGGCCGGGGCCGAAGTACTTGATCCTGTTCTTCGCTAGGAAATTTAATAGTTTTCCTTCACTTTTCTTCATTTCCAATATATATTCTTTTTTTTTTTTGAAGATCTTCTGCGACGCTTTTTTGGTGTTTTACGGTGACACGTTTAGAGCTTATTAATGAAAGCGTAGGGTAGATCGTACGGATAAGTAGAATGCGATTATCAATCCCCTTCTGTTCTGGTATGAACTATGAAGTGATGAAATGCTTTTAGGGAAATAAGAGAAAAATAAGTTATAGGGTTAAACCTTTACGCTGTTGATGCGAATTAGTTGGGCCAAGCCCCTATCAACCATAGACGGGCCAAACCCACGAAGATCATGTATTCTTTTCAATAATTTTTTTTTTCAAATTAAAGTTGATAAGGTTTAAGTAAAAAGACTGATCGTCTGTTCAGCTGTCCCTCGAGTCTTCAACAGTATTTTTGCTTGATATTTGCACTCGAACACGAGAACCATTTCATAAGTAAGGTTCATTTTATTAGAATTTTGGGTTTTAAGGAAAGCATCTATCTTCGTCTCACGTTTCAAACCAAGTCCAAATTCAAAAATATGCAATTTATAGGATGAAGTAATAACTTTCAAACAGAGACTTTAAGTCATTGACATTGAAAGTACTTGGGCAAGATTGGCCCATCTGGTCTGTTTCTATATGCGCCCATATTTCTCGTAATGTGTTCCCAGCGTTGGCCCATCTGCCCAGTTTTGGTTTGTACCCTCCCCCCCAAAGAAAAAACGAAAATGTAAATTAATCCTCCCCCAGCTAGTTTGAGGGTAAATTTGAGTTATCATTGCGTAGTTCAGCCCCAAGTTATGGTATAACAAGAACAAAGATACAGACCGATTACCAATTTTAACCCTAAATTTTAGCACCCATTCTTAGCTTCCTGTAAATGCTTGACCTGGGTTGTCTGGGAATTTTCGTTCCTCTTTTTTTCTTTTTTTGGGTACATAGTGATAAAAGATGAAAAACTAAGGAGCTCTTCTGTAGCAGCGATGATCTCTGCAAGGTCATGCGAAGCAGCCATGGCTGATCCAAGAGCTCGCGGGAAACTCCAACCTCGATCCTGACGGTAAACATTTTGCTCCAGATCCCTTCCTCTGATCTCGCCAGGGTTCATAGTTCACGGAGCTGAATGAACAGTTTATGTCTTTCACAAGTACATAAGATGAACAGTGTCCCTTTCCGTGGTTTTCATGTAATTAGAATCCAATGCAGTTGAAGCAGCAGGGTACGAGTCACAGTGACATTGGGTGCATTTAAGAGAGAGGACACACAGAAATTGATTCTGATCTTCCTTCCTGACTTTGGCATTGTATAGGACCTCTCTCAAGAAATGCCAAATATTAGATAGTACTTTCTCAAATCACAGAAGGGCCCATGTGTCTTAATAGACACTAACCTCCTCCTGCCATTTTCACATCATCATCAGTGGCAAAAAAGAAGCTGAGTAATGAAATCTTTTTTTGTCTTCTTGGGCTTAATCTTCTGGATGCCCGTAGCTATGAAGATTGAAAGTTCTTTCATGGTCCTTTCAGAAATTTCTCGAGCAGAGGTCAGAGTTAAGAACGGAAGAGCCACGACCAGAGCGCAAGAACGCCATTGTCCTGTGAACTAACCCTTCTGTGGGCTTTCCAGCCATTTATTTTTCAGTATGGAAATGCTCGGTGTGGTGGTATGCTGAGAAAAATAGACACGAATACTAATTCTACCATATTTTCTACTTTATTTCGTTCCATTTTATTTCAGTTTATTTTATTTTATTCCTTTCCTCCTTTATCATCACGGCCTCTATTTTTACCCCGATTTTCCGTTTGATTAACTCCGCAATAGCAATAGAATGATAGAGCAATAGAATGATAGAGCAATAGAACGCAAACATGATTCCTTAAAATAGAGGCAAGTGATGGGCTTTGAAGGTTTACATCGAGTAGGGTACGTACCAAACACCAACATGAGGACCTTCAGTTACCAACAAGTACTCATATTTGTCACTGGCAGAGCCAGAAACTTCATAAGAGGTGGGCACCTAATAGATACAATTTTTTTTTTATACACAAATAGATATTACTAAAGCTCAATTGTCATCAAAATGCAATTGTTGATTAAACCTAGCAAACGGGCATCGTATACCTATTCCAGACCCTTCATGTCAGGTAGGATTGTAAGTAAAGTAGTAAACCGACAGTTTTTCATTTCAATCTTCGTCCCTATGAAGTGCACTCCCGTGTCAAACATCAGACAAGGCCACTTCAATGACTTTAAGGCCTTGGTTTATATAGCTATTCCGGTATCAAAGAGGAGACTGAAGCAAAGAAAATCACTCCATAAAAAAGCTTTGACAGATTAGTTGAACAAGCTACAAGAAAAAACCACCAAATTTATTATGAATTGAACACACAGGACACAATCATCACGAGTCAGCATATGCCAAAACTACTGAGAACTAACAAAATTAGTGATGGTTGTTTAAGAAAACAATTGGTTGATTTATTTTCAAGATACAACAAGAGGTAGATATAACTTGGATTGTTGTTAAATGGAAGCCTAGATTCAAAGCTGAAAAAGAAGAGAAAGTGAGACAATCAAGCATATTTGGGGAGAAGACAAGGAATTATGAGATGAGATGTCCGCAAAGAGATTGGCTTGGCATTTCAGATGCCGCTGATGAAATCATCGGCGGAGGGTGGAGTCTCATCTTGGTGGCAGCATGGCCGGTGAACTACAAGACTTGTACATGGAGATGAAGATCTGGACGGCAGCAGGTGGGCACGTGCCCCCCTGTGCTCCCTGCTGCCTCCGCTACTGACCGGCGTTGCTTCAATAGCACTAGCATTTGAGACACATGCGATACGCACGAGAATAAGATAAATGGTCAATATATTTGTTGAAAAATTCTACACACATTTGAGAATTGTGGGTGGGGCGAATCAAGAGTGGCGGGTTTAATGGGAATGTGGGTGAGAGAAATGGGTTGTGGGGGTTGTTTACAGGTTTAATATGTTTGATATCATTTAACTTTAATACCCTTTAATGAAATGGTTCAAAACAACTAAGCATATGTAAATAGAAAATCAGAAAAGGCTTCGTCATAAATGTGTCTTCCCCCTTAATACAATATAGAAAAAAATATAAAATCATAAAAGAACATAAAATCAAGACAGATTGTTAGTTGAAATAACTGACTCAAGACTAGCCAAGACAAAAGTAAACCCACTGCGTTCTTAAAACTAGGGGTGTAACTCCAGCCCAAACTCATTACCGTGTCCAACCCACCCTTTAAAAGTCACTCAAACTTATTCGTTAAATAATTGGATCTTAATGAGCAACCATTAAAACCAATAGCCCACGGGGTTAGATGGATCCTAAGTGGATAACCATTAAACCATAAATTTTAGTTTTTAACTCTTGAAAATCTCTCAACTATACATAACGACAAACCAACCATTGCCACTCACGACAAGCCCCACTTTGTCGTTGTTGTCAACCTGTCGCTATTGTAAGAAGCAATACCAAACCCACAACCAAACACCATCCTGACTCCAGAAGGTTCAAAAAGGTCATCTCTCGAATATCACGGCGAATATCTCAAGCTAGATCATCAAATCAGAGCATAGTTTTGAGGGTAACTATTGATGGGGGCTAAAAAAATGGATGTGGTGGCGGTGGTGTTCAGAGTGGTGGTGGTGGTGGTTATTAATGTGATGGCAGTAGCAGTGCGGTGGGGCTTTGGTGGTGGATGTAGATATCCTAATAACATATTGGCTGTGGTTGGTGTGACAGTGGCGGTGGTTTTTGGTGTGGTGATGGTTGCTAGTCAGGCGATGCTTTCATTTAATCCTTAATGACGTTGAAGATGAAGAGGAGAGAATCAAAACAATTTACTTGAATCAGACACGCGTCATTTTTGGGTTAATATGTGAAAACCAACTGCCTTAAGACATGATCCAGTTAACCAACACAACTTATTTGGGTTGAAATGGGTACGTCACCCGTTTCTATCCGCCCCAAAATAACTCCCACTCAAAGCCGAAGTTGGCCACCCCCCCTTAAACCTCACAGGAATAGTGTAGCTCGCCAAAGGCTAAGGTGAGGTGGTACTGTAGTTCCTGCCTTTTCATTTAGCCCCTTTCTAAAGCTGGACCATGCCAGCATTTCTGAAAGATGAATGGATCACAAGCTAAAACAGATAACAAGTTTTTGGAGAAGAGGGCACTTAAATTATTTGCAAACTTAAGAGTCGGGGTGCAAAGTAAAGGCAAACAAGGGCCTATCAGCACCACAACGAATCGAGCCCTACTACAATTCGGAAGGCCAAAAGAAAATTGAGACTCTGATAATGCCCTTCAGTGGATTTTGATATCGTTCAGAATGGCAATTAATTCTTATTGTTTTTCTTTCTTTGTTGGACGAAATAAAAGCAACTTTAACTGCCCTCAGATTAAGCTTTCTAAAAATTCACCGAGATAAAAGGTTCCGGTAAGTAACAGCTTCATAGAGTATAACACTAATGTCATTCGAGAGAGCCTAATACAGATGAAACAACATGCAAAGATCCAGTGACCACAATGATACCTGATTTATTGCCTGTTCTTGCTTTGAGAATCTCATATCCAACTTTCATAGACTTTATCAACTCTTTCTCAGCAAATAATACGGTTTTAGGTTCCAATCCCACGGGAGAGAGCGCATCTTGATTCTTAAGCAGCTCGTTGTATTTTGCTACTCCATCATCGAGAAAATCGATCCCCACCTCCCTGGAAGCTTGGATCCAACAACTTTTTAACTGGGACACCGGTGTTGTCCGAAATTTACCTCCCGCAATGCTAACTTCTGTCAAAAATATAGCCTCCAATCGTCTGACTGAAGGAGCATGAAGATATCATAGTTAGAACTTCTCAAAAGACAACACAGGAGTTTTAAAATCAGAGTCCACGGAATGAGCCCCGCACGAAGAGTTCAAATTTAGAAATCATAAGGATACCAGATTAACTAACCATTTAGCAAGCAATTTGTATGTAAAATGTCATATTGCTACTACAAAATCTCGTTATCTTGTAGGGCCCTGGGTGGAGGACTCGACTAGAGATCCATCCTGAACAGTAAAATGCAAACGACACAAAATATACACAAGCAACAGCCAATAAAGCGCACTACCTGAAAGAAGCTCTCTTGCAAAAGCTACATGGTCTTTGTCACTAGCCATGGCAACCACAAGAACCACGGCACACTTAGGAAAAGTCATCTCTATTGTGTCGGCCAATGCCTTGGCAGATTCCTTGGTATGTGCTGCAAAAATAATTGAAGAACAGCTGACCTTGTCTATGAAAGATAAGAAGTTACAAGTGTGTAATAAAAGCCACGAAAGCATGAACAACAAAAAATAACTTTGGTTTTCCCCTTGTTCCAGCTTTCATTCAGCTAAAACTGAAACAACAGCACAACAGAAAACCGAACCTCCGTCAAGCAGTATAGTTGCCCCAGATACCCCTAGTGCCTCAGCTTCCTCGCATGTTAAAATTTGGTTTCTCCCAAGCAAATAAGTGCGTTCTAGGCCAGATCGAATAGATCCATCTGAAATTCTCCATCCTGCATATCCAGAGAAGTACACAATAATTATAGATATGTAAGTGAAAAGTGTAAAATATCCTCATTCTAATTCTGCTCATACTTGGGTCACTCTTAAAACGTGATTTTGAGAATAGAGTGTGGCGAAAGAAATAATCATGTCATACAAGAAAAGAGGTAATCCAACTCAACTCAACTAAGCCGTATCCAAAGTTTCAGCTCTTCGAATCAGCTACAGTAATCTGCTTCTTCCGGTCTATGTTGGCTAGATTCATCTCATTTATTAAACCAAAACTATCATATATTCCACTAGTACCACTCTTAGCATTACAATTCAGTTCTCAAATACCCTATATTCAAAAAAGGTTGGTCTTCTCCTTCCCTACTGTTCTGACTCTTCTTCAGTGGCGCATTTCTTCTCGTCACTGCACGTCTCCAACCATCTTGGTCAGTTTATTTCTATATCCAGTGAATGCTACTTCTGCATTCTTAGTTGTGCTAATTATATATCCTTCTATCATTTTGCTTCACATCCATCCCAAAATTTGCATTTCTGCCAAACTTGCGTTGTTAACATGCCATTTTGCCCGGCATCCTGCCTCTAAATCATAACTGGTTTGCTTGTTTAAGACGCTAATCAGCTAATAACTAATATGCTGACAGAACTGTTGAGAGGTAAGTATCAGTATGGCACTCTACACTGAAGCAAGCTCAAATGGCTAGTGAACCTAATATGACGGAAATGAAAATAGTGAAATGGAATACTGGCCTTGACCACGAAGGCAGAGTGCTGCACAAGTTGCGGTTGCAGCATTGTGAAGTTGGTGAGCTCCGAGCATGCACAAGTTTACATCACACAACTCAATGGCCTGTATAAATTGGCAACTATTTTTTAGTTATATAATAAATGTAAAAAGCAAATAACTTATCGGCGAGTAACTACCAGGCGCCAGTCATCCTCCAAAGAACCAAGAAACAGAACAAAGAAATGCTACAAGTGCATACCAACGGTAAGTCCCTTTCAGTTTGAAGCACTATATCACATGATTGGCAAGGTTTGCCAGAGACAATGTGGATGCCTTTTATGGTACATCTATTTCTGGGATCAGATGCTGCTACTACAGGCGAACACATCGAGGACGCTTTGCCACGGAGAATTCGCTCAATGTGTGGAAGATAAGGCCCACCTAACACCAACTGAAAAGTTTAACCACTATACACCGTCAAGTTTAATAACCCAACACGACAAAAAATGGCAAGCATTCGTCCACTATATCTAATAGTAGCCAAGGAAAGCCCAACTGAGATGTTTATAGGACTGTTGCATTGCAATCACCAGGATAAATGAATCAAGGATACACCACAGTTGCATGACTAGAATTTGCAGTGCATCCAAAAAGAGCATGCTTGAAGTAGATTGACATGCTAGAGAGATTAAATCAGGAGTTCACTCAATTGTTGTTTAAAATTATGATTGCAAGAATGTCTGTGTAGACCTCCAGTAGAATAAATTTGGACCTAAAAAATATGGACCATCTGATATGTCATGAATATCCAAACTTATATCTTCAATTTACGCTTGATCGTGGCCCTTCATATTGGGTTGATGGTGAGCGGATATGGATATAATAAAAATTGTTCGCAGAGCCTATCATATCATAAGATAGGGTTCATGAAGGATCCTCAAGGAGGAGATAGTAAGCATGATGGGAGGACAAAAGCAATAGCGAGGTGGTGAGAGCCGATGCAATATATACGCCATTAGGGAAGAGAGACTAGATCCTTACTCCGAAGGTCTAGTGGGTGGAGAAATACCTCTAAATGATCTCAGTCACTCTTAATACAAGGCATGGGAGAGTGAAAGATTCAAAAGATCAGAACAAGTGCATGAGATAGAGTGAGTGAGTGTGTGTGTGTGTGTGAGAGAGAGAGAGAGTAAACATGGGGACATAATCTCATAGCTACGAATTAGGAGAGCTACATATCTGTACGTAGCAATCAACAGGGTAATAAAAGCAAAGATACACACTACTATGCAGTGGAAATTTACCAGTGCAGCAACAAAGAGCGGAAGCATAATAAGGTTATAAATCCTGATTCTTGTCGTACTATATTTGTGATTGTAACCCCTAATTAGTGTGAATCATGCTAAAATTTCTCTACCACCACTGTGTGGCACCACTCCAGTACACCAACCAGACCACTGCAAGCGGATGTTGCCATATACACCGTACAGAATAACACTAGCAAATAGTGTTAACGAATCGAATAGGAACTCACGAAGTGTGCTCAGATGAACCACAGCATTCCCCAAACCCCAAATAGATCGTTACATTATCATGCAAGACTAAAGTCGTCCCAGTGCTAGCGGTGTGCACCTGCCCACAAGTTGGGAAGCAGGAGCAACCCCTATCTCCTTGACAATTCATGAGGTCCTTAGCCAAACTCAACATTCTTAGCCGAATACCATCTACATATAACAAACAGCACATGCCACTAAATTAGCAGCCTCCTATTGAAAAGCAAATTATTAAATGCTTTTATCTTAATCCCTTGCACATGCAAGACCAATTTAAAACAAGTCGCTGCTCCTTTAGGTTGTATAAAGTCGAGAAAGGAACACCCGCCAATGACGATGCAGCAACAAGTGCAATCTTTGAGATCCTTGGGGATACCACCGAGCAGGACAGGTCATAAAGATGCAATTTATGTTCCACCCCACACCAAGCGTCCAATAGATCACGTCCACCTTCACTCACCAAGCCAGTGACATGTTTAAGACATCCTCCAAAGCAAACAGAAATCCTCTCCACAGTCACACCCTATACAGGAAACTGAGTCGTCCTGTAAGAGACCTCCATTTCCCGAACCAAATAGATCCAACCCAAACCTCCCTTCTAGTGCTCACCCCCACCCCTAGCACACAGACCTACAGAAAGAAGCAGCTTAATTGTTCCAATTGCATGTAGCTAAGAACTTATGCGCTGAAGCCAGCGACCCAGCAGCAGAGAGAGTACCTGAAATACTCATTTCACAATTATATAAAAAGGTCTGACCGAGCCAGACTCCATCCCCGGACCTTCTCGCTGCAAACATTATACTCGACCACAAAAAGTATGTAGGAAGAATAAACATTCCCTATGCAATAAAGGTCCCCCCCCCCCCCACACACACACACACACAACTTGTGAAGCTTCTGTCTCACTAAAGTGGAATAGCAAGTGGAAACAAAGGTCGTCTGGATGCTAAACAAGAACCCTTGATAAAGGTTAATCTCCCACCCTAAAAGGAAAGTGCCTCCTCCAACCCAAATAGCATTAGACATGGGCTCGAAGTGGTCAGCATTCCCACGAAACTGTACGTGACCCACTGGCATAATCTTGCAGACAGATGAGGTTGATCTTATGACCCAATACTAGCTTCAAAGTGAAGAAGCACACATGACAACTGCCTCCTCAAACTGCTCTCTTCCACCACTGAGGTAATAATGATGCCGCTAGCAAACTAAGCATTGTGTAAGTCAGTAACGCCTGTTTCCAGGTCAACTTAAATTTGTGCACCCTTCACTCAGTCAAAATAAACTGTGAACTTATGAGATGAAGGATGGCTGAAGGGTGGTTCAGTGCACAAGGACCCCACCATTTCGGGCTCTTGGGCAGGTTGATGGACACATTTTCAGCCTCACTATTGTGAACAGGCGGTTTCTTCATTTCAAACCCGTGACTTCCATATCAAGTGGAGTAATCTTAGCATTGAGCCAAGGCTCACCCTCCTATTACAAATATCTGAACTTGAATGAGATTCATGCCAAAAATATTAAAGTTCAAGTGAATTAGTCCCCTATCCCATGTCTAGGAACACCAAAAATATGCCTTAGCAAAATAAAGCAATGTCCTTATCGCTAAAAAAGATCCCGGTTTGCACGGTGTTGAACATGCACAGAAAGCATAGAAGCCATTACGCATTTCAACATTTATATCCGGTGAAGTTAGAGCTGATACAAACATGCCAAAAAGGTGAAGGGGGAACCACCTAACTGGGCGGCCAGTTTTTATTATTCCTGATTTTGCCATTGCAATACTTTCCAGAGAACCCCCAAGTGCAGCCAGATGTTCTTCACCAATTGTTGTTATGACTGAAGCAGCAAGTTCAGAACTAGAGATAACGTTTGTTGCATCCCTTGCGCCGCCCAAACCAGCCTAAACAACCAGGAAATAGTCCCATAAGTTTGGTTAGTCCAATCTACCAATCTTTATATGGGGTGACACTACGTGTTTGGATCTTTCAATTGCACTGCATATACAGATGCCAACTACTGTTGGAGAGTTTATGCAATTTGAGAGAAGCACCACAAAGCAACCAACCGGGACTTAAGAAACTATTAAAATATTGGATTAGAAGATCCATAGAGGGGGGAGATAGATCAAAAATAAAACTGCTTTGATAAGAGGTTGAGGGAAAGAAGATTAACCTCAATTATTGCAATATCAACGTTCTCTTCTGCAAATAGGCTAAAGGCTATAGCAGTGAAGACCTGTAAAGTTCAATGTAAACAACTGAGATCAAGATATAACAAATCGTCACTAATACCATGCTAGCGTGAAACTGGCCATTGGCCAACAATCACCATAGATCAACTCAGGTACAGAACACATGATCCAGTCTTCACTCCTCACTGGACATGGAGACATGATAAAAGAGGTATGACGCTTGGCAAAATTATGTCAGGAGACAGAATGTTATTTCCAACAGTGAATCCCAGACCAGAACTCCATCCAGCATTCACTAAAGAAATAGCATGACTGACAGCAAAATTATACAGTTGTATTTGGAAAAAATCCGAGAATGACAACCATTATCCCCTAAAACACCAATTTGCATATGCAGGCAAAAGATGTGGAGAAACCAAAAAATATCTACAGAACGGCAAGTATATGATACCAGAGAACATTTAATGGCAAAGAGAGGCTACATGAGAGGGCAGTAAATTAAATTAGCTAGAATCAACTAGGTACGTTGAACTAAGCTTTTCAAGGACCCAAATCTAACCGTCTTCTAGCTCAAGTAGATTAATCAGAAAGTTCAATGGCTTTCTTCATTCCATAGCCAATGTTACCTTTTTATGGTACTTTTCAAGAGTCAGTTTTGCAAAACAATCATGTGCAGAAGTAGATACCTCGAAATGACTAATACACTTTTTTTCAAGTTCCACTGCCTGGTCAATAGTCATTCTGACTCTTTGGAAAATGTCATTTATTGCCTTTGCTGACACCGGCTCACCTAATCTTCCCATTGACATACGTTCCCTGATGGTCCGAACATGTGGGCTGCTCAAAGAACATGAAGCATGCCGTCAAAAGGATTCAAGCTGGAAATGCATTGTCCATGAAACAGCTAAAGCCTAAAATGCTCATAGCCAACGATTTCAAGAACAATGACCTTACCTCGTATAGCAACCAACAGAATACCCCTCTGCCCTTAAAATGTTAGAAAGAAATGCAGCAGTTGATCCTTTCCCTTTGGTCCCAGCAATGTGAACAGACTATAAGAGATACAAGGTATATCAAATGCTTTTCAAAGCATAGTAATTGAAATCCAATGAGACATTTGAAGATACCAGTAAATTCATGCTAAAGAACAAACGCGAGCAACAAATTAAACCAAAAGACGAAATCTTTTTGTTTTTCACGCATTAAGTTGTGACTTAAATGAAACGCAATAAATATTCAGTTTGATGCCAATGAAACTGCACACATAGGCACGCACATAAGTATCCAGTTTGATACCAATTCAACTGAACACAACACAGAAAGAGACTTGCACACACGCACACACGTACATCAGAAAATAAGCTCTAACGAGTTATAAGCTCAAATCGGATAAACCTAACTTTACAAAGTTCAAAATACTGAGTCCATCCCTTTTCCAATATTATCTCCTACTACCAACAATTCGGCAATGTCATTCCACCACGCCATATGCTTGTCCACACCTCCTTTTTCACTAAATTTTTTTAATCTTTTGTCTCTGTGCACTTTTTAAGCGGTAAATGACAACTTGGAAAAGGCACTACCGAAGAATTCGTAGGGAAATCACGGAACAAACACAAGAAAATAATGTCGTATCTGAAAACTTATACTAACTTTGTTTATTCAGGTATTAATAAGATTAAAACCTCACTTCACCGAGTCTACAAATTTAACACAACTTGTACAGTCGAGTTAGCTCAGTGTCAAACTTTCTTTCCGGTTCTTTCACATTCCAGCAATTTCTCAGCAACCAACGGAACTTTAAAGCAAACAAACACATTGTATTAAGGACATTAAGAAAAACGCACCTTGAACTTGGATTGAGGGTTACCAAGTGATGCCATCAAACGATTCATCCTTCCGAGATCGAACCCATCATCGGAATCCGTTCCGGCGCCGGCAGGGACGCCGGTTTTCTCGTAGTTCTTGAGGTTGTTCAAGTATGCCATGAATTCGTTCAGTTGTGGGTCCTCCGAGGATGCGGAGAAGCCTCGGCAAAACCCACCTAGGATGTTCGAAAATCTAGTGGATGCCGGAACTAGGGTTCGTTTAAGGATGTCGCCGCCGGTGACTCTGAGAAATTTCATTTTCTTCCGCCAAAATCCAACCGTTGCCTTAGGTTTCCGGAAGTACATTCAATAGTACAGTTCTGAGCTACGTTACCTAGTCCTTGCAATTGCCTCCAGCTCCAGCTCCCGCTCCCAATTCTCTAGCTCTTAATATTTAATGTTTTATTTTTTATTTTTTTGGGTAGAACTAAATTAAGCGTTTTCAAGAACATTCTTATTAATCAATTATTCGTCCACATATCATTTTGTCCGTAAAAAATATATTAGCGAATAAACCTTTAAATTCTTAACAACAAAACAAAATGTGAGCACTTATGAAAATAAATGATACCTTGTGAATTGCTGATATGTCTCAATACATAACTGTAATACCCCGAAATTTTCTTTTCCTTATGCAAATTTAATATTTTTGATTAATTAAGTTTGTGGTCTTTTGTTCACGTTAAGAAAATGAATTGTGACTGTTTCTGAAATTTTCGGTTGAATGAAAGTGGTTTCATTCGAATCAAAACTTAATGATTATAAAGTTTTTAGTTCTGAAATATTTGGTCAAAGGCAAATAGTTTGGCTTCGAATAAAAATAATTTTCTGAAGTTTTAGTCGAATTTAAAAGGTTTTAGTCGACTAAAAGAGTGTTTCGGTCGACTAAAAGTGTTTCGGTCGACTAAAAAGTATTTAAATTGTGTAAAAATGGTTTTTTTGGAGTTTTAGTCGAAGTTAAAGGTTTTAGTCGACTAAAAGAGTGATTTCAGTCGACTAAAAGTTCGGTCGATGAACAGTGATTTTGAACAGTAACCATGAACAGTACTTTGTGAACAGTGTTTTTGGAAAGCTTCGACTAAAAGTGAGGTTTAGTCGACTTAAAGTGTTTGATTTGACTAAAAGTGGGTTTTAGTCGACTAAAAGTGAAAAAAAAAAAAAACAAAACAAAACAAAATTTTCATTCGACTCAAAGTGTGTTTCAGTCGACTCAAAGTGTGTTTCAGCCGACTCAAAGTGGTTCTTTCGAATGCAAACTTAAAATTTTTGTCCCTCTATATAAATAGTGTTCTATTTTTCATTTCTAGCCTTTTTGGAGGGGTTCTCTGTTTCTTTTCTTCTCCTTTGTACGAGAGAGAGAGAGAGAGAGAGAGAGAGAGAGGAAGAGGAAGAGAAAGAAAGAGATTGGAGAAGATGGCTTGAAAAATTTGGAAGCTCTAAGGAGGAGCTTAAGGATTTGCTTAAGGATTTGTGACTCTCAAGAGGCTTGATTAAGGTAAGGGTTTACTTCCAAAAATTTGAATCAGCGATGGACCAATCGCTCATGTGAGTCTTTAGTTTCTTTTTCGAAATCTGAACTTCTTCGAATTGAGTTAAGTGACGTTCTTTTCCTTTTGTTTTGACCATGGTTATGAATAACTCGTTGTCAATTATTTTGAAATCCGAGTCTCTTCCTATGGGGATAAATGATTCTTCATCTCGTTTTTGTTTTGAACTTTGTTAAGAATGACTTGTTGTCAATTCTATGATTTATGAAAAATCAAATTCCGTCCGATTTGTTTGACCTCAGAATATTGACGTATTGATATCGTCGTTTCAGTGATTTATGATCGTTATTATTTTCGTGAACTCCACTTATTGTTTGACGAGTTCGTTGTTTGATAATGTGATTTTGAAATTTCTGAATATGGTTTGATTTGTCCGATATTTGATAACGGTTATTTTGAGATTTTGTTTTGGTGACTTTATGAGCCATGTCACAGTGTATGTGACTTATTTCCGACTTACCCACGTGGATTGAAACGTGGGCTAGCTCAGGGGAGTTGAGCTAGAGATCGCGATCTTACTTTCCGAACCGACCTCATATGTCAGGAGTGACGTATGTGACCACTTTCTGAATGGCTCTCTAGTGTCTGTTTCGATACTATCTGTTTCCGAACTCAGATGTATTTTGATATTTGATATTTGGTCCGATACTGTCTATTTCCGAACTCTGATATATTCTGGCATTTGATATTCGGTCTGACATATCTAGTGTCTATTTCCGTACTCTGATATATTTTGGCATATGATATTCGGTCTGACATGTTTAGTGTCTATTTCTGTACTCTGATATAATTTGACATTTGAATTTGGTCTGACCTCAATTCAGTCGAAATTGATGTGCCTTTGAAATATTGTCTATTGAAACCTTTGTGTCTGTCTTTGTATTCAGAAGCGTTTTTGACATTCGAAATCTGGTTTGATTATCTGTTCCGTTAAAACAAATTTGGTGCTTCCGAAATTTCGTTTCTCTGTTATCTTTGGGTTCCGACTGATTGGTCCTTTGAGCGACCTTACTGGGCATTTGGCTCATTCCCTTATTGTTTTCCCTTTCAGGTATTTAGTAGGTGGGATTTCAGATTTGAAGGGCTAGCTGTGTGACCAAAGTTAGCTGCCTTATTTCAGAGTTAGTATTGACATTTAAGTGTATTTAATTAGGACAAGTTGGTATCGTTTAGGTTTCGTTTTGAAACTCTGTGTTGGAGTAAATTTTCGGATTGTATAAAGTTTTGGCCCCTATGACAGTTATTGATGTACTCTTGGGAGTTATTAGTGCATTCTCTGATCGACCGTTGGGAATATTTCTGATATTTTAAGGTTTTCTGATTTTCGTTTGGGGGACTTTCGATATTCTTTCGTTTGGGATTATAGTGTATGCTCTGATTTACCAATTTTAAGTCTTCTGATAATTATGGAATTTTATCTGATCTCTGTATTTCGGCATTAACGCTCCGTAAATAAATCAGGGGCGTTACAATAACTAACATCGCCAACACACGTAATGTGCCTACTATTAATAATAATATATATTAACCTAATCAATACAAATATAATTTAAATATAAAAAAATTGAATTATAAATGGAGACCGACAGGAAAGGAGCAGTGGGCTGAAAAGGAAGTTTTTACCGTAGTAACATGGAGTTCAGTTATTTATTAAATGCTAAACAAAATTCAAAATAACCTTAATTAACTTTATTTTAATTTGAAGTTCAAATAATTATAAAAAGGTATAGTTGAAGTTCCATAAAAATTTCAGTACACAGAGTGCTCTATATTATTGAAAGTTTGGACCTTTGTTTAGTCAAATACTCAAATTAAGGGGACAAAACTGCAACATCATGTACAATGTCACTCACTTTCTTAGAACCAAGGGGATTGGACAAGAGTTGAACTGCTATCATATCTAGGGGTGAGCACGGTTCGATTTGGCACGGTTTGGGGGTCAAACCGCAAGCCGAACCAATGAACCTCGATTCACAAATTCTTAAACCAAACTGAACCAAGATACATCGGTTTGAACGGTTCGGTTTGAACGGTTCAAATTGAACGGTTCGGATCGGTTTGATCGTAGTTTAAACGTTATTATGTTTTCAAGAAAAAAAACAATAACCAATAACAACTTTTCTTAAGATTAATTTATAACTTTTTTCGGCTACCGTATTTTTTGGATGCTCATAGTTTATGGGAATACTTGCTCTCTTTCCTACATTGTTTGGGCTTTCAACATGATTACTACTGGAATAGCATAACACCAATTTCAGAACTTACTTCTTAACAGTTGAGCAGGAAACTAGACCAAGAGGGTGTGCATCACAATGGAGTAAAAAAATACAGATAATTTCCTAAGTCTTATTAGGCTAGGTTTGACACTCTTTTTTTTGCTCTTTTTTTTCAGTTTTAAAAATTGAAAAAAAAAGGAGCGTTTGGTAACTATTTTTTTTTCAATTTAAAAAATCAGTTTTTAAATTGAAGAGTAAAAAAAAAAATTCCAAAAACTGGTTTTTTTTTTTTAGACCACCACCACCACCCTCCCACCGCCGGCAGCCACCTCCAACCGCTGGCGACCACTGCCGGCAGACATCGCCGACAGCCACCTCCAACCGCCGACCACCACTGTCGACCACCGCTACGCCCCACCACCGCCACCGCAAACCACCGAAAAAAAAATCAAAATAAAAAACGCAGGAATTACCCTTCAAATAGGCAACTCAGTTGTTGTGGAACTTATTACAAACGTGTGGCATGCAATAGAAATTGTCATATCTCAAAGCACAAACACAAAATACTAACAAAATTCACTTACACAATTCAATCAGTACAATTAAATGCCAGCTAAGTAGAAAGTGAATCAAGACACAGATAAAAAAGTAAAAGAGTGTGTGTGTGTGTGGCGCGCACTGAGAAGGGCATAAAACCTGATTTGAATCTTCTAAGGACTTAGCTTTCTTCATAAAGAATTGAATTAGCCTCTGGTACAAGTTTTGGCACTCGATTTACAGTATAATCAATCGAAACCCTGCATTCTTCGCCGCCTCTGAATTCGGAAAGAATCCCCAGCAACAACAATGTGCGTCCTTCCCCGACACCAGCGGCAGTAACACCGGAATCACCGATGCGTGGAACCCCCGCTGACAATTTTGGCACCTCAAACAATAGTACTAGTAAACCCTAGGGTACTCGTACAGATTATAACAGCGAATCTAAACGAGAATCGAGATCGAAGACCATAAAGAGAGAGGGAGAGTAAGCTTGCAAAAGACGTAGACCTACCGGATTTCAGGTTTGTATCAGAGTAGAAATAGATTACTCTGTGGAATCAGAAAATCTCGAGCAAGAGAGACGCAAGAGAAAAGTTGGAGAGAAAGGGGAGCGGGGGGTAGTAGAAAATCTGAAGAGAGGGAAAGAAAGAGTTAAGGAGTTTCCAATGTCTGTCCAAGTGAAAAAGTCAGAAAATAAAAGCGTCCTAATAGGCCTATGTTGTTGAGACGTTTTTTACTACGCGTCCCATTATCGTATTATTGCAACGCTTTTTAAAAAGCGTCCTTTATTGTGCGTTGTATTAACCTGTTTTTCTTGTAGTGTTTGACAAATACTAGGAGCATAGTATACTTTATAAATATATTTTGAAGACCCCTTTCCCTAGAACTGGAATTTTGTAGTTATCACCAAGTTTCACCGAAGAGCGAAAGGACTCATCTAGATCAGAAAAAACTTCCTTGTTTCCACTCAGGTGATTACTACGACCCGAGTCTAACAACCATTGACCATTATTACAACTACTTTCATCATTAGCCAGCAATAAGGTTTATGGACTATCATTATGTGCTACTCCAACGTGATTTTCTTTATTTTCTAATCTTCTAGCACGACACTCTCTATTATAACGGCCATACTTTTTACGGTTATGACACTGGACATGTGATTTGCATTCGGATTGATAGTGGCCATGTTTTTTGCCTTTATAACACTGAATATTTAATTTATCCTGAGAAGATTCATTAACTCGTGAAGAATGTGAACTCTTCACAAGCTGACTGAACAACTAAGATCTTGCTGGCTTTCTTCTCCATGAAGAATGTGAACTCTTCACAATGAAGAAAGAAAAGAGCAAAGGAGGTGCCTACAATTGTTGACTCAGTCAACAACACAAAACCAAGTTTAATTTCCTAACAATTGATGCTTCCACGCTAAGTATAAAAGGGTACTCGCGGGTATGAAGATCTGGTTACGCCAAAGAATAGCATGAAGAGGCCATCTCCCGCTCTTTTCTCTCTTAGGGTTTTCAATTCACTGAACAAGTGTGTGTGTGTGTGTATGTGTGGTGGGGGGTGGTGGAAACTGTAACGTTATGCATCCATTTTTGCCACGTTTCCGCTAGCCGTTGTATTTCGCCATTTCGATGTAGTAGCATATATGTACCTGAGGCAGGTATAAATTTTAGGATAAATTATACACAGTATTCTTCACTTTATCATAAATTATTCACGGCGTTTATTAAGTATTTTTATTATGCTAAGATATATATTTTTATTTTTCAGTTAACAGAATTAACGTAATCGATAAAAAGACGTTAATACCCTCATAAACAAATAAGTTTACCCAAACACCATCCCCATAGCAGTTGTACATATTTCTCACCGCACTGGATCAATTGCCGGTCACTTTCTCCGGTTAGTGGCGAAATCACTACCATGTGAACAAAAAATTATCGCGAAATTTACGGGCTTAACTAATGAAATGATATTGATATCATCAGTAGGTTCATCGCCGACGGCACCACCAACACAACTACATCATCACCACCACCCCACGGCTTCACCCAAATCACTGTCAGCGCCGGTCTCATCACAGCACCGCTGGCTCTAACATCGCCCACCAGGGCGAAGACAACAACCACCGCTGCAGCACCACCATCACCGGTCACCATCATATACCCAATCACAGCACCACTATCACCGGCCACAATCATATGCCCAATCACCCTCCGCGGCCTCTTTCCATTAGCCTCCTTATCATTGGCGCATCACCAACATCCTCCCCGTCGATCACCTGCACAACTCAAAAAATACACTTGCTATCAAACTCCCCCAAAAATCTTCTTCGCCTCGAGATCCACCGTCGTCGGTGGTCACCCATCGTCGCTGGTGGTGTCGATCAGCACTAATGGATGCAACTTGTTGCCGGCTTTCGTTGCCTTCGATGTCGGCAGTCACCAGGGTAGATCGTCCGTTCGTCAGTCGTCCAATTGGTCGATGCTCACCAGCAGTGGAGGACGCCATTACCCCCATTGATATGCTCTCTCTCTCTCTCTTTGTCCCTTATTCTACTCTTTCTGTTTCCCGTCCCCCTTTGTTTCTCTCTTTGCCTTGCTTTTTCTTTTTTTTTTCTTTATCTACCTCTTATCTCTCTAACTTTTTGTTTTCTCCATGAATTTCTATGTGTGTATGTGCATGTGTATGTGTGGGGGCAGCAGCTGGCCGTCAACAGCGATGGCAGGCATCAGTGGCGGCGGTAGTTAAGCTTTTTGTGATGAGAAAAAGGAAGGAAGACATAACGGGCATTTTTGGTGTATCGTAACAAGTCAACGTTGCCCTAATTTTTTCTCACGTTGCCTTCACAGAAATGGGTCTCATGGAACACAATGACAAACTATGGGGGTGGGGAGTAAAAAAAATCTTAATAGGCACCGTGTGTAAATTATGGCAAACATCAATAGTGCTATGTGTAATTTATCCTAAATTTTATAGGTAAAACATAAAAGAATTAAAAGAAAATGTAAAAATCCCAAATATCATTTCTTCTCATTATAACATAAGCTAAGGATAGATGCTTGTTTTCAATTAAGTTAAAAAGAAATAACTTTATTATTTATTAATAATAAAAACTGATTTATGATATATTGAGTAGTGGTTCTAAATTTAAGTAAAATAATTGCAAAAGAATACAATATGATGTGCATTTTCTTCTATCGAGGTTACAAGCATTGGGTAATAGATGCTAATCAGAAGCAATATCATGCTAACAACAAGATAAGATCGGCTGTTATTTAGTTTAAGTCTCAACAAAGTCATAACACATTTTTGCTATTATTTGTTATTTTTCAAGTTATACATCTTTGTGAAAATTTGCAAGCTTTCATTCGATTTGATGTTTATTCTGTCTAATAGGAGAATTCGAAGGGAGTTAATATCTAACAAGAGTTTAAATTCAATGTATAAACTTTGAAACTATTGGTGTTATGCTACCCCTTTTTAATTAGAGAGGAAAAAAAAGAAAAATATATGTAGGTAAAATCTGGTGTATTTTGTCGATTGTTAGTTTAGTACACTGAACGTAGCCCCTTAGTTACAATACAACACATCTAAACAAATTCAATAAAAAATAGATAGAATATGAAAAGATGACATTTAGCGCAGAACCAACATCAATCGATGCTATAGTGTCTCTCGTGAGTTAATATCTAACAATGGTCTACATATCAAAGGAGAGGTGACATACTTTATAAAAGACTGAGGCATTACTAGACACCGATAAGCCCCCCATTGCCCGCAAACTAATGGAGAAATAAAAAAATAGATAGAATATGAAAAAATGACATTTAGTGCAGAACCGAAGATAAACTTGTCTTTTGCATATTTGTATTATTGTTATTATCATATTTATGTAAGATAAACTCGTCTTTTATATATTTGTATTGATACATAAGAATGTAAACACTATATGAATAAATCCAACATTTATGGGCATTAAAATTAATAAGACGGAGGGAGTAATTCTTCTTCCAATTGATATTCTAAAATTTGACTTGTAAACTTGTTTCTTTAATTTCATTGTGACTGAATGGGGTGGTAGATTTTTTGTTCATGCATTTTATGAAAGAAAAAATAAAAGGTTTTAGTGTTGCTAACATCAATGACTCGCATTTTTTGCATGTTATATCTTCTCTTATTCTTATTTTCTTTGGAATCAAACTTTCACCAAATTTTATTTTTTTTGAAAAAGTTAATGTTGATATCGCTTGTAGCATGAGCGAAGAATCCAAAAACAAAGATAGCATTGTTGATTTCGTTTGCTTGTTTCTAAAACCATGAAAATATATATATATTTATTTTGTGGAAAGGATGAAAACAAGCATGGGCCTTACCCTTTCCCAATGTCATAAAAAAAAAGGATAAATTCCAAAGAAAATGCATATATATTGTTTTCCATCCATTTTTCAACCCTAATTTTGTTGAAAAGAGTTTGGGAGGATTTCAAGAAGGGGTAACACTCATGATTATGAGGATTTAAGTGAAAATGCTTTTCTTTTTAGGCATACGTTTTAAGTTAAAACCAATGATATTATTTTTTTTTTTATTCAGGTAGCGTTTGAAACCATTTTTTCGTTTTTAATTTTTTGTTAAGCTTTAAAAGCGGAAAATGATATCGATGTTTAACAGACAATTTTTGTTTTTTTTTTCCTTCAGTTTTATAAACCAATTTTCACTTTTCAACATGGAGCTATTTTTTAAAACTTCTTTTTCGAGTTTTCAAATTTTTTTTTTTTAAAATCTATCTTTCAACTTTGGTTGGAAAGCAATTCTTCCTTTCAATCTTCATCACCAACACCTATCAGCGCCAAATACCAAAACTGCCAACCACCCGTAGTCACTGATTGTCGATCTGTCACCACCACCTCCACTGATGTTGTCTAACACCCTTGAACACCTAACCCTCCACACTAACCCTCCACACTGCTAATCACCATGTCCACAGGCCAACACCACCACCACATTCGTACCCATCACCACCACCATAAATATTGTCGCCGTCGTCGTTACCATCCAACACCACCACTCCTAACCACATGACATCACCACTACCCGAAAAACCAACACAAATCGTAACCACCATAACCACAACTACAACCACAAACATAACAACCATATCATCCTTATCACCATATCTCTAACCACCTCCTATCACACTATAACCGCCATCATACGCTGGACGACCACCACCTGTCCATTAACGATAACCACCATTTTGCGGAGCCAAAATATAAAAAAAGTTAAAGATTTTTAGTTCTTCTCTGAACTCACACATCTATGCCAGATGTGCACGAAAATGGCATTTCGACGATCGTTGCAAGGACGGAGACGACAGGTGGTCACACCGTGATGGTGGTAGGTGGGCACGAGCGGTGATGGCATCATGGCTAATGAGTGGTTGTTGGTGGCAATCTGTGTGTGAGGCTAACAAGGGATATATCAACCATGAAGAGAAAAAGAAAAGAAGTGAAAACTGATTTTGACAATATTTTGTATCAAACAATCACGAGTTTTCGCCCAAACTTTGTCAAAAACACTCTTAGTTTAGAGAGAGAGAGAGCAGGTGCCCGAGAAGTTCTTTCAACATTTCATTATTCATGACTTAGATAGTTGCTTTGAAATTTGAGATGGTACCGATAGTACTAGTATCAGTACGTACCAATATACAAAAAAAAAAACCAGTACATTTTTCGGTACGATACTTCTAACTATGGGTAAGAGTATAATTTGTAATGTAATGGTTTATAGTGTTTGGACAAAAAGGTAAATTCGACGTTTTTTGAAGTGTTTGTTAAAACAATGTGTAGATGTTGAAACATGTGGTAAAACTACTTCAAAGTACTAATTATTTTGACAAATAATATATCTGGGATAGCAATAAGAGTAGCCTCTAGATTTGGACTTTGAAGATAGTAAACAAACACAACTATTTTTCTCTAAAAACGTGAAAATAAAAAATAACAAAAAGGCGAACCAAACATAATCAGTTGCCTTGTATAGGACAAAATGGACCTCAATTTAACATTTTGCTAACACTAAAAGCGTTAGACATCACCGGTTGTCCAAGCCTTTTAATTAAGAGTCAAACTCAAACACAACCGGTGAAAGAAAATATTGGTGCAAAGGGCAGTGAAGCCCTAGTGAAGTTACAATATAAGATAACAATAGACAATTCAGTTTTTAAAGTCAAATTGGATGAAAGTCCTAGTTGTAGTTTTGTCGAATTTAAGTCCTCGAAAAACTATTGAAAAGATGGGTCTTTTTTACTAGAAACTAGTTGAGTCGACGAGCTATGCACGTGAAAATCAATGTTTTAGAAGGTTCATAGTCCGTAAAGTTAGTATGCATCACAATGAAAATCAAGTAAGGAATTAATAGATGTTACATATGCAATTCAACATATTAGTTGCGCAGCAACTGACATATGAAAATATAGACACAAATCAAAATATTTGGTCGCGAAACGCATTTTCATAAACATGGCATAAGCATGATGATTATCTTTTACAACCAAGTGTATAACGTTAAAGACCAAAAATAAGTCGATGCAACAATCTAACAAGGCATAAAACAACCACCTTCTGAGATCAAGGGCTAAAATTTCTCTTTCTAAGCCTAGTGGTCAAAGTTTTTCGATAACCCCTCCCTTGTTTTATCGGTCCGTTAAAAAAATATTTCATCTATATTAGAGATAAAATATTTACATTCATGCAGCACTAATGTAGCTAGCGTATTAGACGTCTTGTTAATACCAAAGTTTTATATCTATTAAAGATATAGAGAGTTGTATTTTCCAAATGCTAACTTAGGTTAAATGAGTCATTGACATATAACTTCAGCGTGTATCCTTAAAAAGGTATTGTGTAGTAATTTTTCAACAACAATGATTAAAATATAACTTTGTAGGCTATTCTCGGTGGCCATGGCTATTTTTGGGTGACTATGAATATGTTTCTTCAAATTTTTTTTTAATTCACAAATGATTTTATCTTATTTAATCTTATTTTTAGCTTTTAGCAATGATTTTCCTTCACTTCTTTTTTTGGTTAAACCTCTGAGACGTAATTTATAGAAGAGAAAAAATGACCTCATCATATATGAGAATAGAATATTCAAACCGCACGCATACTCAAATAAAGTTTACAGGTTCACAAATTTGGAAGAATATCCTAATAAATTTATTCCGGAGGAGTTAGGATTGTTCGCTTCCCAGTCGATAACTCTAATATAGTACATGAGATGTTTTCAAAGTTATTAACGACTTAAACATGAGACTTATCAATTATACTGGCTATCAGTAACACCGAATAAAATGTCCGATCCTGAAAAGTAAAGTTTTGGCTCTCACTATTTTATCTAGACCATTTTTTTCGGGTAAATTATCTATAAAATCTTAGTGCTGGTAATATTTTGATGCCTACATTGAAAGCTGACACCTAGAATAAACCCTAGAGTTATCAAGCCTCATCTTAAAAAAAAGTCAAGTGTGTAAAGAGCATAAGAGATTAAGAAGTTTTAACTCTATAGAGCCCGAACCTACATAAACTCACATATCAAAATTTGTTTCGAACTTACAGAAGTAGAAGGATATCAATTAGCCTTTGTTATACGGAATATTTAGCAATCAAGGGTTAGAACATAAAATAATTTACCTCTAAACAAACTTTGAACAACATGCATAGATGTTAATCATCTGGTCACTTGACAATATGGAGACGAAGAGTCACAAAATTTGAATTATTGAAGATGTATGAAGGTGTATAATTGATTTGCAGTAAGAGGAAAAACGAATGGGCTTTGAGATAGGTTGGCAGTTACTGATGTGGTAACATTTAAAATACATTAATGTAGTTTGTAAAAGTGTATAAGGGCATTTTTGTCCAAGAAATAAAATCCATACATCCACTAAAGACACACGTACACATACCTCCCATATATTATCAGGTCTTAGCCAAACGCAAGAAAGTGAAAGACACTAAAAATATCCAATTTTTTACCTTTCCTTTTTGATTGAAGTGTATTAACAAAATATCATTGCCAAGATAAAAGCATATTCAATTATCAGTTAAAAATTTACAAAAGTGGGATTTATCTATGGAAAGCAAAACCCATTATTAACTAATGTTCATTTAAAAAAAATTGCTGAAATTATTACATGAGTTGTTATGCTCATTAAGGTCTTTCATAACCTAATCTATACCAAGCATCAAGTTATATATGACATAAAAAAAATACATTCATGTACTAATTGCTATTACTTTTGTAAGTGTGAAAGTCTTAGCTAAATGCAAGAAAGTGAAAGAGACTAAAAATGCCCAATTTTTTACCTTTTCTTTTTTGAAGTGTATTAGCAAAATATTATTGCTAACATAAAAGGCAGATTCAATTATCAGTTAAAAAGTACAAAAGTCGGATTTGTCTATCGAAAAGCAAAAACCATGATTAACTAATGGTCATTTAAAAAAAGAAAATTGTTGAAATTATTACGTAAGATGTTATGCTCATCAAGGTCTTTCATAACCTAATCTATACCAAGCATAAAGCTATAGATGACATGAAAAATACATTAACGTATTAATTGCAATATTTATAAGTGTGAAAAAGTGGAGTTATTAAAAGAATCTAGATTTTAGGTATATTAATTGCATTTGAATGGCAATTGAGTGATTCATAGATATGCAAAGGGTATTTTTGTCCAAAAAATAATTTAAACATATCCACACTTTTTTAAGTACTAGTACTATGCACGTGCGATGCACGTGAACCTTAACACGTGACAAATCAAGATTATAGTATAAAAAGTTATAACCCTGTGTATTATGTAGATTACGACAATCAAATTTCTATGATTCAAATATACATGTTAATTTAATTGAAGTCAAAGCGGCAGGTTAAATCAATATGTATATGCATGATGATTGTTCTAAAAAAAAAGTTATGAATCCATCTAAAAAATGTTAATTGTCTCACAACCACCGCGCACAACTTCTATAGAACGTAGGTGTACCTCAATTTTATGTTAATGGTGGCCGGCCTCCATATGATAGTCTTACCCACCACTTTTTTGAAGTAGAAATAATTATAATTTTATACCGTTGCGTAATCTAAACTAAAAGGCATTTAACAATTAATAAAATAATATTTATCTTTATACCAGCATCTATATAATCATAATTTTTCGACTTTAGCTTTCAATCACTTTTTATTTGTTTTTGACATTTATATAATTGTGTAGTCCAACTTGATAAGCATAATGGTTATCATGAATGTATCATAGTTGTTCTTCGTCACCTTATTTTATAAAATAGTATTCGTATTTGATTTGAAAAAGATATTCTTATAAGTTTAGTATCTAATGCATTTACTTGCTAGATGCAGTGAAATGTTAGTAATTTCGAACCCATAAAACATAAAAATGTCTATCAATTTGCAAATACACGAATACTTTTTAAAATTAATATTGTTATTAGGATTTTCCTTATTGAATAAAAAAGAATTATGTTATGTAGACGAAACAACAACTATGCTATCAATAGCTTACAATCTCATTAGTGTAATCTTTTGTCACCTGAAATTAATTTAATTCATTTTGTTCTCTTTCAGATAACATTTTATTATTTTAAGTTAAATTTTGATTGCAAATACGTAAAACCGTCCATTCATCTAGTATCCAATTAGACATTGTCTAAACGGGTAATGATAGTATATTAGATATAAATAAGATGTGAAGTCATAATAACTTACATAATCATAAGCAGATTGTGCTATTTGTTTGTAACAAAGACTGAATATGCTTGGCAAGTGTTCATTTACATATTGTGGAATACCTAAGTAAAAGTAATGATAGTCATCTCTATTAATCTTTATTTGTAAGATTCAGATTTTAGAGAAGCAGGAGAGGTGGAGTCACCATTAGGCAGCTAGAAGGTTGTGCCGATACAAAATACAAAATTGATGTGAAATAAGTAATTTCAAGATTTTATTAGCCACAACAAAAAATAAATAAGAAGACGGTGAGAGTATCCATAACAATCAAAGGCAGAGAAAGGAAGTTAAGGCCCTGTTTGACACAGCTTTTTTTTTTCCAGTTTTAAGTTTTAGAAATTGGAAAAAAAAGTTGTGTTTGGTAACCATTTTTTTTTCTTCTTCGGTTTAAAAAATCAGTTTTTAAACTGAAGAAGACAAAAAAAACTCTAAAAATTAGTTTTTAATTTTTTTTTTCAGTTTTGGTTTTTTTTTAGACTACCACCACCACCCTCCCACCTCCGGCCACCACCACCTGCGGTTGCCAGCGGCCAACTCTGGCCACCACAGCCAGCGAAAACCTCCGGCAGCCACCAGCCACCATCAGCTACCGCCACCGCAAACCACCACAAAAAAAAACTCAAAATAAAAACTGGGTTATCAAACAGCCACTTGTTTTTGTAAAAAAAAAAATTAAGCTGCTCTTTAATTTTTTTTGTTTTGGAAATTGAAAACAAAAAAAAAAATGTTGTCAAACAAAGCCTTAAGTTGCTCAATATTTTAAAGTGTGCTTAGAAAATTATTAACGTTTGCATGACCAAACCTATGTCATATAATTAACAGACACACATATATATATCTACACAAATATAATATCAGATCTTAGAGCCGGGAATAAAAAAGCTGAAAGAAAATATTAATTATTGTTCGTTTGTAATTTTAGTTTTATGTGTTCATTTTCATCATTTTCAAATTCAGTTAGGGAAATATGGTTGTGTACTTATATGATTTTGACAAATTCTTTTTAGTTAGTTTTCTCTGACAATAGGTGAGAGGCAGCCGAAAAAGGTAGGTATTTTCACATTTTCGTATTTTTAGGGTAAGATTTTTTAACAACATAACAAAAAATGGTAAACGTACATGATGAAAAAAATCTTTGTGGTCAAAGTTAATTGTTCTACTTATGTCATGAGATGTGCATGTCCTAATCTTTATAAAGCATTAAGTTGTGAATGAGAATGGAGATACTTCATTTTATTAATCATAAGTTTTATGAAAAATGAAAAAGATAGTCATGTACTAATTGTAGCATTTATGAGTAGTTGAACAATTGGACTTGTTAAAAGAATCTAGATTATGGGTATCTTAATTGTGTGGTAAGGTAGTAATTTTTAGACATAAGAAGGGTATTGTGGTCCAAAAAATAATTTTCAAGGATTCACACTTTTATATGTAGTATAGACTATATATATGATTATGGGTGAGCAACAAACCGATAAAATCGATCCGAACCGTTCAAACCGTTGGAACCGAACCGATCGAATCTGTATCGTTGATGAGCTTGAATGGTTTGGTTTGAGATTTTCAAACCGAGGCCGGTTTGGTTCGGTTCACGGTTTAGGATTTCCAAACCGGCACTAAACCGAACCGAACCGAGGGTTACATTATTATAAATAAATAAATAAATAAATATATATATATATATATATATATATATATATATATATATATATATATATATATATATATACCTTACCCTTATTAGCTAATAATCAGAATAGAATAAAACATGCTCACCATAAATTAGCATTCTCTTATAATTCTACCCTTCCAAAGTCATTACTCACTATATATTGCATCATTTACACTATGACTCCTGTAATGTAAACATGGAACTAATAGGCTAGTTATATCTAATATTACAGTAGAGTCAAGAATGATAAAATACGAGTCATGCCTACTTAAATGAAAACTTTAGAGAAGTGCAGATTTGTTAGATATTCGTTTGACAAATTTATTTTTTTTGTTTTCAATTTTTAAAGAGCAGTTTTTAAAGAGCAGCTTAATTTTGTTTTTTTTTTTTTACAAAAACAAGTGGGTGTTTGATAACCCTTTTTTTTTTTTTTTTTTTTTGGTAACCCTTTTTCTATGTACACCTATTTATCAATTTTCATAGCCATACTACATATATTTGGTTACTTGGCCTAAAATTTTGAATACAAATACACAATTTATTGGTCATTTATTCAAATATCCCTGCATGATCTTTATTTCTGGAAGAAAATTGGATAAGAAGAAAACTGGCTAAATGTATTTCCTCAGGCGCACGCTTGCTATGATATATGTTCTTCAATCACATGTTGAGAAAATGGGGAAGGTTCAAGATGTTTCATATGAGATCCTGAATGTTCTTTCAACATGTGGGTGTTTTCTTCTGACTCAGTTTATCGCTTTAAGTTCCCTCTGGACGATTCTTTGTTTGATATGTAGTTTGTTGTTTTTGCAGTATGAGGAAGCGCCAGTCTGTTATATGCCATTATCCAGATGGAAGGCATGTATTGTATTGCAAAGTAGAGCTTTATGAGAACTCTCATGTAGATCAGAACTTAAATTGCTTTAAGGTATATATTAACACGTGGACAAGACTTATCACTTGCAGGGTCCTGATACCGTTATCTACGAAAGGCTTACTGGTGGAAACAATGACTTAAGAAACATAACCAAGGAGCACATGGAACAATAAGGAGCTGCTGGATTGCGAACTCTAAGTTCGAATACGTACGAAAGTTGGAACGAGAAATTCATTCAGGCAAAATCTTCCCTTCGAGATCGTGAGAAGAAAGTAGATGAGGTATTTGTGGGGGTTGAACTAGATTATCTTTATTTGTTTACTTTTTCCCTTGAATTTGCATGTTTATGGGAGCCTTAACATCAATAATTGGAGCGTTGCAATGTTATTTTTATCTTATCTTCTTTCATGAATGTGTTTTGAGTGACTTAACTGGAAAAGCACCAAATTTTGCTTAACTGCTCGGGTGGAAGAATACAGTATCACATCGTATTTCCTCGTACTCTGTTTCTGAAGGTGTAATTGTGATCTCTATTACATTCTGTCGATAATGAATCTTTCAAATGAATATTTGCTTGCATGTCTTCGTTTCAGATTGCAAACTTTCTCTTATTAGTTGCACAATAGTCTGCATTTGAAGCAACAACTTGGTGGAAAGTTTGTAAAATGCTTCATTTCGGACTTTTGAGCGTATTGAAGTTTTCTTAGCTATTGAGAATTAGCGTTTGGAAGAGAAAGTAGAAGATGAGAGGGTAAGGGTGGGGGTAGGGGGTGGGATTGTTATTGTTTGTTAGTGGACGTTATGTAGTACGTGAAACTCCCTGCACTTAGAATTTTCTGAACATTCGTCGTTTGTATTATCTATTTGCTGGGATTCCAGCTCAGTGCATAAGTGCACCCTAACATCTATGCCAGCTTTCTTTATGTGGGGTTTCCATTACCTAAAAACATCTGGAACTTACAGGTTGCGGAACTCATCGAAAGAGATCTTACTCTGAAGACAAGCTTCAAGAAGGAGTACCATCATGCATAGAAACTCTATCAAGAGCTGGAATCAAGATCTGGGTGTTGACGGGGGGACAAGATGGAAAGAGCTATAAATATAGCTTAGCTTATGGTCAGTGAGTCTATGAAGATATTTGGTGCTACCATACGCTTTTTTGTTTTCTACTTTTACATAATTGTGTTTAATCATCCGAACCCTGAACTATCTTCCCTTTAACTTCTTTCAGCATTGCGTGACATGATATGTACCACAGGATTAATTCTAGTACATTGGGGTATTGAATTTGGTTTGAGGCTAAATGTATTTCCTTGTGAATCACATGTTGAGAAAATAGCTATGTCCAGCGTTATCATTGGAACAATGTTTCCTTACGCAAGTAGATCTTTGGACTTGCCCAATTGTTTCTATGATAGTCGATAATATTTGTATTGATATGCGCTTATCATTTGTTGATCTCATAATTGTATGAGTTGTATATTTTACAAGTAAATAACGTCTTTCTTTGATATTACGGTTATAAGTTCTTGTGATTTGAAATTGGTTTACTACAAGCTCATTTGTTGAATATTAGAAGTTGTAACAGAATAATATTACATTATATTTTTTTTTCAAAAAAGGAATTATCTTGGGACGCTAAAAAGCGTCCCAATAGGGTCTGATGTGGTGCACTTTATAGGACGCTCACCTTGCGCCTTGTTAGGCCTTACCCTTGTTGAGTCGCTTTTGTGCGTCGTAATAACTTATTGTGACGGCGTCTAATGGGGCGACGTTATGACGCTATTCAAAGCGTCCTTATGTCAAAAGCGTCCTTATACAATACTTGTAAGGACGCTAGGAGGCGTCCTAACATCTTGATTTTGTTGTAGTGAAAATATGTTAAGTGTGGGACAGCTAGCAGAAAAAAGGGCTATGATTTGTGTTTTAACAAGCACGAATGCACTCTGAGTGATACAAAAGAAGGGCACGATATTGAAGACAAAGATGTCAACCAACCGTTTATTTTCGACGAATATTAATTATGGTAATTCTTCTTACTGTAATTATGTGATTATCGATAATAATTGGTTATGACATATGCGCCTTGGGCATTTGAATTTTGGAAGCATCAAGTTCCTTGCAAATGAGGAATGAGTTTTAGGCTTGCCAACTATTTAAGTTCCTGATCAAGTTTGTAAGCCCTGTGTTATGGGAAAGAAGCATAGAAATCTATTTCCTACAAGGCATGCATGCATGCAAAAGTCTACTTGAACTTGTGCATTCCGACTTATGCTATGTGGAAGTTCCATCTAATGGAGGTAACAAATACTTTATTAATTACTTTCATTGATGATTTCAGTAGAGGGGCATGGATCTATTTTTTGAACAAAAATCCGATGCATGTGAAGTACTCAATAATTTTGTCGCATATATATGTTGAAAAACAAAGCGGTTATTCTCTCAAAACTTTGAAAACTGATAGGGGAACTGAATATATGGTTTGCGATGATTACTTGAGAAAGCATGGAATTAAGCATCAATTGACGGCCAGGTATACTCCTTTGCAAAATGGAGTGGCATAAAAAAAAAACATAACTATTATGGATATGGTGAGAAGAATGATGCATTGTAAGAAATTACCTAAAAGTTTTTGGGCGGAGGCCGTGGCATGTGCAATTTATATTTTGAACAGGTGCCATGTTAGAAGTATTCATGATAAAACTCCACAAGAAAGCATGGAGTGGACAAATGCCTAATATTAGTCATCTAAGGGTGTTTGGTTGTATTGCCTATTCACATGTACCTGATCAGCTGAGAAAGAAGCTTGATGGCAAGGCTGAAAAATGCATCTTTAATTTATTGATAATAGTTTGGAAACAAAGGGTTACAAGCTATATAACCCAAAGATTAAAAAGATAATTATTAGTCGGGATGTTACTTTTGACGAAGATGGAGTATGTGATTGGTCAGAAGAAGAAAAGAGATTGTTGCCAGCACCGATATTCATAAACAATGAAGTAGAAACAATTAATCAAATGGGTGAGCCGTCTTCTCCTCCAGTTCCTGAAGAGTCATCTCCTGTTGTTCCTGAAGAGTCATCTCTGCCTGATGATCGTTGGATTAAAGCAATGAATGAAGAAATTCATGCCATTGAGAATAACAATAAATGGGAGTTAACTACTCTACCAAAAGGAAAGAAGCCAATTGGAGTCAAGTGGGTGTACAAAACAAAGTACAAGCCCAATGGTGAAGTGGAACGCTATAAAGCAAGGTTAGTGGCAAAATGATACAAGAAAAGCCAGGTATTGATTACTTTGATGTATTTGATCCTGTTGTTAGATTGGATTCGGTTCGTTTAATCATTTCTCTAGCTGCTCAAAATCACTGAAAAATACATCAAATGGATGTCAAGTCTGTATTCCTAAATGGTATACTTGAAGAAGAAATTTATGTTGAGCAACCACTAGGTTATGATTGCACCACAAAATAAAAAAAAGATTGCACCAAAAAAAAAACCACTAGGTTATAAGAAGAAAGGAGAAGAAGATAAAGTTTATTGGTTAAAAAAGGCTTTATATGGTTTGAAACAAGCACCGAGGGCGTGGTATACTCGTATTGACACCTATTTTCTTGATCATGGTTTTCATAAGTGTCCATATGAGCATACTTTGTATGTCAAAACCAATAAGGATGGAGACATTGCCATTGTTTGCCTTTATGTGGATGATTTAATCTTCACCAGCAACAATTTAAAGTTTTTGTCAGAATTCAGGGAGGATATGATTGCTCAATTTGAGATGACAGATATAGGTTTAATGTCTTACTTTCTTGGCACAGAGGTGAAGCAGACAAACAAAGGCATATTTATTTCACAAAAGAAATATGCAAGAGATATCTTGAAGAAATTTAAGATGGAAGCTTGCAATCCAATTCTAATACCAGTTGAAGATAAGTTAAAGCTCGTGAAAGATGGAAGTGGTGATTTGATTAATGCAACAAATTTTAGGAGACTTGTTGGAAGCTTAAGGTACTTAACAACAACTAGACCTGACATTGTCTATGGAGTTGAGATTGTAAGCAGATTTATGAATTCACCACAACAGTCTCATTAGCAAGTTGCATTTAAGATACGTTAAAAGTACACTTGATGATGATATATTTTACTTTAGTGCTAATAACATGGAGCTAGTTGGATATACCGATAGTGATTGGGCCGGTGACACTAAAAAATGAAAAAGCACTTAAGGTAATGTATTTTATCTTTGTTCGAGAGTAATTTCTTGGTCTTCAAAGAAACATCAAGTAGTGACTCTTTCAACAACGGAAGCGGAGTACATAGCAGCAACAAGTTGTGCTACTCAAGCAGTTTGGTTGCGGAGAATGCTCAGTGAACTACAACATCAACAAAATGGTTATACGAGAATTTTCCGTGATAACAAGTCAGCAATTGCCTTAACAAAGAATCCGATATTTCATGGTTGCAACAAGCATATTGATATTAAACATCACTACATCCGAGACTTGGTGAAAGACAAAGAGATCATGATTGAGTATTGTGCATCAGAAAATTAAATTGTAGATATCTTTACGAAGCCGCTTAAAGCTGATTTATTTTTCAAGTCGAAAAAAATGGTCGAAGTGATCAAACCATGTTTAAGGGAGGATGTTAGGAAATTAAACTTGGTTTTATGTTGTTGACTGAGTCAACAATTGTAGGCACCTCCTTTTCTCTTTTCTTCCTTCACCGTGAAGAGTTCACATTCTTTATGGAGAAGAAAGCCATCCTTCATGGAGAAGAAAGCCAGCAAGATCTTAGCTGTTTAGTCAGCTTGTAGTCACCGCCTCTCCCTTGGCCACCGCCTCTTCTTTCCTATATAAAGGGACTTGGGCCCAGGCATTTGTAACGAGTGAATTTGAAACGAAAAGGCTCCTACGAGCTGAGTTAGAGACAAGGTTCTTGTACTTTGTGTGTTAATAAATAATATATTGAGTGTTGGATTTTGGGTTATTAAAATTCGTTTGTTCTTGAGGCAATTTATTTTTGATTGCCAACATCAATGTATTGAAACTCGTCTTTGTTTCGTAAAGCTTGCCATAGAAGCTGAGCTTGGGGTTTTGAGAAAGAGGAATGTTGAACTCGAAGAGCAGATGATTGGTAAAAAAGTTGTAAGTGAAGGAGAGAAGGGGATGGAAGTTGAAGTTGATTTTACTGGGGAAAAGGATGAGGCAGATAGGGTTTTTGAACTGATGGTTGAGAACAAGGTTTTGGAATACGAGAAGAAAAAGGCTGAGAGCGAGGTTGAGGTTTGGAAAGCTAAGTGTAAAGAGCTGGAGTCACGGTTGATAGAGTCGGAGGAAATACCTGATTCTGATGGTGCGAGACCTGATTCTGTTGGTCTCGTTGAGCCATATACTACCACGCTTCAAATGCCTACTCTCGAGATTCAAGGAAATAAAGTGGCTTCTGTTTCAAGCGGTTGTGCGCTAAGAGGTACTCTACCCAAAACTGATACTGCTTCTGACAATAGTTTGAAGAGGACTCTTGTAGAACTGAGCGATAAGGAGGATATGGGTGGCTACAAAGGGAGTTCCCCGTTTACTTCGACCCCTAAAAGAAAAAGAGCGTCCAATATCGTTAATACTGATAGTGAGAGCGATGATGATAATGCTCCAATTTGTAAGTTCAAGAACAAGCACCTTCAGGATTCAAATGCAGATGCTTGTTTAAGTAACTGTCCAGTGACTGCTGTTTCTGGGGATGAAGTCAGGAAAAGTACTGTATCCAGGAGGCTCCTCAGTACGTTGAGAAAAGTGGAAATTAAACATGAGCCAGAGAGATGCTCTCCTAACGTGGATGAAGATGATGGGCCTGAAAGCGAGGGCGAAAGCTTGGGTGGATTTATTGTTGATAGCTCTGATGTTTCTGACAGTGACGTTGATGAATTGGAAGATTTGTCAGATGACAATTCGGACTTCAACGACAGTGCAGTGAATGATGCTGTTTCTGGGGACGAAGGCAGGAAATTTGTATCGAGGAGGCACCTTATGACTAGGGGTGGCAATGGGAGGGTTGGGTTGGGTCAGAAACGGGTTGGGTCAGGAACGGGTCCAACAAGACTTGGGTTAAGGCGGGTTGGGTCAGGAACGGGTCCAACAGTGAGACCCGGCCCGACCCGTCTTTTTTTAATTTTATTTTGTTTCCTTCTCCCTTTTTTTCCCCTGTGCAATTGATACTGTTATCATGAAGAAGGTATTTCCATCCCATTATATTACAAATTAACAAAAAATTAATCAACACATATTGCAAACTAAAACTACTAAAAGGGAAAACATTACCTTTTACATAGTTAAAGTTTCATGAAACCCAAAACACATGACAATCTTTACATTTGTAGCCAACCACACAACTACGTATCTCAATGAATCTGCATGGCCACTGCAGAGAAGAGAGTCAAATGCTGATGAGACCAATCAAAGCAAACTATGGTATTATATATGCCGGAGAAGAAGAAATCTGAGCAGGAAAAATGTCTCCCAAACAACACAACATATATAAATAGTCCAAGAAAAAAATAAAAGAGCTAAACCCAACTAATCCCTATCTGAATCCTATCAACTTATTCAAATGCTTCCATCCGTTCCCCTGTCTAGTCATCCTATCAACTTATTCAAATGCTTCCATCCGTTCCCCTGTCTAGTCATCAGAACCCTGAAGGATACTCGCAAGTGCCAAATCCTGCAAAGACAAGAAGAAAAACCGTCCAAACTTAGTCCAAGATGAAGCAGCTAAAGGAATTTGAAATGAACAATTCAGTGCTCGCAAATAGAACCTCCATGGCCACTGATAAAGCAGATGTATCTCAATGAATCTCATAGATGCTACTGAATTTCAATTGCTGAAAACATTTCTTTATATAATGCCAAGTTATCCAGTACTAGGGTCATTATAGTACATTTGCTGCTAGTATCAACGTTTAACAATTAACATGCTCCGTTTGCTTTCCGGAGATTAACAATGCACAGGGTGGCTATAATCAATGAACTTAGTTTTTTTAACAATGCACAGGGTGGCTATAATCAACACCAAAACACATCAACTAGACCTTAGGCTAGCATAAGTTATGGAACCTGCCTGTGTGTGTAACTTTCCTAATTATCCTAGATAAACAGACTTCAACCTGTTGTATTTATGATGTCTAACGTGCTTCAGACACGATTTCTTGACAATTTGCAAAAAGTTATGTGATGAAGGTATTTCAAGTCACATATCAATTGCATTCAGTTTAGTGTAATTTAGGAGTAGATTATAAAAATTCCACACTCCTGACTTTGTTGTTCCGTGAGCTTCTTCGAAGTCCAAAGTATCCTCGGATGTAGTCGACATTCTTTCAAAAAAAAGATTTAATTACTTGCATGATTTATGTATTATACAGCGGGGGTATAATTACTGTGACGCATTCAGGTTTAAATTTTGCTGCAAAGCCGTAAGCATTCGTGTGTCTACATGCATCTATATGTAACTGAAGAGACGTGCATGATTCATGTATTATACAGATATATATATATATATATATATATATATATATATATATATATGTAGAGACATAATCAAATGGACATCTTCGATCTCCCAATTTGAAATTGCGAAGTACTCCAACTTCTTTCCCTTTCTGTGAATCCATGTCTCTCTCTCTCTATCTCATATACAATGTCAATTCTCCTTGCGCTATGATTTTCGTATATATTAACGAAACTTTCTGGGCAGAAGAAAGAAAGTTATTCCTATCACCTTGAGAACCGATGTTATTTTTAGACTTTAAAAGATACAGGCCTCACCTTTACAAATATTGGGTCAAAGTTAACGGACAAAAAATGCATTTTGCCCCAACGATATTTTCATCTAAGATCTAATTCATCACATACTCTTACAGGGGCAGTATGCTGGCCGAGTTTCTTACTGATGGAGACCCACTCGGCGATCTGAAGAAATCTGTGGAGGAGTTGAAACAGTATAATTCCAAGGGGGTTGAACTGTGCAGAACACTGGCAACTCACTACTCTAAGCAACTGTTTGAAATCTACAAGAACAAAGAGGATCCCCTTTTTCTCCCTTCATGAGAGGGTGCTGCTTTGGATGCTGTTGGTGTTCCATTCGCTGGGAGGTATCGAAATATTGCTCCTAGAATATTATGAGCTTGTATATATATTGTTGTAAATGCTAGTGTCGTAAAGTTCCTTGTTGCTAATCTGGTGGTGTGCTCCTTGTTTGGAATATTGTGGGAAAGAGGGGTCTTTCTGATTGATGAATCTTTTGCCTTTTAAGTTTTGTTATTCAGTGTGGTTGCGTAGATTTCATCTATTGGTTCCTTCTGAGAGCAAGTAAACCATGTACGGAGTATTATTTTGTTACTCGAAGGCACGCTTAACGTTAAACCGTCACATATGATACGTGGTGGCTTTCGTATGTCTTAGTTCTTATTTTTGTTTCTGCAGTTTAAGCACTCATCATCACTTGATAACTGCTGGAGAGTCTTTAGCCACTTTCCGCGGCTTGCTTTTGGGTTGTGTACAAACCATTAGACATAGTAGGAACGGAAAAAAATTGGCTGCTACCCCGGTTGAAGGAATCTTCCTCCTACCCCTCATATAACGACAATTAATGGTTGACATATGTTTCTAGTGGCTTTTAATTAGTGACGCTAAAAAAATGCTGTTAAGAATTGTCATTGAAAGTATTAGCGGAAAAGCCACTAGAAATATTTAGTGACTATTAATTATCACTATATACGGGGTTGGAGGAAGATTCCTTGAGTAGCAGCCAAAGTTTGTTCAGGAAGAAATTCTCAAGTCTAATTATAGTATTTAATTCGCCAAAGTGGGGTTGCTTGGCAAGCTGGCAAATTAATTATGGTTGGTAAACCTTAATTAATAAAGAGTGTGTGTGACAAATTTTGGGCGAAAACTAGTGATTGTTTGATACAAAATATTGTCAAAATCAGTTTTCACTTCTTTTCTTTTTTTCCTTGTGGTTGATATATCCCATGTTAGCCTCACACACAGATTGCCACCAACAACCACTCATTAGCCATGATGCCATCACCGCTCATGCCCACCTACCGCCATTGCGGTGTGACCACCTGTCGTCTCCGTCCTTGCAGCCACTGGCGAAGTGCCATTTTCATGCACATCTGGCATAGATCTGTAAAATCGGAGAAGAACTACAAATCTTTAACTTTTTTTATATTTTGGCTCCGCAAATGGTGGTTACCATTAATGGACAGGTGGTGGTTGTTCAGTATATGATGGCAGTTATATTGTGATGGGAGGTGGTTAGGGATATGGTGATAAGGATGATGGATTGTAGTTGTGGTTATAGCAGTTACGATTTGTGTTGGTTTTTCGGGTAGTGGTGATATCATGTGGTTAGGAGTGGTGGTGTTGGATAGTAACGACGACGACAACAATATTTATGGTGGTGGTGTTGGATAGTAACGACGACGGCAACAATATTTATGGTGGTGGTGATGTTTACGGATGTGGTGGTGGTGTTTGATGTTTGGAGGTGTTGGACTGTGGACGTGGTGATTAGCAGTGGGGAGGGTTAGGTGTTCAGGGATGTTGGACATCACCAGTGGAGGTGGTGGCTGTGACAGATCGACAGTCAGTGACTATTGTGGTTGGCAGTTTTGGTGGGTTTGGTGTTTGACGCTGATAGGTGTTGGTAATGAAGATTGAAAGGAAGAATTGCTTTCGAACAAAAGTTGATAGATAGATTAAAAAAAAACTCGAAAAAAGAGTTTTAAAAAATAGCTCCATGTTGAAAAGTGAAAACTGGTTTATAAAACTGAAGGAGAAAAAATAAAATAAAAATTGTCTGTTAAACATCGATATCCTTTTCCACTTTTAAAGCTGAACAAAAAACTAAAAAAGAAAAAGTGGTTTCAAACGCTATCTGAATAAAAAATTAATATCATTGGTTTTAACTTAAAATGTATGCCAAAAAAGAAAAGCATTTTCACTTAGATCCTCGTAATCATGAGTGAGTGATACCCCTTCTTGAAATCCTCCCAAACTCTTTTCAACAAAATTAGGGTTAAAAAATGGATGGAAAACAACATTTATGCATTTTCTTTGGAATTTTTTTATTTTATCACATTGGGAAAGCGTAATCAAACAAGGCCCATGCTTGTTCACATCCTTTCCACAAAATAAATAAATAAATATTTTTCACGATTTTAGAAACAAGCAAACGAAATCAACAATGCTATCTTCGTTTTTGGATTCTTTGCTCATGCTACAAGCGATATCAGCGTTAACTTTTTTTTTTTTTGGGTGAAAGTTTGATTTCAAAGAAAAAAATAATAATAAGAAGTATAACATGCAAAAAATGCGAGTCATTGATTTCAGCGACACCAAAACCTTTTTTTTTTCTTCATAAAATGCATGAACAAAAAATCTACCACCCCGTTCAGTCAAAATGAAATTAAAGATACAAGTTTACAAGTCAAATTTTAGAATATCAATTAGAAGAAGAATTACCCCCTCCGTCTTATTAAATTTCGCTAATGTTGGATTTATTCATATAGTTTTTACATTCTTATGTATCGATACAAATATATAAAAGTCGAGTTTATCTTACATAAAAATGATAATAACACTAATAGAAATATGTAAAAGACAAGTTTATCTTCGGTTCTGCACTAAATGTCATCTTTTCATATTCTATCTATTTTTTTATTTCCCCAGTAGCTTGCGGGCAGTGGGGGGCTTATCGGTGTCTAGTAATGCCTTAGTCTTTTACTATAAAGTTTGTCACCTCGCCTTTGAAATGTAGACTATTGTTAGATATTAACTCATGAGGGACACCGTAGCATCAATTGATATTGGTTCTACGCTAAATGTCATCTTTTCATATTCTATTTATTTTTTTATTGAATTTGTGTAGATGGATTGTATTGTAACTAAGGAAATTCGATTCAGTATATTAAATTACCAATAGACTAAAGGGAAAATTAGCTAATGACCCCCTATACTATAGGCGGTGTGCGATTTCCCCCCCTCTACTCCAAACTTAGGCACTAAAACCCCCCACACTTACGAAAATTGGACACGTTAGACGGATCCGTTATAAATTGCATGAAATGACCAAAATGCCCTTATGTCGTTACCATATTTTAGCTAGATGCCACTCTTTCAACTCCTTTATCTATCCTTTCTCATTTCTTTTACCCATATCTCCCACCTTGCCTGCCGACCACCCATCAGCACACCCACCCCCATCCCCGCACCACGCACAAGGGTTCCCCCCCCAAACCCCCACCCCACAGCATATAACATAAACATGCCCAACACACCCACACCCACAAACTCCCCCCAAAACCAACCACCATATCGCACAAACCCATCACAGCGCCCCTTTTGAAATCCAAAATTTTATTGATGAATAGATTAATTTTAACTTAAATTTGTTGAATCGGAAATATTTAGAAAAATCGTGAATTAATTTCTCAAATTGGCTAGTCTGTAATAGCAGTGGGTGGTGTGTCATCGGCGACAGAGAATGGCCGTGACGGAGGCTGGCGATTGAGCTATGTCTATGTATGGTGGTTGTTGTTTGTGTTGGTAGAGTGGTGGGTTGCCGGCGATGAAGGCCGGCAAGAGACGGAGGCAACAACAATGATGGATGACTGCCGACGACGAAGGTCGTGGTGGTTCTCGGCTCTTGGCAGGGCCTTGGAAAGGTAGTCTTAGGGGGAAATCTTTGAGAAACAGATCAAGCACTGGCTGGTTGTTGACGGTGCGGGCACTGATGACAGAGAGTGTCGCCGGCGATTGGGCAGTGACGGGTTGAAGATCAAATTTAGGGCGGCGAAAGGTCTCCCTCAATTAGGGATTCCACATGACAGTGATGATGGAGGACGGGCGGTGACGAAGGCGGTAAATAGAAGTGGCCGGTGTAGAGGCTGGTCGACGACGGTGGTGGCCGGCGATGGTCAGCTTCTTGGTTTGTGCAGGTCTGACCAACGAGAGAGAGGAAGAAACGGCAAAAGGGGGAGAGAATGTTTGACGGGGGAGTGTGTGTAGAGTTCGAATAAGGGGGAGAGGAGGGGGTGGGAGATTGGGTTGACAGAGGGAAGTGTGTGCGGCGGATTTGGAAAGAAAGAGGTGGGCGGGGCGGTGTTGGGGGTCTGATGGAGGGAGTGAAGAAGAAGAAGAAGGGCAAAAATGTCTTTTTTTAAAAAAGGTTAGTCAACGTGTTTGTTGACCACGCGGTGTTAAAATTGATGTTTTCCGTCTAACGTGCCCAATTTCTGTCAGTGTGGGGGGGGGGGGGGGAGAGAGTTTAGTGCTTAAGTGTGAAGTAGAGAGGGAGAAATCGCACACCGCCTATAATACATGGGTCATTAGCTAATTTCCCCTAGACTAAATACACCAGATTTTACCTACATATATTTTTCTTTTTTATCCTCTCTAAAAAAGTGTTCCAACAAGTTGGACACGCAAGAATACACCATTTGTAAATGTGCAATAATGATAAAGAGATATATATCCTCACTAATTTTTTGTAGATGAAAATATTTCAATGATATTAGCTTGACTCTATGGTACAATTAGGCTAGTGAAATAGCAAACTACAAATTAGCGATAGTCCTGTCTTTAATAGTGGAAAATATATTTGTTAGTCCGGAGCTTAAGTTGGACTATTCATGAACGTAAAGAATGAAAGTATAAAACAACTTAACTTTATTAACTTTCAAAGTGTAATACTTTATACATTGAATTTAGACTCTTATTAGAGATTAACTCCCTTCGAATTCTCCTATTAGACAAAACGAGTCACGGTGCACATACGATGCGTGTGCAAAAATAAAATTAATAGTGCAAATTTTATTAAAATGTAAACTTGTAAAATTAAACATATTGTTATAGATAGTTACTTACTAATTAAGATCTTTATTTTGTCACCTTTTATAATTTCTCTTATAACGCCACTTGTCACCACCATATGTAGGTAGTTATGCAACACAAAATTTTTTATTTTTATTTTTACAATTTTACTCTCATTTTGGAAACGTGTCAGTATCGAAATCACTCTCAATGTAACATCAAAAGGGTATTACACTAAAAGTAAAAAAAAATTTCTCATTATATATAGTATAGATATAGATAAACATCAAATTGAATGAAAAGCTTGCAAATTTTTACAAAGATGTGTAACTTGAAAAATAACAAATAATAGCAAAAATGTGTTATAACTTCGTTGAGACTTAAACCAAATAACAACCGATCTTATCTTGTTGTTACATTGATATTGCTTCTGATTAGCATCTATTACCCAATGCTTGTAACCTCAATAGAAGAAAATGCACATCATATTGCATTCTTTTGCAATTATTTTACTTAAATTTAGAACCACTACTCAATATATCATAAATCAGTTTTTATTATCAATAAACAATAAGGTTCTTTCTTTTTAATTTAATTGAAAACAAGCATCTATCCATAGCTTATGTTTTAATGAGAAGAAATGATTTTTGGGATTTGTACATTTTCTTTTAATTCTTTTATGTTTTGCTTATAAAATTTGGGATAAATTACACACTTCACTCTTGAGGTTTATCATAAACTATACACGACGCCTATTAAGTATTTTCATTACTCCCCACCCCCTATAGTTTGTCATTGTGTTATATAAGACCCATTTCCCTTATGGCAACATGAGAAAAAATTTGGCAACATTAATTTATTGCGATATATTAAAAACGCCCTTATGTCTTCCTCCTCTTTCTCATCACAAAAAACCCAGATACCGCCGCCACTAATGCCCGCCATCGCCGCCGCCGACGGCCAGCCATTGCCCACACAGACCCTCAGGCACACACACATATAGATTCGTGGGAGAAAAATAAAAAGATAGAAAGATCGGAGGCAGATAAATAAATAAATAAAAGAAGCAAGGCAAAGAGAGAAACAAAGGAGGACAGGAAACAGAGAGAGCATATGAAGTGAGAAAAAGATCGAGCAGATTGCCGGGGCAGTGGTGTCCTCCACTGCCGGTGAGCATCGAACAAGGATGATCAGTGAACGTGTGATTGACCCCGGTGACCGCCGACATCGAAGGCAACGAAAGTCGACAACAAGTTACATCCATTAGCGTCGATTGGAACCACCGACGACTATCTGTGACCACTAGTGACGGTGGCTCTCGAGGCGAAGAAGATTTCCTAGGAGTTTGACCGCAACTGTGTATCAGTTAGTTGCACAGGTGATCAACGGCGATGATGTTGGTGATGCGCCATCGATGAGGATGTCAATCGAAGGAGACCGCAGAGGGTGATTGGGCATATGGTGGTGACTGGTGATAGTGGTGCTGCAGCGGTGATTGTTTTCTTGGCGCTGGTGGCCGATGTTGGAGCCGGCAGTGCTGTGATGAGACTGACACTGACAGTGATTTAGGTGAAGCCATGGGGGTGTGAAGTGAAGCCGTGGGGTGGTCGTGATTTTTATAATGATGATGTAGTTGTGTTGGTGATGCCGCCGGCGAACCTGCTAATGATATCAATATTATTTCATCAGTTGGTAAAATTTGAGATAATTTTGTGTTCACATGATAATGATCTCGCCACTACTTTAGGAAGGGTGATCAGAAATTGATTCGATGCGATGACTGGTGAGAGACATGTACAACTGCTGTGGGAATGAAATGGTGTTTGAGTAAATTTATTTGTTTATGAGGGATATTAACGTCTTTTCATCGATTATGTTGACTCTGTTAACTGAACAATAAGAAATGTGTACCTTAACGTAATAAAAAACTTAGTAAGCGCAGTATGTAACTTATGATAAATTTTAGGATTATCGTGCGTAATTTATCCTAAGACTTATAACTGCCTCGGGTACATATGCTATTACATCGAACTGGCGAAGTGGCTAGCGGAATCGTGGCAAAACCGGATGCATAACGTTTCAGTTTTCCCACACACAGTCACACACACTCGCCTGTTCAGTGAATTGCAAACCCTAAGAGAGAGAAAAGAGCGGGAGATGGCCTCTTAATGCTATTCTTTGGCGTAACCAGATCTTCATACTCGTGAGTACCCTTTATACTTAGCGTAGAAGCATCAATGTATTGAAACTCGTCTTTGTTTTGTTCTTGATCAGACTAATTGCAATTGTTATTATTATTAGTTTTTGTGGAATCCTGAATATTATTATTCGCATTTAGGGTTTTTCCTCCTCCCCCAAAAACAAAAGAATCATTTGAAGATATGTTTTCTTTTACCCCAATAAATACCTTGATGACCAATTGCCGACTAACAAGATTCTTTTTTTTGGCGGAATTTTGCAGTTACCATGGAAGCGGTGGTCGGCAAAGATATTGTGGATCTTGAGAGAGGTTCAGAGAGAGAACTCGGAGATTGCAGGAATAGATGTCTTGAATTTGAGGAGAGGAGTAAGAGGCCGGAGGAGCGGTGTGCGGCTTTGGATTCGGAGGTTCAGAAGAAGAAGAGCGAGTTTGAGTCGCTGGAGAGTAGGTTTGAGGAACTGGAACTTGAAAAGTTTGCCATAGAAGCCGAGCTTTGGGTTTTGAAAAAGAGGAATGTTGAACTCGAAGAGCAGATGATTGGTAAAAAAGTTGTAAGTGAAGGAGAGAAGGGGATGGAAGTTGTAGTTGATTTAACTGGGGAAAAGGATGAGGCAGATAGGGTTTTTGAGCTGATGCTTGAGAACAACGTTTTGGACTACGAGAAGAAAAAGGCTGAGAGCGAGGTTCAAGTTTGGAAGGCTAAGTGTAAAGAGCTGGAGTCACGGTTGATAAGGTTGGAGGGAAGCTCATTGTTGAGAGGCGGGGTATGTCCTTTGGCTGGAAATTCGGTAGGGGGATCAGGAGTACCAGTACAGGGCTCTAAAGATGGATCCGAAGTTGCAGCAAGCTCAAGACGATTGCATTCAGAGGCTGGAATGGCGGACTCTGATAATGGAATTGAACATCTGCAAGCATCAGGTACTAAAGCACTTGCCACTGGTTATGTTATCTAGTAGCTCTATTTCAAGTTTATGCAGCCTCAAAGGTTGAAAATTTTCGTCTCATCGCCTCTTTTTAACTCCACAAATATTCACATACAGGGTTGCACAGGGATGATTGATGCAAACTTGAATATGATTCTTTTTTTGATCCAAAATACTAGACTGTTGGGCAATTCTGATTGTATTTGCTTTTTGACCACCCGGTTAACAAACCACGAATCTGTGTCATCTTATTGGGACTCATTTTATGGAGGCTTTCACGTCTTTAGTTCGTATTAACTAGTTTATGTGCCTTCAGTGGGACCCATATTGATTCAAGAATCATGTTATGGAGATACCTAGGTTCCTGTATGTTTGTTTTTAGTTTTTACTTTCCATTTTCTTACATTGCTTTTGGTATGCTGGTGGTGTATTCTTTCAGGTGGGGCTTTGGGGGTGTGGGATGAACCATCTCTAGGGCTGTTTTGGGTGAAATTGTTTCACATTGTACGAGCAATTATGCAATCTTTTGGTCAGCTTAGTTAAGAGCTACGAGTTAGTCATGTTTGCTGCTGTTTTGCAGGCACACCTCCAATTGACACACCATGTAAGCAGGCCATACATGTTGAGGGAGGAAAGAAAGGTGTTCTTTCTGTAAATGAATCAGACCATAGTAGCCAAGTTACAAAGCAATTGGCTGGAACTGATTTGGACAATGGTAGACAAGTTAGGAAAAAATTGGCATTTGGGGAAGGGAGCCCCAACAAGAAAATTGCTCCGTCTACGCCAGGTGGTGCGAGACCTGATTCTGTTGGTCTCGTTGACATCAGCGACAGCGATGGTGAGCCATATACTACCACGCTTCAAATGCCTACTCTCGAGATTCAAGGAAATAAAGTGGCTTCTGTTTCAAGCGGTTGTGCGCTAAGAGGTACTCTGCCCAAAACTGATACTGCTTCTGACAACAATTTGAAGAGGACTCTTGTAGACCTGAGCGATGAGGAGGATATGGGTGGCTACAAAGGGAGTTCCCCATTTACTTCGACCCCTAAAAGAAAAAGAGCGTCCAATATTGTTAATACTGATAGTGAGAGCGACGATGATAATGCTCCAATTTGTAAGCTCAAGAATAAGCATCTTCAGGATTCAAATGCAGATGCTTGTTTAAATAACTGTCCAGTGACTGCTGTTTCTGGGGATGAAGTCAGGAAAACTGTATCCAGGAAGCGCCTCCGTAAGTTGAGAAAAGTGGAAATTAAAAATGAGCCAGAGAGATGCTCTCCTAATGTGGATGAAGATGATGGGCCTGAAAGAGAGGGCGAAAGCGTGGGTGGATTTATTGTTGATAGCTCTGATGTTTCTGACAGTGACGTTGATGAATTGGAAGATTTGTCAGATGCGGATACGGAATTCAACAACAGTGCAGTGAATTCTACTGTTTCTGGGGACGAAGGCAGGAAATCTGTATCGAGGAGGCACCTTATGACATTGAGGAAATCTCAATTGAAAAGTGAGCCAGAAAGAAGCTCTCCTGGACCAAATGAGGTATTGAAGGACGATGAAATGGAAGATGATGAGTCAGATAGTGACAGTGAAAGCTTGGGTGGATTTATCGTCGACAGTTCTCATGGTTCTGAGAGTGGTGATCACTCTGGTGAGTCCGAAGATGTGTCAGATGACAATATTGTCTTTAAGGACATTATATCTAGCTTTCAGAGGAGGCGGCATCGTACTTCAAAGTGGGAATTGGAGGGAGAAATGCTTGCTGACTTTGGCAAGGATCCTGAACTTTGTATGAAGGCTGTTTGCGCTCTCTATCGGCAGCAAACATCCGATGAACAATCAAGTAAAGAAACAATACACTCCAATCAGCGAGGATTTAGCCAGTGTGATGCACTCAGGTTAAAATTTTGCTGCATCTATATGTACCTGTAGATACGTGCATGATTCATGTATTATACAGCGGGGGTATACCTAGTGTGTGCACTCAGGTTAAGATTTTGCTGCAAAGCCGTAAGCATTCATGTGTCTACATGCATCTATATATGTACCTGAAGAGACGTGCATGATTCATGTATTATATAGATATATGTAGAGAGAGAATCAAATGGCATCTTTGATCTCCCAATTTGAAATTGCACACTGCAACTTCATTCCCTTTCTGTGAATCCATGTCTCTCTCTCTCTCTCTCTCTCTATTTCATATACAATGTCAATTCTCTTTTTGCTATGATTTCGTATATATCAACTGAACTTTCTTGGCAGAAGAAAGAAAGTTATTCCTATCACCTTGAGAATTGATTTTTTTTTTAGACTTTAAAAGATACAGGCCTCACCTTTAAAAATATTAGGTCAAAGTTAACGGACAAAAAATGCATTTTCTCCAACAATGTTTTCATCTAAGATCTAATTCATCACATGCTCTTACAGGGGCAGTAAGCTGGCCGAGTTTCTTACTGATGGAGACCCACACGGCGATCTGAAGAAATCTGTGGAGGAGTTGAAACAGTATAATTCCAAGGGGGTTGAACTGTGCAGAACACTGGCAACTCACTACTCTAAGCAACTGTTTGAAATCTACAAGAACAAAGAGGATCCCCTTTTTCTCCCTTCATGAGAGGGTGCTGCCTAGGATGCCACTGCGAAGATGCTAGAGGTGGTGGATTTTGTGTCGTTGTATGCTGTTGGTGTTCCATTCGCTGGGAGGTATCAAAATATTGCTCCTAGAATATTATGAGCTTGTATTTGTACATATATATATTGCTGTAAATGCTAGTGTCGTAAAGTTCCTTGTTACTAATCTGGTGGTGCGCTCCTTGTTTGGAATATTGTGGGAAAGAGGGGTCTTTCTGATTGCATATTTTGCCTTTATGTTTTGTTATTCAGTGATGAAAGTTCTGGCTCTGTAGTGGTTGTGTATATTTCATCTATTGGTGCCTTCTGAGAGCAAGTAAACCACGTATTATTTTGTTACTCGAAGGCACGCTTAATGTTAAATTAGTCTCTGGTACATAAACTGTCACATATGATACGTGGTGGCTTTCGTATGTCTTAGTTCTTATTTTTGTTTCTGCGGTTTAAGCAGTCATCATCACTTGCCAACTGCTGGAGAGTCTTTAGCCACACTTTCCACGGCTTGCTTTTGGGTTCTCTCCTATCCTTGTGTACAAATCATTGGACATAGTAGGAATTTTCAAGTCTAATTATAGTATTTAATTCGCTGAAGTTGGGTTGCTTAGCAAGCTGGAAAGTTAATTATGGTTGGTAAACCTTACACAACAACTCCCCTCGCGCACAGTAGCTTTCTACCTTGGTAGGCTTTGTTTATAGATCCAGAGTTGAAAACTTTGTTTTCTCAGTTATACATTGCTGTCCTCAACAATGCGTAGTCCAGTTCAATCCAGACCACTTTCCATCTCTATATAAAAGCCCCACTTTTTGCTTTGAATCTGTTAAAAGAGGAGAGAAACAGAGAGTGATGGGTGCAGCCACGGAGTCGACTGGGGAGCCTATTTTGAAAGTAGGCGGCAGCTTGTGCAGGCAGGGTGGGAGATCAGGTGGGGGTGGAAACTTCCGAATGCCACTGCATTACCCGAGGTACTCTAAGTCCGACTACGAGAGCATGCCTGAGTGGAAGCTCGATTGCCTTCTTTTGCAATACGGCCTTCCGGTCACCGGTAGTGTCGAACAAAAGAGGAAGTTTGCTATGGGTGCTTTTCTCTGGCAACATTAGAGCCTATCTTTGCAAAATATCTGCAGCGTTGCCGGTTTGATCGTGCTTTTTTTTTTCACAATTTTTTTTTGTTTGACCACAGTCGTGAGAGACGAGGCATTCTTGCATTTCTACCTTGATGCAAGTTTCCGAAGGAAATGGAGTGTGATTCCTTTCTTGGTGGAGTTAGTTATGTATATTTATCTTAGCCCAATAAAAGAGGAGAACTTGAAGGGAAACAACAAACCTCTAAATTGCTGATGAATTGCTTCTACGTTTTATTAGAGCGTGTAGTACTTTGTTCAGGTGCATGTTACAATTTATACCCCCCACTCTTTCGAATTTACTCCCATAAAGAATAGACCATCCAATGTTCTCTATCCATACGGAATGTAACGTCAAAACTAGCGTTGGTACAACTGTAATAGCTCAACATGCTTTCCGTCTCGTTTCCAGTTCGGTCATCGGTTGCATAGACCTTTCGAGGCAAAGGTTGGAGCAGGTAACGCACAAAGGTTAAGAGTGTAACGTTACCCTTGTACGTGGTTCATTGACCATCTTGCTCTCAGACTAGAAAAGATGCATGTACTACGTTTCTGAATATATAGATTACTAATAACTTTTTAAGAAAAAAAACTAGAAAGGATGTTGTACGCAACCATTTGTATGTTAAATAACATAAAAATATCGTAGATACCTATAAACTTGCATGTTAGAATTTCCAACGGATCATAGACCAAATAGTGGTAGTAGATGAAATGAGAAAAAACCCAAAACTAAAGCCGAAAGTTGATGAAAAGTTCACATCCAACTCATAAAATTGTGAAAGAAACCCAAATTCTCAACGCTCGGTCAAACTCTAAACATTTGGACAAGTAGTATCTTTCAGACTCCAACGAATACACACAGTGGGGGGTGCCAAGAACCCTCCTTTTCTGCTTTCCTTCTCGAACGTCAAACAAAACACCAAAGCAGTCTACACGCTTGTGAACCCTCTCAAGACTCGCCGAGAAAGTATACCTTTAGCCCTTCTTTAATGCAACTCTTGCTCCATAAATAGCTGCTCACACCCCTTCTTCCATAGCCAACCACACCATCCATCAAATCTTCTCTCTGTAATCTCTGCCTCACACACAACACACCAAAACAAAGGTGTAATATTTCTCTCACCCTCTCAAGAAGCAAATATACGATGGCTGAGAAACAAGCACAGCTTCCCCAACAAACCAATCCTTACGGCCGAGCCGACGAAGAAGTGGCCCAGTCTAGAGCCGACGACCTGCGCCGCCAGAAAATCAAGAAGTATGTCATATACGGTGTTGCCTTTGTGATATTTCAAGTCATTGTCTTGAGCATCATGGGACTCACCATCATGAAGTTCAGAAACCCCAAATTTCTTGTGCGGTCTGCCTCGTTTGATGGTACTTTTGATGTCGGGACAACTGCGAGTCCATCGTTTAACATTGCCATGAACACCAAGTTTGGCATCAAGAACAACAACTTCGGTCCTTTCAAGTATCAGAACGCCACGGTTGACTTCTATTACAGAGACACAAAGGTAGGTGAGGCCATTGTTCGCAAGTCCAGCGTTAACATTCGGGACACAAAGAAGGTGGATGTTCTGGTGAATCTCTCGTCCGTAAATTTAACAAGCACTTCAGACTTAGCAAATGACATGAGTGCCGGGGTCATTCGGCTGAGCAGCCAATCGAGAATAAGGGGGAAGGTGACAATCATGTTCATGATGAAGAAGAACAGAGCGACCAACATGAATTGCACCATGGAAATTGCTGTCGCCACAAAGCAACTCCAGAATTTGACGTGCAAGTGATAGGTCTGTATGTTAGGTGAACTTTGTGTAGACTGACACTGGTGTTGATTGTCGCTGGTTTTCATCTTTCTTGATTGTAAAGTGTTCTACATATTTTGATTTCAATGCGAAGTATTCTTTTGTTTGTTAGATCCAAGATGCATCCGAATATCTGCAATCCTCCCCTACACAAGTTTTTCCTCATTGCTTTACTCCTACTCTTTGAATTAACAAATTAATAACATGAAAGATGGGAATGTGAGAATTGCAGCAAAAATTTGGCCGAAAATAGGATAGTTTGTCGGAATAATTTTGCTAGCTGCTGCTTTGGAGAGGAAGCCTCAAATGCTAGTACAGCGTTGGAGTTTTAGTTGGTAGCACTGAAGTGTATCATTGCCTTCGAGGTTATAGAAGACACAGCAAATCTTGAACATAAGATCGCCGCGGCATGAAGTTGCTTTTAGCCATGGCGATCTGAAAGAGATGATCAGAAAATGCTGATATCTGTAGGAAGAGAATATGAGAATGCATGGCTGACGATAACTCTGATACCATCTAGGAAAAGACCGGAAATTAGTTCTACAAGAGAAGATAAAAGGGAAGAATAGGAAACTTGCCTATATGGCCTTCCTTTCTATCCATGTAATGTAATGTCTTTGCTAGAGAAGATCAAAAAGAGTTGTTACACAACAAAAATTAACTGGACATGAGCAAAATTACAGGAAAATGTACGCAAAGTGGAATTATTCGTCTACTTTGTACATAATATCAGTTCGAGGGTTTGTTTCTCTTCAGTTATTGCAAGCAGGAAAACACCTGCTTTCTTCAAATTCTAGGGAGCAGCCAGCAGGAGGCTTAGAAGCTTGCTTTCACAAAGAAGGATGGTCATGGTCTAGTGTTGGTTGCTTATTTTGAGTTACAAGCCATAAGCTGGGCAAAGTGAGATGGTACAAGAGAAGGCTGAAACAACCAGTTGCTTGTCAAAGCTCCAGCATAATCATTCAATGGAAGGATATCGGAGAAGTTGAAAAGTTAGACCGCCCCTCTTAGCAGAGAAGGGAGGGACATTGTTGAGAAGGTCCTCCTCTCATGCCGAGTGCAGATGTCCGTGATTGGCAATTAATCTTACATCATTATGGCAAATGCTAGCTCGTGGCACAAGGGCACATGATAAGCAACATTTAAGAGACTTAACATACCTCTACTTTTAATGAACGAATGACTTGGTTTCTTAAATTTCACATGAGTCATACACGACTAATTAATTCTGCTTTACTAACCCACAAATGATTACGGTAACCCTATTAGGTAATCCATTTCTGTTTTACATTTGGAAAAAAACATTTTTCACATGTGTCCTAAGACACACGTTAGCACGATCCTTTTTTCCCAAAATAGTTATCGTCCTTGATTTAAGACGAAGTTACATATGTCATCGACATTTCTTAACGGGACGGGACAAAAATTCTTATTTTCCACGAGAATTAAATTTCCATGTAACTTGATAGCCCAGACAAAAAAAAAAAAAAAAGAGAACAAAAAAGGAAAAAGTCTTTGCCTTGTAAAATGTCAAGGTTATGGGCTTCTAGATTGAAGCATCTGAATTAGAACATCTTTTGGGTGAACGTTACGCGTCAAGGTGTCGAAGAAAACGAAGGCAAAACCGAGGTAATTTTCTACGCGTTTGGAAACCAGCTGACCATCTAGAAAGCACACCACGCCACACTTGCATATAAGCTGCACATATTCACACACACACTTCATCACAACCAACTTCTCCTTCATCTCAAGCAAGCAATCTAGACCTCAAAAGTACTCAAATGGCAGAGAAGCATCAACAAGCCTACCCATTGGCACCAGTCAATGGCTATACCCGGAGCGACGAAGAGGCGGCCTCGCTGTCATCCGACGAGCTTCGCCGCCAGAAGCGCAATAAGTACATCAAATACGGAGTTGTGTTTGTGGTGTTTCAAGTCTTTGTCTTAACCATCATGGGAATGACCATCATGAAGTTCAGAAATCCCAAGTTTCGTCTCCGGTCCGCCACCTTTGGCGAGACTTTTGAAGTTGGTACCGCGGCAAATCCTTCCTTTAACATTGCTATGAATACCCAATTCGGAATCAAGAACAACAACTTCGGTCCTTTTAAGTACCAGAACACCACGGTAGACTTTTACTATAGGGGCACGAAGGTAGGCGATGCCTTTATTCGTAGAAGGACGGCTAATATCCGAGCTACAAGGAAGGTTGACGTTACGGTGAGCTTGTCATCAACCAATTTAACAAGCACTTCCGAGTTAGCAAATGACATCAGCTCCGGAATTTTGCCATTGACTAGTCACTCCAGAATCAGAGGAAAAGTGACAATCATGTTCATGATGAAGAAGAACAGAGCCTCAAACATGAACTGCTCCATGGAAGTAGTTATCGCGACGAAGCAACTCCAAAATTTGGTGTGCAAGTGATCGTGCGTACATGAATGATTATGTTCTACACTTACGATTTTTCCAAGACTTGTCTTTTTGTGATTGATTTTTTGAGGGGTGGCGGCTGAGAGCATTGATAGTACTCTCATCCGCGGTTGGCCTATTCTTTAGGCTGCTGAACATATGTTGCATTACACTCTAGTGAAATGTTTATCCTTTTCATTATAAGTTCTGTCGACATTGTAATCTGGTTTGGAATTTCACGAGTTCTTCTTTCACACTACACTTCGTCTCCACAGCATATCCTGCAAGTTACTTGCTTCACGAATAGATAGATTCATCTAGCTTACAGATTGAAGTCTTAGGCTTTGTTCTTCTAAGCGGAAATAGATACTCACTTACAAATCGTGCATGTAGCGGGAAGCTACACAATCAGCTGTTTGAACAAACAAAACAAAAAATAAAAATCCCTTCTTGCTAATCCTATGACCATGATCAGTTTGCCACAAAGAGAAGTTACCTGATTTTAGTTAAAGATGTTCTACTGAGGAGGTTCTAAAGCAGCAGTCAAGTGATTATACATGCTTTGAAGAACTGTTTAAAGAACACAGAATCTTGCTCCACTAGAGGGCAACTTTACGTTCAAGCAATCATTTTTGCCCAAAAAGGACGTTCTAATTATGGAGAAGTGGCTCAATTATAGCAACCTTTTACCCTGGTGACCGCCATGGACTACTTGTTAACCCTTGATTGGAATCGTGGCAGGTTATGAAAGTTAGGCAGTGACGGCTTATAAAACCCATTGGTAGAGCTACAAGAATTGAACACTGACGCACTAATTACACGCTGCTCCTAAAGACTTGACCCTTATGCCTGCATCTGGTGGATGCTAGGAAAGCTACAACTCACTGGCAAATAGTTTGTTGAAACTTCAAGTCTGTCTTAACAAAATGGAAAATGAATGCTATCGCCACCAAGAGACAACATTAGTCTCCAAAGACCGCGCTTAAAACTGTCTTTTAGCGACACGAGTAAGGGATAGAGGCACCTTGTGGTTGTAGAAAGCATATATTTAGTCATTTGTTGTCAAACCTACTAAACTACTTTGGTGGTAAGTTTTTTCCTAGTGCACATATCGAACCAAGAAGGATTGATTTGGAACAAAAACATTTTAAAAATATTTTGGCACTAGACTTACCTTTCACATCAAACACCTCTTGCAATGTACTGTATATCATCGAAATGTTACTGAGAATTATAAAGGTCGCTAAAGAGTACCGTCGACCTTCAGATTTTTCCTTCCTTGTGGTTAAATGAAATCAGGATCATTCAGTGCAGTGACGTGAATTCGGACTAAGAAGTTTAGTGTTTACAGTGAATCTTCCTCATAGAAGCATCTATTGTTGGACAAAATCAGATAAGAGTTGCAAAAGAACAACCATGTGACAGTCAAAAAAGGGCCAAATGTATAGTAGGTTGCACGCGGCTTGAAACAATCTAGTGATGCAGACACACTAACCTCAACACTTATTTATAGCCTGCTCATCAAGAATTTCTCAATCACCACCAGCATTTTCTTTCATCCCAAAATCAACCAACTAAAATCTCTACTCTCTCTCGCACATACACACACAGACTTTCTGCAAGAATCAATATCAAATGGCAGACAAGCAACAAGCCTACCCATTGGCACCATCCAATGGTTATTCCCGAAGCAACGAAGAGGCTTCTTGGTTGTCATCCGACGAGCTTCGCCGCGAGAAAATTAAGAAGTATGTCATATATGGTGTTGCGTTCGTGATATTTCAAGTCTTTGTCCTAAGCATCATGGGGCTCACCATTATGAAGTTTAGAAATCCCAAGTTCCGCGTGCGGTCTGCGTCCTTCGATGGTGCTTTTGATGTCGGCGCATCAGCAAATCCGTCCTTTAATATTGCTATGAATACCAAGTTTGGTATCAGGAACAACAATTTCGGTCCATTCAAGTACCAGAACGCCACGGTCGACTTCTACTACCGGGGCACAAAGGTTGGCGAGGCCTTTGTTCGCAAGTCGAGTGTTAATATCCGAGACACGAAGAAGGTGGATGTTATGGTGAATTTGTCATCCTCAAATTTAACAAGCACATCAGAATTAGCCAACGATATCAGTTCTGGAATTTTGCCTCTGACCAGCCAATCTAGGATAAGAGGAAAAGTTACAATAATGTTCATGATGAAGAAGAACAGAGCTACCAATATGAATTGCACCATGGGAATTGCCATCGCAACGAAGCAACTCCAAAATCTAGAATGCAAGTGATCCATGATTGTTCATGTTATATCCTGAACTTTGTCGGCAGTTCTCCAAGATTTTTGTCCCTTTTTTTTTTTTAAGGAGACAAGACTGGATGTGGATATTGTGACCTCATTGCTTCCATAATCTTTTGTAATGTTTTCTATAAAATTTTGATTCATTGAACTATTCTTTTGTTTGGTCCATCCAAACCAATTCTATGGCCTGGTACACAGAGCATATTCACAGTGCATTAGTCGAACATGACTCTGAGATTGACCAACATGAGATGTCAAATTTGGATGAAAGTAGGATCGATTATCGATGCCTGTAAATGAACATCTACACAATATAGATGCAAGAAAACAACTCGATTACATGTACTTCATTTGGGTTCTCCAGTTCTTCCTTCTTTGATAATACACCGCAATATCAACATTATATTCTGCATACCTCTGCAAGTAATAACGGAAGTATTGATCATAGCTTATTGTCAACAAAAAGAATCCCTTACAGTTCTTACTGTTAGTGAAGGCCTTAATAGACGCCTTAAAATTGCCATAGTTGATTAACAACAAAAGAAGTAATTAAGGAATTCTAAATGCAGCAGTGTAGATTCTCTAGAGAATCTAGACACTGGCATCATACGAGTACACTATATTTTCCGTTAATGTAAACCTACATTGATTAAAATTGAGGTTCTTAAGAAGACATCAAACTAATAATCAGTTCATTTATGAATTTCTGAATATCCAAATACTCCACAGAGCGAAACTGAGTTGCGGCCTGGGTTCTTTCCTATTGAAGACTGGCTGTCCCGAGCCTCTAGGTGATCGAGCGGTGGTTGCTTGCCGCGACACGGTAGTAGCGAGGACCTGAAAAGACGAAATGAATACTCCCCAAGTAGTCTACTTTGCCTTTAAATTCGAAGTTGGTCTTATTTTGTAGTACCTTCTGGGATGGCTACAACTTTACAAGAGTATCTGCCTTGCAATAAACTCGACCAACAAAAGAAAGATAAAGAAAAAGAAAATGAAGAAAAGTCTTTGCGTTGTAAATGTCAAGCTTATGGTCCAATAAGTGGCTGTGTCAAAGGAAAAAATGGCAAAACCGAGGAACTTTTGTGACGCGTTTAGAAACCAGCAGACTTTCTAGAAAGCATACCAATACCTGTATATATAGTTGCACATGTTCACTTACTCCCCATCAAAACCAACATTTCCCCATTCATTTCATCAAGCATTAAGCCAGACCCTTTACTCTCTCAAATCTTTGTCAAGAACCAGTACTTACATGGCAGAGAAGCATCAGCAAGCCTACCCTTTGGCACCAGCCAATGGTTACGCCCGAAGCGACGAAGAGGAGGCTTCAGTGTCGACCGATGAGCTTCGCCGCCAAAAGCGCAAGAAGTACATCGTATATGGCGTTGTATTTGTGGTGTTTCAAGTCTTTGTCTTGACCATCATGGGTATGACCATAATGAAATTCAGAAACCCCAAGTTTCGTGTACGGTCTGCCATGTTCGAAGACACCTTTCAGGTTGGTACAGCAGCAGATCCTTCCTTTAAGATCGCTATGTACACCGAATTCGGTATCAAGAACAACAATTTCGGGCCTTTCAAGTACCAGAACACCACGGTTGACTTCTACTACAGGGGCACAAAGGTAGGCGATGCATTTATTCGTCGTAGGACAGTTAATATACGAGCCACAAGAACGGTAGATGTAAATGTAAACCTGTCATCCGCCGATCTGACAAGCACTTCGGAACTAGCAAATGATATCAGCTCAGGAATTTTGCCGTTGAGTTGCCAGTCCAGGGTTAGAGGAAAGGTGACAATTATGTTCATGATGAAGAAGAACAGAGCCTCAAACATGAACTGCACCATGGAAATTGCCCTCGCCACAAAGCAACTTCAAAACTTAAAGTGCAAGTGATCTAATAAACCTGTTTGCTTTATGTCCTCCATTTTACAGCAATGAGAGTTGTGGCACAATTGTCCAGAGTTCACCTATTCCCAGGATTCTGTTTTGATTCCACTCCAGTAGAGTTTTTGATTCTTAGCTTCTTTTCTTTAAGTCACTTGATTTTCAATTTCATCAGTTCTAATTCATATTCCTGAGGCATGATATGAAATTTTTTTGACATACAAATCTCTTCCGACCACACCAATGCAATTTCGCGAAGTCTAATTCATATTCTTAACTAATGTTGTTTTCAGTAGGAGGGTAAAGCAGCAACCAATTGAGTTGGCATGCTTTGATAACATGTTGAGCAACAAATTCCCATTCAGTATCAACAATGTAGACACCCCAAGTTAGCAATATGGATTGTTTCCTGCTGATTCAGGTAGCAAAGGCCACTAAAAGTCAAGTTTGCAGCTACTAGTGAAGTTTTAATGGCACCATATTGCTGCCAAACTTTCTCTGAGAATAATCGCTTCAGATCACACAAATCTTCAATGGCAAGGGAGAGTGGCTGAATCAAAGCCCTCCATTTCTGGAAATATTTTTAGCTCCTTAGGAGTAGTAGCTTCACGGATGTACCAAAGAAAAAAAAAAGGAGTAGCTTCACGGACCACCAGTGGGCTAGTAAATAGCCACCAATTCTATTATCACGAAAGCTACTTCAAGTGTTGCTTAGAAGGTAAAATAGTACTCCGTATATTGACTTTTACTAGCACTTGTGATTAAGTAGGCCCAGTTCATCTGGTGTTTACTCCCAGTGACCAGATTTATTTGAACTAGTTTTCCTCTTTAGCTGATAGCGGGTGGCTAAAGTGAAGGGAACTACTGCAGTTGGAACCAAAGAAAACTAAAAGATGGAAATGCAGTGTTTACCATATTCTTATTTTTTGACTTAAATTTGGTAACTGAAGTTCAGGATTCAGATTATTTCTTTCAATTACTTCTATTCATAACACTACTTGTACTTGTCTTTCTCAATCAACACTACTCACAGTAAGCCACATACCTATTGTAGGTCTGGAACCATGGTCTTCCTCTGTATTTATCACGAAAAGTTGTACATTTTACCTACATGCATATGGTTAAAGTCTTGAAGTAAAAATGCTGAAAGATGCTGGGATATATTTTGAAAAACTGATAACTTTACTCTTTAAGTGTGAACTCTCACTTCCACTTTTCTCACTAAAAGTTAAAGTTGTGTCATTAAGATGTGTCACTAAAAGTTATTTGGAGTTTGGAAGAGTTTAAATTTAAAGTGGAGTTATAAATTTCCTCCTCGATCTCATATAAGATAGAGTTTGACTAGCTAACACTTTTTCACTCTATATACTTGATCTCATTGTACAAAACTATCGTATACGTAAACAATTTTCATATATGTATATAGTATAGTCAATGAAATGCTATTTGTTGTAATATATTATGCGTGTGTCTGAAAATAAGAAGTGAGGCTAGAATCCTGAAATGTATCCAGATTTATTAACTTTTTTCATGTAAATAGATGTGATACCAGTATTAGTATACACATAGACATACAATTCATTACGTGTTCCAAAGAAATTAAAGATCTAAAAATACTTTAACTTTATTAGACGTTGCTCGATTAATTTTATTAATCGCTGCATGTTCAATTAATTTTATTATATTGCGTGTAACTTTTTAGCTCCCTGACACTCTACCCTTCCTTGCAGTGTATCTTACATGACTAGAAAGGACACCAAAAAAAGGTTAAAAAGTCATTAGAACTGACTATTGTAAACTTTATAGTGGCTGCTTTCCCTGTTATAGGTCCCGTGTAATCCAGGTCCATTCAACTTAGAAGCATCTATTGTTGGATCAAGTCAAACAAGAGGAGCTGTTTTTGTCGAGAAACTGAAAACCCACGCAAGAGAACAACTTTTTTTTGTGCAAGTCAAAAAAGGCAAAAATTCTGGCACATCTCACGCGTTTGGAAACAATCTAATAATGCAGACACCCTAACCTCAACACTTACAAATAGCCTGCTCATCAACATTCTCCTTCATTCTAACATCAGTAAACTTGAAACTCCTCCTTTCTTTTGTACACATACACACACAGACATTGTCAAGAATCAGTACTCAATGGCAGACAAGCAACAAGCCTACCCCTTGGCACCCACCAATGGCTATTCCCGGAGCGACGAAGAAGCCGGTTCTTTGTCATCCGACGAGCTTCGCCGCCAGAAGATCAAGAAGTATGTCATATATGGTGTTGTCTTCGTGATATTTCAAGTTATTGTCTTGAGCATCATGGGACTCACCATCATGAAGTTCAGAAACCCCAAGTTCCGCGTGCGGTCTGCCACGTTCGACGGTGCTTTCGAGGTCGGGACAGCTGCAAATCCATCGTTCAACATTGCCATGAGCACCAAGTTTGGCGTTAGGAACAACAACTTCGGTCCCTTCAAGTACCAGAACACCACGGTTGACTTCTACTACAGAGGCACAAAGGTAGGCGAGGCCGTTGTTCGCAAGTCCAGCGTCAACATTCGGGACACGAAGAAGGTGGACGTAATGGTGAATCTCTCCTCTACCGATATAACAAGCACATCGGAATTAGGAAACGACATCACTTCTGGGTTTTTGCCGGTGACCAGCAACTCCAGAATAGGAGGAAAGGTGACGATAATGTTCATGATGAAGAAGAAGAGAGCCAGCAATATGAATTGCACCATGAAAATCGCCCTCGCTACAAAGCAGCTCCAGATTTTAAACTGCAAGTGATTTTATGAAGGTTTATGTTATTCGTGATCCAAAGCGCCTTTACGTAAAAAAAAAAACGTCCTTACATCATACTTGTAAGGTCCTTACAGTCCATTTTTGTTCTAGTGTGAAGTCTTACTTTTGATGCCAAAGTTAATGGCTCGGTGGAATCGCCTTCACTTCACCAGGATTAAACTGCAACTTTCATTCTTAATGGCTCGTTATTCTTATGTTTGAAGAGACGAGGGCAGAGGTGGACTACCTTATTTGATGATTCTTTGATACATATGCCATATGGTTTTGTTGTTATATATACTCCTATGAAGTGAATGGTGCTTTCGTCTGTCTGTTAAGAGCTTCCAAACCAAACCAATTTACTCACTAAAGAGTTCCTCGATCTGAGCTACTATCAAATTGGTGGAGTGAGAACGTTAAGCTTAATAATGAATGGGAAACGGGGTGATCAGTTCAAAATAGCTAGGCATATATAATAGCTCATCTTTATTTTTTCGATCCAGAAAAGAAAAAAATAGCGTTGCCAAAAGCGGCCTCTAGAAAACAATATGTCTGTCATTTAAAAGGAATTTTTTTTTGGCTGATAACCGGATAGTAGAAAGAGCCTCATTGCAACCCCTGCATATGGCGACAAGTCATGATTACTAAAAGTGTACTTAGTGACTTTTAATTAGAGACGTTAAATAAGTTGATATTTAGAATGGTTGCTAAAAATATATACATACATAAATGTTGCCAGCAATACTAGCAATAAATAATGATACTATATGCGAGGTCGTCGACTATTCTTTACCAAGGTTGCAACCAAATTCTTTCCTTAAAAATGAGTAATTGACTAGAGTAATATTATATGAACATGAATACGTGTAGTAATACGATGGTACCCTAAGGTTGCATGCACCTAACTCCCGTTTCTCTTTGTAGAATCTTTTGTTTCAAAGAAACATTTGAATAAAAGGGCATTGTTTGCAATTTTCAAGATAAAAGTTTTTTTCTCTTCCCCCGATCCTTTGCTTTCTGTGTAAACGATGAGAAACAAGGAAACAACCTAATGACACCATACAATAACATGATTTTACGAACCAAATCAAGTGTATATCTCTAGCTTGTGGAGGTGTTATTGTTTTTGTATTGTCTGCCGTTAGTTTCTTAATTTTGTACAGGTTAATCGGATGCCCATGTATATTTGTATCTTTAAGTGGCCTAATGAAGTTCTTAATTGAAGTTTATTAAAATTAATAGGTTTATATAAATTATTTCTGTTAGGATATTCTCTTGCTTAATGCTTACAAGTCCTTTATTTGGAAGTTTTTATCTAATTCCGTCTCGTTTAACTAATTTACAACTTTCAAGTCGGACTATCAAAAGAAATATTTTTCTAAAAAGGTTAAATGACATTTAACCCCTTATGGTTTGCCGATTTTGCAAAATAAAACCCTGAGATTGTTAATCAAGCACTTAACGCTGAGCTTTACAAAATGATTGTAATTAAGTCCAAAATTAAATAGCAGTTAAAAAAAGTGGACGAAAATTACCAAATTAATTCTTCATGTCAAAAATTTAAAGGATCAGCCACGTGGCAAATTTTTTTACTGGATATCTAAACAAATTAATTCTTCTTTCTACTCCACCGTCACTGCCTCGTTGACCTCCATGACCTGGCCGTCGGCCTCCGTGACTAACATAGCTACCCATTGTCCATACCGCCACCGTCACTGCCTCCTTGACCTCTGCGACCATCAGCCTCCATGACCTCCACGGCCATCAGCCTCCCTAACGAAAATAGCCATCAATCACCATGGCCACCCATGGTCAACACTCCCACCGTCATTGCCTCGCCTTGGCCTCCATGGCCACCGGCCTCGATGAGCTTCACGGCCATCGGCCTCCGAGACGAACAAAGCCACCAACCTTCATGCTCACTCATGGTCAAGACCGCCACCAACGTTCGTGACCAAAACCGCACGAACCTCTCTAACCACCCGTGACGACACCGCCATTGGCCGCGCCACCCATCACCAAATTACCACCAATTTCTTCGCTAGCCCATCATTCATTGCCCCATCCTAACTCCATCCCAAGAAACCCTCTTCAGCACAAATCAAACGCAACTCAATCCCATCGTCACTAAACGAATCACAACTTGAAACCTCCACCACCACCACTGCTATTACCATTACGAATTAAATCCATTGTTGCCATAATCTAACACATAAATTTTTTTAGCAACTGTCAACATCAGCGAAGTAATTTGTTTCGGGCACATCTGGGTGAGGATGATGAAGGTAGTGGTGGAAATGGTGGTTGTGTGGTGGTGCTGCTACCAGCTATAATGGTAAGTAAATTGGGCAGTTGCGTCAACCACGTTTGGAGCTTGATATTTGAATGCCTAATTTGGTGATCTCTGGTAGTCGAGGTCTCCTGTGGTTATTGATTTGCTTTTAATTGTGACTGAAATTGAAAATACCATCTACAGTGGTGATGGTGGAGGCCGGAGACCAGGGTGGCGAGGAGGGAGCAGCAGAGAGAGGGGAGTTAAAGAAAATAATTTAATACATTCCTGATGCTTTTACTAAAATAGCCCCTTAAAACTGAGATGTGACTTCTCCCCTTTTTCTAGCTGTTGGTTAGATTCGGGATCTAGGCCCTCTTCGTTTCACGGAAAATGTATCACAAAAAATACTTTTCAGAATATGCTTTTCAAGAAAATAGCAATTCTGAAATCATTTTCATGAATTTCATTTTCAACCGTTTGGGCGACGAACATAAGATAATCAAACTGCCTATACTGAAGGAAAAAAAAAACTCAAAATGAAAGTAAACAACTAATAGACTTCAGGAACCCTGATAGTACTTATCTCGCATGCAAAAAACTCACAGAAACAAGACATACTAGCAATACAAGTTCGGCTCACCTGCACTAACACCCACTTAGCTTCAGAACTCACCCTTACCTATATGTAGTAACGAGGGACCAACACCAAAACAACAAAAAGATGCGTTTATTTAACAACATCCGGCCAGCAGCAGTTCCACAACCGTTGTTCAGAGCAAAGTGAATTTTAAAGCCAGCCATTGACACGCAAAAAAGGAACAAAACAATGTAAAATTACAAAATCACCAAAAAGTCAACAGCAGACCCTCATCAATCAGGCCAAGAGTCGGTTGGGACTTTCGTCGAATACCTCATCTGCACTACCCTCAACACCCTCAAAGCCCTTAAGACCAAACCCATTTCATCCATCCTTCCCAAGAAACATCTAACCAACCATGTGTAACACCCAAACCTTTCATCCCCCTCCTCACAGTGGCTAGCTTTTGGGATTTTCGGCCACCGAAGCAGCTGTAGTCACCACAGCCGCCTCTCTCCATGGCTGCGTCCTATGAACGTCATCGTCAACGGTGGCTCAAGTTTGGGTTCCAGGTCATTTTCTTCAGCCCCCAGCCCTTCATTTCGAGGAGGAAGAAGCGGCGGAGGCATCAGTGGTGGAGGCAGTGTGGCAGAGGCAATGGAGTCGGGCAAGAATATTTAACGTGATGGTCGTCGGAGTATGAGAGTACCGAGATCGGTGGGAGAGAGGGTGCGTGTGTGTGAGAGAGATGTGTGCGTTCAGCTGTCTGATAAATGTCGGGGTCAGCTGCTGGAAAATGACTCACGAAGTTTTAAAATTGGACAAATTACACCTATGTCCCTAAAGTTATGGTATAATTACAGTTAAGGACAATAGTTTGGATAAAATAAATGTTAACCGTTCCAAACGGAAAATATAAAACCTTAACGGTTTCAATGAAAAGACTTTATTGCCCTTAAGTTAGAACCCTATTTTTTTCATGCCATTATTTTATCTTTAAAAAAAAAGAAAAAGAAAGATTAATCCCCCCCCCCCCCCCAACCCCCAACCCCCAACCCTCAACCCCATTTATGTCACTTCTGCATGAACGGGGTCAAGGACAACCCCCAATCGCCGCACCCCTGCTGCGGGAGAGGAGAGAAGAGATGGAGGGGGAAAAACGACATTGACGTCGCCGGTGGTGGGTCTTTTTTGTTCGACGAATAACAGTAGGGATTGCCGGCGAAGAAGGGGGCTGCCGGGGAAAGAGAAGGGGCTGTCGGCGGGGAAGGGGACTGCCGGCGGGGAGGGAAGGGGCTGCCGGGGTGAGGGAAATGGATTGCCGGCGGGGAGGGGAAGGGCTGCCGAGGTGAGGGAAATGGACTGCCGGGGAAGGGAAGAGGACTGCCGGGGGGAAGGGAACTGCCGGCGGGGAGGCAGGGGCTGCCGGGGTGAGGGATTGGGCCTAATTTGGAAATTAGGGTTTCAAGAAAATCCTAATTTGGAAATTAGGGTTTCAAGAAAACCCTAATTTGCAAATTAGGGTTTCAACAAAACCCTAATCTTTAATTAAGGCTTGAATTCTTAATTTAAAATTTTGAAAAATATTCAACATATACAGTACAAGGGGTAGTATCGTCATTTTAAAAATACGTATTGATGACATCATAAAAAAATACACTTTTTGGACGGAACCCTGACGGATGGACACGGCTGATACATTTTAAAAGTGTTTGGTCACGGTATGTTACATTTTAAAACTTAATGTCCTTGACTGTAATTATACCCTAACCTCAGGAACATAGGTGTAATTTGCCCTTTAAAATTCGTAAGTGATTTTCTGACATTTTGTTCTTTAAAATAAGGCTGACCAAAAATTATTTTCCTTCAGAAAATCTTATGAATGCACCAAATATCGGAAAATACGTTTTCCAGAAAATGATTTCTGTGAAACAAACAGGGCCTAGTTACAATCACTTTGCAACGTAAAAGGCTTTGGTGGTTGATTTAGAACCTTAGAATTTTATCTCCTAAAACAGGCAAACGGTAGGGGATTGGATGCCATTCATAGACCAGGTTTTGTTAAATTGTTAGTTGTATGTGATATAACTCATAAATAACTCCCAATAATTAGAAGACACCCAACAATCTAATTAAACTGGGTTAATTTACCACGAGATTGATTAGGATTCTAAAAGAGTATTCAATAATCGTGACGTGATTCTCAAAGATTTAACGTGATCCTAACACATTAGGGGTCCACGGCCCAATAATATTAGGGGTCTTTACCTACATCTATATATAAAGAGAGTTACCCCAGATGCGCAGACAACTACACACACAAAGACAGTCTTTTTATTATTTTTTTGTAACTGTGGTCTGACTTAAGCATCAGAGAGTTCTCCGCCGAAAACCCACGGTCTACACTTTGGGCATCGAGCTTGATCGAATGAAGACGACTTGTAGCTAGTTGAAGGGTTTCAGAGCTTGATATTCAACCAGACGATGTTACGTTGACCTTCGAATCCGGGCTTGAAGCTTGGTCGGATGAAGACGACTTGCAGCTAGTTGAAGGGCTTCAGTGCTTTCTATCTTACAAGTTATCGGTTCAGACTAAGATTCCGGAGCATATTTTTAACAGCAACGGTATGAAAAGTCATGACAGTAGAAGTCATTAACAATGTACAAATATTCAAAACAAGATTTAAAACATACAACAGGTGTAGGTGTTGGTGTTTAACAATGTATCACCATGTACCCAATCGTGGTGTATTCATGAATGGGCATAATAAGCAAAAGTAGCAAGGAAATACGGGAAAAACTTGTGATGCATAATCCTTCCTAGCGGAAATTCCCTGTTTTCAGTAACCAAAGTTTATTGCCAACTTTCAGTGCACTTTTGAAAATACATTAACAACAATTGCAATATTTGAAGTAACATTTTGTTGCTAAAAGTGATTTAGAATCATCACCCCAGTAGGATCTAGCAACGATATTTTGTTGCTAGGTATAAAGCTGGAGGAAGTTGACTCGACCCTCTTTTAGCGACGAAAATTTATCACAAAAAGGATTTTAATTCATTTAAGATAACACTTTAGCGACAATTGTGAAATTAATCATAGCACTAAACGAAGAACAAAGGCGTGGGGTCAAGCCGTCGTCTTCCTCATAGAAGCATCTATTGATGGGGACGAATGGAGAACGAAACAGAGTTTCGTGACCAATGTCACGCGCCAAAATACATTTTCAAAGTCAAGGATGACCAAAAAGAAGTACACCGAACGCGTATAGGAAGCATCTAATGAGACATATATATAGCCTAGCTACTCTTAAAGGGATCCTCCATCACCACCACCACCATTTCCAGTATTTTATCAAGCAGTTTAAGCAAACGAAGCTCTTCACACAGACGCAAACTTTGCAAAGAACAAACAAATCAATGGCAGAGAGAGAGCAGCAGCAGGCCAACCCTTTGGCACCAGCCAATGGATACACCAAAAGCGATGAAGAGGCAGCTTCACTGTCTTCTGACGAGCTTCGCCGCCAGAAGATCAAGAAGTATGCCATATATGGTGTTGCCTTCGTGATATTTCAAGTCATTGTGTTAAGCATCATGGGAGTCACCATCATGAAGTTCAGAAACCCCAAGTTCCGCGTGCGGTCTGCTTCCTTTGACGGTGCTTTTGATGTCGGGACAGCCGCGAATCCCTCGTTCAACATCGCTATGAATACCAGATTTGGTGTTAAGAACAACAATTTCGGTCCTTTCAAATACCAGAACACCACTGTTGACTTCTACTACAGGGACACAAAGGTCGGCGAGGCCTTTGTTCGCAAGTCGAGTGTCAATATCAGAGACACAAAGAAGGTTGATGTTATGGTGAACTTGTCATCCTTAAACTTGACCAGCACTTCGGAGTTAGCAAACGATATCACTTCCGGGATTTTGCCGTTGACCAGCCAATCTAGGATAAGGGGTAAGGTGACCATAATGTTCATGATGAAGAAGAACAGGGCTACCAATATGAACTGCACCATGGACATTGCCCTGGCAACAAAGCAGCTCCAGAATTTGAAATGCAAGTGATATCTCTTCTTGAGTTCTCGGATTTCTTTTATGCTTTTTGGCACTATTTGCAAGGGCGTGGGAATTGGAACTGTAGTGGTAGAATATGTTGTTTCTTTGTAAAATTCTAGTTATATACGTGAGCTTGTACAAATATACTTATATACACTGGACTGGTATTTCCATTTTATTTTCTGTTAAATGCTTTCAGTCCTCCGGCCGATTTTAAACTTTGATTTCTCAGCTACCAGACTATGGCTAATGTGACAGCTATGTGCAAATGGACCTCGGTTTCCTTCTCATCAAAATTGGTCTAATTTCCGTTTCGTTTGTGCAGTATCTTCGGTTAGAGGTCATTGGATCGGATATTTGAAATAAACCACTAGGCTTTTGTAAAGCCTTGCAGAGCCAACCGCATTGGGGAAGGGAGTGGGATGAGGATAGCTTCTCCTTCTGTTTCTTAGTGTTGAGTGCATATGCTGTAGCCAGTGCCACTGATGATTTTTTTTTTTTTTTGCTGATTGAGTGAGAATCTTTTCCTCCCAAACACTTGAAAAGCTCTGCTTTGATAGCCAATGTTCACAAGCCTCATAACAGATGGGATACACAACAAAAACAGACATTCCCATGATACACAACAGGCATTTTTCTGTTGAAAATAAGCTTGCTTCAATTATTTAAAGTCGTGATTAGTGTCATATGTTAGCGGGTCATTAAGGTGCGTGTTAGTGGTGCATGAGTTACAGGTGTTATGTGTTACTGTTGTAGTAGAAATACTGTATCTTAAATAGTGGGTGGGACCGGTGGGTGAATAATATTGTTGTTATTACATGGTTAGGAGCTTCTTCAAGTGAAATGAAAATATTTTTTTAATATACTCTCCGATGCCCCCTCCAAATTTATAAGTCTAAAGTATGCAAGTGACCATTTGTCTCCAACATTTTAAGCAACAGTGATCTTGTAAGAATGAAATTGATGCTTTTTTTTTCTTCCGCGAGTTAGCTCGCTTATGCCTTAAACAAAGTTATAAACCTCAAGTCGTCTTTGTGATGTGCGGAATTTTTTTTTTATATAAGATTTGACGGTCATGCAAAATTCATTGCGGCAATTAAAGACATTAGCAGTCTCGCCCATGGCCAAACTACAACTAACAAGTTGGCAGTGTTAATGGGTGCAAGATTTATGACACCTACTTCAGTCTACATATAATCATATACATTTAGTTGTGTAATAATTTTGTTCAGATAAGGCCACTAATTATATTTTATGATCATTAACAGTTACTATACAAGGGATCGTAGATAAATTTGCCGTAATGTTGCAGCCTAAACAAAACCATAAAGAGCAAGAAAAAAGGAAAAGAGGAGTCAGGTGTACATTCTTCGATGTAGCCGTGTAGACCTTACCCAGGAATGTATGTAGATTCTCATGGGGCCTGATACGTTAGGAACTTATCCCCCAAATGTTATCCTGGTAAAACAAGCTAGACATTCCTGATGGGAATGGACTTTGTCATGCCGCCGTTGTCCCACAGAAGCATCTGAAGTTAACAAAAAGAAAAGGAGTATTTTTTACCAAAATACATCCTAAAAGTCAAAAATGACCTACCAGAGGTACGCCATACGCGTACAGGAAGCATCTGATCAAGACTTATATAAACCCTCCTTACAAAAACATCCTCTATCACCACCAACATCTGCTTGTTTCGTTTCATTTTAGCAGTTGATCAAAACTTATATAAACCCTCCTTACAAAAACATCCTCTATCACCACCAACATCTGCTTGTTTCATTTCATTTTAGCACTTGAAACCAAAGAAACAGAGAGATATACCTGAAGAATCAGACAAGTAATGGCAGAGAAGGAACAGCAACCAGCCAATGGTATTACTCAAAGCGATGAAGAGGCAGCTTCACTCTCTTCTGACGAGCTTCGCCGCCAGAAAATCAAGAAGTATGTCATATATGGTGTTGCTTTTGTGATATTTCAAGTCATTGTCCTGTCCATCATGGGACTCACCATCATGAAGTTCAGAAACCCCAAGTTTCGCGTGCGGTCTGCCTCCTTTGACGGTGCTTTTGATGGTGGGACGCCGGCAAATCCCTCATTTAACATTGCTATGAATACCAAATTCGGTGTCAGGAACAACAATTTTGGTCCATTCAAGTACCAGAACGCCACTGTTGACTTCTACTACAGAAATATAAAGGTAGGCGATGCCTTTGTCCGTAAGTCAAGTGTTAATATCCGAGACACAAAGAAGGTGGATGTTATGGTGAATCTGTCATCCTTAAACTTAACAAGCACTTCGGAATTAGCAAATGACATCAGTTCCGGGGTCATTCCGCTGAGCAGCCATTCAAGAATAAGGGGAAAGGTGACAATCATGTTCATGATGAAGAAGAACAGAGCCACCAACATGAATTGCACCATGGAAATTGCCATCGCCACGAAGCAACTCCAGAATATAAGATGCAAGTGAAATGTATCTGTTTAGTCTGATTTTCTTAGACTTCAAATTGTACGTTTCAGTGTTGTTTGAAAAGTGAGGGACAAGGGGGGCAGAAGTCTAGCATATTTGTTTATTCTTTGTAATGTAATGTAATTTATATCCAAATTCTTTGTATAATCATGCAGTCATACTATTGAGTGGTATTCCCTTTTGTTTGTTAAATTCTCTCAATTGATCAATTATGATCCACACAAGCGTCCCTACGCTGTACAATTGAATTCTTCAGCTGGGAATGAGGAGCTAAGGCTCACTCTCGCTGAAAATGAATGGCAAATGTACTGCATCCAAAATAATTGTTTGCATACTCCTTCTTTAGGACAAAAAGGGAAGCTGTCACAATTGGCCTAATTCCGGTTCTGCTTTCCCTTTTCTCTTTTGGCACGGGCGGGAGGATCTTATGCTTCAAAGCTTAAACATTGAGAAGAAAGGGAATCGGATCAAGTTTTAGAAATAAACCATTTTGTCTTTGTGTTGGCTGTAAAACTCTCTTCGATTAACCACAGGGGTGTGAGAAGGATGAGGATAGCTTCTCTTTCTAGTTTTGAGCAGAACCATTTTGTAGCCACTGCTCACCGAGTAGGAATTACTTCCTGCGAAGGTATTGTTGGAAAATAAACTTGATTTAGTTTTTTAGAGTGGTGATTAATGTGACATGTTAGTGGGTTATTAAGTTATGTCTTAGTGGGTGCATAAGTTACAAGTGCATTATTGTTATGTGTTAGTGGAAGTAGTGGCTATTATATTGTTGAAATAGTGGGTTAGTGGTATATTTATTACATGTCTAAGAGTTACTTAGAAGTACTATAAAAATGTATAAGATGATGCAAGTGTAAGGAGAGGAAGAACTATGAGATAAATTTTTTAAGGTATATTATGTGTTCTCTTCAAGTTCTCTCCATGTCCTCCTCATATAAGTGAGTGTATGAGTTTGAGTGCAACAAAGTGTGAGCTTGAGTGATCATTTGTTTACAACAAAGTGGTATCAGAGCCACAACGGTCCTAGTGGATGTTGTGGCGTTAATGTTTTAGTCACTACGGTTGTAGAAAAAAGTATCTGAAATGGATATTTGCTGTGAGAAACTGTTGTTCTCAAATTATGTGAGAATGCGGAGTGTCCTTTCGTTGTATCTCAAATCATGTGATTTGTGGGATGTGGTCAGTGAAGAACCACATGGTAGCTTGTCAAAAGGAGTTCGACAAAAGAAGGAAGAAAAAAGGAAGAAAATGCACTTTGAGTGTTGCAAAAGGTCGTCCATACAGACATATGGATGCGTATTGGAGATGTAAGATCTCCAAGTGATGTTTGGCAAATGATCAAGGTCATTGCTTCCAACCGTAGACGTGACTTCTTACCCAAGGAGTATTGGGTACAAAGCTGGGAAGAAGATGAGTTCACAAATGAAGATTGTGAACATCTCAAGGAAGAAACTCTAATGCAGGATGAAAACGAGTTTCACATATCCGAAGCTAAAGAAACAGAGGAGACAAAGGCTGAACAAGAGTTCAAGGCTTTTAAAGCCAGTGAGAACGACAAGTTGACAAATGGAGAAGAGCCAGTTGAAAAGATAGAAGAGAACGAGAACACAGATGGTGATGATAATGCTCAATATGAAGAGATGGAAGATGAGAGCATTGACAAAGATGTAAGAGTTCACGGAGGTCAAAACGTGAACAACTCAGGTATGACCTTTGATGTTTCTTTAAGAGAAGAAAATGTGGTTGGGTCATGTCCACTATACAGCCTCTCAAATTTTGAAGAAGAGAGTAATGATTACTTTCTCATGGCTAAGAATGATGTGATAGTGCCACAAGAATATGCAGCTAAGGTTGATGTTTTGAAAACTTATTTCATTGAAAATCATCCTAGGGAGTTGTTTTTTATGACTAGGAAGGACAATGATTTTGTTGAAAGTCGAACGAGTTATTATCCTCAACTTGGCGTGGAGAATTTGTTGAGTGACACAGGTTGGGTAAACATGGAGATGTTTTTTGACCTAGAGGAGTTACTTGAAATGTTCAGAGAAAATGGTTAAGATCCAATATGCACACAAGTGACGAAGAAATGCCAGAGGTGCAACAAAAAGATGTGCCACATACGATACACGTCAAAAGAAATGGCAAAGAAGATTGTTGCTGTTGATGGAATTGGAGATGAAGACCATTATTGGCACTTATCAAGCCCCTCAATCAAGAAGAATAATTGAAGACACAAATCAAGTTTAAAGGGGAGTGTTGGAAAATAAACTTGATTTAGTTTTTTAGAGTGGTGATTAATGTGACATGTTAGTGGGTTATTAAGTTATGTCTTAGTGAGTGCATAAGTTACAAGTGCATTATTGTTATGTGTTAGTGGAAGTAGTGGCTATTATATTGTTGAAATAGTGGGTTAGTGGTATATTTATTACATGTCTAAGCGTTACTTAGAAGTACTATAAAAATGTATAAGATGATGCAAGTGTAAGGAGAGGAAGAACTATGAGATAAATTTTTTAAGGTATATTATGTGTTCTCTTCAAGTTCTCTCCATGTCCTCCTCATATAAGTGAATGTATGAGTTTGAGTGCAACAAAGTGTGAGCTTGAGTGATCATTTGTTTACAACAGGTATTCATATCACTGAAGCTTATATCGGAAAACATGTTCATACTCATTGGATGGACAAAGAAACAGGGAGGATGCATCTTTACAAGATTAATGCCTTTCACATCTTGTTTGAACAGTTTCGTTTGGTAACTGGCTTCAGTAATTATGTAACACAAGTTTTCGTATTCAAGTCCTCATACTGTCCCGGAAGAGAAGTTAACAGTCAGATGCAAATTAATGTTCTTATGCTGCAATGTGCTAATTTTCTTAACAACAAGTACTTAAGAGGTATTTCCATCAAGCCTGCGTCGCTTTGTTTTTGGTTCTTTTTTTTTTCCTTTCAGTTTGTCAACAATGAGGAGTCTCTTAAAGTGGAAACTTTGTGATTGCATAGTTGCTAGCCCCAAGGAGCATATCTCAGTTTCTCTCTCAGGCTTGTTTCCCATAACCGATTGGGAACTCATAGAGGCGGCTAGCCAAGAGAAACCAGAATGGAAAAGAAAAGGCCAAGCCCAAGGTCAAGGCTGGTCGCCGGTGATTTTGTAGTTTCAGTACATAAGAAAAAATTTGGCTGCTACTCCGGTTGGAGGAATCTTCCTCTTACCCCTTATATAGCGATAATCAATTGTCTCTAAATGTTTATAGTGGCTTTTATTTAGTGACGCTAAAAAAGTGCTGCTAATAATTGTCGCTGAAAGTGTTAGAAGAAAAGTCGCTTGAAACATTTAGCGACTATTAATTGTCACTATATATGGGGTTGAAGGAATATTCCTACAACCCAGGTAGGAGCCAAAGTTTGTTCGTATGTTTCTTTGCTCTCCTAGAAAATTAATTTTCTTTCCCTATGATATCATAACACTTGAATTTGCGGCCTCAACAAGGGCAAAGGAAAATGGAGTGTGGTGTTGGAAATATAGATTTATTAAGGGAATAATTTCTACCATCCTCTTGTTCTCCATACAAGTATGCATTTCCTTGAGATGACATGAAGATCAAAGTGCATCATTGGTTATAAATACAATGTGTTTTTATTAAGGAAATAATTTACACCTTCTTCTTATTCTCCATTCAAGTATCACTACCTTGAAATGACATGAAGATCAACATTTTCATCTTTTAGTGCATCTTTGGTTATAAATACAACGCGTTTTTCCATTGAAATAGAAGACTAGAAGTTACTCTAGTGTCAAGTTGGTTCTCACGTGTACGCTACTTCTCTTATTTTACGAGCTTTAAACCCATCTCCCGAAAAGTCTTCCATATTATATCCCAGTCTAGGCCTTTTGTAGAGGGATTTGGACTTCACATAGCTAATAGTAACAACTCATTTACTCAATTGTTCTTTTACGTACGTAGCTATGTCTAGGACTTATATGTTTGGACTTCTCATTATACACTTATTGTATGCTCGTGACACCGCTATCTCGTTATCACAGAATGTAGAAATATCAGACATTGACTTAGGCTATAGAGAAATATCTATTAATAGGTCTCTAAGCCATTCCGCCTATTTTATTGCCATTGCCAAAGCAATAAATTTAGAATCCATAGTATTATGTAAAATCAAAGTTAGTTTCTTGGAATCCCAAGAAATAGCACATCCATCTATGATAAATATCGAATCACTTTTGGCTTTGTTTCATCCGAGTCCGTGATCCAGCTTGCATCCGTGTTCCTTTCCAATACCGCAGGAAATTCCTTGTAAGTTAATGCAAATTCTATTGTGCCTTTAAGGTTTTTAAACACCCTAAATACTGCATTCCAATGGACTTGCTCGGTGTTATGTGTAAACCTACTTAAAACACCAACTGCAAAGGTTATGCTTGGCTGGGTACAGTGCGTGACATACATCAAATTGTCAATAGCACTAGAGTACTCTAGCTGTGAAACACATTTCCCTTTATTTGTTCTTAATTTCTCGTAATTAAATTTCTTTAATATTATCTCAATATAATGAGACAGTGACAAAGAAATAGAATCCAATGATCTAATATTTCCATTCCCAAAATAACATTGGGTGCGCACGATGCACCGCACATGTGCAAAAGTATGGCCATGCATACTTGTGTTTTTAGAACAATAAGGTATATCACATGATTACTCAAATACCCTTAACCTTTCTATTTTTTGAGTAACATGAGTTATGACTCTTTTCAAACCTTATTAAATGCCCAACTTTGAGACATTATATCTCTTTAATCAATTAATAAAATTGATTTTTTTTTTTTTAGACATTAAACCGTGAAGTGAAAGGTTCAATTTTTAGAAAATTTGCAACATGCGGTCAGCCATCGTGCCACATGGAAGCATCTATTAGTTTCAATGAAGGTGGGGAAAAAAAAAAGCCAGAAATGGAGTTTACTGACCAACATCACACGCCAAAATATATATAATATAAGTCCTATAAGTCAGGAATGACCAACAAAGACACTGGATACGCGTATAGGAACCATCTGAGACTTATATGTAGCCTGCTCATTAATGGATCCTTCACCGCCAACATTTCCCTCATTCCACCAAGCAACTGAGACAAGCCTCTTCACAGATATATACACAAGTGGCGAAGGGAGTGGGAGCCATTGCTTTTCCGTGATCCCTCCATTTTATATGGTATATATATTATCCCAAGAATAAAGTTTCCAACTAAAAATCTAAAAAATACTTAAATAATATATATCTCTAATCATTTTATATGTTAAGCCACCTACAAATTTTAAAGATAGTAAAAAAAAATCTTTTTAGTCATTTAAAATGCTAAACTTACACAAATAAACCAAAAAAAATCAAAGTCCACACATTAAGTCACCACAAAAAATCCTCTTTATTCTCTACTGTTTTTAAAGCCTCTCTCTTTTCAAAGTCAGAAAACCACATAACAGACATAGCACATCGTCTCCTCGGTCCCCTCACCAGTCTCACGCCGTCAACGCCACAGCCATCCACCCGTCCACATCTGGCAACTGGCGTATTCGCGTAGACGGTAGATCCAGTGATCAGTGATGCTCTCTTCATCTTTTCTTTTCTTGATTCTCGGTATCTCACCTTATTTTCTCCATCACGAATCATGAAGAACCCTAGCTCTTTTTTCCAAATATAAAGCCACCATCCTTGCTCCACTGCCTCCACGCAAAGTCGCAATTCGCAAACCCTAATCCTCCCACTAGGTAAGATCCAGACTTCCAGTGTTTATTTTTAAATTTTCTAATTCCTTGAACTTGAACCCCCCTTTTTTTCAATTTAGGATTTGACAATTGAGTTTTAGAATTTACAATTTGCAATTCGGAATTGGGACTGCTCGTGGTCTTAATTTCAGATTAAAATTTTGGAATTTTAATTTCAGATTGCAGTTATTGCTCAAGGGTGGTGGGTGTATAGGTTTTCAATTAAGGCTTGTTAAGATTCCTAATTTTGGATTGAGAGTTCGGCAATTTTTGTGACAATTTCTCTCTTATATATTTGGTACCCACCTTAAGAGATTTTCCTGGCTTCTTCACTGTACACACATACACAATTCTGTAAAGAATCACATAATTAATGGCAGAGAAGAAGCAGAAACCAGCCAATGGTTTTACCAAATGCGATGAAGAGGCAGCTTCACTATCTTCTGACGAGCTTCGCTGCCACAAAATCAAGAAATATGTCATATATGGTGTTGCCTTTGTTATTTTTGAAGCCATTGTCTTGAGCATCATGGGACTCACCATCATGAAGTTCAGAAACCCCAAGTTCAGCGTGCGGTCCGCCACCTTTGACGGTGCTTTTGATATTGGGACAGCTGTGAATCCATCGTTTAACATTGCTATGAATACCAAATTCGGTGTCAAGAACAATAACTTCGGTCCATTTAAGTACCAGAACGCCACGGTCGACTTCTACTATAGAGGCACAAAGGTAGGCGAAGCCTTTGTTGGTAGGTCTAGTGTAAATATCCGAGACACGAAGAAGGTGGATGTCATGGTGAATTTGTCATCTTTAAACTTGACAAGCACAACGGAATTAGCAAATGACATCGGTTCTAGGATTTTGCCGTTGACCAGCCAATCCAGGATAAGGGGTAAGGTGACCATAATGTTCATGATGAAGAAGAACAGGACCACCAATATGAATTGCACCATGGAAATCGCCCTCACCAGGAAGCAGCTCCAGAATTTGAAATGCACGTGATGAAATTTATGTTTATGTTGTTCAAGTATTTATTTTTTTTTTGGTTAATTGTTCAAGTATTTATTTTTTTTTTGGTTAATTGTTCAAGTATTTCTTGAACTCTGAGTTCATGTATTTTTTGATTCTTTGCACACTAGTGATGTATATCAATCAATATCAATCAATCAATATCAATTCAATATATAAAAGACGAGTCCTTATCTAGAATTCTTAGCTCTCTGCTGAAGTTTCAGCTTACTTTGAATGTAGACTTTTAATCTGAACTTTTGAATATTATTTCAATGAATCTAGACTTCTGATCCATTTATTATACCTTGAGTTTAGACATCTTATTATCTTATTATTCTCTTATTTAAGTCACATTGTACACCTCCACACCTCCATACCTATATTCCTTCTTCTCTCCTCCACTCACACATTCTTTCTCACTCTGCCTATATATGTTGTGGGTAATGCATGCACTCAACTTATATGAAATTAACATACTAACAATAATTTGAAATTTCTGCTTTATCCATATGGTTAGGTACTTAGGGTATTTCAATGTTGGTGTTGAAATCTTTCCTTTCCATCACTGTACTATTTCTTTTAGCAGCAAATATGGGCCAAAAAGTATTAAAAAAAAAAACTTGAAATAGTCATCCTTAGATGTATCATGCATGTGTGCTATCATTTTGGCATATCTGATATACAAACATAAAGGAAATTAGCCGTAACATTTATGTTAAAGGGAATTTAAGCCAATGGGAGAAATGTGACCTTAGGAGAATACACTTCCAATTTCCTCATAATCTTGGTCAAAATTAGTTTGTTTGTGTAGCATCTATTAAATAGCATGAATTATCTCATTAAAATTTAGATAGAAAATTGAATTAGCATGGAACTACAATTTTCCTGGATTCAAAAGCAAACTGTATTTTGCAAAATGTTAAACTGCATACCTCCAAACAGGAAGAGCAACAAAAGTAATACAGTATCACATTGGGAAAAAAGATATAGTTAATTTCACGAAGTACACTAACATGAAAATGAAATTGGAAGGAATGTTACATTTTTGTAAGTTTTACCCTAAGTTTATAATAATATGCACCAAGTCTAACATGTTATTGTCAGTATGGAATTTTTTTCAAAATTAAACCACAAGAGGAAATTGTAGATAATTGGAAAAAAAATAAAAAAGTTATATGAGGTCTAAGACAATTTTAATTATAATTTTGCAATATATACACTATTGGTCGTACAAATGTGGTGATGGTGGCGTGGACGCTCCATGGCTGTAGTTATGGTAATGATACTAGCAAGACGATGAAGGCAGATACAATAGCGATACAGTGGGTGATGGTGACGGTAATGGTGCATATGGCAATGACCAATCATTGTAGGAGTAATGATGGTAGTGGTGATAGTGTAGTAACTCTTTGGCAACAATATAGTGACCGTGTTGATGGCCACAGTAACTCTAATGCATAGTAACTCATATGTGGTGATAGAGGTGGCCACTCGAGAGACAATGTCAATGATGATGGGCCGGTATTGTAAAGGAAATAGTAGGACTAAGATAGTAGTAGTGTAGTAGCAAAAGACTAATCATGATCGAAATCCAAAATTGAAGCAAATAGCCTAATTAAACAATGGTGATTCTAGATACAATTTCTTGAATTAACTTGAAAGCCATGTAAATTCTATCCTCTAACTTGGAACTTTTAAAATTTTCACTACAAGGGCTTTTCTCCCTACCATGTTTTTGTATCCATGTACAATAATCAAGAAGTACCCTTTGGTCCAACCCCAAATGGCAACGGTCTGAATATTTTTTTAAAGACAACTTTCACTAGCCATGTATGAATAATATAATAATGAACACTGATAAAATTACACTTAATAAATCAAACAAAGAAACACATACAGTACAAAACTTCTAAAGATACAAGGCAACGATTTAGATAAACAAGGAAACGAAAGAGGACATGAATTACTAGCAATCGACATGTTGGCAAAACTTATGATACATTTTTTTCCCGTCAATAGTGCTTTTAGATGATAGATTGGTAATTATGAAATTCATTCTAAAAAATATTCTTTATTTCTTAAACAGCTATTGTCAATGAGATTGTCAAATTAATTATGTGACAAATTTATAGACGTGAGTGTTATTTCTTTGTCTTTTGAAATATCGGTTCTATTTCATCATGCTAAAGTATATGATTTGCAATAGAACCAACTTGCACACTATCCCGTGCATTTGCACGGGTATATTAGCTCGTTTCCTAAACAAATGTATCTTACATACTGGGTGGTGTTTTGTCTGTTTAATTATTCCAAAATCATTAATCAGTGTCCACTACAGTAGTTCCTCTGCAGTACAATTTGATTTCTCAGTCGCGACTGAGGAGATGAGGATCGCGAGTCCTTGGACAATATTAAGTGTAGTGCATCCAATTAACGAGGTGGCCTACAGTCCTGCTTGGTGGGGAGGAGCGTATGGGTGGTAGGAGGGTGAGTGGGACATAGAATTCTTCGGTTTCAAAGATTGAAAAGCAAGAGGAGAGGGCATAGGATCAACATTTGAAGTAAACCATTTGGTTTTGGTAAAGCCTTGGATATGACTAGAATTAAAGCTTTCCTTTTTCTGTTTAACAGTACTGGATGGAACCGTGGTGTCCAGTGTGTCACGACTGCTCGGAGTATGAACAATTTCCTCTGCAAATACTTAAATTGCCGAAGCTCTCAACTCAATCAAAAAGACTCACATCAAAACCAACATAAATTCTGGGAAAGGATACATAAACGAACAACATAAGTTTACTGGAGATGAAGCAGACAAGAAGGTGTCCATTAAGAGGGAGGACACTTTCTGGTGCATAGTTGCTAAATCTATGAGCAGACTGGCTCTAAGTATTGCATTGAAGTTACTATTACACGCTGTTGGAAGATATAAACCATGCAGGGGGAAATTGTAGCAGAAGCAAAACCACAAAGGGGAAAGGGGAAATCGCCAGCACTGTTGGCTTTCTGATAGAAAAACAAAAGGCAATCGAAGCAGCATAAAGGAATAATGTGATGGAGTGAGGTGAAATGGCGTATGAACGCACTTGGCATGTTAGGTACAGAAGCTTCTATCAGCGTGGATGGAGTAAAGGAACAAGCTTTTGACCAACAGTCACGCTACATATTAAAAGTCAAGAATGACCAAAGAGAGGTACGCTATACGCGTATAGGAAGCATCTGATGAACACTTATATATAGCCTGCTTACCTTCTGATCCTCCATCACCACATAGCACCAACATTCACTACATTCATCAGTCTTACCGGATCTAGTTTCCCTTTCTTGACACTCACACACCGACACTCCTTTGAAGGACAAAGCTTGATGGCAGAGCAGAAACAAGGTCACCCTTTGGCACCAGCCAATGGTTACACCAAAAGCGATGAAGAGGCAGCTTCACTCTCTTCTGACGAACTTCGCCGCCAGAAAATCAAGAAGTATGCCATATACGGTGTTGCCTTTGTGATTTTTCAAGTCATTGTCCTGTCCATCATGGGACTCACCATCATGAAGTTCAGAAACCCCAAGTTCCGCGTGAGGTCTGCCTCCTTTGACGGTGCTTTTGATGTAGGGACGCCGGCAACTCCCTCGTTTAACATTGCGATGAATACCAAATTCGGTGTCAGGAACAACAACTTTGGCCCATTCAAGTACCAGAACGCCACTGTTGACTTCTACTATACAAATACAAAGGTAGGCGATGCCTTTCTCCGTAAGTCAAGTGTTAATATCCGAGACACAAAGAAGGTGGATGTCATGGTGAATCTGTCATCCTTAAACTTAACAAGCACTTCGGAATTAGCAAATGACATCAGTTCCGGGGTCATTCCGCTGAGCAGCCAATCAAGAATAAGGGGAAAGGTGACAATCATGTTCATGATGAAGAAGAACAGAGCCACCAACATGAATTGCACCATGGAAATTGCCATCGCCACGAAGCAACTCCAGAATATAAGATGCAACTGATATGTGTTATCTTCATGTTAAGTCATGAGCTGCTCTGGTTTCTTCGGGTTTCATATTTTACGCGTTGTTGTTGTTTGAAAAGAGAGGGACGAACAGAGGGCTAGCACATTTGTTTATTCTTTGTAATGTAACTTATATCTATATTCTTTGTACAATCATACAGTCATTCTAGCGAGTGGTATTCCCTTTTGATTGTTAAATTCTCCCATTTGATTAGTTATGATTCATACAAGCATTCCTATGCAGTGCAATTTAATTCCTAAGCTGGGAGTGAGGAGATAAGGCTCACTCTCGCTAAAAATGAAGGGCAAATGTAGTGAATGTTGGAACAGAAATCTGGTATGGCTTTGTGACCGAAAGAAAATTGGCTTCGAGGCACGTTGTAAAACGCTTTCCTTAAGTTTATATTTGCCCCCACCAAAAACGGTGTGCAGCGGGTTGCAGGCAAATATCCTCCAAGATACAACGAAGCACTTTAGTGAATAGCATTTGCACACACGATATTCATCCCCCAGATATGTGTATGGAATTCTGGATAATGGTTTTACAAGTAAGAAATTCTGCAGAAATTTCTTGTTGTAAAAAATCTGCAGAAAGGAAATAAAAACGAAGAGAGTAGAGGCTAATTACTAGGTCCGAAAATGTGACCATTGTGCTCTATTTATAAAGCACTAGTGGTTGCTAATCAATGGTCACACCCTTTCATCATGCACCCAAGCAATCTGGACCGTTGGATCAGAAACCGTTAAGATTAACGGTTCAGATCTGGGCTGGTAACTACCCAGCTCCCAACAGTTGGGTCTGGCCCGAACTGGAACCACCCAGCTGCCCAACAGGTGCAACCGTTCGGGCATAACCCGAACCGGTGCAAGTGTAACCACCCAGCTGCTAACGGTCGGATCCGACCCGAGCCGTTATACCGATGGCCTAGTTTTCGTCACGAAAACTTAAAGGCGTCTCGCGACGATGTTGTGCAAAGTGCGCCATCAAAGCGGCACATTGCGCTTCACAGCCCATTGCCGCGCGCGTGCGTTCCTCGTATGTTGCTTCGTAACATACTCGGTGCACATGCATACACCTTAGCATACCACATAAGTATTAAAGTAAGTGGAGTTCTTTATTATATACCCACTTACTTTTCCAATTTCCTTTTATGTGGGATTCCTCCCTCTTTGCCTCTTCACATTCCTTTTATCATTTTGACAAAAAAAATGAACCAAAGTTGACACTATATTTTGGAAAACACTAACAGTGAATCCAAATTAATTATGTGCATACTAACCATCACAATTGGCCTAATCCCGGTTCTGCTTTCCGTTTTCTCTTTGGGCGCGGGTGGGAGGATCTTTTGTTTCAAAGCTTAATGATTGAGAAGAAAGGGAATCGGATTAAGTTTTAGAAACCATTTTGTCTGTGTTGGCTGTAGATCCCAAATTATCTTCGATAGAGCACAGGGGGTGAGAAGGATGAGGAGAGCTTCCATCTTTCTAGTTTTGAGCAGAACCATTTTGTAGCCACTGCTCACTGAGCAGGAATTACTTCCTGCGAACGTATTCGTATCACTAAGCGTATATAAAAAATGTACATGTTCATACTCAATGGATGGACAAAGAAATAGAAGGATGCATCTTTACAAGATTAATGCCTTTCACATCTTGTTTGAACAGTTTCGTTTAGTAACTGCTTTCAGTAATTAAACTGCTTTCAGTAATTATTTAAAACAAGTTTTCATGTCCAAGTCCTCATAATATCCAGAAAAAGAAGTTAACAATTAGATTATCACCAATGGCCAAAAACTGTACTCATCAACCAAGTACCTAAAGAGGTATTTTCATCAAGCCAGCGTTGCTTTATGGTTGTTTTTTTTTTTCCATTATAATTTTCAACAATAAGGAGTCTCTTAAAGTGCAAACTCTAATAGACTTCAGCTAAACGATGAGCATGCTAGCCGCAAGGAGCAGATCTCAGTTACTCTCTTAGGCTTGTTTCCCATAACCGATTTGGGAACTGATAGAGGAGGCTAGCCAAGAGAAAACAGAATGAAAAAGAGAAAGCCAAGGTCAAGGCTAGCCGCCGGTGATTTTGTAGTTTTTGTACACAAATAACTTTCTTTGATCTCCTAGAAAATTAATTTTTCTTTCTTTGTGATATCATAACACGCGAATTTGCAGCCTCAACAGGGGCAAAGTCTAATGGAGTGCGGTCAAGCCATCGTGTCACATAGAAGCATCTATTAGTTTCAACGAAGGTGAAAAACGAAAAATCAGAAATGGAGTTCATAGACCAACGGCACACGCCAAAATAAGTCCTAAAAGTCAAGAATGAACGACAAAGACACTGGACATTTATACGCGTACAGGAAGCATCTGATCAGACTTATATATAGCCTGCTCATGAATGGATCCTTCACCACCAACATTTCCTTCATTTCCTCAAGCAACTGCACAAAAGAGCAAACATACACAAAACTTTTCACAGAATCACATAATTAATGGCAGAGAAGCAGCAGCAACCAGCCAATGGTTATACCAAAAGCGATGAAGAGGCAGCTTCACTCTCTTCTGACGAGCTTCGCCGCCAGAAAATCAAGAAATATGTCATATATGGTGTTGCCTTTGTGATATTTCAAGTCATTGTCTTGAGCATCATGGGACTCACCATCATGAAGTTCAGAAACCCCAAGTTTCGCGTGCGTTCCGCCTCCTTTGACGGTGCTTTTGATGTTGGGACGCCAGCAAGTCCATCGTTTAACATTGCTATGAATACCAAATTCGGTGTCAAGAACAACAACTTCGGTCCCTTCAAGTACCAGAACGCCACTGTTGACTTCTACTACAGGGGCACAAAGGTTGGTGAGGCCTTTGTTCGCAAGTCGAGTGTCAATATCAGAGACACAAAGAAGGTTGATGTTATGGTGAACTTGTCATCCTTAAACTTGACCAGCACTTTGGAATTGGCAAACGATATCACTTCCGGGATTTTGCCGTTAACCAGCCAATCTAGGATAAGGGGTAAGGTGACCATAATGTTCATGATGAAGAAGAACAGGGCTACCAATATGAATTGCACCATGGAAATCGCCGTCGCTACAAAGCAGCTCCAGAATTTGAGATGCAAGTGATGAAATTTATGTTTATGTTGTTCAAGTATTTCTTGAACTCTGAGTTCCTGTATTTTTTTATACATATATTTGTTGATTCTTTGCACACGAGTGATATATATTTCTTGAACAATTATAATCTTAGATAGTGGTATTTTGTATGTTGAATGCTTCCAAAATCATTTATCACGATCCACTACCATAGTTCCTCTGCAGTACAATTTATCACGATCCACGATTTAAGCTCTCAGCCGCGATTGAAGAGATGCGGATCACGAGTCCCTAGACAATGTTAATTGCAGTAGGGATGGCAATCTCATCGGGTAGAATCCTTCTGTTTCAAAGATTGAAAAGTAAAAGGAGAGGGCATAGGATCAACATTTGAAATAAACCATTTGGCTTTGGTAAAGCCTTGCAGATTAGTGGAATTGAAGCTCACCTCTTTCTGTTTACCAGTACTGGATTGAACCGTTGTGTCCCTTGTGTCAGGACTGCTCAGAGTATGAACAATTTCCTTTGAAAATACTTAAATTGCCGAAGCTCTCAACTCAAACAAAAAACCTACATAAAAACCAACTTAAATTCTGCAATAGGATACATTAACGAACAACAGAAGTTTACTGGAGGAGCATAATCCTCATAAGGTGGATGAAGCAAACAAGAAGGATGCATCTATACCTCATACAGCACGAACATACACTCCGATTGCAGACAGAAAAAAAACAAAGATTAAAAACGTAGTGATATCGATCTGTGAAAATGAAATTTCCGCTGCTTAATTCATCTTTCAACTTGTATAACCATTTTATAAGCTTCAAATCCCTTGAAAAATGAAAGGTTACATACATGCAATTGGATTTTGCTGCAACAACTGTCTCGCCAATGGCCAAACAATGGACACCATCACAAGTACTTTGGGGGTCTTAATCTGAGTAAGGGCCATCAAGCTTATGTATTATTCTGGGTAACATGTTTAGTTTCTTGAATAAGGTGCCCATTAAGAGAAAGGAAACTTTCTGATGCATAGTTGCTTAATTGATGAGCAAACTGGCCATAAGTATGGCATCGAAGTAATTAGTATTACACGTTGGAAGACTTAAACCATGGAGGAGGAAATTGTAGCTGAAGCAAAACTCGTTGGATATAAATTCGTTTACAATAATTTTTGGAGCAGAATCGAACTTTTGTAAACAATAAAATACAACAAAACTACCACGAGAAATAGGGAAAATCGCCAAGTACTGGTGATTTTCTTATAGAAAGGAGAAGGGCAGTTTAAGCAGCATAAAGGAATAATGTGATGGCGTATGAATGCACTTGGCACCTCTCGCTACAGAAGCGTCTATCGATGTGGAAGGAGTAAAGCAACAAGTTATTGACCAAGTCACACGCCAATGTACAGAGAGGTACACTACGCGTTTACGAAGCATCTGACGAACACCTATATATAGCCTGCTCGCCAGCTGATCCTCCACCACGGCATAGCACCAACATTCACTACATTCATCAACCTTACCGGATCTAGTTTCCCCTTCTACACACACACGCACTCTTTGAAGAATCAAAAGTTCAATGGCAGAGCAGAAACAAGCTTACCCATTGGCACCAGCCAATGGTTACACCAAAAGCGACGAAGAGGCAGCTTCACTGTCTTCTGATGAACTTCGCCGCCAGAAAATCAAGAAGTATGTCATATACGGTGTTGCCTTCGCGATATTTCAAGTCATTGTCTTATCCATCATGGGACTCACCATTATGAAGTTCAGAAACCCCAAGTTTCGCGTGCATTCTGCCTCTTTTGATGGTGCTTTTGATGTTGGGACGCCAGCAAATCCGTCGTTTAACATTGCTATGAACACCAAGTTTGGTGTCAGGAACAACAATTTCGGCCCATTCAAATACCAGAACGCCACCGTTGACTTCTACTATAGGGGCACAAGGGTAGGCGACGCCTTTGTCCTTAAGTCCAGTGTTAATATCCGAGACACAAAGAAGGTAGACTTTCTTGTGAATCTATCATCCTTAAATTTAACAACCACGTCGGAATTAGCAAATGACATCAGTGCCGGGGTGATTCCACTTAGCAGCCAATCAAGAATAAGGGGAAAGGTGACAATCATGTTCATGATGAAGAAGAACAGAGCCTCCAACATGAACTGCACTATGGAAATTGCCATCGCCACGAAGCAACTCCAAAATATAAGATGCAAGTGATATCTGTTATCTTCATGTTAAGTCATGAGCTCTGGTTTCTTAGACTTTTCATTTTAGTGTTGTTTGAATAGAGAGGGCTAGCATATTTGTTTATTCTTTTTAATGTAACTTATATCTAAATTCTTTTGTACAATCATAGTTATACTACCGAGTAATATTCCCTTCTTTTTGTAAAAATTCTTCCAATTGATTTATTATGATTCACACAAGCGTTTGTACTGCGTACAATTTTATTAGTTTCACAGCTGGGAATGAGGAGATAAGGCTCACTCTCGCTGAAAATGAATGGCAAATGTAGTGAATGTAGTGAATGTTTGGGCAGAACCATGTTGTAGCCACTGCTCACCGAGTAGGAATTACTTCCTGTGAAGGTTTTTATATCGCTGCAGCAAATTGATAAGAAAGGAGCGACAAAATCATATAACTGTTCATACTCATTGGATGGATTAAGCAAGAAGAAGAATGCATCTAGACATTGTAAAATTTGAAGAACAAACGTTGGCTCCTATCCGCGTTGTAAGAATCTTTCTCCAACCCCGTGTATACTATAGTGACAATTAATAGTCGCTAAATGTTTCTGCAAAATCACCGGCAGCTAGCCGTGACCTTGGCTTTTTCTTTTTCTTTCTGGTTTCCTTTAGGCTATAATTTCCTCCTCTATCAGCCAACATTCAACAACCCTAAGAGAGTAACTGAGATATGGTAGTTAGGGCAAGTATGTTCTCCGTTTCAGCACCTATGCAATCAAAACATTCCATTTAAGAGAATCCTTTTTAGTAAGAAGTCACCCATAAAGTTTCATGGATCTTATTCGGATAACTATCTCTAAATTGGTGAGAAAGTTAGCACACTGCAAACTTTGCATGTAACTGTATAGATTCTATCCCAGGATGTCATGAGGACTTGAACGTAAAAAAAAGTCCTTTAAACAGCGGTTGAAACGAATTACCAAAAAATATTGTTCAAACATGATCTGAACAGCATCAAGCATTCACATTTGGAAAAAATTTGGTTGATATTCTGGTTGGAGGAATCTTCCTCCTACCCCCTATACAACGACAATCGATCATCGTTAAATGTTTCTGGTGGCTTTTATTTATGACGCTAAAAAAATGCTACTAAAAATTATCGTTGAAAGTGTTAAAAGAAAACCTACTAGAAATATTTAGCGACTATTAATTGTCATTATACAAGGGATTGGAGGAAAATTCCTACAACCCGGGTAAGAGCCAACGTTTGTTCGTACACAAATATGTTGCTAGGGGTTTATGTCAAAACTTGCCTCTTTGATCTCCTCGAAAAATGATTTTCTTTCTCTGTAATATCATAACACTAGAGTTTGCAGCCTCAACAGGGGAAAGGATAATGGAGCGAGGTCAAACCATGGTCTGCCGTAGAAGCATCTATTAAATTCAACGCATGGTTGGGGAAAACAAAAAAAAATTAAGAAATGGAGTTCATTGACCAACGTCACACGCCAAAATAAATCCAAAGGTCAAGAATGACCAACAAAGACACTAGATACGCGTATATAGGAAGCATCTGATCAGACTTATATATAGGCTGCTCATAAATGGATTTCATCACCAACATCTCCCTCATTTCATCAAGCAACTGCACAAAACAGTACACATACACAAAACTTCGTACAGAATCACATAATTAATGGCAGAGAACAAGCAGCAACCAGCCAATGGTTATGCCAAAAGCGATGAAGAGGCAGCTTCACTATCTTCAGACGAGCTTCGCCGCCAGAAAATCAAGAAATATGTCATATATGGTGTTGCCTTTGTGATATTTCAAGTCATTGTCTTGAGCATCATGGGACTCACCATCATGAAGTTCAGAAACCCCACGTTCCGTGTGCGGTCTGCCACCTTTGATGGCGCTTTTGATGTTGGGACAGCTGCGAATCCATCGTTTAACATCGCTATGAATACCAAATTCGGTGTCAGGAACAACAATTTCGGTCCATTTAAGTACCAAAACGCCACGGTTGACTTCTACTACAGGGGCACAAAGGTAGGCGAAGCCTTTGTTCGTAGGTCTAGTGTTAATATCCGAGACACGAAGAAAGTGGATGTCATGGTGAATTTGTCATCTTTAAACTTAACAAGCACATCGGAATTGGCAAATGATATCAGTTCTGGGATATTGCCATTGACCAGCCAATCCAGGATAAGGGGTAAGGTGACTATAATGTTCATGATGAAGAAGAACAGGGCTACCAACATGAATTGCACCATGGAAATCGCTCTCGCCACGAAGCAGCTCCAGAATTTGAAATGCAAGTGATGAAGTTTATGTCTAGTTGTTCAAGTATTTCTTGAACTCTTGAGTTCCTGTATTTTTTTATTCTTTGCACGCTAGTGATATATATTTCCTGTACAATTTTGCTTACATACTGAGTGGTATTTGTCTGTTTAATGCTTCCAAAATCACTTATCACTATCAACTACAACATTTCCCCTGCAGTGCAATTCAATCACTTATCACTTCTCATCGCCCGTTATAGAATCCTTGTGTTTCAAAGGTTGAAAATTAACAGAAGAGGGCATATAGGATCAACATTGAAATAAACCATTTGGTTTTGGTAAAGCCTTGCAGATTCGTAGAATTAAAGCTGGTCTCTTTCTGTTTTATAGTTTCTGGATGGAACCATTGTGTCGCGACTGCTCAGAGAATGAACTCTTTCCTTTGAAAATACTTAAGTTGCCAGAGGTCTCAACTCGAACAAAAAAGCTTACACGAAAACCAACATAAATTCTGGAAAAGGATACATAAACGAAAGAATAACATAAATTTACTGGAGGTGCATAATCCTCATAAGATGGATGAAGCAAACAAGAAGGATGCAACTATACCTCATACAACACGAACATGCTCTCCGATTCAGACAGAAAAAAACAAAGTACATAGTGATACGTGTCAGATCAAATTCCTGCTGCTTAATTCACCTTGCATCTTGTTTAACCATTTTATTAACTTCAATTCCTTTGAAAAATGAAAGGTCACATGCAATTGGATTTTGCTACAATAACACTCTCGCCAATGGCCAAACAATAGACACAATCACAAGTACTTTGGAGGTCTTAATCTGCGTAAGGGCCATAAGCCTACGTAAATTTTCTGGGTAACTTGTTTAGTTTCTTAATAAGGTGTCCATTAAGAGGGAGGAAACTTGCTGATGCATAGTTGCTAAATTGGTGAGCAAACTGGCCCTAAGTATGGCATCGAAGTTACTATAGACGTTGTTGGCAGATTTAAAACCTGCAGTATGAACTGCAGCTGAAGCAAAACCACAAAGAGAAAAGGGAAAATCGCCAGCACTGGCGGCTTTCTGACTGAAAGCAGAAAGGCAGATTAAGCAGCATAAGTGAATAATGTGATGGAGTGAGGTGAAATGGCGTATGAATGCACTTGGCAGCCTTGGCATCCGCACCTCTAGCTATAGAAGCTTCTATCAATGTGGATGGAGTAAAGGAACAAGTTATTGACCAACAGTTACACGCCAATGTACATATTTAAAGAGTCAAGAATGAGAGGTACACTACGCGTTAAGGAAGCATCTGACAAACACCTATATATAGCCTGCTCGCCATCTGATCCTCCACAAGGACATAGCTCCAACGTTCACTACATTCATCAACCTTACCGGATCTATTATCCCCTTCTACACACACTCCTTGAAGAATCAAAAGTTCAATGGCAGAGCGGCAACAAGCCTACCCTCTGGCACCAGCCAATGGTTACACCAAAAGCGACGAAGAGGCAGCTTCACTGTCTTCTGATGAACTTCGCCGACAGAAAATCAAGAAGTATGTCATATACGGTGTTGCCTTTGTGATATTTCAAGTCATTGTCTTATCCATCATGGGACTCACCATTATGAAGTTCAGAAACCCAAAGTTTCGAGTGCGGGCTGCCAGCTTTGACGGTGCTTTTGACATAGGAACGGCAGCAAATCCGTCGTTCAATATTGCAATGAATACCAAATTCGGTGTCAGGAACAACAATTTTGGTCCCTTCAAGTACCAGAACGCCACGGTTAACTTCTACTACAGAGACATAAAGGTAGGCGAGGCCTTTGTTCGCAAGTCCAGTGTTAACATTCGGGACACGAAGAAGGTGGACGTTATGGTGAATCTGTCGTCCTTAAATTTAACAAGCACTTCGGACTTAGCAAATGACATCAGTGCCGGGGTCATTCCGCTGAGCAGCCAATCAAGAATAAGGGGGAAGGTGACAATCATGTTCATGATGAAGAAGAATAGAGCCACCAACATGAATTGCACCATGGAAATTGCTGTCGCCACAAAGCAACTCCAAAATCTGATGTGCAAGTGATAAGACTTGTGTTCATGCTTTGTATTGGACTTTAAAGTTCTAGTTTTCATTTTTCTTTTTCTCATTAGGGGAGGGCATAGAGAGCTAATACATTTGTTCATTTTTTATATTAATGTAGTCCATGATTTTACAATTATCCTTTCTGTATAGTTCATTGAATTATTCTTTCTGTATCGAGTTATACATTTCTTTCTGTAAAATTGCCTGCTTCTTAAGCTCTAAGTTCACGATTTGATCTCACATTTTCTATGCTTAAGAGTATCCCTTTTACATTTCAAACCTGTTCAAGACAAAAACTTCGGAGTATAAAACAACGACAACAATCTTATGATCGGTTTTCTTCGAAAGAGTTGCCAAAAACTTGAGCTATCAAGCTTTTTTCTTGAGGGGTGTAGACTTTAACTTACCATTAGGGCATCAATCTTGGAGGCAAAGAGAATTGCAGGCGCAATAGGTTATTCTTTCACCTTTTCATTTCAATTCTACCCGTCAGTCCAGACTCTAAGTTGAATGGGTTGTATTTATGTGATTGTTTGTAGTACTATACCCGTCAGTCCAGACTCTCAGTTACTTGATCAGGTTTGTATTTGTTAAAAACTGTTATTCATAAAGTTCTAGAAGATTATGTCAAAAATAAATAAATGAACCAGCACTAACAACTACCACCTAAACAATTACAACTGCGATAACTACCAGTGCCATGTGCATAATCGCTATAACCTTTACGGTCACCATAGACGACCACCAAATCTACCGCTTATTTCTTGCTAGTACCATCACCATAAATACCGCCATTGGCCCCCCAAGCTAACCCCAAAACATACCCCCGCAATACTTGTTATGCTTTTAGTTGTCAATTAAGGGTAAAATATTTTTCATCTCTTGTTTACCTTTTCATTTTTTTTTATCGTCCAAATTCATTCCTCAAACTTGTAAGCAACTTATTCTCTAACAATTTCCAATTTTCTTTTGCTAACCAACTTTAGAGATAATTCATCCATACCAAGTGTAACATGACTCTTAGATGGTTGGTGCAAAAAAGTGGACTAACAGTAAAAGTTATGAAAATAAATAAGATTTGTTGAAATTTTACCTTTAAGAATCTGCTAGGGCAAATAATGCTCGACTTTAATTTGTCTTGGAGTTTCAAGGTGTTCTTTTATATGTCCCAGAAAACTATATATAAAGGTCACACAACAAAAACATATGTGAATAATTTACCAAGTTGGCTCAAAGTGAAAATAAGTACATATATTGGAAAAAAAAATGTTATCCCGATTTGAAGGTTACATTACATATTTATTAATTTTGCAACAATACTTATAATAAAATTAAATTGGGCCATTTATCAACTCTACTGGACAAACTTTCTTGTAATGCTATCAAAGGATCAATAAAACTGCTATGTTATTCACCTAATTGCATGTTATCATTAATTGTGCATGTTATCACCTTAAGCTGAAATGTCATAGTATCTCATTCAAAATTGCGAGGTTATTTGACTCTTTTATGCATGGTTATTTGCAGCAAAAATAGCAATCGCGAGAAAGTTTCAGATGAGTGCGAATAATTCTTAACGTAAAGTGTGTGTAAATAGGATAAAGATTGTCTTACACAAAATTCTATCTGAAGCTTTGGATTGTTGTCCGATTTCCTGAGATTTAAAAGAGTTGACCCACAATGCTGCATGCATGAACTTCCGCTTCTATCAAGTTCATATAAGCTGATTATGTTGCCACACAAAAAGAATAATAATAAGAAAACAAATCAAAATTTCATAGGCTAAATATACACACTAACTATTGGATTCAACTATATAAATGCAACTTTCACTTTTAGAATAAAAAGAAGGTTACGGGAAAATATTTTTGAAAGGGTTATAGATGGTAAAAGAGTGTCTTACACAAAAACATATCTCTGGTTATACTTATTCTTGAGCTTCGAAAGACTTCACCTTGGGACGATGTATGAGTAAAGTTCCACTTCAAGCTGATTAAAGCTAAAAATTTTGTGCAATGAGAAAATAAAGCTTAGTATAACATGACATGTAACATGTGTCCAGCCAAAACAAAAAAAAAAGCGACATGAAACGTTCAAATTCATAAAGTGGGCAAAATATTACCGCCTTACTCCACCAAAAACAACTTACACACAAGTAAAACATAATATAGCAGCTATACAACTTGAATTACCAATATTCTTTCTTTCGCATTGACGTCACTGATCATAAACATATACTTGTATAATGTACTTGCATAACTATGTATCTATAGCAATATACAAATTTACTATCATTGCTAGGTAGACTTTTCATCCACGAGCTTCTTGGGTACATAGATGAAAAATTGCACTTTCGTTTTGTTCAACTACTTAATCATATGCAATATTACAAAATATTTGTTAGCACAAATCGGCCATTTGGATGAACTTTATGCTAGTAAATTTTGCAACAGTTATGTGAGTCTGAGGGTATTAAGTACAGTTGTGTGTGTGGGTTATTGAGTAGAGTTCTCCAGCTTTTATATTCACGCTTGCCGCTAGCAGGTTCTTCTACTTCAAATTAGTTTCTCTCTTTGGTTTGATCGTGTAAATCCTTCTCTAATTCAAATCTGAAAAATCTCTTGTTTTTATTTGTCTCTCAATTAATGGGACATAAGCGGGTTAAATTTAGCATCAGGTGCGAGGTCCAACCTATAGGGGGTATGGGTGTTCTTTGGTCTCTGCCATATGGGTTCGTCCACCCCATGCTCATAATAGATAATTGCTTATAACCTGAATTATCGGAAAAAAAAAGAGAATTGCTATATAACCTGAAATATTTGCGTGCAACAGACTGATGTAGAGACTACTTTCTCTATGTCCGGAGAACTTCGGCTGTTTGACATGCTCCATTAAGTTGCTATCTGGTAATAAAAGGGGCAGGGTTATTTGCCCATCTAAGGTTTTTGTTCATCTTCATAGGTATGGTTCTCCAATTTATTACCTACTCCTAAACCCTAAAAGCATGACCAGTTCTTTAGGTTAGAACACATACCAAAGTTAGACGTATGGCAGCGATATGATAAAACATTGAGTTTAATAAATTGACAAAGGCGTGTCAATATGGCTACAACCAGTAATTCAAAATAAAAGACAGGAAGAGAGGAAAATAAGCAAAAAGATGTAACTGAGCAGATTTACCTCTTATGGAGATGGTGAAGTTCAGTGGAAGCGTGGAGATAAATTGAGGTCATGGAAAGGGGGAGGTGATTTCGGTCTATAAGATTTTGTTATTAATTAGAAGTCTCTTAGCCTTTAGATGTAGAAATTTAGAGAGTCCATAAAAGTTGAGAGATTGAAGTCTTTTAGCCTTTAATTAGATGTAGAACTTTAGAGAGTCCATATAAGTTGGGAGACTCTCACAATGAAAGTTAAAAGGCTGATTTGTCAAGTAGAGAAAACTCCTTGAATCCTACTTGTCGCAAATATAGAAGTCCAAAAATCCTACGTGTCGCAAATTTAAGCGAAGGTTTCAGCTTTTTATATATATATATAGATTTTTACATTTTGTACCTAAGTCATCGTGCGTGTACTTTTTTTCTTTTCTTTTTCTTCGGTTCTATAGGGGAGGGCGGGTGAGGGCGGGTGGGGGTGTGCTGTTGGGTATGATTTGGTAAGACAAATATTAAATTTCTATTTTGCAAATTTACCTCTTACTTTTTTACTTTAGCAATTTTAATTCTTAATCTAATTTTCTGTGGTAACCAATCAATGGAATTACAAATTATATTCAATTTCAAAGCAATTCCAATTCCATATGAATTGCAATTCTCAATTCTAATTTCAATTATGTTCGTCAATCGGACCCTTAGAGAAGGAATCAAATCAAGAAACGCAGTTGCTTCCCACCATGGATAAGCCATTAGTTTTTTCAGTAGTGAATAGATAAATTTTCTGTGCTGAATAGTTCGTACATTGATGAGCTTACCATCCTAGTATGCAGCATCATAAGTGGTATCAACCCTTTTGAAAAGATAACATTTTGTAATAATTTGATTCCATGAATTAGGAAAAGAGAAAAGAACTAGATCGAAATCAGATTTGCCATTAGCATAAGTGCATCCTCTCAAATCCATATCTTACACATTACCCCCACAATCAGCCAAGGTCAATAAAGCTTAAGCTAGGGGTGAAGAACACGACATATCATTGTGTCGCATAGGAAGTCTAGCAGAAGCAAAACGGATGACGTGGTATTCAACTTTAGTACGAGAAAATATAACTAGCCTTCTTGTTTTTCTCTTCTTTTCTTAGTTAACAAGCTACCGATGAATTTTTCCGAGGCATGCTTGACGAAGCAACAGACTCATTTTCCCTCTCCTTCCGTGGTCAACTCTTCCCGTGATCGTCATGTCGTCGGCTGAGAAATCTAAGCTGTTTCACATAGTATGCAGTTGGACAAAGTCATAGGTTAGGACTGAACTGTTCCAACGTCAGGTTTCTATCTATTGTTTTCCCACAAACTAAGTCGATCCAGGGTAGCTAGATTAGCGTACCCTGGATCGATCCATCCGAATTGACTATTGATGAAATGGAGATGTTACCAAGCCAAACTCCAAGCATCTGGAAGGCCGAATATTCTAATAAACAGTGCACGCGTTAATTGGAGAAAGTCCACTGAAAACCTTGTGTTAGTAGGACCTTCAACAATGGCGTTCCATTTCATAAATTTTATATTCATTCTATATACATATGTATGTTCACAATATACATTATATATAGGATCCCAGAACCCTGAATACCAGAACAAGATCTTCTGCAACATCTTCTGCACTAGCAAAAGACTGAAAATACACCTGTTTTTAGTGCTTGAACGACCCTCTCAAGAATCAAATTTGGGCAATGGACAAACAAGCGCACATCCCTCCACAAGCCAACCCCTACGGCCGAGTGGATGAAGAGGTGGCCCAGTCTAGAGCCGAGGAGCTCCGCCGCCAGAAAATAAAGAAGTACGTGATATACGGGGTTATCTTCGTGGTGTTTCAAGTCTTTGTCTTGACCCTCATGGGAATGACCATCATGAAGTTCAGGAACCCCAAGTTCCGGGTGCGATCCGCTTCGTTCAACGGTACTTTTGAAGTTGGGACGCCAGCAAATCCTTCCTTCAACATCGATATGAATACCCAGTTCGGCATCAAGAACAACAATTTCGGTCCCTTGAAGTACCAGAACACCACGGTTGACTTCTACTACCGGGGCACAAAGGTTGGCGAGGCCTTTCTTCGCCGGAGGACAGCCAATATCCGAGCTACAAGGAAGGTGGATGTCATCGTGAACCTGTCATCTGCCAATTTGGCAAGCACTTCTGAATTGACAAATGACATCAGTTCCGGGGTGATTCCCTTGAACGGCCGATCCACAGTACGAGGCAAAGTGACAATAATGTTCATGATGAAGAAGAAGCGAGCCGGTAATATGAATTGCACCATGGAAATCGTCGTCGCGACAAAGCAACTCCAAAATTTAAGCTGCAAGTGATTGAAGCTTGCGTCAGGTCCTTGAAGTTTGTCCCAAACGATTTTGTATTTTGTTTCTGAAAGGGGGCAATTCGTAGTCCCCCGTTTGCTTATTCTTTGATTACGTTCTGTTTATATACTGTGATTACTTACATATACGAAGATTCCTCTGTTTTTCTAGTACTTCGCACATTAAATTGTTTGATCCATTAAATGAGCTTTCCTTGCATATAAAGCTTTATCTCTCATTAGCCCAGAATGCTGCTCAGGTTCTTCTGTTGAAAGGTTATTTCCCAAACCCCTTCTTCCATTCTAGCCTTAACCATGGACCTTCTTTCCCATTTTCTGTGTTTGTGGTCGGGTCCTAAACAATAGACATGATTTCCTACAGAAATTTTCCCTTTCCTGTCTATATTTCTCAAGCCACATCACTTGGCAGATTTATTCCAAATTCTTATCAGGGTGTGTGTTGGTACCCAAATTTTGACGGACATGGGTCTTCCTTAATCGAAATAAAAGTGAGCTCAATTCTAACGCCTGACCTTCCATCAAAGAGATCTAAGAAAGCCTAGAAACATATGAGTACGGGTCTAGTATAACATGCTGAGAATTATTTGTTTAGAGATGCTTCAAATAATAAATTGGTATGAACTTAGACACATATTTCTTCCAAATAAGAAGTACAGTGTAAATAAAATACTTGAAAATTTTAGAAACAAAATATATATAAATTAGAAGTGGTTGCTTAGGATCGAGTGGAGCCAAAGTAAATGGGTGGCAGTACAATTTCTTGTTGGGCTTATAAAAGGGGGCTGAAGGTGAATGTAACGTACTTTCTGAATCTCATTCCGGGCAAAAGTGCGTACTCTTAACCATTCTCTTAGTTGACATCCGCCAACCATTATTTATTGACTTTGTGTAACACCAAGACCTGAATGAAAGGCATATAATATGAAACCAATAAAACAAGGGTTTTTAAATATTAATGAAGAATTTAAATTAAACATTGAAATTGATGAAACTTTCTAAGCATCTCCACTATAGAGTTAAGCTCCTTTGATTTCAATATCCATATCCAATTTCTTAAACGTGTCTTCGTAAGGTGGAATTGTGTGTGTGCTTGTGCATATGTGCTTGAGAGATCTTATTTTTTTTTTTTATAAAATCGAGAATTGCAAAGATAAAAGCGCAAAAGCGCATACTACATCAAAGACGAGAACCAGGACAAGCCATGAGTTAGTAAAGTAAAAGAACTACCAGAAAAACAATACTAAAAACAGAAAAACACTCCACCGATCACTGTGGGACCAAAACACACCACCGATCACTATGGGACCAAAACATTACAAAAGGTGGTGGGTGAGCAGGCAAGCAACACTAGGTAGTAAGAGTGTGTCAATCCAGTCTTGATGGACATTAATTCTGGCTTGGCACGAAAAAGTAGCGAGGAGCTTAGCCTCCTTGAGATGTGCTTTACTACCCTTGTACATACTGAAATAATGAAAGTTAGTGATCATTTAGCAAAAGTCATAAAACATGGTTGCCATTGAGTCCATAACGTCTTCAGAATCCGATATCTGAGAGAGTAAAAATGAGGAGTCAGTATATACGTTGATGTGAAGAAAATCATTTGTAAGGGCCCATTTTGATGTAAGTAACAGGCCTTTCAAAATAGCAGAATAATAATCCGATGCTAGAGTAGAAAATGCAGCAGAACCACAACGCTCATGCATTGCTGTCATACAAGTAATACCCACACCAGCTCTAAGTTTATCTTTATTGAAGGAAATGGCAAAGAAAATGTTTACAGAGGTATGAATATTGAAATGACAAAGTGGATTTTGTGGTTGAATGACTATAGGGAAAGAAGAGAACTTTGTCAAAAGCGGAGTTTTAGAATATGTGAGGCGATGGGGTTTTTTGAAGGTAAAGATCATTTGACCCATATGAATAATTTGACTGATAGAGTTGTCAGGTTGCAATCTAGAGTTACGGAATACTTGCTGATTTCGGTTTAACCAAATGAACCATAGAGTAGAAGAAATGAAGGCATTATTGAACATGTGTTGTTTGGCGGGAGAAGTTTTGGTAAGCCAAGCGATTAGCCAGATTTTAAAAGAGGACTGATATAGATCAGTCTTAACGCCTAGAGGACCACCAAACCAAATAGGCCGAACACAAGGGCAACAAAAAAATAAGTGGTCTACAGATTCTTCCTGAGAGTTACACATAGGGCAAAGCGGTGAATCGATAATTCGAAGTTTATGAAGTTTTTCACGGGTTGGGAGACGGTTCCAAAGAATTTGCCAGATAAGGAAAATAATTTTGAGAGGGATAGGAAGAGACCATAAGGTTTTCCAAATAGTAGGGGCGATAGAAGTTATAGATGAACTTAGTCCACGGGCCATTCTTTCATCCCTGCTGGTGGAGTATAAGATATTATAGGCTGAGTTAACAGTAAAGAAACCTGATTGAGAGAAGAGCCATATTTTTTGGTCAGCCAGAGGGTGTTCTGAAATGTAAATAGCAAGAATGTGGTTGGTCGCAAAACTTGAAACCCTAAAACTCGATCAAAGTTGAATTGGAAGAAATTAAAGAAGATACTTGTTTAGTTCAGCAGGCTTTAAGAGGACACGTGAGAACGGATCTCAGGCACAAGCATAGCTACTCTAATGGTTGAGATTCGGATGCGAGAGAGGAGGTGATGGTGCGCCAGACTCTCTGGAAGAAGATTCATATAAAGGGGTCCAAGTATATAAAATTTTGCTAAATGTACACATCCAACTCTGTATTTGGTTTCAAAGGCGGACGGAGTTGAAAGAACGTTATTTTTTTCTGAAAAAATTGTGTCAATACTAGCACATCTCAAAAACACGTCAATATTGTGTACATATGATTTGCTTATTGTAATAAGGGTTGATCTCATTAACCATCACGTCATATGATTAATTAGCTTTCCGCTTAACTTCACAGGATATAGAGGAGTCGACCCGCGGCCATCATCGTTCCATTAATCGGCCTCTACCTCTCTTCGGAACCCCCAAAAAAAACAAAAATACCCTTTAAAAGTTCTAATCTAGATACCGTTATTCGTAGTCCATAATCATAAATTTTGTACCTAAGCGTTCACATATACAAAAAGAAAGTCAGGTGTAGACCATCAAACATTTTCAAGCGGACACTTGTCTGGTGTCTGCTCACCCAAACAGGTAACAAATTTAAAAAGAGCAACCGGAAAAACAGCAAATCATCAAAACCAATCAGTGATTGATGACACAAAAACCAGAAGAATCCCAGTTGGCGACAACTCAGCACCCATACACAAAAGGAAGAATCAACCCTCACCCATGAATGAAAAACAGACACACCCTGGCCTTAACAACGAAGCAAAGCGAAGTTAACGGTCACTCACATTTATACATAGCCGTTTTTGTGGCCTCTCCGTCTTCGTCGTCTCCGTTTGCCACTTTTCCCTTGGTTATAAATAGGCGCAGAGACCCACCAAGAGAGCCCCGCCTCCGCTCCGACCGTCTCTCTCTCTCTCTCTCTGGAAGCTCTGCGCCGCGCTCTCTGAGGCGTCGCAGAGGAAGATAAGGTGCGCGTTGTCTGAAGCAGACTCGTTGGGCGAAGAAAGAGAGAGGGAGGGTGTAAAAATGGAGGTGATCACAAGGGCATCCATTGGAGTACTGGCCGTTGCCGTTCTCATCATTGTTGTGGCCTTTCCGGCCGCCGTGGCTCAATCCCCTGCTCCGTCTCCGGTTCCGGCCCCCACCAGTGACGGTACCCTTCTTGTCTCTCTTTTATTTGGTAAAAAAGTTGTTGCTAAAATTATTTGCAACTACTTGTCGACGGAATTAATTATGGCAGAATATATATTTTCTTTTTCAAACTTCACATTTTTGGTATGGTCTGGTGCATTTATAGCAATACTTTAGTCTGAATATTTGAAGTCATGAAGTTAAGGAAAGGAGTAAACTTCCATAGGGCCCCAATCCATCGGGTTTGGTATGTGATTTTTTAACCCGGGTCTTGTTGTCATTGGAACATTGTGCTCGGAATATTAAAATTTGATACTTTTTCTTTATGTTAACCATTTGAGTTATATTTTTGTTGCTATAAATGATACAGTACATAACAACATTTATAAGAGGGCATTTAATAGTATCGTATTGGGAAAGAAATAATTCGTGACATATTTTTGTAATAACTTACACACTAAACTCACATAGCAATACACTTATTAGCCAATGGAGTACGTGGTACAATCGCGTGGTGCATTCAGCGAATAAATTTGATGAATTAGTCAAAACATTTGAGTTTCTGATTATTATTATTTTTTTACTGGACAGGAACAGCAATTGATCAGGGGATAGCGTACGTGTTAATGCTGGTGGCTCTGGCTCTCACATACATCATTCATTAATATGTTTTTGGTGGCTAATTTCTTCATCAAACCCTCTGAAAGCACATCAAGAGGAATCGGCAAAACTCAAGGGGGAAGAAATTAAAGACCACGGATTGAGCAAGCAATGCCTATAAACCAATTATTGTTATTAAAAAATAGTAGCCGATAAATTTTGGTCAATTGTTCTAATAAAGATTGTGTCTGTGATTAGGAAGAACAAAGGGATGTGATTATTTTAAATTGTAGGGAATTTGCGTTGAGAGATTTGAATGTAAAGCTTCATTAATTCATAGATGACAATTTCTTCCTTTGTTTGTGCCATTTATTTCTGCTTCCGAAAATAATGAAAAATTGCCAGACTAGTTTCTATATTGCATTTTTGCAGGAAGGTTCCTTGACAGTATTAAAGTCACTAATGGTGAAGATTTTTTGGATTTTCTTTACTTTTTGGGAGTTCAAATTATATAACGATATGTGCTATCATAAAATCTATTTGTAGTGACAAGTTTTTCTTTGATAGTAAACATAACTCCTTAGTTTTATTTAGACCGTAATGCAGAAAATTCTCCCGACAACAACGTAAAAGCATGTTAATGAATACATAATAGATATAGAGATTTCTGATGAATATTTGCTTTATTTTGCTCTTCTTGATCCCCTATCTCGAGTGCAGGCTACATGGTTCAAATGTCTTTTGGGAGGATACTATTTCTTTATTTTGCTCCCCCTCTCTTAAGCACGATGTTACGCGCAAAAGTGTGGACGGTAGCCCTCTAACAAGATGCAAGTACGGTGGCACGGTATATCACAAAATATTACGTCGATCCCGTTAGCTTTGAACACCAACAAAAAGAGCAGATCATACATTTTTGGTTTTGTCAAATGCAATTTGGGTGATATCGCATGCTATCTCCACGTGAACAAGCTACTAATGAGAATTTCGTGAACTGAAATATGTACATGAGCAACTGAATGATAGCTATGCCATCCATATAAGCAAATACAATTTGGTCTAAGTCTCTCACCCTTATTCATGAAACTACTACAGTTTCGTTTACAACATCTTATAATTGTATCAACTCTGTTCATGGCATTTGCTCTTTATCTGGTACTTGTATTTGAAATGTTGGAGGAAACCATACTAGCAAATTGAACTCGAAATTGTTTGGATCCAAATGTGATTCTGGAATGATAAAATTCCAATCAAGCTCTTGTACCTGAAAAAGAAAGAACATTGATATCGTTAAGGGTGTAGAGAGTCGGTTGCGAGAGCCTTCATTACTTTTGTCAACTTATCATAAGTTCGTCTAAGGGATTATAACGTTATTTTGCCTAGTCTAGTATACTCTTTAGGTTTGTTATTACTTGTATAATACTATATTCAAACTTTACAATTTGTTGTAACGATGATGTCACCTCTAACGATGTCATTTCCGTTGTTGAATTGTTGATTTGAGACACAATCTGAACCTTTACGATTATTAGTATATATATGATGTCAACTTTATTGACGAAGGTGCATTCATCGTTAATACTTAGGGAATAATCTTGAAGATAATCAAACCCTTAGTCCTTCCAAGATGGTAAGAGTTGAAGATGTCAGCTTCAAGTTACAGTCAATCATGGCTACTGACTTTTGTTTTACGGAAGGTATACTATTATACACATTTTTTCTTTTTTTGGCGAATTGCATATCTCATTTTGCTTAAGCGGATGCCGGGAATAGGGATGGCAATTAGATTAGTAACCGGCGGATCTCCGTCCCTCCCCGATATGAGCGGGTTATTTTGACTTTGACCGGATTATGAGACGGGTATGATATTTATTTTTTTCACCCGCAGCGAGTTAGGATCGGGTATGATTTTCTGCCTAATCCGCCGGGTATCCGACCCGCTCGGCGACTCGAAGATCCGCATCCGACCCGCCCCGCCCCATTGCCATCCCTAGCCAGGATTGTAATTTTTCAAAGCTTCATTTTTGTTTCAGAATTTCATCCATTCGAACTCATGAAACAGCTTATAAAAATGTGGCAAGCTAATTTCATGCTCGAGCTCGTTTTTCAAACGAACTAGATGTGATTCAGTTTTTAAAGGCGGCTCTGCTCATTTGTGTGCCAATCACATCGCTAACAACTTATGAAGTTAGCTAAGATTTGGGAGTAACAGAAAAGGTGAATAATTCATATATGATATACGATTAAATATCAAATTAACTGTAGAGTTTGCAAGGACAATCAACGTAAACTCAAGTCGGAAAAAAAAAATATATTGGCCAATTGAACTCTAGGTTTTTAATTTTTCTCGTCAACTAAACCCTGCCATTTGTTGGCTTTATGAGTTTAGTCGAGATAGGGGCACTCTCGAATTTCATAAACTTGCGTTCACTTAGAAAAATTATTGCTCGCAAAAAGTAAAGCCAAAAAACAAGTATCTTTCCTTATTCCATTCTTGCTTGTCTTTTTTAAAGTACGAAGAAACAGCAGAAAGAAAAGATATCAAACATCCAATTTTTCATGCAAAACAACCAGAAGGTCATGAGAATGTCTTTCTCTTATGGTGTTTGGTCGAGCCGAAGGGAAAATAGAAAGGGAAGAGACGATTTCAGTAAGTTCATTGTATTATCCTTTTAAATGAATTTGTAGATATTTTTAAAGATTAAAAAAGTCAAGTTGGTAAGGCACACGCTTTTCCTCCATTTTTCGCCCATCTTCGAGTGAAAACAATATCGTAAGCTCAGAAGATCCTTCTGTTTTTCCTATCTTTTGCTTTTTCCAAGCGTCAAAACAACGGATTCAATACCACTTATCCATTGAGTCTTACCCATCCTTCAGTTTTCTCTCTTACCAAACGAGCTCTTAGTCTAATTATATATTTCCACTATGTTGGACTTCTCCATACCCCCCCCCCCCCCCAACCCAACCCCCACCCCACATTGTCACCTCAGTTGCGATCTTGTGCAATGGCAATGATTCTTCCTCAATATCTGTCATCGCCACATCTTTTGCAACCCCTATGTCTCACACCCGCGTCTTCCACTTGCTTCCTCATATATGATCGCCCATTGGTTTGGGGCCCATTAGCTTTGAACATAAAAAAGGAAAAAAAAATTATTGAACTCCAATAATAGAAATAACATATAACTTTTTATATTGTGACCATTAGTTGTCGATAAATTTTGCTACTGATATTTCCGTAGGCATCTTTAACAACAATTCTTAATAATACTTTTTTAGAGTTACTAAGCATATTTAACATCCATCATTTGTCGCTACATGTGGGAGTTGCAGGCTCGCCTTACAACTTGAGTTGCGGCCAATGTTTACTCAAGAAAAATAAGAGTAAGTCAAAAGTTTTAGTGTGGTCAAATGCAATTTGGGTGACGATCAATCCTAAGGAAGATCTCATGCCAGTTCCTCTGGCAAAACTACTAACGAGAATCTGATGAACTCAATTTCTGGCATCTCATACAAATGAATTCAACATTATGAACCCAAAATTTCGAGGGTAATGATGCCCCTGAAGACCGCAGAGTCGGTTGCAAGAGTCTTCGAACGTTACTTCAGTTGATTTTTTGGTTGTGAGTCAACAACTAGAAGCTTTTGTCAAATTCTCAAGCCCCTCCCAAGATAGCCTGTATATGCAGATGTCATCTTCAAGTAAACATGCTCGTTAACTCATGGCAAGCTAACTTCATGCTCGGAATAAACTAAACATGCTCCGTTCATTTCCATGCTATCTGCTTGCGTTGTCACATTATTTACAAGAGCAACTGAAGCCCTTTTCTACTTGAACCGAAAAAAGATGCGAGCTTTTTACACTTCATATACCATCGATGCTTCGAAAAAAAAGAAGTACGAAAGAACTAGACCAAATAAACAGTAGCAGAGCTCACAACGCGCAAACTCGAAGGAAATGAAGTTTCTCTTTTCTGTTAAGTTACTAGTTCTCGGAGTAATGACAATTGGTCTGGAGGAGTATTCAACAGCCATTACAAGTTAAATCTTTATCAAAGCTGCTTTAAACCCTAGTTGGAATTATCCAGCAGCCTTCGAGCAACTGCAACAAACATATGCCCTAACCAACCAAAATCCTGGACAAGGAGAAAGCTTCTCAGCAAACTGAGATGAACTCAGTAAAAATTCATACTAACGTCCGAAACACTTCAAAAGGTCTTCTCAATCTTAAATTCCACTGCCAAATTGCTAACCAGCCAAACTGAAACCCCAAAAATTAGAAGCGGCATTAATTCCTGCACCACAACGGACTGAGAAGAGTCTAATCTCCCACGATCAAAACTGCCTATCCTATCCACAACTGCCTTCCACAAAAGAGATGAAAGCTGTCGAACTAGAATAACTACGGGTACCAGCTCCACCCATCTTATCATGAAGTAGCATAGTGGCGATGCAGAGCATACTTCACAACTTCATAAAAGGATATCACGATTCCAACTGAAGGGCCAGCCCGGCCAACACGAGGGCCAACACCTGTAAACAGTCCCTTCATCCTTCCGTCCCTGGTCCAATCACATTTTACAATTTAAGAAATTTGGATAAATGAGAGCAAAAAACAAGTTGGAAGGAAAAATAAACTACCAAGTCGCATGCTGATTGTCATGGCATTCATGACATATATGGTGCTCTGCTCGTAACATGGCATTCTAAGGACGTTCAAGACGTAGGTAGCCACCTAAGGGAGCTATAAGAGAGATGGGTTGCAAGAGTCCTTCAAATCAAAAGGGTATCTTCATCTTTTTTATCAAGTATGTTTATCTTCATTATTACTTCCCTAGCCACAAAATATATATATATACCGGAAAGAGATAGGATTACGAGAAAATTTCATCGTCTCTTCCTCTCCTTGTCAAGATTGGATTACGAGAGCAAGATTTGGTGTTTAGAAATGAAATCACGATAGTGTTCCCTCATTTTATCAGTAGGAGCAGGCATCTAATTATCTCTGTCCCTAATTTTTTCTCACATGAATAGGTCTTGCATAGAGAGATAAAAACAAACCTCCAAATCTCGATAAGAGTTTTTCTTGTCGTCATTGTCAATGCTCTTGCAGGATCCTTCTGAAAAAGAAGGGGATATTGTACATGTCAGATATACAAGTAAACACACTGACGTTTGCTGCTTTTGCACAAAAATTGGATATCAGTAATAAGAAAATCTAAGAAAACGTCATTCTCTGTGTAGCTCAATATAATCCACAATAGAAACATGACGGCAAAAGACAAAAACCCGCATACATAGCTCCATCACATTAATCACCAAATGTAGGGTTTATTTAGCATAGTGGAACCAGGGTTACCTACATTATTTAACACCCCATCCTCCCTCCTCCTAGTCCTGGGTTTTTTCTTCTATATAACTATGTGCCTGTCATGTGCAGTTTGCCTAAAAGTAATAGCAAGCGCATCTTTATATGAATTTGTCGAAAACCAAAAAACCGGCAAGCACACATGGTGATTTCCAACAGAATAAAGATAATAGAGAAGGATAAAAAGCCAAAAAAGAAAAAAAGAAAAAAAAAAGTGAGACTACAAGTTTAGCCCTATAACTGTCCTCTCAGGTTGACTCCTGCACTCAACACAAAGAGACCTACTGAAGTCTACTATACAATGTAAAAGTCCCAACTACGGTGAACAATTTTCATCCATAGTTTGATAGAGCTGCATAAAGCAGGAGAGGGTGCGCCTACTTGGTTATCAACCATCATCAAATTGGCAAAATGCAAATTTTATGCTCAAGAAACAGGTTTTCAACAAGTCCAAAAGTAAATGCATGAGTCTGCCACCATCAACTTACTCAAAGACGAAGTGATAAACAGTAGATAAAATAGACCATCCAAGCACAACTATACTCACCAGATCAACATAATTTTATTTTTCAGAACTGACCTCTATTTGTCTTCTGGTTTTTGCAACATCAAGAGGACATGTAGCAGCAGCAGCAAGGCTTCCTGCAACAAAACCCGCAGAGAAGTTTGCCCCAAGGACATTGGCTGCATTGGCTTCCTCTCCAACCAGACCGAGGAGTTTTCTCCGAATCTGTACACATTATTTTAAATAGTGTTGATCAATAGCTTATCAAAGAAAACAGAAAAATCAAAACCGCCAGAGTATACACAAGACAGACCCAAATCTACAAAAGTTTTTAGGAGACACTCTCTTACCGGCTCAAGTGTAGACCAACAAATTGCAGAAAAAGGTACATCACGAGCAAGCTGTGCCCCAAGGCCTGTCCACAAGGCGCGGTAGCTTTGTACTGTAATGTGAAGTACTGGGTGAGCTATGATGTATAGAGGCAGAAAAAGTAGTGAAATGTCAATAAATCAAACCTAGAAAGAATGTATTGTGCTTCCTATCAATAAGAATGAGAAATACCATATTTCATTGTGTATAAACTAATCAACTAGCAATTACTTGAGTACTTATATGAGTCAGAACACAACGAGTACATATCTTCTAAGTGTTCCCACTTTAGAAATATAGAATGCAAGGCCCCTTTTGTGAAACCCAATGCTGTGAGTAAGATATGATTCAAATGAGACATGGAAAGAGTTTCGTGTAATTCAACATAGAAAAAGGAAAGTTTAAATCCAACTTGATAGGCATAGTTAATAATACGTATACATCCAGGAATAGCTTTTGGCCCCACAAGTACTTGTGGGCAAACGTTTTAGTTGAGATGTGTCTAGAGAAAGGCTTTTAAAATTATTAGGGCTCTTTCTTTCTTTAACATTTTCCATTTTCTGTCATCTCTCGCCTCTTTGTTCTCATTTGGTTATTCTTGCTATTGTTATTTAGCTTTTATCTCTATTATTTACAACTTCATGTTTTTTCTGTTTTTAATAGACTACACGAACTAAGGCCACAATGAAGATTTATGTTATTGAGCCTTTCATGGAAACCTGGTTAAAACATCAAAATAATTCTTAGGTCATGGTTCAAAATACAAAAACAACTGCTTCGCACTAGCAGTGTAAGCTGCATACATCCGGCTTCTCCTTTACAATGTCCGAGTGGCAATGCCCCATGCATTGGGGAAGCCTATCTAGAACGTTTATAGATGTCAAGATTACAAAAAACTATAAACGTCATAAAAAGGAAAAACAAACAAATTTTCCACCGATAACAAAAATGAAAAGAAAACTATCAAACGGGCCAAGATATATTCTGCACATTAGCCACTTGACCAAGATAATATGAACCATGCGATCACGTGTCCAAAAGTCCTATGTCATGGTGTTGGGCACATTCATTTATAACTAATAACTTTGATACATGCACTGATCACCAATTGAGCACATTTTCGCTTTGATTAACATTAAAAGTCGACATAGCCAGCAAGAAAATAACTATATTCACCAACTAAGAGATGTACACTAATGTATCAGTACCACCCATTTAAATAAAAATCTCAGCAAACAAAAGAAGAAAAATCGTGATCCTTGATTCAGATAAGACATCTTTCCTAGTGGATTGATGATTAAGAAAGCCAAACCTAACTACTTATTGCTAATTCCTCTTTCTTTGCAAGTGTAATGTGGGATGCATTAGTAATATAAGCAAAGATCGTCTTACATTTGTTCTGAAGATTACTCGTGCTCTTAATGGGTGAGACGACCTCAACTAAAGTCTGCCATACTCCAGGAGGCTTTTGACCACCGTTAACCAACTTAAATGCCTGCAAAGTAACAGTGATTAGAAAGAGTTAGATTGTGAAGCTGGAACTAAAAGACGGTGGCATGTTCAGCATGACCAGCAGCAATAATATTAACAGTATCTAAGTGCCAGAAATTAAAGTCAATGATAGACATAGTATGAGGCAGTCTCAAAACTCTTCTGCACAATCTTAAGTACTTAAATACACAAAGCCGAGCCAGAACTGCAATAACCTGATCCTGCGCCCATTCCAATAGCCCCATTACGTATTTAAGCACTAAAGAATTATGTTCTTACTAAGCTAAGTATGTTAATTCAATGACACAATTTGCTGCAGTACTAAAACTCACTTGTTATGTACCATAAAAAGAGGTTGATGAATGCTATGCCTATTACCTGAAGTAAACTATACTTTAACCGTGAACTATCTTCATAAGTTCTCAGCATTCAACTAGTCAATATTCAGATCAGACCCAACGTGCTTCTAAATGTGCCTGCTTAGACATCTGAAGTGAAACCTCCTCAATTTTCCAAATATTTCCCGGCATACTTCATATGCATAAATATAATAGAAAAATGTAGACAAGCCAAAATAAGAAGAAAAAAATACAAAAGAGTACCTGCATCCGGGTCCGAGCAAGTTCTATAGGGTAGCAAGTTGTGCAAGCTAATGAGCGTGCCAAAGATCCTGCCACCAAAGGGGGGGCATATGGCGTCATGCTTGGAGCATTTTGAGCAGTAAATTCTTCTAAGAGATTGCGGAAGATGTCATAGCAAGGCAAGTAGATTCCCACCTGTTCAAAATGTGATTGAATTGAATTTGGTATATGAATAAAATATCAGAAACTTTTCTTAAATGACACACTACCAGTACAAAAAAATGAGCAGCATGGCACAGCAGAACTTACAGTAGGTACAGCCAGTGCTAGACCTGCATTTGTGCCTCTCCACAGCCTTGCAATTCCTTCCTGCAACAACTCTCCCTGTTAGGACATCTGAGGGCCACTAAAACAGATATTGCATATGTGGTCTAGACAGTTGTTCAGGTACTCATGCATCATGACAGCACCAGAAGAAAACATCTTGTGCCAGCAGATAACATAAACTAATATGATAAATAAATGGCTGGACAAAAGATACTAACCTGTCTAACAATTTTATAGAAAACATCAATTGTCCCTTTATACTGGAAGCAATCAGGAGGACAGATGGATACGGTACCATGGACACCAGCGCGGGTGCATGATGGTGAACACCTTAAATCTGCAAACATCTGAAAGGCAAAAAAATATCTTAAGAAAAGGTAAATGCACGAGAAGAAACAGAAACACTCGTTGAGGAACAAGGGAGGATTAGAAACCCTCGTTGGCTCTTGTAGATGCAAATATGAGATATTAATGCAATTAAATGTGATTGTAATAAGCAAACACATGTTTTTCTTTTCGTATACTATTATTAACATTAGGCAAGAGCAGCCATTGTCATCTGAAAAAGCAGATTTTATGAAGGCATTGTCAGACGATCATACAAACCATAGGGACTCGTACAAAAATGACTCATACAAACACAAGAAATGCTTGAATTGTCTAAAAGCTTTGTTGCCGAGGAAAGATGGTTCGCATGCCACGTGAGGTACCACAAAGGATGCAGTCTGCGTTGGTTTCCAAGTAGACAAAGTGGGAGACAGCAAGGATGGAGTAAGGGCTGAGAGCAAGGCTCCCCAGACAGGTCGCGAGGGCTGGCAGCGCCGTGCAGGCAGGGTGATGACGAACAGGGCCGGCGGTCAATAGTCCGATGACAGGAGTCCAAATGTGTTTCTCTCACTAGAAATCCAGAGAGAATGAGTTTTAGAGAGAGAGTGAAATGTTGAAATGAGAGAACAGTCCTTGAATAAGCTCTAAAGTCCACTATATATAGGCACAAATGCGCGCGTGTCATCAGCCGACACGTGTCGTCCTCCGGGAGTGACACGTCGCCGGAGGGGGTTTCACAGTACTGATTATCTGTCGAATTGCCGGTCCCCGAGTTCCTGCCGCCCTGCCCTTGCAGCGTCCCTCCGCCTGTCTGAGGAGACTGACCACACCGCGGTAGCGAGCATGGTTAGAATTGCCTGTTGCCCCAGCCTCCAGTCCAAGCCCTTACTGAATCCCACGAGATGCGTCAAGAGACGCGCGGAGATCCTGACAGCGACGAGGGTTGCCCCTGTAGCCAACTGCCAGGCGGACTAGGCGCGATGCCCTCCGAGGACCTGCTCCCGTCCCGGAGTGACCCGGGGGTCATTGCCCTGGCGGTGTCGATGATCAATGGTAACATAAGCGGCCATGCTCACAGCCCAATGCTTAGAGTCCGTGGCGAGGGGTCCTCGTGCCGGAGCACTACGAGCGGAGCCCCTCGTGAGTCCGTCGGGTGATTGTGCCGGTGATGGCCTTAGGGTTATGAGCACATCCCCGTTGCGAAGGCCAGAGCCTCCGGTTGATTGTGCCCGCGAGGGTCGGAGCCCGTTGGTTTGATTGAGCCGGCGAGGGCCTTATGGTTACGAGCTCGTCCTGCCGTAAGGGCCGCAGCCCGTCAGTTGATTGAGCCAGCGAAGGCTTTATGGTTGCGAGCCCATCCCGTCGCGAGGACCAGAGCCCTTCAGATGATTGAGCCGGCGAGCACTTTATGGTTGCGAGCCCGTCCCGCTGCGAGGGCCGGAGCCCTGTCAGTTGATTGAGCCGGCGAGGGCTTTAGGGTTGCGAGCCCGTCCCGCCGCGAGGGCCGGAGCCCGTTCAGTTGATTGAGCCGACGAGGGCTTCATGGTTGCGAGCCCGTCCCACCGCGAGTTTGATTGAGTCGGCGAGGGCTTCATGGTTGCGAGCCCGTCCCGCCGTGACGGTTGGAGCCCCGTTAGTTTGATTGAGCCGGCGAGGGCTTCATGGTTGCGAGCCCGTCCCGCCGCGAGGGCCGGAGCCCGTTCAGTTGATTGAGCCGACGAGAGCTTTAGGGTTGCGAGCCTGTCCCGCCGCGAGTTTGATTGAGCCGGCGACAATGAGCGTCGCGCTACTGAAGATAGTGGGGGCGTGTTGTTGGACCGAGAAGCCAGTGCCGTGCAGCAAGTTCCCCCCTTTCCAAGGACAAGGGAGGCCGACCCCCTCAACAAAGGGGTGGCCGACCCCCTTCTTAAAGGGGTGGCTGACCCCCTTCTCAGGGGAGTGGCCGACCCCCTTACAAAGTGGGTGGCCGACCCCCTTCTCAGGGGAGTGGCCGACCCCTTTACAAAGTGGGTGGCCGACCCCCTTACAAAGTGGGTGGCCGACCCCCTTCTTAGGGGGGTGGCCGACCCCCTTCTTAGGGGGGTGACCGACCCCCTTACAAAGTGGGTGGCTGACCCCCTTCTTGGGGGGGTGACAGACCCCTCGGGGGAGGAAATGCACTTTCGATCGCCGTCTAAATGCTTAAGGCGCGGAACGCTTTGACCGAGCAACGATGTTGAGCATCGGAGCACTTTGACCGAGCAATGATGTTGAGCATGTTTGACTGCCGAGCGGGTGACGTGTCGTGCCACTGGGGTCTTTTAGCGGGCCCTGGGGTGCGGTCCGGATAGGTTGTGAACAAGCTTCAATGCCAATATCCCTAAGAGACTGTTCTACAAAATAAGCTGCGGTTCCGTTGTTTGGAATAATTAAAGCATGTAAGCAATTACCAAGACTAAATTCTTTAACAAAATTTGAAACTTACCAATTTGATTAGATCAAGAAGCAAATGAAAGAAAAACAACTACTCGTGTCAAGCATGCAGTCATGTCTGGACTTAGCCAAATTTAATTTTCTGGCAACGAAATTCCAGCACTTGAGAGAAAAATTCACTGAAACCAACTTGCCCATAAAAAGGTGTGGCAATGCCTTCCCATGTTTTGCTCTGCCTTTTCTATATATAGGTCTTGAAGTTCTATATATTGACATGAGATGGGAAGGGTTCTCGTAGATGCAGGTCAAACATCGTAGCATGCATACCATGTTTGGTCCAAAAAAAGCCATACGACTCGTGAGATTCCCCAATGGATGTGAGTAAGGAACTCCCGCGGCCTGTGCTTGCAACCTTGTCTGCAAATAAATTAACGCGGAAAGTGGTCATTGACATCCAAATTAATTTCAACACCAATATATAAGTCCAAAACATACTTCAGTGCTTATTTTCTTAAGGATTTGGATGGTTAAATGACCAAATCTGACAACCTTTGCACTAGCAGAATTTCAATACATGCTTAGTAAAATTCTTTAAAGAGACAAAACTGCCAAAAAACATTGAGAAGAATGAACTGAAAGGTGACAAAATACTCAAAACCACACCAAAATTCAGTCATTAGCATTCACACAAATGTTGCTATACCATTGATCAAAAAACATCACAAACTAAGATAGAAAAACTTGGCATCTTTAATAGGGTAACAAAATGTACCAAACATGTCAATTGCACCACCGGTTAAATATAGCACGCACGGTGTCATACATCCACGTAAAATGAAAACCCAATACAAGGAAAATGCCAGATAAGTGTAAGAGCCAAAATTATAAACACAAATAGCAAAACAAATACTCTATCAGTTTCATGTTTCCTGTCGTAATTTTCTTTCTACGAATTTCTAGGATATAATTTGTAACCTAAAGATTGATGTGAACTCAAATAGCTTGAAAAGTCAAACAAATACTCCATAAATCTTGTTCCCTTCAGACTTTTTGCTGCAACTTCCTAGAATCAAATTTGAATATGTAAACGTGACTTTACTCACTTGACCCATAACCCAATTCGAGTTCAATCCGATATTTAGATGTTCAAATGCTATCCTAAAAACTCGCATATTAAGGCAAAGCAGACAACAACTACGAAACTGAGAGGGTAACAGAAGGCAAAACTCCCACCAAGAATGTGAAACACAAAAGAAAAAAAGAAGGACTACCTTGACAACATCGAGTGGGTTTACGATAATGGCGGAGAGGAACGCCGCACCAGCAGCAGAGAATGACCGCTCTGCAAGCCCTAATTTGTCATCAGAAGTAGCACGTGTGCTAGCACGGCGAGCCTGGAAATGACTAGCTAAAGTCCCCTCTTCTTTTACCGTCGATTCCGACATTAGTGACACACAACCGTCCGATTCGACCCTCGAGGAATGCTCCGCATCCATCCATGGGTCTCGAATTTCCTTCGATTCTTCTACCATCACTGCAATATGTCGCCGCACATATTTTAAAGAAGATTACGAAACGATTAGATATCAAATGGGTGTTTAAAAACAATGGAACAGAGGAAACGGAAACAATCAAAACAGTAAAGAAAAACAGAAGCAGAAACAGAAACAAAATCCGACCTTTCAATGTGGGCTTTGATTAACGTGGTAGTTCGAGGTGTTTGCAAGTTTTCTTGCAGGGGAGGAAAGCAGAGAGAGAAGTACTCTCACCCGCGGAGTTGGAGAGAGAGAGAAGAGAGACGTGGAAGGAGAACAGTTGTTTGTGTATTTAGGGCTGCGTTTGGTTTGTTTTTCTAAACATAATTGGAAAGCGAAAGTAAATAGGAGGAAAAACATTTCTTTGTTTGTGTATTTATTTATGTGGGTAGGATTCTTTTCTTCGAGTGGAGAGGAAGAACTTGAAAATAAGGTGCACATTATTGGAAAAGGAAAGCAAATAGTAGGAAAAAAAATTCTTTGTTTGTGTATTTATGTGGGTAGGGTTCTTTTCTTCGAGTGAAGGAAGAATTTGAAAATAAGAGGCCGTTTATAATTGAATCTTGAAAGTAAATTTTGATTAAATTAAAATTAATTTTATTTTAAGCTATTCAAAGATTAAAAGTTGTTGAAAGTGTTTTGATTAAAATGGATGGAAGTAAGCTTAGTGTGACAAATTTAAGGGAACATTTACTCTTTATATATGTATGAGAGAATATTTAGGTAATTCTCCTCGTCAAACATGATTCTGAATCAAATCGGGAGACTATAAATTGAAGATTATTTAATCAATTTTGAACACATTTAAACAAATTTAATCATTTTTTTTTCAAGCACTTCAAAGCTAATTTAATATGAACTTAGTCAAATTTGACTTCCATCGAATCTATTACAAACACCTTCTTTAAGTAATACAAATTTCACAAAGCCATGAACAAAACTGTAAAGCTCCAAGGGACGTCTCTCCTTATCTTTATTTCAGAGAGTTTCTTGATATCTTGTGAATATTCTGGTAAATTATGCGTAAGGTGTCATCTGATACTAACTTACCGCTGGACTAAAAGCATCGATTAGAAAAAGTAGACCTCGAGATATCAAGTCTCGTACCGCTATAAACTAGTTTTGATCTCGTGTGTTGCACATGGGAACGACAACTATCAGAGAGATCTCGTATTTGAATACCTAATAACAATTACAAAATTAATAGTGACAATAAGATAATCAAAAATTTATTTTTACCTTTTTTAAGTAGTTCTCTTATCAATTTTTATCGTTAGAAATGAACTTGAGTAATAATTATTAGTTTTTAGTGACAAACAAAGATGAAAAATAGTGTATGAAATAATAGAAATAGTCTCTCCTAATTAATTGCAATTGCAGTGATAATAGTAACAATAATAGCCTCTGTGTTGAGGTTGTATTGTTTAAGATTACCAAGAAAATAATAATAATATATAATAAATGATTGAAAAAAATAGAAGAGTAAACTATATATAAAACTTGTTATGAAATAAAAGGAAGGAGATTGTGATAATTTAATAGAATAACTGATGGAGAATAATGTATTTTCCTAAACAATAAAAAAGATATAAGATTAAAAAAGAATATATAGAGAATTACTTTTGTAAAAATTTAGGAATTAATAGAATTGTAAAGATATAAATAAAATTTTAGAGTGAGGCATGTTAACACAAAAGAGAGAGAAATGTAAAATTTATATAATTTGTTGAATTTCAAATGAAAAGAAGGAATTCAAATCAAATTGTGTGTGTGTGTGTGTGTGTGAGAGAGAGAGAGAGAGAATGAATATAAATCATTATTACAAAAGTAAGTAAATTTAAAATATTTTAAAATTTTAAAATAGAAAAGTCTATATAGCGAACATTCTTTCAGTTTCGACTTTCATATATATATATATATATAATTAGATTTCAACCCCAAAATTTTAGTGCTTAAAAGACAACATTGTGATTTTAAGAATGCAACTTTTTTGAATAATATAGTACATTAGGTAACGTTTGATTTCAGAGATTTTGATTGAAAAATTTAAGATATTGAATTACATGTTATGATTAAGGCGGATTTGAACAATGTTAAATGAGTTTAAGATAACCGAAAATTTCATACCACATCAATTTTACTTCCGCAATCTCCGAGCAATTGACCATAATTTCATTAAACTCCTGCCTAAAATAACATTTTTAATTCAATTCTATATTTACCTAGCAATTTTTCTGTTGCTAGGTATTTCATTTTTCTCCCCCAAGAAAGATAGTGGACCCCAATAAGATTGGGCGGGTTGACAAGTCTACTTTGACCATTTGCTTCTAGAAGATTCTGCCCTTTCCACAGTGTGATGGAGAAGGCCCACTTGGTCTGCGACAAGCTCAGGCTGTGCAACTAGTCTGGAATTTTATTTGGGTTAACATCAGTGTACGATGGGCCCCCGAAAGCGACAATGTCCTGGGCCTCCTCAATCCGACCCGCGTCTAACGAAAAACATTTTGGAATCTCTTTTTGGGAATTATTTTCGAAAACAAATTTTAAATAAACCATAATTGTTTTTTAACGTTGACTTACAATTATTCAAAGCAAAAGTAACGTTAGGGCATGGACGGTGAGCTTATCTCCAATCTCCAAACAGGTATTAAAGGAATATTTTGGTACTTTACTTGGTTAAACCTGATTATGAAAAATGATTCATTTATAATATTTATTGTCTTGATTCGTGATTGAATCGCTGCTTTTTAAAGCTAATTTAATCATATTTATATTTTGTCAAATACCTAACAATCTGATTTAATCAGGACCATTCCGTGATGAATTCCCAAATGACTCTGGTATATAAGTTACCATGGTTTGATACTTAAATAATAGTAAATCATGAGGTTAACCCTTTTTTTGACACACATAGAGATAAATTTACATGTAACCTATTTTAAAACCACACACCGCCGAGTGGTCTTTTGAGAAACATCCCAAAATAGCATAGTATTTACTTAAACATCCCAAAATAACATGGTATTTACATAAATAGGAGGGACAACCATGTGGCAAAAGGCTCCTTCGACTCCATTCGCTTTGCCTAGTAAGTCAGCAACTTTATCTCATGGTAAAGACGCCCTCATATCCCAAGTCACGATATATCAGGGACTTGATATCTGTAATAAGTGGTGGGGGGAGGGAGGGGTGCTATCTATTAACATTTGTGTTACATAGCAAGCATCGACATTTATGTAAAGCTTTTTAGTCCCCATGTCAAATGCTTGTTAGACCCATATTCAAAAGCCCATAATTGTGCTACAAGCAGTTCTTATCGACTAGTAGCTGTCGCTAACAGATGTTAAACCCATTGTACCAGCAACTTGGGCAGTAGTATCAAAATATGTTTAATCGCTTCGCTTGTTTGCTAACACCTTTAGTGCTAGATCTTGACCGTTCTTTGTAATGATATCCCGTAGCAATACTCAATAACTATTAATGGTTACTAAAATTGAGCTTTTGGTCTAATGTGACCATCATAGGACGCTACAAGAAAATCACTCTTTAAGGACGAATGAAAATTCGTAGCTAAAAGCCACATTTAGCGACGAATTTTCCCGTTGCTAAAATACGTTAGTGAAAGATATATCCGTTCCTAAAAACCTTTAGTCACAGATTTTTAGCGACAAACTTACAATGACGGATAATCTGTCGCTAACATATTTTTTCCCAATTTTTATCTTCGGCATAAATTTGAAAATAATTCGGTATATTGACGACGTATTAGGATCAGTCGCTAAAAGTACTTTTTTCAAATTTTTATATCTTTTAGTGACGGATTAAGTTCCGATGCTAAAAGTTTGTCGCTGAAAACTAAAAACTTCACTTTTAGTGATAGATCTTTAGTGACGGTAAAGTCCGTCGCTAAAAGTCAAACGAAATTGAAAAAAAATAGCGACAGACCTTTAGTGACGGCCTTGCCCGTCACTAAAAATCAATTTTAATAAAAACTCATATCTCCTTCTTTTCTTCTCCCCGCCGTTGTGCACTCTTTCTACTCTCTTTCTCTCTAGAACTTTCTCTGTCTTTCTCATACTGGCCATAACCCCCCACCTCCTAAGCCCCCGCCCCCGACAGTCGTAACTCCGCCCCCAAATCCCCGCCGTAACACCACCCCTATCGCTCCGTAAGGCCGGCCACAGCCCCCGCTCCGTAACGCCACAGCCTCGTCGTCGTTTCCCTGCCACAGGCCCCACGTAATGCTACCACATCTCGCCACTGCTGCACCTCGCCATAGCGCCGCTACCTTGCGCCACTGCCGCACCCCACCACGCTGTCACCTCTATTTTTGGTCGTCGGCGTAGTGTCGTTCCTTCATTATTAGGTTTTTATAATTATTGTTATATTTTTATAATCATTGTTATAATTATGATTATTAGAATTTTTATTGTTAAAATTATGGTTATTAGAATTGTTATAATTATAGTAGAGTTTATTGCTATGGTTATTGTTGGAATTTCTTATAATTATTGTGGAACTTATTTTGGTTGTAGGTAATGTATGAAATCGTTGTTAGGGTGTTAGTTTGATGTTTTGTATGAGACTAATACAATCGACATAGAGATTGAGAAAAACAATGATAATCGACTATTAAAGCTAAAAAGATAATAATTAATAACATTGACATAAGTGACAACAATGATGAACTACTGTTATGACCGACTGTTATGACTAGTTAAATAATAATGATTAAAATAATGCTTCTTAATGTTAAAAGAGATTAAAATTAGTAATGCAATGATTGAGTAAATTCAACAGCTTTGATCCTAATTAAACCTTAAGCCCTAAACCGTCTTTAAATTGTAAACTCTAAATCTTAACCCTAAACTCTCAATTCTAAAACCTAAACCCCGAATCCCTATACCCTAATATTCACCTTAAGTTATGGATTAGTTACAGGCTATTCATGGTCGCGGTGGACGTCGAGCTGCATCTTTGCCAGTGGCTAGGGGCTGCATCATTACCTGCTGATGACAAGGCACATATCACGAGCATCCAGCAGGCCCAGCCCTCCCAGCCACACGCTGGTTCTCCTTCATCAGCGGGTTCGACTATATCATGTATATTTGATATTAGCATTTCAGCAATGTCTACCTTATATGTAATTTATATTTGTAACCCTAATGTTAGTATTTTGTAGGATGTCATCGAGGTCATGTACCTACAAGCAGGGTGCGCATCAATCTCCAGAGGAAACAACGAGTTACTCTTACCGAGGATGACCAGTAAACTCTTGCACTTAACACTTTAATGATTCTGGTAAATATTATTTTTCACTTATTTAATGATATTAATATTACTCTTACGAAGATCGATGTTCTTGTAAAGGACCACTTTTTTTAGGCACTACGGTACTGAAGGAACTGGGATGCCAGGAGGAAGAACAGCTTTGCGAGGAGTTCCTGGTATGATTACGAGTCAACTAATATTTGTCTAATTCGTATTGTTCAATGGAGTTAATCGTACTGATGTGTGTAATTTTATGCATTGCAGTAGGGGTTCGAGTTTGACTCGCTTGAGTTGCAGGCATTGGGGAGAATGACTTTTTTTGGCTACGTAGCTAAAAATTATCGGCGATGGCTACCGACGCATAGGAGCGGGGAAGGAAGATGCTGCTGGAGGGTGCACCGACGGAGGAGTGGAAAGGGTGGCCCCCTAATTCGATCTAAACATCTGTATGGGGGCAGATGGTTGATAGGTGGATGGCTAATCAATCTTGGGAGGTCGAGAGTTAGAGTGGGGCGGCAAAGAAAAAGAATCAAGATCTTACTCACACGGGAAGGTCGATGCCTCACGACGTCCTCTGACATTAGAACTCCAAAGTAATCTTTCGAGTTAAGATATTACGGGATTGCGGTTGTGGATGCCGAGTGTGATTATCGGAATGGGGCAGTCGTGCGACGGTCATTGGAGGGAAATGAAAGAGTAAGGTGGTTGCTGAAGGAAATGACGAGAGGGTTTGTGATGTGTAATGTTGGTGCCATGTGGAGCTGACATCAACGTCATGTCGTTAAATATGCAAAGTAACCATTTTGCACTAAATAAATTAACAGACGTGTAATCAAAAGCTGGCTTGACCGTCGATTAGTGTTGGGCATAAAAAAATTTGGAAGTATGAGGTGTTAGTGCCAAAATTAGAACTATGAGGTGCCGGGTGCAATTCATCATTAAGCATGAGGTGATGCGACTTTCTTGAATTGTGAGCAAAAAATTACACTACAAGGAATAAGGCTTTTAGCGACGGGAAAATCCGTCGTTAAAAGCCTAGATTCCGTCGCTAAAAGTCCCTCGTATAAAAGGCCGTTACTAAAAATTTTACGACGGAATTATAAAATTCGTCGTCTAATATAGAACGTTTGGCAACGGATATATTTCTAAATTAGCGACGAAATATCCATAGCTAATTCTGTTTTACGTACTTTAATTTATTTTCTTTTTTACGAAATTAGCGACGGGATAAAATTTTTAGCGACGGAATTAATCCGTCGCTAAAAGTCATTTTTTTAAAAAAAATTAATGCACAAACCTGTAATAAAAAACTTAAACCAATTGGGACCCATCCTCCGTCAACAATCTCAATATCTCAAATGCACGATTAACAATCTAAAATGCATCAATTAACAAATCATCGATCAATAATCACAATTAATAACCTAAAATTATCAAACAAATAGTTAATGTTCAAATAACACAAAATTGTTCAAAATATACATATCTGATGGGATTAATTTAAACTATTGTCTAATTACGGCTCAGAGTTCAACATTGGGGGAAAGATTTTTCACAAGTGCTTTGATCAAACACCAGCGCTTGAAAACGCATTTGCCCCATGTGTTCAAAGATTACAAAGTCTCCTAGATGGAGGTCAAGCTGTTGCACGAATTCGTTGTAACCCTCTTCGAAACAAAGTTCCTCTTGGCCAAGCTTCTTCTTCAATTTAACAGGCCATGTCCCCTTGAGGCTGGTTAAAGTTACTTTAAATCTCAATGTGGTAAGCAATCTGCAAAATGCTATCGGTATGGCCTAACATATTCATAATACAGTAAGACATGTAAGTTTTTAACCAAAGATAAAACTTTTAACACACACGAAAAACATAGAGAAATCGGGATGGCATACAAGTTATGTATGAAAACTAGACATAATGACCTTGAAGAAGTGCCTGCTGGCTGAAATGTCCCTGTTCACCGAAGCAGAAGCCATTTAACCTACTTTAACATGAAAAATCAATCGAGGATTATTCAATCGATGAGCATCAATTTCATAGCTGAATTAAATCTATCAAATTATGTTAAAGTGATGCTAAAAAAATAGATCCACAGTGAGTTGTAGCTAAAATGACTACCACAAAAATCTCAACTACGTACATCATCATTTCACCACCCAAATAGCCACATATACTATTGAACCTCACTCACATATTACAAATAACAACCCTAAAAATCTCAAACCAATCACTGAATGAAACTTAACCCTAGTGCAAATCCAATTACTGGATCTCAATGAAGACAAAAAAAAATCACCAAAGTTCAAAGATTTGCTGCACGCCTGCACTCAAACCATCTCTGGGCAATATGGAATAATTATGGGATGACCAAGGGCTAATTAGGGTTAACTGGGTTATTAGGGTTAATTACGATTGTCAGGGTTTAGGGTTTAGCGTTATGGGTTTAATTAATCTAATTATGATTTATTAAGATATGTTAGGGCTAATTAATGTTAATGAGGAGTACCTTGGGCTAATTATAGCTAATTAGGATTGCTTAGGACTAATTAGGGTTATTTAGTCATAATTAGGGTATAATTGTGCCGAGTAGTGTTGATTGATCCTAGTTTGGGCTAATTATGCTTAATTGGGTTATGTTAGAGCTGATTAGTGTTAATTAGGGCAAACTTGGGGTAATTACAGCTAATTTGATTTTCATTGGGTTCTTAGGGTTAATTAAAACTAATTAGGCTCGTTAGACACGTGTCCGACGTCTATCGACATGTGTCCGACATCTTTGGACACGTGTCTGACGCCTACCGGCACGTGTCTGATGCCTACCGGCACGTGTCTGAAACCTCCGGACACATCTGAAGACATTGATTTATTTTTTAAATACCAGATACCGTGTCCGTCACCCCTTGAAGAGGTGTCGGACACTCTTGAAGAGGTGTCCACAAGTATAAAGCCAAAATGTGACATTTCAGTGTCGGTGTCGATCAGACGCGGTGTCCGTGACCTACCGACACCTCGACACCTCGTCGACACATCCGAACACGTGTCTGATAACTCTCAGCGGTGTCCGAAGACATTGATTTATTATTTAATTGTCGAACACCGTGTACCCATTGAAGAGGTGCCGGACACCGAACTAAGGGTGTCCACAAGTATGTCGCCAAAATATTGAATTTTGGTGTCGGCGTCGATCAAATGCAGTGTCCGTGTTCGTGCTACGTACCTAACACGTATCTCAATCCAATTGGGTCACATCCTCCGTCAACAATCTCAATACCTCAGGCTCAAATGCTCAATGCAAAATTAACAATCTAAAATCATCAATTAACAACCTAAAATTAAGGTGCGCAATCGCCAAGTGCACAAATAATCAAACTGCAAATTGTGCTATTGGGGAGGGAAGAAGGGGGGGGGGGGGGGGGTTGCAAATATTCAGGCGGGAAGAATCGAATTCAAAACCTTGTGAAAATTAGATATATGATAAAACCATGAGAAGTTACCATATGTCCTGAACGCTTAATGATTTAAACAATAGCTCAAGCATTATATATCATGCATTCAAACAAATCTAATGTTTACTCTTTTGAAAACCTTGAAGTATTGCCACGTTCTCTTTTATTTTTAATTTTTACAATTTGTCAGAGAATACAAATGGGCTCCCCGATCACATTTATGAAGAGAGAGAGAGATAGTACTCCCTCTTTTTGATAATTTTATACCCTCGACATTTTCTAAAAATCTAGACTAGCTAGTTATTGAGCATGTACACAGTGACTTGATGTTTGTGCTCTAATTTGACATATGTTTTACTGATAGATAATAGGTACTGATAGGACAAACAAGTCGAAGGGGCTCAAGTATAGTCGTGGTAGCATAAAGTGGGAGTTGCACGATTGCTCAATACCTGTTTTTTCTTGGTTCCATATAAGTAAATCCATCAAAATACAGAACTGCTAATCTGGCTAAGATAGAGTAACATTAATAAAATGATCAAACCCAGTCAATTGATCACCTAATTGCCTAAACTGTTGATCCGCTCAATGGACAGATAAAAGAAAATAAATAATAGGCCCTAAATCCAGTTCATGTAACTTATTTCTGTCAATTACCCACCGCGAAGATTCTTCTTTGTTGTCCAAACAACCAAGATTATAAATCCTTAAGTACTTTTTGTCACTTTGATTTTTTCAGACATTCTAGACTAGCATTTAAGCAATCATGTAAACATTGACTTACTAGTTGTTTCTGCCCTAATTTGACTAATATTTCACGCATCCGTCATTACAGACTAAGTTCAGCCATTAGATATTTAGATTATATGTCAGAAATTTGCAAAAAGTGAAGGGAGATAAAAGTTTCACGGGCATGATCCTAGTAGCAAAAAGTGCAAGTTGAAAGTTATTGCTCAATTACAACAATTACTACCCCTGTCAATCCATCTAAATTCACAAGTGCACTGAAATCAATAAATCCCAACCCCAGCAACGAACAATAAGAGAGACCCGAAAGAATTGGTAAGCATACAGTGCATGCATAGATTGATAAGCATACAGCAACAGTAGCAAATTAATACAATCGAAAAGAAAATATAGCAAATTTAAACAATCGACTGTTAAAGAAATTAACTTACCGCAGTTGGCCGGAGATCAAAGAAATTTTTTAGTAAGCGCGGCCGGAGTTGCAGACTACGCCGCCGGAGGTGGCGTGGCGTTGGCAGAAAAACTGGGGTGTCGCCAGAGGTGGGCTGCCATAGAGGAAGTCGGTGAGAAATAATTAAAAGAAAGAGAGAAACGGGAAAAAGAAGAGGAAGAAGGGGATCTGAGATTTAAGATAGGACTTTTAGCGACGGGACGACCCTGTCGGTAAAAGACACTTTTCACTGACCGAATTTTTAGCGATAGAAATATTCCATCGCTTAAATATTATTTTAAAAATCATCAAAAATTCTAAAAAATATTTAGCGAGAGTAACATTTGTCGGTAAATATCCGTCGGTAAAAGTCCGTTGGCTAATTCTTTTACCGACGGATAATTTTGTCGGTAAAAAGTTTTAGCGACGGGTGTTTTATCGACGATAAATCCCGTCGCTGAAATGTTTTTTAGCGACGGAATCCATTCCGTCGCTAAATCCCTTTTTTCTTGTAGTGTTTGTTTCATGTTGTTGCTTGTCCCTCTCAATCCTGTCTCAAATCCTTGATCTTTACAAAGCATCAGAATATGTCAATAGATATACCTTTGTCAATTTCTTGTCATCTCCCCATGATCTTGTTTCAAACGCCTAACTTCCAAATTCCGAATATAACAAATGCTATATATGTATCTGCTAAACCAGAAACGTACATGCTCAGAATCCAAACCAGACAAAGCTAGCAAGAGCACTTGGCAGACATGGCGACGAACAATTTAGCCGTGCTTAATGCTCTCGACACTGCACGTACACAATGGTATCATGTGACCGCGATTGTGATTGCTGGAATGGGATTCTTCACTGATGCCTACGATCTCTTCTGCATCTCAACCGTTTCCAAACTCTTGGGACGCCTTTATTACTACGATCCGTCCACAGGAAAGCCCGGGAAACTGCCTCACCCGGTTAACAATTTCGTCATTGGCGTCGCCCTGGTTGGAACCCTAACCGGTCAGCTTGTCTTCGGGTGGCTCGGCGACAAACTCGGGAGGAAGAAGGTTTATGGCGTCACCTTGATACTTATGGTCATTTGTGCCATTTGCTCTGGCCTCTCTTTTGGGTACAGTAGAGGTGCTGTGATGAGCACCCTTTGTTTCTTCAGGTTTTGGCTGGGGTTTGGCATCGGTGGCGATTATCCGCTCTCCGCCACGATCATGTCCGAATACGCTAACAAGAAAACTCGAGGTGCATTCATAGCCGCAGTTTTTGCAATGCAAGGTGTAGGTATCATCTTTGCAGGATTGGTGTCTATGACAATTTCCAGCATTTTCCTCAGTAAGTTCCACGCTCCGTCATTCCAGGACGGCCATGTGCTCTCAACACAACCTGAGGCTGATTATGTGTGGAGGATCGTTTTGATGCTAGGTGCTCTTCCAGCTCTTCTCACTTACTACTGGAGAATGAAGATGCCTGAAACAGGTACAAATTTCGCCCCTTCAAAGATACTTCATTTATTTAGTATCAAATCCTTAAACTAAAAGGCAAACGTTCTTAAACTGTACAAAAATGACAATGGTTTTAGTTACCTTCAGAAGAAAGATCAAATACTAGAGAAATTTACTGGACAAATGAGTTTCTGGTAGAAGTTTACTGGTCTTATGGTAGAACTAGAATGCAAAGTCCCTTGATACCGACAATTTTTAATTTGATGGGAGAATTTTGATTTCTTCCAACGTTGTTTCTTGAATGCTTTAGTCACTGTCACGAAACGATTTAAGATGCGGGGTTGCAGTTTCTTGAAATGTTTGCACCCGAATGAGCAAAAAATCCTTCCGATATAGTAGCTTTTTGGTAGTGAAAGTTATTTCATTTTTAGTTAAACTGCTGTAAATTTATCCCAACACAGGGCGTTACACTGCCATTATCGAAGGGAACGCCAAACAAGCTGCCATCGACATGGGAAGAGTTCTTGACATCGAAATTGAAGCTGACCAAGAAAATCTGGCACAATATAAGGCCGCTAACGATTACTCGTTACTCTCAAGGGAGTTCTTCAACAGGCATGGATTTCACCTATTAGGCACCATGACCACATGGTTCCTACTAGACATAGCCTTCTACAGCCAAAACCTTACTCAGAAAGACATATTCCCCGTCATGGGACTCACCAACAAAGACACTGAAGTCAACGCCCTCAGAGAAATGTTCGAGACATCAAGAGCAATGTTCGTGATTGCCTTGCTCGGGACCTTCCCTGGCTACTGGTTCACAGTGGCTTTCATTGAAAGCATAGGCCGATTCTATATCCAGCTGATGGGCTTCTTCATGATGACAATCTTCATGTTCATAATGGGAATCAAATATGAATATCTCAAGAACGAAGACCACAAATGGATCTTTGCAGCATTGTACGGCCTTACATTTTTCTTCGCCAACTTCGGACCTAACAGCACGACCTTCGTGCTCCCGGCTGAGCTGTTTCCAACTCGCGTAAGATCCACATGCCACGCTCTCAGCGCCGCCTCTGGAAAGGCCGGGGCAATGATTAGTGCCTTTTTTATTCAAGGATATACTTTGGATGGTGAAACTAGCAAAATCAAGAAAGCCATGATGTTTCTGGCTTTTACAAACATGCTAGGCTTCTGTTTTACATTCTTGTTGACCGAGACGAAAGGGAGGTCATTGGAGGAGATTTCGGGTGAAGATGGCGGCCAGAATGAGACTCAGATGTCGAATAGAGCTCCGGGGAGTCGAGGGGAGGAGATTTGATCAGAGTGTTTGCCGGAGGAGTTTGTCCGGTGAGTCTAGAACTTTGAGCATTCGTAGTGTGAAGTAGGAACATATATATATATACACAGGTCTTAATAAATGGGCACAAGACGGTGGTGTGTTGTGTTTGTATCTCCCACAAATAAGAACTGGTAATTGGTGATATGCATACCTGCATAACTGAAACCGAGGGGAGCTTTCTCTTTATTTGTCTAAGTAAAAGAGGGGTGAAAAGAAATGTACAATTTCACCTTTGAATGTATGTGTTTTTTTGTCAACTTTGGCTCCGGTTACTTCTTTGCTAGTCATACAATTTCGCTTTTATGTAGACGACCGTATTTGTGTGTACCTTTGACATTGTTTGGAACAACATTCGGCAAGTGAATGGCCAAAACTCCAAATTAAAGCATCTCGGTCTTTTATTATAGATTGTTCAGTTTTTTGTTCGTAGTTATCTATGACATACCTTTTTTTTCCCCTGGTTGAAACCTATTACAGTATGTCGAAGTCTACATCATTCGCATTTCGGTTACCTGTTCGTATGTTTCGTCTAATTTCTTTTTAGTGAAATTTGTTCCATGTCAGTTATGTATCCGGTACTCCCACCTAGTGAAAACCTTCAAGATTGTAATTAATTAAGTCAACCTCGTAGTTATAAGGAAGAAGTGTAAGTTGATTGGAGCAAGGTCGAGGCTGCAAATCACCAAACTACTCACGCTTCGGTCATATTCGTTCGTTCATAAGTTCGTTCGAGATCGCTTTTCGAAATTAATTATATTCATAAAACTAACATAGCTTGAACACTCTTTGAAGGTCGGTGTACTTATTCATGCTGACTCGAATTTTAAATAATTACATACAGTTTGATCGCCTGAGAACTGCTCGAGAGGGAATTTTTTTTAAAAAAAGGAAATAAGATCGAACACGTTTTGAATATCGGTTAGTTAAACGAATGAAGCTCAAATAAATCTAAGCATGCGTGCCAGTTAAGTAATTCGCACCAAGCTAAGCCAATCCTCCAATCGAGTAGTTCGGCGAGTGACTCGCGATAAGCCGGAACCTATCACTTAATCCCGAGTGAGGATCGGAAGAAGATCAACTGCCAATGCAAGCAGGCTCCTTTCAGTCCTTTGCTAGACCAGGGGGAGGAAGGGCCAAGGGTAGCTTCAAACTTTGATTCCAAAGTGTCACCAAATATATTTTAGCCACATTTATATGACAGATGATACAAATAAAGTTTCGATGTGAACTTATTCAGTCCTACTAGACTAGCAAAAAGCTACATAAAGCTTGGGGTTTAATGCCTTTTTGAGAGCTGCTCAAGTATCGTGTAAATACCCCGCTCACAACACAAAAACTCAATTGTGTATCGAGGGCCACACCATCAGGGGGTCTTTTCTCGAACAAATCTTCTTTGAAAAGACTCTTTCTAGTGTTGGATTTCGCTTTTTCGCTGTACCTACTAGCGATTTTAACGAAAGATATCCTTCCCAACTGCAGCTGAAGCGTCGCTCAGCTTCCCCGGGGGGTGGGGGGTGGAACCAATAAGCATTTTCTAAAACTTTGACTACAAACTGTCGCTAAAGATTTGTAGCGACAATTAAATGGCAGATGATACGTCGTGGTGCCCCACCTCGTGATCTGGCACAACCGAGTGCCTCGACTGTTGGGCAAATGCATGAGCTGTCCCTCTCTCTCTGAGAGAGACACACAAACAAAGCAGAGTCAGTTAGTCATGAACCCCACACACCTTGTACAAGCCCTAACTTTTTCTTTTTGGGCGGAAACTTTGATTAAATACCTTGCCTCCGATTCACCCTTCCCCTCATGAAATGGGAAATGGAGGTCGAGGATATCGAGGCCGTGCTGGAGAAGATCTGGGACCTCCACGACAAGCTCAGTGACGCCATCCACTCGGCCTCCCGCACTCACTTCCTCAACTCGGTCAACTCGCTCCGCACATCCGGCGACCTCTTCGTCCGCGACGGGGAAGACAAGAAGAGCAAACCACCTTTCGCCGGCTCCGGCGACGGTCGCCGGACCGGATTCGTGTTCGTGAAGGGGTTCCGAGTCGAGGCGGCGGAGGCCGAGGATGACTCGGCGGTTCAGGAGGCCAAGAGCCTCAATGCAATTCGGACCGCGCTCGAGAACCTCGAGGACCAGCTCGAGTTCTTCCATGTGAGTCGAATTTGTCGTTTGTTTATCGTTTTTCGCATCAATTGCTAGGGTGTCTGAGTTTTGTTACGACTGTTATCGTTCTGGTGACCTGTGGTGTATGTTAATCCATGTTTGGGTTTAGGATTTCTGAGAAATGGATCGTAAGGACTCTGAGTCTAAAACGTAGCTTGAAATAGAGGAGTATTTTTTGATGGAATGAACTGATGAAGCAATTTTCATGGTGACATGTTAATGTAGATAGGAATAGGCGTTTAGAGTTATGAATCCCATCGTATGAAGTTTTTGATAGACTGGTTGTGTTTGGGGAGAGAATTATTAGTAATTGTTAAATGGAGAAGGTGATTACTGGTTTGTCTTTCTTAGCCTGCATGTCACGTGCTAGGGTAAGGAAAAACAAGGAGACCAAGTAGAACACAGGGTAAGGTTTGTTCAAAGGATGATTTCCTTTTTTGATTTGAGCCGAGGAAGGTAGGGGTGCTTATGGATGGACTTTTGGAGGTGGAATTCGGTTTGTGCATTAAATGGTGGCAGTTAGTTCCATTTTAATTTATTGGTACTAGATGGTTTTGTGTGCAACTGAAATGTTGTGCTTGATCGGTAAACTAAAAAGGATTTGTTAAGTTACCATATGCTCTAAAAGCTTAAGCTGTTAAAGAATGAGCATAACAATGTTATCATGTTTAATACTCCCCCTCACGTGCAAGCCCCCTATTGCACGTACAAATCAAGATGCACCACCACCAAGTGCACAAATAATCAAAATGCAAATTGCATTATGACAAAGGAGACAAGATATGAAAGCGGGAAGAATTGAACCCAAGACCTTGTCAAACCAGAGTTCTGATACCATGTTAAGTTACCATCTACTCTAAAAGCTTAAGCTATTAGAGAATGGGCCCAACAATGATATCATGCTTAATAGGATTAACTACTTTCAAGTGCAGAATGGAGTATGAACTACAGATATCGATTTTCTTAGTTGTAGTGCTTTTTCTAAGATTCGATTGTGTGGTGCTCGCTGGTTATATGTTGTTTTTCTGCATATTCTCGGCAACTTAACAGTGGCTTAGAATTTCTGATATTTGGATCGTTACATGTACTTTGCTTTGTATGGTAGGATTAATCTATTTTGACACTGACTTGTTAAAGTGTACCAGCCAGTGATCATTTAGGTTTGGGCAATAAGGCAATAATTGAGCAATTTCAACTTATGAAGGTTTTGATAGACTAGTTGTGTTAGGGGAGAGAATTTAGAGTAAGAAGACGAGGACAAGATTATTATTAATTAAAAAACATAGGAAAAAAAAGGCAATTATCAATTTATCTTTCTTTTCCTGCATGTCACGTGGTGAGGTGAAGGAAGAAGAAGTAGTTTAAGTAGAGAACAGTGTTACTACAAAATTTTCTGTGTTAATTTGATCTGAGAAAGGTAGATATGGTTGCGGAGGGGCTTTTGGAGGTGGAATTGTTCGTGAATTAAAGCATTTATTGCATTTTATGTCCTTATATTGCATGCTTTTGTGTAGGTATGAAACACTCCTCCCAGCTGATAAACTGGTTTGTTTGTGAAAGAGATACATGTTACCAGCAGAACAAAAGTATAAACTGTGCATATACATTACCCTAGTCCTTGGTGTTTTTCATTCTATGACTAGTGGTCATAATAAACATAAGGAGAAAACCTTATCTGTTGTTTCGTCAGCTAAATTTAGTGTTGTGGCTGAAGATAGGCTAGAACCAAATTTCATGCAACACTACTATGTTGTGCAACATGTAAATCACTTGTGCTTCCCTCCTCGTGGACACAGCTTTCCACTTTCAACAATCATATTTGAAGTCTATCTGAATGGCTTTCTGTGGAATCTGCTCTCTCGTGCACACTTTTAGTGCTTTGAAATGTGCCATGTTGTGGGCATTTTTATGATCCAATGGCAATTGACTGTTGTTTTCACTGCAGTTCCCTAAGCGGCATGCTTAGGATGGTAACGTAAAATTTTCTGTGTATGTAAGGAGTTCTGGGTTCATTCTTTGGTGTGACAGCAGTCACTTTTAGTGAGAATGCCTCTTCCAATTGCATTAACAGGTTCATAAGTGGTCTCTCAGGATAAGAAGGATGGCCCTATATCTGCTAATTGTTTCTCAATCATATTGCATCAACCACGTTTTAGAAACTTGGAGAGCCTTTATTTCAAAAGTATATCAGGCGAAGCCAATTTGATATATGGCTTACTGCTTGAGTAACACCTTCTGAAAACAAGGGAGTGATGAACAGTCATGTGTTAGTGTATAGTTTTCATCTATTTTGATTTTTTTCCCCTTTCATGTGGGGTGGGAGATTGAACTATGTACTGTGAGTTGAATTTTAAAGAAAGCAGATTGCTGCCTAGTCTGACTTACCAAACGAAATCAGTTATACTTGATGGATTGTCCAGGTGAATATGAAAATCGAGCATGACAAGTTCATCCATAGGTATTGTTTCTGGACGTGAAGGGCTTTGTATGCTATTTTGGATGTGAAGGTCTTCTTGAGGTTTCTCTGTTCTTGGACGCTAGGAATGGCTCATTCAGCTCTTTGATAAAACCTTCTAGATGTTTTTGCTTAATACTTTAGGGGTTGATGGTCTGTTAGTATACTTTTGTACTGGGTTCGCCTCCTAATGGCAGTTTTTGGGTCTTTAATAATTTCTTACTTATCAAAAAAAAAAAGAGAAATTCACCAAGTTTCTTGGTTTTCATTTGCAAATTAAACAAGATGGTATTGAGAATGTATTCATGAATGCTTAGAGTAGAGGATGTATTGGTGAAGAAACATAAAATACCTAGAAGAATCTTAAATAGACATCACATGCAGCCAAACGGATTGCCATTCATGTTTGTCCCAACCACTTCTGTGCTTGTTGAACTGTATACTATCTGAATTATTCATGAGAATTTGATGTCGAATGAGTGGGTTAGTTTTTTGTCTCTGTGCAATAGAGCAATCATGCACATGTAGGTTGTTGTTGCTAAAAATATGCTCCGCGCAAATTCCGGAACCCGAGCCTGAACCGATGACCTGCAATACAGAAAACGAGTGAACTCTGAAAAAGCATAAATTGTGGTAAACCCCTTTATATAGTGGTAGGAAGAAGAGTCCTAATAGGACTGGGCTGTGAACAAATCCAATCAGGATTGTATTAGGATCCTGAAGGATCATGTGTCTATCTCTGATGATAGAGTTAGAATCTTGATAAGATAATTATCGATCTCCCAGTTTGACTGGGATTGCCGGGTATTCCCCAATTTATTGGGAGTTATATTTGAGTTATATGATAGGTGATTTTACATATCGCTGAACCAGCTTTGGGCACGTTTATTCATACGTCATGATACTGAGTATACATATCCCATTTCTAGATTTTTATCGCTCAGAATTTTGAACTTTTCCCCCCCACCAAAGGGAGGGAGGGAGGGAGGGAAGGCACAGCAGTAATTCGTCTTCCCACTATCTGGACAACCTGCTTCTTGAGATTAAGTACAATCTGTACTTTGCTCCACCATCACTCCTTTATGGAGATATAAGCTTTTCGGAGAGAACAAGAAACTTGCTTTAGTACGGGTATCTTGTATCTGATATGAGGCATTGGGCCCATGAAGAGGGGACTGTCCAAGCAGGGCGGTGTTTCTCTCTGACATATGCCGACAAGCCAGGATGTATAAAACATTGCCATGGTGTGCCTTTTGCTTTTTCTAATTTTCCAGCACATATTCGACATGCTTCTACGGTCACGGGATGCCTATATGGCCATGTCATGCCTCAACTTTCTTTTATCTAGTCTTGCTAATCTTTCTTGGTTGTCGTCATGTGATTTTGCACATGCGATGCATGTGCAGAATCTGCAGATAAAGAGAAGAAAAGAAGTTGCCTATATTACTACAACTCATCAAAATTTGAAGACCTTATTCCATTTATTTCATCTTTTGGGAATTTAAACTTCCAATATGAAGCCACCAAGGGTTATCCTTCTAAATCCTCAAATGACTATACAGCACGAATTACTTTTTCTTGGTGTTATCTTAAAAATGCCTTCCGAGGTTTCTTTAGTAACTGTAAATCACTTGATAGAATTGGTATTCATGGGAATGATACGCTGTTTTGTTAGAATATGACTTTGGATTATAACAGTGTACACACGGCTCTTTCAGATGTCTTGACAGTGTTGAATGGATGTTTGTATCTTTACTTATGAGGCTTCTGGTGTTCTTTTCCAGACTGCACAAATCCAGCAACGGGCAGAGAGAGATGCTGCTATTGGTCACCTAGAGCAATGCCGGGTTGTCCTTGCAATGAGATTGGCTGAACACCAAGGCAAGAAGTACAAAGTCATTGAAGAAGCTAGAGCTTTTGTAGGAGATGTACGTGATGCTGGTCACTTTGCTTCACATGAGAATCTTCATGGTTCAGCAGCATGCCCAGCCGGCGAGAACTTTGTTTCACATGAAGGGAAGAGGTCAAATATTCTTGTCAAATTTCTCATATCTAGCTTTAACTTTGCAAAGAAATCCCTAAAATTGGATGAGATGGGTGGGCTATTGGGGAATGCTGCTTTGGTTGCAGTCAGCATGCTTGCACTGCTGCATCTGAATCAGGTACCTGCCAAGGACAGATACATCCTAGACCTCCCATCAAGGCAAGAAGACATTTTCCACAAGCAGAATGTAACTAAAGTTTATCAGCCGGGGAGCTCTTCATCCGGTGGTCGTTCAGCCCACCTGGATGTGTTGCTCGCTAGGGGCTGAATCAGAGTGACGTTTTCCCCGCTCAAGCTTTCTTGATAGTGTGATGGTTGTCATCTGGGGCTACAAATTTAAGCCAGTGTCCACGCTTGATAATCCGTAACGTCGTTCAGAGTGCCTGTTATTGTGATGATTGAGAATTAGTTTATAGCTTACTCCCGTACCCCACGATCTTTCGGCTCAATCATCAAAGGAGTTGGTATGTTGTTGTCACTCCGAGGTTTTTTAGGCTTAGGTTTCCAGCTACTTCGATATAGTCGAGAGTGATTGTATATACACCAAATATGTTGCTTTCCAAGTTGTGAGATATCTTCTCTGATTCGGCAGGCATGCGACCTGAAACTGGGCTTTCGGGTATCTTCTCTGAAATGGGGGAGTCATATATGGCAAGATATAGATTGTCTCTTGGTAATTATCATAGGCACATTGTCTTCTTACCAAATTGCTTCTCTCAAGAGAGTTGTCAGTATTGAAACCGCGAAGACATGGATATTTTACTGTACTACATCCTAATTTCTGATTTCATCCTAGCAGGTTATGGATAGTTTGTCTGTTACATGCAATTTAACAAATGGCCCACAGTTTTCCATATAATTACGTCTGTGCCATCCTTAAAGATCTACTCGAAAGTTTGCCCACCTTTCTCCTTCTATTTATACCTATGTGCCTTTTTCTTTTTTGGTTAAACCGAAAAAAAAGGTTGGACCGTAAGGTTCTAATTCAACCGGCAGGGAGTATTGCACTTCAGGGATCTACAAGACCGCTACATACATTTGAGCTGTCGATTTTCTCACCTATGTCGGGGTCGAAGCATACAAAGACCCGTGTGTAGAGCACATGCAGGACGATGACGTAAATTTGCCACTAATAAGTGAGGTGAACAGGATTCGAATCCAAGTGGGAAACCTGGATTGGGATCCTGGGAGCCGCTGAACCAACCCTTGTTGGGTTTTTCAACAAGTGTTCAACATGAACAAATTGTAATTGATATATGGGTTATATGAATCTTCTTTCAATTTCTCATATAATGACAATCGCGACTTCTTTTAAGCAACAACAGAAATGTTATGGAATAGTTTACAATTATCACGGAAGAAATTGTTAAAAAAGCAATTTGTTCATTTGTTAAAGAATGAAGGTCTACTGGTCTAACACTGAGGGTAACGGCAAATTTACTATTTTTCACATGCTTTTTTTTGTACTGTAATTTTGTTATTCGCCTTAGCACATTCTTGGATGCTTGTAACAATTTGTCTTTGTTTGTTATGAGCCGCGGATCTATTAATCTTTTTTGATCTTATAAAAAGTTTGTTTTTTGGCGTAAACCGAAAGAAGACCCATTGAAGATGTCAAAAGAATTGGTGTTGAAAATAGATAAAAATTCGAAATACAAAAAAATTGGTGGCAACTGTATATTTTTTGTTGAAATTATGGCATATATGTGACATCAAAATCAAGTGCTACAATTGCGATTTTGGTTTTGATATCTTTAGGTTCAGTTTCTATCTACAAAATGAGTGGAAAACCTTTATTACCTCTCCTAAAACATGTTCATAACATCAAAAGGGCAATCCATTCATTCGTTAAAGTACAATGGTCTAATATCGTGGACAGTGACAAATTTATTATTTTTAGTCAAGCTTCTATGTACTTTCGCTTTTAATTCGCCTCAGCACATTCTTGTGACACTTGTAATAACTTGTTTTTGTTTATTACAAGTGGTGGATCTATACATCTATTTTGTTCTTGACGGTTCATTTTTTGGTGCAAACCGAAAAACGTTGTTATAAGACTTGTGTCGAGGATAGAAAATAATGAGAAGGTAAAAACTTGGCGGCAACTGTAGATTTGTTTTTTGTTTTTTATAAATTAAAGAGAACATTTTCTATTCATAATAAGCATTACAAATTTTGTGGATGGTAGGCATACTAAAGTACGGCGTCTCTCCTATCCAGACTCCAAAGTCTATTATATTTTGTGTAAATTTCGCTAACTCATGGGCTACACAGTTATTAGGATGGCTAACAAAAAAAGCATGCAAGAATCATAATGGTGAGCGAAGTTACTTGTGTTTCTACAATTGCACCCCATACTCTATAGGTTTTCCTCTGAAGAATTCAAAGCTTGGACGGTATTTGATGCATCACCTTTAATTTGGGAAAACCAAAATCCACAACGCAAGCCAAATATAACCGTTTCACAAGCCACCACCGCCTCCGCATGCTCTGCTTCCCATATATTTTGGAATTTTCTTGGATATAGCTACCAGTACAGTACTGTTACAGTCTCTTACGACTACTCCATATCCCGTACGTGATCTTCCTCAAACAATGCTAATATCGTGGGCAGGGACTGAACCTTGAAAGTAATTGGTAAGGGTATCCACCTATCACACCATATTTGCGTGTTCTGTCCCTCTCCGATCCTCTATCTCATTCCTGCCAATAAGATTGGTGTAACCGCCATGATACTCTCCATGTTAGCGACGATCTAGAACCAAGTTGGGCCTTGAAAAAGTCCCTATTCTGAAAAATATTTTTCGCTGAGCATTCGAAAGAGTAAAGAACTACGATTTGTAACTACCCTAGACACTTGTTTTGCCAATAGTGTTAAATTATAAGCTTTAAGACGACGAAAACCTAGGCTGCCTTCTTCCTTTCTACGACAAAGTTTTTTCCAACTCATGAACTGCATCTTCTTACATCTATTGTCTATGCTCCACCAAAACTTGCTCATCAAGCTTCTAGCTCGACTCATAAATAGCACGGGACTTTGAAACATCCAACAACTGTAGATTTGTTGTTGCCCTGTATTTTGAACAAATTGCGGAATCAGAAGCAGACCTAGAAATCTAATTGGGGGTAGGGGGGGGGGGGGGGGGTGTGTGTGGGGGAGGAAGCAAAAAAGGTATAAAAAAAAGTTAATAGCTAACATAAAAGAATTGTTCAATTTGACTACTAATTATTTAATTTTACTATTCATAGCGTTTTTATTTAACTTGGTAAGGTTAGTCAATAACGAATTACTAATTTTGCATGAAAGAAACTAAGCTCTTACTGCAAAAATATATTACTAATGTGATTATTAATTGTATGAGTACAATAGTCACGAAAAAATTAATATTGTATAAGTATTTAAATAATAAAAATGAACTAACCATGATCAATTCATATATTTTCGTAATCTAGAGATTTAGAATTTAGAATCTAGAAGAATGAAATAGATCAAAAGAGTGAGAAAGAAGAAAACTCTGACGGCGGTGGCATAAAGAATAAAACACAACAAAACAAAACTCTAATTAAATGGTGTTACGATATAATGGCATTTTAAAAAATATGCTAAATATGAACATCTATTATCTAAAATTTTTATAAAAATTTCAAAAGTTGGGGGGGGGGGGGGCTATGCGTAATTATATAGCTTAATTTTTGTGTTTAAATGCAACGTGCGGAGTGCTTGGGGTGCTAGCTAGTCTCGTAAAAGCACCGAAAAATGAATTTTTTTTTTCTTGTCGATGATGAAATGATCTTGTTGAAGTACCGACGAAGTAATTTTACAATTAACTTTATGAGGTTTCTAATGATTCGCAAAAAAGGATCCTTGGCTGGTACAGTAAGGAAGAGCTTTAGGCGATAAAAAGTTGTCATTAAAAGAGTTTCTATTACGGGCCGAAGATCTTAATCCGGATTTCACAAATCTCTTTGTTCTAAATTTCAACAGGATTATCACATCCATTCTGACTAATTTAGGAATGGAAACTTTGAAAAAGGTCAGCACCGATTAGGAACAAAGATTTGTAGAATCCAGCAACTTTGCAAAAGGAATGTCGGAAAGGGGAGTGATTAGTTTCTATATTTGTGGCCTCTTTTTGACTCTGCCTGCGTCTTCTGTAGATGTGTAGACACTAACAGGCTTTAAGTTCCCATTGGATCCATAATTTAACAAAGTGAAGATAGACAATCCAAAACATCCTTTCCTTTCTGACCCACTTTTCTTCTTCTTTCCAGACATGCAATCTCGTGTTTTCAGCGCAGAATTTCCACGTCAATTGTGTTATATTTTAAAGATCCACCTTTCCTAAGTAATGCTCTTACGCAATAGCAAAGAGTGATCCACTCATGGATTTTCTTGGTCAAACTTGTACATCCCTTGCTTTAGTTCAGATGAAACTCTGCTCACCTCAATCCCACTTAGCTTTCTGAGACTTATCTTTCTTTGAAAAGGCCGTGACAAAAATGACATGTCCATAAGAAAAAGGATATGATGCAGCATAACAAACGTACGAGATTCGTGAGTGGGAGTGTTTATTTCCACAAGGTAGTCTTGCGGTGCGAACGTTTGCACATGCGAACGAGTTTCTAACCTCGTGAAAAGTCTATATTGCCCTCTTCCTTAATCCTTGGTCTTCTTCGTTTGGTTTCTGTCCAACTCAACCGGTGTCACATGTGACTCCTCCGCTACCTTGCCAACCGTATGTATCTCATCGATGGTCATGGCTTCGGGCCTTGATTCAATGTGAATAGGATGGCAATTTGTTTCACCGGATTTTGGGACCCATGGATTTTCTTGGCATCCATGGAGATTTGTGGTACTTGTGCATTTATTGAAAAAAATGGAGAAAATATAGGCAATATTGTCCTTATAAAAAAAATTCATGCCTGCTAGCTCACTTTTAATTATATGCCTAATCCTAGCCTAACTTTATCCAAAGACAAACTTGAGGTTTGGCGCGGGGGATAAGAGTTCCGGATAATCCTATACAACACTTGGCCACGCACACAAAGGGCAGACAAGTTATCCAACTGACTAGTAGGTGGTTGCAATGGTGGTGGTAGGCCTGATGATGCGGTGTTGTATTGCTGCCGGTGGTGGGTGCAATCCGGTGATGGCGGTGGTGGGTGCAATTTGTTGATGGTAGGTTCAAAAGATGGTTGAAGTGTTTTGGGCATGCTAATGTGGTGGCATGTTGATGCCTGTGGTGGTTGCTGTAGTGGTTTGCCAGTAGCGAGGGTAGTATAATAATCATATCCGGCTTGTAATCTGGGAATGGTCTAAGTGCATGATAGGATTAGTAGCTTATCCGACCTTATCCGACATGATATCTTATCCATGTTTATCCGTCCTTATATATCCAATCATATCAGACAATACAATCCGTCGAGCACATCCTCATAACATATGCCTAGGTGGATACTTGTTTATTATGATAATCAAGGAATGTCATGATCTTATACCTGGTTCAAAAACATGTAAAGCCATATGTCTGTTGTTATAAACTCTTGTATTATTTTTTCTTACATTTGTTATCATCTCATTTCCCATAAAAAAAAATATATACCAAGGCAACGAGATCTTGTCTCTAACTCTGTCCAATTTTTCACTCATGTATGCTTTTTAACACTTCATTAGTTCATGAAAAAAATATGCTAATAGATTGTCTTTAATGTACCTTTTACCGATAAACAAGAGCGTAGAGAGGCAAAATACAAACGTAAAAGTAAACATTCCCTTCCTGAATGTAAATTTAGTAGTTTGTCTTTAATGCACTTCTTAGCAACCTCATGCATTTAATCAGTACCTAATTGTCATAAATATGTCCAATGATCTAGCCCGGAAAGCACGTTAGCTCATGATAACAACTGCTGTTCACCCATGTTCCATGGGTACGATTTTGGTTGGTCGAAGGTACCCACTAGATTGCTACATCAAGTCAAAAGTAGATTGTGATGCTCGGATGGAACTGCACACATTGGTTCGTACCAACGCCATTCGTTGTGTGCTTAGCTACCGACAGTTGATTGGCGTACAACGCGCGGCGCCTGGGCGGCAAATGGCGAGTCCGGGCATGTGAGCAATGCAGTTGCCAGCCCAGTTAGACAGGCTTTTGATTAGTCAACTTTTTTCTTTCTGGTCGTTTTTCTTATGAGAAGTCAGCCGCGAGATGAGATGGTTTAACCGAAAGGGTTTGTTACTGTTAGCATTCACTAAGCTAGATTTCTGCTCATGATTGCTAACATTCATTATGACCACATGAATTCGTGACCTAGTGGCCCGTTTGATCTCTTTAGATATGATGCTAGTACTTGTTATCAAACCCAAAAAGTGTATGCCATTATTAATATACTGTAGTTGAATTACATCTAGTCTAGATATTATAGGTGAATCACATCTCGGAACTTTTGACTTCCTTATTTGGCAGCGATTTCTCATGCCCAAATTCGATGGTTGCATGCAGATTTACGTCTAAATAAACAATTGATTTCAAGGAAGTGAGTTTGTTGTTTACGTAAGATACAGTCCGATTCAGTTGCCAGATGTACAATAGTGGAATACAGTGAGAGTGGTACAAGAACAGAGAGCAAGGCTTCCAAGAAAAGACCTAAGAAGTGGCAGTCCTGTGAGAACGAGGGCTCAGGCAAATAGGGCTGACAGTCAATAGTCCAAATCAAGATCCAATGTCGCGGTCCAATGTTAGAGTTCAGTTGTGTTTCTCTCTCTAGAATTCTATAACTCTAGGTTGTAGAGTGAGAAAGTGATTTTAATAAATGAAGTTCTCTCCCCGTAAAATGAAGTTCAAAGTCTACCATTTACAGGCAAAAGTATGCATGTGTCATCAGTCGACACGTGACGTCCTGTGGGAGTGACACGTCACCAAGGGGTTCACAAATGCCAGTACTCCTTTGGACTGTCGGATCGTTATACTTGTCATGCCTGCCCCACACAGGTTCGCTCTGCCTATCTGAAAAGACTAACCACACAACGACGCTATGATCAGAGAATGCTCTTATTGTAGCCACCGGTCCAAAGCTCTTACTGAGTCTCGGGGGGGGCGGGGGGGGGGGCGCATTAAGAGGCCTGAAAAACCTAGCAGTGGTGGAGGAGGGTCCCTACGCCCAACTGTCAGGCGGACTAGACACGAGGCCCTCTGAAGACCTGCTCCCGTCTCGAAGTGACCCGGGGGTCATTGTCTTGGGGGTGACGAATATCATCAGTAACGTGAGTTCAATGTGGTCATGGCTCAGGCGTGCCTAGTGTCATACAAGCCACCCCAGGAGGAGATAGTGTCTATGAGAGAGCGAGCATATCCCACTGCGAAGGGTCCTCATGCCAAGCACTGTAAGTGGAGCTCCTCATAATGTTTCACGCTCCAGAGAGCGGGTTGAAGCATGTTCCACGACCAAGGTAGGGGCGCTGGTATGGTGAATAGATGGACCAACGCCGGGGGCACGGTAATGTGCTGGGGGGGGGGGATGGGTCAGAGGGGGATGGGTCATGACTGTATTAGTAGTGCGGCGTTTGTGTGTGGTCTCAGGGGCACCGAACATGGAAATGGTGCACGAGCATGGCAAGGTCTGTCGCGGAAGTGAGCATCGTGCCGGGCATGTGACGCAAGAACAGCGCACGGGCACCACGACGTTTGTCGGGAAAGTGGGCGTTGTGTTGGGGCACGTGTCACAAGAACTTCGCACGGGCGGGGCGACGGGCGTCGCAGAGCACTGACCCTTGAAAATGAAAGGAGGTTCATTGGGGAAGGCTAAGGCTAACCCTTGGGGGAAGGCCAAGGCGAACCCCTCAAGGGGAAGGCTGAGGCCGACCACCTTTGGCGAGGCCGAGGCGCGTCGACGTCGCACACTTAGCGGAAAAAAAGAGCTTGATAGCCGGGGTGCGACGAGGTCGTTTCCGTTAGTTGAGCAAAACTAAGTTTCTTTATGGAGAAGAGATGCGAAGAAGGAAGAAAAAAGAGAAAATGCACAAGACTTGAGCATGCATTGCTTTGATCGTTTTGGAAGCGTTGAAAATTGAGCATTGATAATGTTGAAGTGTCGTGAAAAATGAAACCTACACTGAGTCCATAGATACGGCCAAGATAGGTTGGGAACAAGAGTTTCTCTCGATACAAGTGCTTTCAATTTGTAACTCGTTGCACCTCACGCTTTTGCTGGGCACTTGCATTATTTACACCTAAGGTATCAAACTTGCTCGCTATTACAGTCTCTTGAATGAACTGTGGTCTCATCACCGATGACCTTTTGAATATTGTTTTCATTTTTTTGTCTTCAAAAGAATTTACAACATAATAGGTTAGAGCAAATCAGAAGAAACCATTTATTTAACTAGACTAGATAAAAGAAGATCACGTGAGTGAAGAAACAGGTGCATGGAATCAACATATAACCAAGGAAAGGCATCTTTGATAAGAGTAGTCAAGAGAACAGAGATATGTCTCATATGACTAAGCTACAGCTATAGCTAGCTAGCTATGGCAGTATTAGAGGAAAAGAGGACCATATATATATATATATGCACCCTGGAATATCATCATAATATAATATAGGGCTCTATAAAAGGAAAGTGGGCGTACGTACGTAAGTGTGTGGCCAAGAGTTCAAGTGTATAGAAAGACTGAAATAGGGGGGGACCAAACTAGAGAAAATGCGCAGGAAAAGATTAGGCTTGATTTGATGAGCAGCAGCTCCAGCCCCTTAACGTACAGGTGTTGTCGTTGTTCAATTAAATTGAATTGAGATGCAAGACTTTTGGCATCTGACCTGACGTTGCAAAGTCGGCTCTGCAAACATGCATGTTTGACCTCTCATTTTCACCTGTCTAACCATTTTCTCTCCTTAATAGCCTGCCAAGACAATTTTTTGCACCCTTTGAGCAATCTTGTTAGGGATGCTAAAGCCCTAATTAGAGTTACTAAGTCTAATGTTGTTCATGTGTTTAGGGAAGGTAATTTTTGTGCCGATAAACTTGCTAATTGTGGAGAACAGCAGATGGAGTTTTTTGTGTATCTCATGCAACCACCGGAGGTGGTCCTCCCTCTCCTAGCTAACGATGTAGCTCAAGTTGCCCACTTTAGGGGTTGATTTGGTTAATGTATTATTTCTGTTTTACCAAAAAAAAAAATAGCCTGCCAACACCACCACCAATGCCACCTTTGCCGGATACCAGAGCTCCGGCGAGCGGCAAATATACTAATATATATTTATATATTTTTTTGATAAGTAGCAACTGCACTAATTCCATGACATTGTTTTTCTTCCTAGTAGTTTCTCGTTTATACAAGCTATTCTTTATCACAAAAATGTAAAAATTGGGTCCTTAAAATCTTGATGAAGTCACGTGAATCAAGTGAGAAAACGTGTCAGTGCAATTTATCGTTCTTTTTTTCTTCCAAATTTAGCCATAGAAATGGTTACTAGATATCCTCATAAAGATCAAGAACTTTCATTATGTATTTGCTTAAGGTACATGAATAAGTTTGAGCTTTTTATTGTTATTATCACTTCAGTCTTTAGTGTGTTGACGTGGAAATACCAAAAAGGAAACAATATAGAGAATCCTGAATGTGGAGAATAAAAAATTGAATGTATAACCGTGTAACGTTTAGGTCCAAAGATAGTTTCTCGATCTGGCTCCTCTATTAAAAGAGGAGAAGTCACAAGCTGAAGCTTCTCAACTCGTTCGGAGTCTGGCTTAAAAACACTTTTTGAATTTTATGAAAGGACAAATCATGAACATGGAGGACTGTCAATAAGCACAAAACAATTAGCATCGGTTCAAAATTATATCTATATATATATAACTAACTTTCAGCAACTTTAAAGTAGTTAAAATGCCTAGATGACATGCTCACAAGCAACCAAATAGCGTGAAATTCACATGGATAGGCTCCAAAATTACCAATTAGCATCATATTGATATTGTCAACCTTGCCCGAGTCTTGATTTTGCTTAGTATGAAGTATAATGAATTTCCTAAAATCAATTTGGAGCGCAGTTGTTGATGAACAATGAGTTACATAGAGCAAGGGTCACTGTGACATTTAACTTGAACAGAGTCAGGAAGTGTGTGCCTTCAAAGATGGCCCTCCTCCATAAATACAACCTGCTCTTCACACAGGCACAGAGAACATACAAGTATCTCTAGACCTGCAAACTAGACTTCCTATGTTCAGTGTATGGTTTTCTTGCTGTACTTAGTATCTGTAATTCTTTACTCCATTTTTATCCTAAATTTGGAGTGAAGTTGTTTTTGGATCTGTCCAGAAAATAGAAAACAAAAGGATGTGAATTTTTGTTTGGCTTTTCTGTGGGACTGTTGCTGATACAAAAGGTTGTTAGTAGGAGGAAATGACAAAGAAATTTTCTTCGTATTACCTGTCCGACCAGGTTACCCAGGCGGTGAGCCATTATGATTGGAGGACCGGATTGATAGCGGGTGAATGCCCTTTAAAGGGGGGCCAAGGGGTTAGTGAATCTTGGGTGGTGGCTTCCACCGATCGCCGTGATCCGTTTGGGTACTGGGAAAAATTCTTGTCCTTTGACCTTCACAAATTCAAAGGTGCTGGATATAGATATCACCTCTTTGTAGTGTAGACTTCTAAATCTCACACTAAATCACACTCTTTACGGATCTAAACCTTGGAGATTTGTGATTGAATGTGAATCGGAGAGTTCAAGACCAATAGTCCAGACCAGTTAGGACAGTTGAATTTATATTGTATAATAGCTTCTTAGTTTGCTCGGTCATTCTCTCGTATCGTGTCAGTTCCTAATCTAACGGTTTTAAATGATCGAGACTAACGATTCGAAACCATGCAACCACTGGGGCCAAGTTCTGGGTGGCTTTTCTCTGCACATTGGCTCCGCTAGTAATGTTCCGGCAGAACTGTTAGCTATTCGTCGTGTGCTTAGCCTCATCCATGACCTACAGTTAAATCACGTTCTTGTATCTGATTCGCTTGTTGCTTTGAATTGTCTCCGCAGGTCCACCAAGCGCAAGCAATGACACCTCCCCATCCGCCACGACTGCTTGGCTCGTCTCCATCAAAGTTTGACTGTACAACTTATTTTTTGTACCGTGAGGCTAATCTTGTAGCAGATTTCTCTAGTTAAAGCGACTAGCCCCGACGCTTTTGTATCTAGCTCTTCCTCCTGACAGCACTACTCCCCTTTTGCTTTTTAATATGTATGGTGGAGTTTTGCCGCGTAAGATCCCTGTAATGTAGCTATTTCCTTAATTTTGAACCGACCTTGAAGCTCATCAAGACCACACCTATGAGTATATGGATAAACCTCCGGTAGCATTGAATGTCTTGTTATGCCGGATGCTGAAGGATTAGGATCTTGGCGTCTGAAACTATACTTTTATTTCAAATGAAACCAAAAAACAAAACTCTTCCCTTATGTGAATATTTTTAGTGCTCGCTAAGGAAGAGGGAGGCGTTGGGGGGGGGGGGGGGGGGGTATCCCATGTAAATGAATAATCAGAAAGTTGCTTCTTCTTGATAGCAGGAGCATTAATTATTTGCCACAGTAGCAGCCTGTTCCCTTTCTTTCACTTGCCAAATTTAGTCAGTCCATGTTATTATTACACCCCACTTGCACACATGACACTTTGACCAGCCCGTGAAAATGCTGGTTTCTTCCCTATGCTGTACAGAGCCTCGGCCAAACAGAAACTAGAAAAGAAATAGAAGAACACGGGCTCACGTGAAGGCAGGAGAAGTGAAGAACATCATCATAAAGGTAAACTGTGAATTAGCATTGGACATCTTCCTTAAAGAAAGAAAGTTTAACACTTCCAGCAATCATTACTTGATGATTTTAACATGATCATTGTGCCTAGCCGTGCCCAACAGTTGTAGTACATGCCATTTGTCACAGCAGTTAAAAGGTGTCATGGAGGCAATTTCTATTTATTTATCCTCTCTATGTGCCACTGTGAGGTTTTTCTGCTTGGATTCACGAGCCTTTGTGCCATGTTACCACCCCTCGGATACCTACTGCTGTGATTCTTACATCCAATCTTCAAAAACTGAATGCAATCCTTTCAGTTTTTTGTATCGAAATAAATTGTATCAAAATTTTATTTCGATCACAACAAATTGGAATTCGGATTCTTGAGTAAAGCTGATGCGCGGCCATCAAAGTTTCCAAGAACAGGCAACGATTCAAAACCCGCCAAGTGGACGATACTAAAATTATAGAGGGCGTATTTTGTGTATTACATAGCGGAATGTAACCTAATAAGTCACGCTATATTACGTGTATGTCGGGTCCGTTATGCACTGTGATAACTCCAGTCTCCAAATGACATAAGATTGTCTGTATATAGTGTTCAGAACCACATCAAAAGACAAAGTTTCATTCTACGTCTTTTATGCATGACACTCGAGAATGTAACGTATGAAGTTACACGTCACGTGTGTATGTGTGTGTGTCTTGTCGGCTATGCAGAGTGACAACTCAAGCATCAGATATGTTATTGTCTACTTACCCGTTAAACATATACGAGCAAAATCGGATTTTAACCCGATGCATATAAGCAATTAGACAGTCGCCGAAAACCCACTTAAGGAAAGTCAATTTTCCTTACAGAGTGCACACATAACACAGACTTTGTCCAACTTAGCGCAATATGCAATGACTACCTAGTTATTTGTGTTTTTGTTGTGGTTCAGCGGTAGGGTGAGAAAAGTTGTCTGAAAATATCAGGATGTTCTGATCTTAAGCACATATTTATATTAGTGAAGAGTATCTCAAGATTTTGTGAGCCAGAATTAATGAAGAACTGTGGTCCAAACTGTTTTTGGCTTTCTTCTTCCTGTTGTTGCAATTATTTGTCAGGAGAAAACCCATTGTAAATCAGTAAAAGCTACCAGCAATACAAGCAGGTTGTCTACGCTGGTTATTCAAAAGGGGAAGTGCTGATATTCTAAGGAATACAGACATAGAAACTTGTTTACACCAAGAAAATCAAGAGCGCCTCGGCTTAGCAAGTCTGATTCGTCCTAAGGCTTTAACAAGCCACGTCACTAATTAAAGGGAGATTGGCCTAAGGATAAGTTTCCACTCAAGGCATGATCGCCCTAAGGCAACTTAGTGACTGTTATAAAATAAAAATAAAAACTGTTACAACCTATTTAGTTTCAACATGTGGTAAGACCAAATCAATGAAGCTTAACGTAAATGTGAAGGTAAATCAAGCGCGCTTGGACACGTGTCAATTCCAAACTGTTACAACCTAAGGCTAGTCATTGAAAACCCAACTATAAGAGTCATAAATCTTGTACCAATTAATCCTCTTCAGTACCATACACAAACTTGCTCTCAGTTTTCTCTAGCAGAACTCCAATTACCCTAAGTTAACACTATAGTCATATATGCATCAAATTACTGTTTAACTCACTTAAACATTCACCAAAGTGTATGTTATCCTTGAATTGATGCTATTCTACTCTCAAAGTGTTACTTCATGGAAATGATGAAGGTAAACTGCTTATGTTGAATGCATTTATGTATTTGGTTTGATTAGAAGTATGAGTACATTAGGCAGGAGTAGCAGTAATCAAATAGCACTTACACATTTTAAAGCATTAGGCAAAAAGAACTCAAAAGATATTCACAAGTCCTCTCAGATCGTTCTTGAAAAGAAGTCAAAACCCCAAACCTTAGATTGAGTTTATTTATTAGAACTTGTGTTTATCAGTAATTCCGTCAAAACCTGGCACACATGCACACTACAAACGATACAAAAACCTTCCGAAGTTACTGCCAGAGCGTATCCACACGCAAACAAATCCTTAATCGCAGCTTACACATCCAAATATATTTCACAACGATTTTCACAGTTGACCAGCAGGTTACAAAATGAGCAGTACCACAACAAAGATCCGCTGCGTAAAGCAAATTAGTGTTGCAATATTGACCCTACTGTTGGAGGCGTAGATGACTAATGTCAACAACTCCACCTGCTGCTTTTCCAAGTCTAAACTAAATGAAAACACTACGTCTATCCCACCATAGAAAGCTAGTCAGAGCGTCGTGTGGAAGAAAAATGAAATTGGAACCGCCCATTTTCCACGAGCCCAACACACAGTTGACACTCGCAAGGCATTGCCCCACCCTCAACTCAAGGTCCTGCTTTCATGAACTAATGTCAAAAAAAAAAATGTTACCAGCAGGCAATCAGCACATATTGCCGTAGCAGGGACCCTCTCAAATGGGCAGTCATAGCTGCTGTTAGAAATCTCTCCAATGTCTTCCATTTCTGCTGTCTTCGAAAAACATGTCTTCCATTTTACCACTTACCACTCTTGTGCAAGACACATGTCAGAAGGGTTGGCCGGGCGTATACATCCCTGCAACTTTTGTTAACTTCAAAAACCATAAAATTATTAACTATTACTTACATTACCTGCTGATTAATTCGCAACTTTTAAGTACACAATTCTGTTCAAATTGTATGTTCCTGAAAAAAAGATGTCCTTTCAAGAAACAAGATGAACTAACTTAAGAATCTTGACGACTTCCCTCGAACTACACTAATGTCAGAAGAAAATTTAGTTTGTAATGCTATCAAATATGCAAGTTTTTTCCGGCTTTTCTCCAGATCGAATACTCTGATGGTTTCTAACATTGTAGTTGATCTTAACTAGTGTTTGTCGGTGGAGTATTTGGACTTCACTTAAGATTCGATTAACTAGCCAGAGACATAATCATGGATTAAGTTGTGCTTAGCCTAAGCCGTGAGCGTGGAATGCCACTGGGAGTGTGCTTGGCATTCCCTATAAAAATGGAAACCCAAAGAACTCTTCATCTGATCATTTCGGACATAATTATGAGCACAATCTTTAATTTGCTGACCCCTCACTTTGAGTGATTGTTAAGTTAGCTCTGGCCAAGGTCTGCCAATCCACATGACATTCTTTACTACGACACAAACCCAAAAACTCAAAAAGCCTCAATCAAGCAATCTTTTTACCAACTTTACAAAAGTAAAAAAATATGGCCACCCTTTTAAAAATTTTCCGGGTTTGACAAGGTTCCCGGGTCGGTGCTTAATTAAGTAGATTAACTTGTCTAATGGTTACAGATTGTTGTTTTGGTTCCATTTTTCTAATAATGTGGCATATTCTGAGCGATATTTTTAATAATTAATCTTCCCTCTCTTCTTATTTATATTTGCCGTAAACTTATTTTAGATATTTTGAACATGATATTTATGGAGGATGTTCTTGCAAAGAACCACAATTAGTCACAAGAAATTAACTTTCTTCTGTGCACCAGTTGAAGGGAGAGGGAAAGGAAGGTGGAAGCCAGGCAAGCGTACGGTGGATGCTATTTGTCAACGACATGAGAAGATTGATGTCCTTTTTGACCATATATTTACGAATTTAAGGCCTTGGTGGCAAGACTTTTTTCTCCCCCCATTTTTCATTTTTGGTACTTTTGTTTATGATTATAATGACGCTTTCTTTTAGCAAACTATCTCAAACCATAGTTCTGAATCGATTTGTGTTGATTTATAAGTGAAAGAGCGTAGAAAGTTTCAAGATAAATAAAAGTTTTTTTTTAAATAAAATTCCATTATATGTAAAAAGTCTGTTCTTATCGAAATTTTATTATACGTAAAAGTCTTTTCTCATCGTATCAGTATTATTAATACTCTTATTTGTTTATACATACGAGTAACAATGTGAGTATTTAATTTGATTTATATTTTTGGAAATCTGGAACAAAGATCTTATTTAGTAGTTGCCATAATAAATGAAGATTGCTTATCTAATTCCTTCCATCTTTGCCAAAAGATATACTCCGTATTTTTTTAAGATTAATTTGTCTTTTCGGCTACAAAAATTTAATGAAAACATAAAAGGAAAGTGATATATAAAACTAGTAAATTGGACTTGATTTCACACTAACAAGCGCAATTTGCGCCTACTCGTGTGCAACAAAAAGAATGCCACTGTGGCACTACAAATTCATACACTTGATTAACAGAATCACACACCAAACTCTAACCACGTACGCAAATAAAAAATTAACAACATTAAGTAGATAAAATACTTAATTGCATTTAATCCCGATAAAATTACATCTTCCTCTATTTATTAGCGAAGATAAACAAATAAATCTAAACAAAACTGGCTTAACAAAATTAATACAATTGAAATACTGGCCGGAATATCTCCATCGCCGGTGCAAAATTTGCCAAGTTTGGGCAATCCGGTGATACAGTTTGGCTCGCTTGTACAATCAAAGCGCGCCTATTTGGACATCGGAACTCAATGAATCGCCAACATTGTCTTGAAAATAGTCGTTTACGTCCAGCTTTGATGGCGATCCTAAGTCAAGATACATGTCGCTTGACATTCCGAAATCATCATTCAAAAAACTATCAAAAAATGTCGGATTGACATCCATCAAGAAGCCAAAATCATCATCTAGATTATTATTAAAGAAAGCCGGTTCTTCCTTCAATCGGATCGGTTCGGGACTGTGGAAACCAAAGAGATCGTCAAATGGCACATCCATTCCCATTGGCAAGTACTCACTAGTGTAATCTGGCAGATTAGTCTCGCCTTGACACTCTTCTGCTTCTGCTTGTTTAACCGAATCATCTTGACACAGTTGCGGCGGTTCCGGTGAGTGATACTCTTCCTTAACAGAATCACACCGGCTAAACGGTTCAGTTTCAGAACCGTTTGAGTTAGCCATTCTGAACCGTAACACAGAAGTCGGAGATGACAAGTTATGAGATTCCGACCCGGACTCGTACCCTGAAACTGAGGTAACATTCACATCCGGCTTACCCTCTTCTGGTGGTGGGGTAACGAAATTGGTCAAGGCATCCGGCCCACGTAGTTTAATGGCGGCATTATCGTAAACCATGGCAGCCTCCTCTGCCGTATCATAGGTGCCCAACCATAGCCGTACACGTCGTGCCGGGTCTCTTATCTCCGCCGCCCATTTCCCCCACGGCCGCTGTCGTACGCCTCGGAACTTTCTTCCACCCGCAGTGGTCGGTGACACCTTCATGGGCCTCTGTTTCGCCTGAAGCGCCTCTCCGGAACCCGTTCCCACTGTCTTTTTCCTGCCGTTATTGACGGCCAGACCACTTTTACAAGCGCTTTCGATGATGTTGATTTCGTTTACATACCTTTTCACCCTTTGACGGCCGAAAAGCTCGTCCTCATCGTCGCTTGATGAATCGGTGGCATCAGGATCGGTGACCGATATCCGTACAACTCTGGGTCTCCCGCCGGAGCTGAACTCCGATGATCTCCGGCCGTCGGACAATTTCTTAGCTTTGAGAACAGAGGACAGTGGCTTGGTGTGCTTCTTAGTAACGTTCTTGTGCTCGGTGTATTTAATCGGACAGAGCAAACTCCGATCCATATCTCTCATTCAAATGTGAGATACTCTGTTGGCCAAGAACCATAAAGGGATAAACTTATAGAGCGTGGGGATAAAAGCAAGATTTCTTTGAGGCACGAAGAAAGATGGAAGGAAGAACGGAAGAAAAAGTGAAGGCGAACCCGTCAAAGAGAAGCTTCAAAATCCCAGAGAGAGGGGAAAATCCAAGACATGGGGGCGAGAAAGAAGAAAAATCTGACAAAAAGAAACGTTTAAAGGGTGAGACGAGATTCCCAAAAGAAAAGTTAAAATCTTCAACAGTCCCTATGGGGTTTTAGGCCCCCCTTTCAACAGAACCAAAAGCGAAGATTTTCAGGGAGAGCGTGAGCTTGCAAAACCGTACCAATCGGAACGAGGAGAAAGTTGCAGAGAGAGAGAGGGGTTTAGGAGAGAGAGAGCAAGTAGAGAAAGAGGCAGAGTGTGGTTCTAGTTGCGGTGGAGACCATAGCACCGAAACCGCTGTTTTATAGGATCCAACAGCCGAAATTGGAAACCCGGATTCACGCAGACCATTTATTAGTTTATTAACAAATTCATTCCACCTTAATTTCCATTTCTCGAACTTGTTTATGTTAAATCCTATTCTTAATGGGAAGGCTTGGAAAGTCATTTAACACGCACCGGGGCCGGTCGGTTTCGAGTAAAAAGATTCCGGCGAGAGAACACGGTTCTCCGCATCCCGATGAGTTCGCAGGATCTTGACACGTAAGGACGTGGGCCCGGTCAACCGGGGTTGGTCCAATGAGTGAGCACGGAGTGGTGGTGAGTCAGCACCTGGGCTCGTCTCGAAGTACGCTTGACCGGTCACGTGAGGCCCAGGATGCTCGGCTCCAGTTAAAATATGTCTGTCAAATTAAATAAAAAGGGGGTATTTAGCACTAACTTTGACCAGTTAAACCCCCCCACCCGTCGGTTAGCTTTTGGTAATTACCCTAATTAAACCTGTCAATTAGCTGTTAAACACAGATTAGTAAATATCTTTAATTTTTAAAAAAATTTCACCCTTTTTTACAGCTTGGAATAACGTGGCGGGCAACCTTGAAATTGCCGCCATTTATAATTGGAGTTTGTACGTCTCTGGGTTTTGCTCTGTTTCTCTAACTCCTTTTCTCGAGACAACCTTGCCCACTCCAATTTACCTTTCGTGTATGTCACGCTCCAGGTGGAATCCCCTTCTTCTGGGTGAGAGTGTTGTACACGAGAGCTTAAACGCGTGAGGTTTTGTTCTGAGGTTTTACGAGTTACAACTAGATTTTTATTGACTAGCCTTACTTTGCGGTGAAAATTGTTGGCAGACAGTTATCTTTTTTTACCAGATAAAAGTAACTAATTGGGGATGTGGTAATCCTCATCGGACACACTTAATTGGATTCCTTTATTATGGCTTTATTCAATAAATGGGATTTGTTAATGAAGGACAAAATCTGTTTAAGGTTTAAACAATCTTCCATTAACTTACCCTCCAATACAAAATTTAAATTTCCCTCCGATATTTGAGTTGAATAATTTTTTTTCCAAAAAATGTTACCCTCCAACAAAAAATTTAATATTCCCTCCGATATTTGGAAGTTGAATATTTTTTTCCAAAAATGGTAAAAAGTTAATATAATTCAATGTTTTTTATTCGAAAGATCATATTCTTTCTCTGCAAGAAAAAAATCGTAATGTGACTTTCCCCCCTCTAATTAGTAATTAAGATTGGCTGAAGGTTGTACTGAGGATTCCAAGTAATCCCATACTGAATTTACCATATAAATAGGATTGTATTAATGATTTTATTTTTCCCCTGGTGTAATTAGTTTTTACTGACTTTTTTGGTCAATATGGAAAATGTTGACTTGAAAAATGTATCGAAGCAACTTATCCCCGTTCTGTTGAAGATTACCTGTAATCTTAGACTGGACGCGGTATAATCTACTAACTCTTTAAGTTGACTTGTTACGTCTCACTTCGTAAGAATAGTGTCCCTCAACATTAGCAAACTGAAATTTGACATGTTTGATTAAAAGATTATATGCAATCTCACACGGAAGATGCTAGTTAATTTGCATGCTGTTAAGTCTCTCATTTCTTTTTGTGCCAATTATTTATGACTCTTTCGGCGGTAAGACGCTAGGTTGTAGGTCGCGCCCGTTTGAGGCGAATGTCGGCCCTCAAATCTTAGCGTGCACGGAAGTCAATCTAAGTTCTTTTGCTACGATACTAAGACACTATCAGCGTGATATCATAAATTTTGAATTTAAGTAGGTGATTGTCCAACACAATAATTTTTCCTCTTAGAAAGAAAATTTGAAGGAACGCTTTTGGGCGCCAATCTGTATGGTTAGGACAAAATGTCATATTGAGTTAGAATGAGCAAATTACAAAAGCAAAAGATAGAATAAAAAATTTTAAAATCTTAGTAGAAGACAATCCCTAGCGTGCAATTTTGCAACCAGATGTATCTTCTAAACTAAAATACAAATGTACCAAGCTAGTTCTCACACTGTTCCAGTATTATGGGACGTTTTTTTTTGTTAATAAACTTGAATCTTGATAAGGATCATCTGCCTTAGTGATAAACTATTACTACTAAAGATATTGTTTGTTCCTATGTTAAATTTTATAGTAATTATCTTTTATCGCTAAAATAAATTCAGCGATATTTTTCCGTTACAGCAGATGTTCCGTGCTGGAAAGGATCCTAATTTGAATCCAACCAACAAAAGGAGATTAAAAAAAAAACATTCTTTCATATAGCAAAAACAATGGATCAAACAACAATGCCGCCTCATACATTTTGTATATCCTTAAACCCAAGATTTTTCCAAACGAACGACCCCATGGATTCCACGCAACAAGAAGAATAGCAGTCATACAAAAGTGTGGTTTGTGACCCGCCAGCTATGCACAATGTGTCTTGACATGGCGACTTATAATTGGTTGTTAGGCCTTCGTCATCACAGTTAGGTCTCATGTGAAGAGTGAGTGTTTTTGGAATTTGCCGTATGGACCATGGCGCCTCATGTTTTGGTTTACTTATCATCTGTTTGTAGATAGAATAGTTGTAGCTGGCCGTTTGCATCCCAAGGGACAATAGTTTCAATTATGCAGCCAAACGGAGCCTTTGTACTGGGTTTTTCACTCCTAGCATGCCTGCATGAATAGTCTTGAAAAGTCACGGAAGCTTGTTTTTCACGTGCACCCATGTTTGAGGAGAAGATGACAGCTCAAATCCTCGAGCTCAACTGAGCTCCTTTAATTGCTAATTTTTAGTAAATTTTTTTAGTTCGACATGTCCGTTTACGTCGCGTCCAGGACAATCTTTCGGTTCTCAAAACGAATGAATGTTCGTAGCGGTGATTCTGACAAATATGTTGTGTACTTAAACGACTTTACTCGTATGCATGACCTATCTATCCGTGCACATCTTGTATACAATAATAAAACGTAGAGAATGGGGATAAATTGGAGGCATAGATTTCTAGTTCAAAACTCTCTTCCAAGCTTCATATTCCTTCTTGTTACGTGGTGTGCTCTTATATTGTCTTGGCACTATTAACACCAAGAACCTCTCTCATAATTATTCTTTTGGAATTGTTTGTTTATCGTTGAAGAATTTGCTTACATAAAGCTATGTCCATTTACGGAATGGCTTTGGTGAATTTTAGTTAATGGCCTTGCAGTTTCAAAGGATCATACTCACTTTTGTAAAAATCAGAATAGTACCCAAGTGGCTAAACCCAAGTTTGCAGCCATATATTTAGCTCAAATTGCCCTCACTTACTTATATGTTCATCTTTGGAACTCTAATGAGCATATAAAATTACATTAGTCTGTACTTAGCAAGCCATTGCTTAAATTTTTGTCCTCCAAACTCTAGGGTGAGTTGGGCGGCACTAGCAACAGCGATAGCGCGTTGGTTGCCGCTCTTTCCCTAAGATACTTGTTGCCGTGAGATACCAAACACGAAAATTGAAATGGCGACAGCAAAAGAGGAGGAAACCTAGTTAAGAATCCAGATCCCAAATTGACTCAGTGAGAAGGTAAAGATCAGCAAAGCCAAAAACCAACTTGTACTGTGACACCATTGAGCCAAGTGAAGCCACAAAACAAAAGACAAGTAAGGAAAAATATCGAGCTCGACAAAAATCACTCGTTGGTCTCTACGTTCGGATCGTACTATACTGAAAGGAAAAAAAGAAAGCAACTAGTTGTGTTTTGTTAACTACGTGTTTGGTGGTTTGGCAAAACTAGTTTGAGATAAGTCAATGAGCATCAAGTCCAAGATCCTGCTTTGAATCTTTAGTGTTACTGGTCACTAATCATGCCTTCATCATGATTAAGATAATTGTCATCAGCCCCCAGATGCCCTTGATATGGGTGTTACCAGCTAATGGCCCTCGTTATGTCTTCACAGCAAGTGCATGTTGTAGGTACCGTACGATGATAATTTTACAAATATTGATTAGGTGCGTGGTTCATGCATGCATATCTGATACACCTCCCTCAAACCTTTCTTCTGGGGTTGGTTTTGCATTTATCTGGAGTAAATCTGGCCCATGCAGATCTTGTGTAAATTTTGATTTTATTTCAGGTGATATTTTTGTCATGCAAAGAGAAATTCGAAGCTAAAGGGCCGATTAATCTCTTAGATGCAACATGACAACAACACTGACCTACGTAGATTATAATTTTATTTTAAATTTTTTTGAAATTTACTTCGAGTATAAAAACATATATAAGGTGGAGTTGGAAGAGAGAGAGAGAGAGTTTGAAGCCCAACCAAACCACCATCGGAGAGAGACTATTAAAGAGCGACGAGCATCAATTGCCTTAATTCGGTTGACAATGGACTAATCGTCATCGCCCATGGCATGTCCAATAGGGGGAAATACTCGTGAGAACTAACACGTATCTAGATAGATTTTTTCCATCGTTGAACGCCTCATATGTATATTGTCATCATCGTTACAACGTTATTGAAAATCATAATGTCTATATAATTTGGTTCAAATTCACCCTCACTTGATGGGATGCGACTCTAATCGGCCGCATTTAAGACTCTGAAGAGCGTGACTCATGCTACATCAAAAAAAGTGGTACATGGCTTCTGCATTTTTGCAAAATGCATGCTTTAATTTTCAAAAGTCTGATAAAAGCAACAAAAAGGAAATGGTTACCAAGAGATGTGTATGCATATTTATGTAAGCACATACGTAATATGTGTACGTGCGTGCGTGCGTGTGTGTGTGGGTTGGGGGGTGTATTGTCTTGAATCACGAAATGTAATGAATAAAAGAATAACAAAGAAATTGTTTATCTCGGAGGTGATAAGAATAACGAAATTCGAAGGGAAGGAAGCGTGAATTAATCCCTATGTTTCTCCAATTAATCCCAAAAAAATTAAAATAATGTTCCCTAAGATCTGTTGTGAAAAGAAGGGCCAGCAGCACCCACGCAAGTATGAAGCTTTATAATGGTGTTGGTAAGAGTGATTAGCGAAAGAGAACAAACAGCCTGCTTAGCTCGAACTTTCATGTTGAGAAATTAAAAGCAGGTTCAGTACTGGGAAACTTAACATAACCATCAACTTGTAATTCGACTAGTTTATTACTAGATTAAGCGTCTCTTCGAAGCATGAGATGTTGGTCTCAATCCCTCTCACTCACCCCCACACCCTTTGGCTACCATTATTACTGCTGGTGCCTCAAACTCTGTTTTTCATTTGGAACACTTTGATGAACATCACTCTCTGGCTAGAGGTTTGTTGTCATCATGATTCCATTGGACGCAATTATCTTGAGCAAAATCTTATGCTGCTGATGCCCTAGTCGCAGGAAGATAGTTACAACCCTTTGTACAATGATATTAAGTGTCGCTAAATACAGTTAATTACATTTCTGTTAACACTTTTAGCGACAATTCTCAACAGTATTTTTTAGCGTCACTAAATAAATCACTAAAAATATTTAACGATCATTATTGTCGCTATACGGGAATTGTAACTATGTTCCTGCAACCCGAATAACATCCAAAAAATTTCCTTATCTTGTTGTGAACGTTAGCAGCACTAATTTTTTGGAAAACATTTACTCGGCTTTAGATGAAATTACTTTGTTGTTGAAGTTGCGGGTCTGATATTAAGACTCGTGTCAATGTGCGGTGTAACTAAATGAGACAAAGTTAATGTAAGTTTTTAGGCCGAGTTGGATTCTCTCGGTATATTTTGGCCTTCCCAGATGAAACGACGCTCTCTAATATTAATGACCTGTGATTCGTTCTCCCGGTATCTTGGCATTACTTATGGAATAGTCACTTTTACGTAATAGATTATGACATATGCATATAGATTATGACATAAGGGATAGACTACGACAAAAACAACCCTCTACCTGCTTAATTATTTCTAAAAGCAGATATTAACGTTTGGAATTTAAAAGGCAAAAGCACTTACGAATGTCAAACTCTAAATCACCTGCTTTCAAAAACTAAGAGCACTTGTGAACCTCTCACTGGCAAAATAGGAGAAAGTTAACTTTCAAATTCAAAGATTTCATTTTCTTCTTCCAAATATTCAAACTTTTCGTTTTCTTCTTCCAAATATTCAAACTTTTCGTTTTCTTCTTTAATTTTATACTTTCTCAACTCGTTCACCGAAATAAAACTAACTTTCAAATATCATGTATAACTTTTAACATGAATGTTAGGCGTAAGTGACCCGTTATAAAGTGTCCTTGGGACTATCCTTTTACTTTAAGGTATATTTTTTTCTCTTTTAGTAAACAGAACAAAGTTTGTACATTTTTCATGGTGAATTGTCTAGCTCCACCTAGGCATTTAAAACTTCAACAAATGACAGTAATTTAGCATTGGCAGCTTGAAATTGCTCTAAAGTAGTTATTTTAGCATTTAGCATTTAGCATTTAGCATTGGCAGCTTGAAATTGCTCTAAAGTAGTTATTTTATACCATGCGAGCGAGCGGTGAAATACTAACATTTTTGTGACCATCTTGCAAATGGGAACCGATATATGCTGGGATTTTTTCAATAATTAGACCTTAGATTTTATAGATTACACCACAAGATGTAAGGGTCAACGAGAATCAAACTTTTTCAACTAGTGTTTAAAGAGATCTAAGATCTCAAAGTATGAAGAAAAAAAAAATTCAAGGGTCAAAATGTGGATTCTCACATCGCTTTGAGGACTATAAACATAGGTTTTATATATGCGCATATGATTTATTACATTGTTCTAGTAACACGTAGTGAGCATAAACATGGACTCATATATGAAGTGTAAACACACACACACACACACACACACACACACACACACACACACACACACACACACACACACACACACACACACACACACACACACACACACACACACACACACACACACACACACACACACACACACACACACACACACACACACACACACACACACACACACACACACACACACACACACACACAGGCCAATGCCTCCTAAAGGCGCTTTTAGGCACACTTGGACTTGTTCGTAAGCACATCTTTGTCTCAGGCTAAAAATACACTTTTTAGCGCAATTACAAACTTTATATTACAGTGCGAAAATATGTACACAATCTATTTACAAGACAGGTTACCCCTTCGCGGAAGAACTCATCCATACATATCTCACGGCAAAAGGGGAGTGAGTAAGTTCTTCCAAGAAGTTGTCAAAAGTAAGCTTTAGAGAGCCGTGATGGCTTGCATATTCCGCTAGAAATATGCTACGTACAATTTTAACCTCACAGTAACAAAAGTCAAGTTTGACGATACTCGGTCCATACGTTGCTACTACAAGGTCTGCTCAAAATAGACAATGCAACCAAAGAGCTGGTTTCAGTAATGACACGATGCAAGTTCATATTGTGGACAAGCTAAATAAAACTATATTGTTAAGATGAAAAGCTTTTGAAAAGTTGCGATGGATATTATTGTGTTTAACTTAGTAATACAAGCGACGAAAGACGATATCCGATCTCCATCTAGCATTTACTTTGTCGTTGCCCGTTCATCCACACCATTTAAAGACTTTAAAGCCTTATGAAACTAAATTTTACTGCACGCAAACACACTAATATAAACAATTTGGTCACGACTAGTATCCTTTTCTCTGCAAAAGTGACAAAAGAAAAAGCACAAGTTTATGCAAGTGTCGCTTGTGGAAAAAGGGCATTGGGAAAAGAAGGCCAAGTAGTGTATAGACTCAGATTACGCTGGACCGTGAGGATATTTTGTCCCGAGACTTGAAGACACTGGGGTGACCGGCTCAGCCCTGGTTGGGTCCCCCACCCCACCCCACTGACTTCACTTTTCTGGCAAAGCCGGGCGGTTACCGGCGCCGTTCACGCCCTTCTACTTACCAATGCAATGCACGTGTTCTTCTTCTTCTCCACATGCTACCGACGTGTCCTCCCTGTTTGGACTCGGTTCACTTCTTTCTTCTCCCCACCCTTTCATTCACCTTTTTCTTTTTAGCGCATATCAAAGCTCTAATTTATCGAAGGTTTGGATTCTATTATTTCTGTTTTTACCTTTGGTCTTTTCAATTTTAGCACGTACAACTCGGATTTTGTTTATATTACCTGCACTTAGCAGTGATGCACCTTAACTCGTCGATGCACGTGCAATCTGGGTGTTGGGCTAATTTTTGAACAAATTAGAAGTCATTTGGGATTAAATTTTTTTTTTTTTTTTGTTAATAAAATTGAGAATTGCATAGATAAAAAGCTCAAAAGAGCATATTACAGTAAAGACGAGAATCATGACATGCCATGATTTAACAAAGTTTTGAACATCCAAATGAAGACAACACAGCAAAGAGAAAAACACTCCACCGCGCAGATAATACAAAAACATTACAAAGGTGGTGGGTGAGCGGGCAATCATCACTAGGTAGCAAAAGTCTGTCAATCCAGTCTTGATGGACATTAATTCTAGCTTGGCACGCAAAAGAAGCGAGGATTTTTGCCTCCTTTAGATGTGATTTACTAGCCCTGTACATACTAAAGTAATAAAAGTTAGTGATCATATAGCAAAAGTCATAAAACATGGCTGACACCGAGTCCATAACGTCTTCAAAATCTATTTAATTTTTCATAAATAGATTTTGATTAAGTCATAATTGGTTCTTAAATTCCATCTTAATCTACTTTAAATATAACATTATTTAAGTTGTTGAATATGTTTGGATAAAAATGGGATAAAAATAAGCTTAGTGTGGCGAAATGTGCATATTGTGTATTAAGATTTAAATGCCTCTTCATATGTGAGACTATTTTGATAATTATTTAGGCCAAACCTGATTCTTCAAAACTCATTAAATCAGCATTGCAAAAAATGGAGTTAATTACGCGGTTGACCACTGTACTATTAGGCAAATTTCACTTTGACCACTGAACTTTGATTTGTGTCAAAGTGACCATTGGACTATTTAATTTGTTCAATTAAGTCATTCCGTTAGGTTTTGTCAAGCCTAAGTCCGTTAAATGACTTCATTCGGGGGTAAATTTTTCATTCCAATATCTTCTTCTTTCTTCTCCCCCATACTTCCCTTCAAGCCCAACACCACCACTAACCACCACCACCACTAACCCAACACCACCACCAACCACCAAGCATAGCCACACATCCACCACCAACTGCCAAACACAACCAGCTAACTCCCGCTCTTCTCTACAATCCTCTTGACTCTCTCTCTAAAACAGACCTATTTCCAAACACTACCAACCCAATTGCCGCCTCTCCCTCACAGCACAGGCACCCATCACCACACCAGCTATAACCACAATCATCAACAAACCAGCCTAAACCAACCACCAACACCACCACCACCACCACAGCACCTACAACCACTGTCATCAACGAACCCGCAACCACCCCACCGCCAAACCCAGATCGCCCACCGCGAGCAAACCCATTGATGACCGCAATTTCAGCAAATTGCCCATACTTCTCAGTGGGATTACAACTTAACGAAAGGCCAACATCCCTCATTCTGATACATTACAAACTTAACGAAAGGCCACTCCCCCATTCCGATACATTACATCTGTGCCACCGTCACATGGATGATCTTCAAGCAAACAAGTACGATTTTAGGCGGGCTTGGCGGTGATGGGTGCCTGTGCTAATATTGAGTGCCTTCATAATTAATGGAGACCCATCGAGATCTACTGGTGGAGACCCATCGAGATCTGCCGGTGCCTTCATAATATTCTCACTTACTTCGTAATTAATGGAGAACAATCGAGATCTGTCGCTAGTGAACTTCAGGATGAAGTTCGTCTTGCTATGCCCTTGGAGTATTCACCTTGTTCCACAAATCCGAAAATGGGGCTGTGAACTGTGAGGGGGAAAGAGATCGATGGAAAAGGGAGGGGATGGGGGAGGGAGTGAAGGGAAATGGGACTGGGGTTGAAATAAACAATGAGGGAAGGAAGGGGAAGGGGAGGTAGTTAACGGCAGCAGCGGTGGTCACTGCTTGTGGGTAAGGGCTAGTGGTGGTGGCGGTGGTTGGACAGTGATGGTTGCTAGAGGTTGGGTAGTTTTGGTGGTTGGATAGGGTGGTGGGTAATGGGGATCGGAGGAGGAAGAAGAGAGAAAGAGAAAGAAATTTAGAAAAGTAAAAGAGAACCAATATTCTTTATGTTTTGACGATTTTGCCCCTAATTTAAGCTCCATGTGCCTCGCACATGAGCAGTTAACGGACCAAAATTGACGGAGTAACCCAATTGAGATCAATTAAAGAATTCAGTGGTCACGTTGACACAAATCAAAGTTCAGTGGTCAAAATGAAATTTGCCTAATAGTACAGTGGTCAACCGCGTAATTAACTCAAAAAAATGAGGATTCTTCACCGTTTTAGAATCAATCCCAAATATCCTTTTAAGCTTTTTGAGCAATTGATATAACTTAATATCCTGCAAAACCCAAAAAGTAAGAAGAAGAAGAAAAAAAAAACAGCCTTTTGTTTTTTGAATTGCTTTTCGGTGGGTGTGTGAGAGAGATTGTATAGGTTTGGTACTCTTTGTTGTTTGGAACTTTTAGTCTGGAATTCCATGTGCATGAATACGAAGGAAGGGAGGAAGTGGGAATGCATTTTGAAGCCTCAAAATGAGGGGTTTTGGTGGGGAAGAAGAAGAAGTTTCTTTCTTTCTGTTGACATGGGTTTGGTACTTTTCGGGACGCCTGTTTTTGCTTCCAAAAAGCCCTAATAGTGGGATCGTTAGTCATTTAATATTGCCACGACCAATTTCTGTGTTTCCATTTGCTCCAACATGTCTATTGGGTTCCTTAACCTTTTCTCCTCAGTTCATATGCCAATACACCCAATAAAGTCGTACTTGTTATGCTCGATGCGTTAGCCTCTTGGGCTGTGCAATTAGACTAGTAGATAGATTGAACCTAATACATGATCTACCTAGTATTCTAACATTAATCCATTAACAAGATTCAACGGTCTTCAACTTGTGTGACCCAAAAAAGAGAAGATTTTTTTTTGCAAACGGACCGTCGTATTCTTATTTTTGAGTGAAAGCCGTCTTTAACTTGTCTTACTCAAAAAAAAAAGAGAAATCGTCCTTTCATTTTTGAGCTAAAACGGTTCTTCAACTACTTGTAGGACCCGAAAAAGAGAAATCGAGCGCCGTACTCTTACTTTTAAACTATCACTCTTTATGTCTTTTAGTAATACTAAGAAGAAAATTGGCGACAATAATGAAGTAACAACTAGCTAGCGGAATATTTCACCAACAGACATATTGGCTCAGGAGATTCTTAACTATATATCGGTCATCGCTATGGTTGCTACGTCTGAAAGAACTTGTACGCTGTGTTGCTTCACTTCAAAGAAGACTTGTACCTTAGACAATCTTGATGTAAGCTATACATTTCTCAATTGATAATCAATCATTCATCCATCATTAGGAAGTTGATTACAAAGTTGGAGGGCAGGTCCAGCCAAGCAACTGTTCCCCTGCCACAGGGAAATAATGCAACGGGCCACGCAAGAAACCCACTCGCAAAAACGAAGTGGGAGTCAACTTGTCATTCTCAGCCTTGTCTTCTGGTAGAGACAATCCCACAAGTACATGAAAGTGCAGTAAACAATTAGGGTTAGTTAGGTTAATGAACCTGAATTCCAGGGACCATGCCCTCTCCAATCTCCCTCCCACTCGTGGGCACGACCCTTTGCCGGAGTTTGTTTAATCTCAGGCCCAGGCTCCGTATCAGATCCTTGTGGAGATGACGATTCGACACGTGTAATTACGCAGAATAAATAAGCAAAAATGGCACTCGACATGCACGACATGGGTCACCATGTCTTGCAACTCAAGAGTATTTAAATGGGACACTTCAAAGTCTCAGAAAGGGTTTAATAATGTTTATGGGAACTGGGAAATCATTAATTGTGTGTGGGAATTCCCAGGCGTTGTTCTTCACTGCTTCTTACTTTCTGGGCTTTGGTAGTAATAATCTTTTATGGTTCCAGTCCGCAGTGTTTTTTGACGAAAATAATGATTCCACGACATAGAAAAAGCTCGAAACCAGTGTATTTTAATGAAGCTTTAATGACACGAAACGGTGGACTGCTTGGACGACCTCTTGGCTCTTTGATGGACACGAGGCCTTATTGTTACACGTCTAAATAGGCTTATAGTATGTTACTAACTTGAATCCGTCATTTCTCTAAATATTTAACTTGAGGATTTGAATACCAACTTCTCTAAAGTTTGAAGTCTGAATAATTAATGGTTAGTATTTATAACCCGGTTGATTAAGAGAACATAGTCTTTCATCCTTCCGCCACGACTGTCTGACACAAAATGCTAGTCACTTCCCCTATGTCCAGTTACCGATCCTTTTGTTAGCGAGAGGCTAATCTAATCTAGTTGCGAACTGGTTAGCTAACTCTGATCGTCTCGGCGTTAACTTCTTTTGTCCACCCTTCGCCTAGCCTTACTTCCCTTTCCTGTTCGGACATGTATGACAGAGTTTGCTTCAAAAGGTTCCTACTATGTAAATATCCCGATGTAATGTAAATATACTTAAATTTTGATCCCGAAAAAAAAAAAGGAAAAACAAAAAGAAGAACATGGTCACAGGTACCCTTTCAAATTATAACTACCGTGGCACCATGTTTTAATGTGTTTGTGACATGAACTCAGTCTTCAATCTCCATGTGGGGGTGCTAGAGGTTCCTACTAGCTAGTTAATATGTATATAGCTAACAAATTACTACAAGTTTTCATGTACTTATGTGTAGGAACTCGTATTGCCTAAGCAGCCAAATTGCTAGAAGAAAAATGTTTGCCAAAGACACTGGTGCCCTAAACATATAATGACCAGGTTATAATATGAGGGCATTGGGTCTTCTTACAACAAATTGCATCCGCTATAAAACATGCGAGACAACATAAAAGGTTGATTTTTTTCTAGGTGAAAAAAGGTATACAACCCGTATCATAACCACACCCATGATGTGTCCACCTTGACAAAAGACGGACTGGGCCGAGTTCAGAAAAACCATTAGAATGTGAATCATTAATGAACAGATCATGGGCTCGAGCCCTTCAGGCTGGACCAAATCTTTTTGATGAAAACTTTATAAATAAAATCCTAAAAGGCATCGGAAGGGGAAATAAAAATAACATTCCTATTTTTCTAAACTTCTTTAACTTTTGGTAAACTTGCACGATGTGCCACACAAATGGGGAAGATTTATCTTTATCTAAGCTTTAAATTTAAATCTAAATAGTATTTCCAACAACCAACTTCCATTAGAACTTACTTTCACATCCCTCAGTCACGACAGCAAAAGCTTGAGAGCCGTTAGCATCACTCGGACGACCTATTAGAGTTTGTAGAGGTGGTCTAAGTATTGGATTGGTTTTGGACCGAGACGGGTGGTCAATTGTCGATCCATCTACTATACGATTGAAGTTGGTCACTCTTATGCTCTCTCCTTCCCAAATAACTCCCATTATCATAAGTCGTCGCCTATAGACGAGTGATTTCTTTCACCGGTAAAAGAGTCTTCCATCCCTCTCAAACTCTCTCATTTCTTCTTCTTTCTAGTAGGTTATATATGGGTATTTATTTCTTTTTTTCCTAGGTTTTGTGTTGGGACTTGAGTTCAGCACTTCAGCCTCACAACAAAACAACATCTTTCTAAAAATCATTAGTTAACTTTGATACTCTTGAGTTCCTTGGTATGGTATTGTAAGGTCAATCGCATATTATTTCACATCAGATGTAAGATATTGTAACTTTTCCTCCTTATACCTTAGCGGTACTGCTAACCCAAATTTAAACTTGTCACACATAGCCCCCAATCTTTCTCTCTAGCCAATTTGGGATGTACCCAAGTCCCTCTTCGTCTGTCCCAATTGTCGTTTTGATAAGTGATATACCCAGGGTTACATTCAATTCTCTAATCACCAGTAACCAGACTGAATAATTTAGTCCGAACTTTCGAGAGTCAGTGTAAAACAGTCTATAACGTTAACGGGTCCACAACCACTGTACAAGGCAATGCCTCGTATTTCATTCGATTCATTATACCTATTGGATTCAACTTTGCACCTGACTTTTTCTTGTCTCGTCGAATTTAGGTATGCATATTGCATGTTATAATGTGTCTTGGATAAAAAAATCCAGAATGTGTGGGTGTCCCACATCGGTTATTCAAAGAAGATTGTGACTTGGACCTAAGTATATATAAGTCTTGTCCCACATTGGTAATTTAGAGAAAGTCACTACTTATCTCTAAGTATATATATGTTGTCTTGTATTGTGTTTTAAACACAAGAGAAAAGAGAGAAGAGTCCTTTTTTGAGTAGGAAAAGTCTTTCTTCGAAGAGACAAGAGAGGAGTCCTTTTTTGGATAGGAAAAGTCTTTCTTGAAAAGAGAGGATCCATTCTTTGAGAGGGTTTGTTGAGAGAGACAAAGGTCTGTAATCTCCAGTGAAAAATATAGTGAAATTGCTGCTACCACCGTGGAGTAGGCTTTCGCTGAACCACGTAAATATGTGTCTCTATTTTCTGTTATTGTTTTTTATTCTCTTCTTTATTGCTTGATGCGGAATCTAGTATATTCCTTTACAAGTGGTATCAGAGCTGAGGTTCAGTAGTAGATTGAAAGCACCTTGCAATGGCGCCAAATACTTTGACGAAGTATGATTTGGAGAAGTTTGATGGATCGAACGATTTCAGTTTCTGGAGGATGAAGATGCGTGAAACCGTTAAAAGGGAAACAAGGGCTTCCTGATACGATGTCTGATGATGAAAAAGAAGACATATTGGAGAGAGCCCATAGTGCCCTTTTGCTGTGTTTAGCCGACAACGTGTTGCGAAAGGTTTCTTAGGAAATGACTGCTGCTGGATTATGGCTGAAATTCTAACAAATCGCATGTATTTAAAGCAACGGCTGTATACTCTTCGGATGAAAGAAGGTACATCGATCAGTGATCATCTTGATGAATATAACAAGGTAATATTAGACCTGCAAAATATTGATATCAAGATAGAAGATGAGGATAAAGCTTTACTGTTGCTGTGTTCTTTACCTCTGTCATATGAACATCTTGTTACTACCTTATTATATGAGAAGGACAGTATCTCCATGGAGGAGGTTGAGGCTGTGATAAATTCTCAGGAATTAAGGAAGAAGGTTTCAGAAAATATAGGAGAAGAACATGATGACGGTCTGATGGCTCGAGGCCGAAGCACTGACCATGCTGGGTCTATAAATAAAGGAAGATCAAGGTCTCAGTCAAAGACCAGAAAATTGAAGTGCTATCATTGTCACAAGGAAGGGCATTACAGAAATGATTGTCCTGAGCGTAAATGGAAGAAAAAAGATAATTCTAAGACGGCTGATGTTAGAGTAGCAGAAGACAATTCTGATGGTGCAGATGTTCTCTCAGTTACTATCAGTTCCTCAGATGGAGGGTGGAATCTTGATACGGGTTGTTCCTATCATATGTGTCCCAATAGGGATTGGTTTGCCACTTATCGCTCATTTGATGGTGGTAAGGTCCTTATGGGAAATGATGTCGCTTGTAAGGTGGTTGGGATAGGTTCAATTCAGATTAGGATGCATGTTTGTATTGTGAGAACTTTGACTGATGTCAGTGTTGTATGTGGAGCCTGATTTCAATCCAGAGACGTTGTTACAATGGGGTAGTGACCCGAAAGTAAGTTTTTGTGAGGTTGTCCCACATTGCTTAAGGAAATAAGGTCACAACTTAGCCCAAGTATATAAGTGTTTTGTCCCACATTGGTTATTTAGAGAAAGATCACCTCTTAGCTCTAAATAAATATACATGGTCTTATATTGTTTTGGGTCAAGAGAGAAAATCACAACATAAGGTGGTGGTTAAGATTTTGGATGTAACGCTGCAGAATAGTGATATCGAAATCTGGTCATACTCCAGGGACGTAGCCATATTGGTGAACCTCGTAATTCTTGTGTTGTGCGTTTGGTTAATTTTAAATTTCTCGTTTCTTCTTTCTTCAATATATTGTTGGGTAGGCGCTGCGTTTTGTAACAACTGGTACCAGAGCTTGGGTTCGAGTCTTACTCACATAGGTTCTACGTTTGAGTGGGAGCAATGGCCGAAGAAGGTAAAGGAAAGATCGAGAAGTTTAATGGTATGAATTTCCAGTGGTGGAAGATACAAGTTGAAGACTACTTGTATCAGAAGGATCTGTATCTACCGCTGGTGGGAGAGAAACCTGAAGCGATGAATGCGAGTGAGTGGGCGATTTTGGACAGAAAGGCGCTGGCTACAGTAAGACTTAGCCTAACCCCACAAGTAGCATTCAATATCTCCAAGGAAAAAACTATTGCTGCTGTGATGAAAGCATTGAAGAAATTGTATGAAAAACCTTCTGTTTCGAATAAGGTATTTCTCATGAAGAAACTGTTTAATATGAGAATGTCTGAAAATGGTTCTGTTGTTGATCATTTAAATGATTTTAACGGTGTTACAAATTAATTGGAATCTGTCGGCATTAATTCTGATGATGAAATTAAGGCTTTGTTGTTTATGTGTTCACTGCCTGATAGTTGGAATAACTTGGTGACGATAGTGAGTAATTCTACTATCTCTGGAACGCTAACACTTAATGATGTTGTGAGTTCTGTGATGAATGATGAAATGCGTATAAAGACAATTGGTGATGGTATATCATCTAGTACTGCTTTGTCCGTGGAATCCAGAGGTAGACAGAATAACAAGCAGAATAACAGGGGAAGAAGTCCTACAAGAGGAAGATCAAAATCAAGAGGCAAGTCGAAGTCCAAAGGGAGAACCATAGTATGCTGGAATCGTAATAAGGAGGGTCATAAGAAGAATGATTGTACAGAACCAAAGAAGAAAAAGGGAGCAGGAGGAAGACAAGGTGATGATGAAGGGGCAAACATGGTAAGTTCAAACGAACGGACATATGACGATTTATGTCTTTCTGCTACAGTGGATGATAATTCCAAAGTGTGGTATGTAGACTCAGGAGCCTCGATTCATTGTACACCTCATAGGGATTGTTTCAGTGATTATGTTAATGGTGATTATGGACATGTGACTGTCGGGAATGGATATCGGTGCAGCATTGTTGGAAAGGGAAAAGTCAAAATTAAACTGTCAAATGGAGGAACCCTAATTTTGAATGATGTTAGACATATTCCAGAACTGCAGAAGAACCTTATATCCGTCAGCGGGTTGGATCGTGAAGGCTATTTTGTGGCATTTGGTGAAAAACAGTGGAAGGTGACCAAAGGGTCGATGGTGGTAGCAAGAGGAGAAAGAGTAGGAACCCTATATACTCTTTCAGGTACCCATAACCACTCTATCTCTTTGGCTTTTACAGAAAATCAGAGAACCACATTATGGCATCACAGGTTGGGACATTTGAGTGAGAGTGGTATGAAAATTCTACACTCAAAGAATGCATTGCCAGGGATGAAGAACATTCAGTTAGATTTATGTGAGGGTTGTGTCTATGGAAAGCAAAAACGGGTCTGTTTCCGGAGGGATGGTAAAGAGAGGAAGACTGAAAGACTGGAGTTAGTTCATACGGATGTTTGCGGACCTACTACAGTAAAGTCTCTTGGAGGTAATTTCTACTTTGTTTCTTTTATAGATGATGCTAGTAGAAAGACCTAGATATATGCCATCAAACAGAAATCTGATGTTTATCACACTTTTAAGAAGTGGAAAGCTCTTGTTGAGAATGCAACAGAGAACAAGGTAAAATGCCTAAAATCTGACAATAGGGGTGAGTATCGTGATGGAGGGTTCCAAGAATATTGTTCCAATAATGGTATCAGGTTAATAAGAACTGTTAAGAGGACACCTCAAGAAAATGGCTTGGCAGAGAGGATGAATCGAACCATCATGGAACGAGCAAGGTGTATGAGAATACATGTTGATTTACCTCTACAGTTCTGGGCAGCAGCTGTGGATACTGCCGTATATTTAATTAACAGAAGTCCAGCCAGTGCTCTCAATGGTGGTATTCCTGAAGAAGAATGGTCAGGTAAACCAGTAAATTATTCTTTTCTGAGAGTTTTTGGATGTATTGCTTATGCTCATATTGATAAAGAGGAGAGGAAGAAACTTGACTCTAAATCTCAGAAGTGTGTATTTATTGGATATGGAGGTGATGAATATGGTTATCGTTTGTGGGACTACGAACATAACAAAATCATCAGGAGTAGGGATGTCATATTCGATGAATCACGGTTGTATAAGCATAGGTTACAAGAACATGGAATTGAAAGAGAAGACAAGGAATACATGGAACTTGATGAGCCAGAAGATGGACGGATACCCAGGATAGAAAGTCCAGAAGTCCTTGATGAGACAACTGATAGTGAAATTGGAGCCGGTGATCAACAACAAGGGCCTGAAACTCTTAACCTCAGAAGAAGTAGTCGGGTAAGGAAAGCTCCTGACAGACTTTGTCTTCCCCTCGATTATATTTTGTATACTGATTCTGGTGAGCCAGAATGTTATCAAGAAGCGATACAGGATAAATCCAGGTTACAGTGGGAGCAAGCCATGAAAGATGAGATGGCTTCACTTGAGCAAAACCAAACTTGGGATTTGGTAAAGCTCCTTGCAGGTAAAAATGTTCTGTACAATAAATGGGTATACAGGATTAAAAATGAAGCTGGAGGAACAAAGAGATACAAGGCAAGACTAGTTGTGAAAGGGTATCGGCAGAGGAAAGGTATTGATTTCCAAGAAATCTTCTCTCCTGTTGTGAAGATGACTTCAATTCGTACGATATTGAGCATTGTAGCTATAGAGGACTTACATCTGGAGCAGCTGGATGTTAAGACAGCATTTCTCCATGGGGATTTGGAGGAAGAAATCTACATGCATCAGCCAGAGGGGTTTGAAGTCAAGGGTAAGGAAGGAATGGTGTGCAGGTTGAAGAGGAGCTTGTATGGCCTAAAGCAAGCTCCTAGACAGTGGTATTTGAAGTTTGACAGTTTCATGAAGCAGACAAACTTCACTAGATGCGACTCTGATCACTGCGTTTATTTTCAGAAGTTTAATAGTGAAGATTTCATTATTTTAACTCTGTATGTAGATGATATGCTTGTAGCAGGTTCAAGCATGGGAATGATTAATGAACTCAAGAAGAAGTTGGCAAGTACTTTCTCTATGAAGGACTTGGGAGGGGCAAAACAACTTCTTAGCATGAGGATAACCAGGGACAGAAAACAGAAAAAGCTATGGTTATCACAGGAAGAGTACATTGAGAAGGTTTTGAGGAGATTTAACTTGCATGCCTCTAAACCTGTGACGACTCCTTTAGCAGCCCACTTCAAGCTTTCAAAGGAGTTGAGTCCCAAGAACAGGGAGGATGAAGAATACATGGCACAGGTACCGTACACCTCTGCTGTGGGAAGTCTCATGTATGCCATGGTCAGTACAAGGCCGGATATTGCACATGCAGTTGGAGTTGTGAGCAGATTCATGACAAACCCAGGAAAGGAACATTGGCAAGCAGTGAAGTGGATTCTCAGGTATTTGAGAGGAACATCCAGGTTCTGCTTATGTTTTAAGGGTAATAACATAGATGTGCGAGGCTATGTAGATGCAGACCATGGCGGTGATAGAGACAACGGGAGAAGCACCACGGGATATGTTTTTTCTGTAGGAGGGACTGCAGTAAGCTGGATCTCTAAGTTACAGAAGATTGTTGCATTGTCTACAACAGAAGCAGAATATGTTGTTGTGACAGAAGCAAGCAAGGAAATAATTTGGCTTCAGAGGTTGTTGACAGAGTTGGGATATGGGCAAGTAGATTGTAAGCTATGGACTAATAGTCAGAGTGCAATACATCTTGCCAAGAACTCAGCATTTAATTCGAGAACCAAACATATTCAGTTGAGGTATCACTTTATACGATCTCTGTTAGAGGATGGACAACTGAACTTGGAGAAGATTGAAGGCAACAAGAATCCCGCGGATATGTTAACGAAGGTGGTTGACAGGCAAAAGTTGAGCTTATGCTCAACTTTGATTAGTCTTCGTTGATGCTTCTTGGATGAGTATGACCAGCATTTGTGTGGAGTTTCAGCATTGGGTTGTATCAGTCTCCAAGTGGGAGATTGTTGTATGTGGAGCCTGATTTCAATCCAGAGACGTTGTTACAATGAGGTAGTGACCCGAAAGCAAGTTTTTGTGAGGTTGTCCCACATTGCTTAAGGAAAGAAGGTCACAACTTAGTCCAAGTATATAAGTGTCTTGTCTCACATTAGTTATTTAAAGAAAGATCACCTCTTAGCTCTAAATAAATATACATGGTCTTGTATTGTTTTGGGTCAAGAGAGAAAACCACAACATAAAGTGGGGGTTAAGGTTCTGGTTGTAACGCTGCAGAATAGTGATATCGAATTCTGGTCATACTCCGGGGACGTAGCCATATTGGTGAACCTCGTAATTCTTGTGTTGTGCGTTTGGTTTATTTTAAATTTCTTGTTTCCTTTTTCTTCAATATATTGCTTCGTAGTCGCTACGTTTCGTAACAGTCAGGCACGTTCTAGAGCTGAGGAAAATTTTAATTTCTTTAGATACGCTTGACTCCAATGGTTGTAGCTATCGGGTTGCAGGTGGAGTTATGAGGATAATGAAAGGTGCTCTTGTTGTGATGAAGGGGTTGAAACAAAATAGTCTTTATTTGTTACAGGGTAGAACAGTTACATGAGTAGCAGCATCAGTTTCATCTTCTGATATAGATTCTGACACTACCAAGCTTTGGCATATACGTCTTGGGCATTTATGAGTGAGAGGGGTATGGATGTGCTAAGCAAACAAGGTTTGCTGGGAAACAAGAAAACTGGGAAGCTGGATTTTTATGGGCATTGTGTCTTCGGGAAGCAGTGCAGGGTGAAATTCAGTCGGGCTGTTCATACCACCAAAAGTACGGTGGATTATATCCATTCAGATCTTTGGGGTCCTTCCACGGTTCCTTCTAAGGGTGGTGGCAGATATATGTTAACCTTTATTGATGACTTCTCAAGAAAGGTCTGGGTGTACATCTTGAAAAAGAAGAGTGATGTCTTTGTTCAGTGGAAGCAGTTTAAGATGATGATTGAAAAACAAACCGGCAAAGAAATTAAATACTTGAGGACTGACAATGGCATGGAATTTTACTTGGATGAGTTTACTAAGTTCTGCAAGAATGAAGGCATAGTGAGGCATCGCACCATTAGAAAAAATGCTACAGTAGAATGGGGTTGCAGAACGGATGAATAGGACTCTCCTTGAGAGGGGCTCGATGTATGCTTTCAATTGCCGGGTTATCGAAGGATTTTTGGGCAGAAGCTGTTAACACAGCTGCATATTTGGTAAATAGGTCTCCATCGACTGCAATTGATTGCAAGACTCTTGAAGAAGTTTGGTCTGGTAAGCATGCTAATTATGAAAATTTGAGGATATTTGGTTGTCCTGCTTATGCTCATATTAATGATGGTAAACTTGAGCCGAGAGTAAAGAAATGCATTTTCCTAGGCTATGCAAATGGGGTAAAAGGGTACCGGTTGTGGTGTCCTGATTCTAAGTCATCCAGGTTCCTAATTAGCAGAGATGTGACATTTGATGAGTCTTCGATGTTTTTTAAGAAGAAGGAGTTGATTGATGCAGGAAAAGACCACGGTGTCAGGGAGAAGGTGGAGCTAGAGGTTCGAGCTTTAGATTCTTTGCCTATAATTCCTACAGATGAGGATGATGGTTCTCATTCTACCGAGGAGAATGAAGAACCTCAGGAACAACAGTATAACATTGCCAGAAACATACCGAGAAGAGAAATTCGACCTCCTCAGAAGTATGGATATGCAGATATGGTTGCTTATGCTCTTAGTGTGGCATAAAGTATTGAGGTTGAAGATCCTGTTACATACAAAGAGGTCATCAAGAGCACGGAATCAGCGAACATGATGACAAAGCATATTCCAAAGATCAAGTTTAAGCATTGCTTAGATTTGATCGGAATCAGCAGCATTTGAGGTGCAGCCCTAGGGGGCAGGTGTGGTAGCAGCAAATGATATATTCAGATTGTTTGTGGCTTGTTTTATCCAAGCCAAGGTGGAGATTTGTGATAATGTGTCTTGGATAAAAAAAACCCAGAATGTGTGGGTGTCCCACATCGGTTATTCAAAGAAGATTATGACTTGGACCTAAGTATATATAAGTCTTGTCCCACGTTGGTTATTTAGAGAAAGTCACTACTTATCTCTAAGTATATATATGTTGTCTTGTATTGTGTTTTAAGCACTAGAGAAAAGAGAGAAGAGTCCTTCTTTGAGTAGGAAGAGTCTTTCTTTGAAGAGACAAGAGAGAAGAGTCCTTCTTTGGGTAGGAAAAGTCTTTCTTGAAAAGAGAGGAGCCATTCTTTGAAAGGGTTTGTTGAGAGAGACAAATGTCTGTAATTTCCAGTGAAAAACATAGTGAAATCGCTGCTACCACCGTGGAATAGGCTTTCGTTGAACCACGTAAATCTGTGTCTCTATTTTCTGTTATTGTTTTCGATTTTCTTCTTTGTTGCTTGGTGCAGAATCTAGTATATTCTTTTACATTGCACATCACGAGCTACAAAAAAATTGTTAAAGCACAAAACTGAAAACCCAAAACAATTTTTATTACTCTCACTTGCCATTTAGTAATATGTTGTTAACTTGTAGCCATCATTGGAGGAAAATCATCTCATACGGTTTCCAAGACTACTTACATCGAAAGAGTTAAAAGGTATCTCTGTTTTAATGAACAAGTGGAGTGTAATTTAGTGTGCACATGTGAGATATTAGTCTTGGAGTATAATTTAGTGTGCACATGTGAGATGCACATGTGAGATATTAGTCTCACTTTGTGAAAATGTGAACAAATATAGATATTAGTTTCACTGTGGGAAAGTGTGAAAAAATATCTCAAAGCATGTAGAAATGTACTAACAAACCCAAATACATGCATTGGCTTGGACTTTTGGGTCAAATTTTGTTTCATCGGACTGCTTAGGACAATGTGACTCCTTTCATCACTGTATCGGTGGCACTAGAGCTTATTGCTAACGCCATAAGCATATCTTTCTCTGCAGTGGTGCACTTAAAAGGCTTCTACCAACATGTTGGCTCCTGGCAAAGATCGTATGATAACTAAACGTAGAGCAACTTGATTAGGTTGAGGAATGACCGCTGTGACTCACGGAGGGCAGTGAATGGCTTGGTTTTTGGTAGAACTATACTTGGAGGTACAAGCCTTCCATTGTTTTTTACGCGCTTAAAGAGATTGATCCCAAGTAAGATTTGTCAAGGGCTCACGTGTGAAGTGTTAGTTACACATTGAAAAAGTGCCAAAATCAAGTAAAAACACATGAGATCTACTTTTATGTGGTATGTGGGCTGTTTTCGCGGTAATCGTTTATTATCATCTCCCAAAGCATTGGTTTGATCACGATGGAGCTCGTCTATTATAAGGATGCAACATGAGTTAGGCAATCCTTGAATAACCTGTGTCGGCCTGTAAAAATGGACGTGGGCTTGATTTTACAAAGACAGTAACAGAAAAAGGGTCAAACTTTTAAGCCCTTAAAAAATAAGGGCTGAGCATGGGCAAAGGTTTTCAAAGGCCCGTCCAACCCTTGAAAAACCCAGCCCATCCAATTGTTAAATAATATTCCTATAATTTGCATACGTAGATTTTATGAGTTTAAAATATGAGTTTTTTCTTCTTTTGGAGACCATTGATAACCTCTCTTATGTATACTAAGCAAGTTGAGGGACAATTCCCACTTTTCATGCATCTTTGGAGACCTTTGAAAACTTTTCTTTCTAGCTTTACTTCTTACCATAGGATTTGACTTCTTTAAATTGTTTTGAAACTTTTTTCCTTTTTTTTCTTCCATTTCGTTCTAAAAATTTGTTTACACGCTTATATTTAAATCCATATTAAGACTTTCACTCGACTTTTCTTCATTATCATGACTAATTAACAGACTTTCGATGGTTATTGATATGCTTAAATTTAAGTAGAGAAAAAGCAATCTATAACCATGAATAACCCATGGACAATCCATATCCACCCCATGCCCACCATGATTTTTTTTTCCATTTGTCGGGGGCAGCGGCTAGCCCTTTCCTGACATCAAGGGATAGAAAGGAAGAAGATTATAGCTTTTACGGAAAGCTCAAAAGAAGCTAGACAAGAAGGTCTAGAAAAAAGGAAGGAAAGACCTTCGGTTCCCATAACCTAGTTTTTCTTTCTCACTCAGAAGTTGGCGGCCCTCTCAGAGTCTCTCCCTCATAACCATCATCACCAAGTCTCATGGGCTGGGCATGAAAGATATTATTCGGCCCACAGATGGGCTGGGTTGGACATAGGCACGAGCTTTTTAAGGGTGGGCATAACATGGTCTGACCATTTAGGCCGTCTAACCCGTCTAAGTTGCAGTTCTAGTCTATTGTTATGGGGACAATTAATCCCCCATAATTTGGGGAGAAAAAGGATATTTCTAGTTTGAAATTGGTCATTTTTAAGTAAAGTCGTAATAACAAAGGAACTTTACCCCCTTGAATTTGACGATAGTTGGTAACACAACATTTTGACCCTCTTGTTTTTCATAAAACTGGACCATACTATACATAACGTTAATTTCTGTCTCACGTAATTTGATCAGCTTTTCCTTTTGGACCATCCCACAAAAATTGTTCATTTTCAAATTAAGAAAAATTATGTAGGTACTTTTACATATTTACCCTTTTTACACTTTTTTTATTTTATTTCTCTCTCTACATTTAACTCATGCACCTCCAACTCATTTTATCTCTCATGCCCCACTTTCTTTCACTTTTTTATTCACTTTTCTCTCCATATTTAACACTCCACTAACCCATTTTCTCTCTCCTGACCTACTTTCTTCCCCTCTTATCTCTAATAGCCTGTTTGCGAGTTTTGAGATAAGGGAAGACAATTATCCTTCCTCTTGTTTGTGAGTTTAAGAGAAAAAAAGAAAGTATTATTATTTTGTTTGTTTGTGAGTTCAGCAGAAAAGAAAAGAAAAGCCACCTAATTACGTATATACACTTATATTACATTGTGATAATTCTAACAAAGACTATGAATGTATGATCCTAAAAAAAACATGATTTCGTTGGGAAAACAAATTAGTTTACGATAAATCATACAAAATACATATCATACTAATGTCATGAGCCTTACATAGTTGATTAATGTTCCCATGTAAAAAACGAAAATAGTCACGAGTTGACCACAAGCATCCCAGCATCCAGATCTAATTAGCATCACACCAAAAGAAAAATAATCAGTTATGAGTCAATTCTAACATCTAAAACAATCATTTGATCGTGAATAGAGTGGTAAGCTCCTTTAAGAAACCCTAAAATCTAAAAGTCCTTAATAATTTAATCTTCATTATTTCAAAGGTAATATGGGCATTTTTAAAATATTGCTTACGAGAGTTTTATTTCTCTCCGTTTCTTCCCAGTTTTGGGAGGAAAGATTTAGAAACAAAAGAAGCCCAAACTTTCTTTTCCTTTCTCTTCTTTTCTCTCCTAAAAAAAACTCACAAACTAGAGAAAATGGAGGAAATAAGTCACTTTCCTTTCTTTTCCTTCCCTTTCTCTCCTAAAAAAACTCGCAAACAAACTATAAAGGGTAGAATGAGAAACAAATAATATATCACTTAAATCCTTAAACTGCGTGCAAATAAAAGCTGATCAAATTATGTGGGACGGAGAGAGTACTATATATATTACTGGAGGTGATCTCTTTGGGCATATATGTACCTTATAGAATAGCCAAAAACCAGTTGGTGGAATAGCCAAAAACCAGATGGCTATTGTGGCACCCATACAAGGTACAAATCGATGTTGTTCACGAATCTCCACAAGCACTCCACTCTGTGGTACAGGTTAGTCATTCTCCTCCCTGGTTTTTGTCGGCTATTTGTGCTTCACCTATAAATCATATTTGTAAACATCTTTGGAATGAAATACTTAGGATTCAATGCTCTATAAATCATCTTGGCTTCTTATGGGTGATTTTAATGAAATCTTGAGCTAGTCGGAGAAACGCGGTGGTAGATCTTTCTTTCAAAAACAGTCTAGGGGTTTCCCGCTCTTCCTTGAAAAGACAAAAATTATTGACCTAGGTTTCCAAGGCCAGCCTTATACCTGGTCAAACCGCCGCATAACTAGACTGAATCATATCTTAGAAATGCTTGACTGGACCGTGGCCACGGAGGCCTGGCTCCAGTGTTTCCCAAATGCGCAGGTAATCCACCTTCAACGTACTCATTCAGACCACCACCCCATTTTACTTCGTCCAGACAACATGCCTCCCAGACGAAGCACACTTTCCACTTTCCATTATGAAACTGCTTGGTTCTTGCACCGTTCCCTTAAGCCGACTATCGCCACCTAGAGATCAACAGCCACCACTACTACCAATCTCCTAACCACCAAACTAGACATCCTTATGGAACGTCTAGTGGACTGAAAAAACTACACCTTTAAGGACATTGTCAGACAAAAAAAAACAAATTTTGGCCCGTTTGGCTGGCATCCAGAAGAGTCTCGCCCTAAACACGTCCACATTCCTGATTAAACTTGAGGACGATCTCTAGGAGAGATATCACACCTTGTTAGCCCAAGAACACAACTACTGGAAGGTTCGCGCTAAAATGCATTGGGCTTGCGAGGGTACTTTTTCACATGTCAATTCTAAACTGTCGTCGTCGAAATAACGCCTACCAATTTTTTTTTAAAATGACGGAAATTGGACTTCCGACGAAACTGATAACAAGGACATGTTTAAAAAGCACCTCAGAAACATCTTTAGTGTCCAACCTCCCCGTGAGACTCCTTACGATTGGAACTATCCAACAAATTACACGGAAACTCTTGCTTTCACACACCTCAGTGACATTCACTAGGATAATGAAATTCAAACTGATCTATTTGATATGGGACCTTCCAAAGCATCCGGTCCTGATGGTTATCATCTGGGGATTTTTCAAAAATACTGGGACATTTCTAAACTCGACGTCACTGTGTTTGTCCGGAATTGCTTCCAATCTCACACCATTTTGGAGGACATAAACGAAACTCGTATATCCCTGATCCCCAAAATTCATAAGCCTCTGCAACATTAGTTATAAAATCATCTATAGAATCCTAGTCAATAAGCTCCGAGTTATCATCGATTCCATAATCCACCCTTATTAAATGAGTTTCCTTAAAGGTCGGCGCGCCGCGGATAACATCATCATCGCAAATGAAATTCGTCATTGTATATGGAAAGAAATAAGGAAATGAGGGCTTTTTATGGCCATGCTTGATCTGGAAAAAGCTTACGACCACCTCTCCTAGTAGTTCATCTTCAATATCCTTCAGAAACATGGCATTTTGCGGGTGACCATCAAATTAATCATGAACTGGCTATCGAACCCCCAGTACGCTATTCTATGGCACGGTAAACCGTCTGAATTTTTCAGACTGTCATGCGGTATTCGACAAGGGGACCCCGTATCTCCTTACCTTTTTATCCTATGTTTAAACGAACTATTGTGTGCCTTGATTCATGCTGAGGAAACAAACCAAATCAAGCCAATCAAAGTGACCCGGGGAGGGGAGCAGGGGGTGCAGGGAGAGTTTCTTTTGAGCTTGTAATGGGGGGGTTGCGGGACCCGGGGAGGGGGAATGAGGGGGGGTAGAGATTTGCCTTTGGGTTTTGGGTAATCAGCTCTGGGCAGGGGTTTTTGTTTGGGGTGGGGGGGGGGGGGTAGGGCTCTTTTCTAGGTTCGAGCATCCTACGTGTCTACTTTGGGTAGTTTGGTTAGATGTGGATGAGTTGTGGTCCCTCCGCCCTATATTGTGGCATTTTGGTTCGGATTTATTACGGGTTAGTCGAAGGATGGACATTGCGGTGTTGTAGATCATGCGAGGTGTGATGGACTCTTAAACAGTGTGCTCACCTTTGTATCGTGCGGTTACCGATTGTCTGCGTTATTGCTACCACTTATAGTGTGTTTTTATTTATGTTCAGTTTTCACCTGTAAATTTGCATGTTACTTTAAGTTGTGTTAAAGTGTAGGATATGTTCTGCTTTAATTCAATTGTAATGTGTATAAATTTATTAGGTGTTTGTTAATGTCGGCCTTCATGGTCATGTATACTGAGTCACGGAATATCGTGACCGTAAGCTCTACAACAGAGCGACTGTGTATCTTTAAATTATCAATGCAATTCTCTTATTATCAAAAAAAAAAAAGTGACCCGCTCGGGAATTGGCATTTCGCATCTCCTGTTTGCCGATGACATTCTGTTGTTCGGTAGAGCGACATAAAATAATTGTCATCAATTTATGTATATTTTAAATTCCTTCAGCGCTGAGGCAAATCTTCACATCAACGTCATTAAGTCAAAAATCCTTTTTTCTTCAAACACAACTTGTGATATCCGACTTTTTTTTTTCTTCTGAAAACCTCGATCACCATCTCGGTTACCGACAAATTTGACATTTATTTAGGGATCCCCCTTACTCACGATCGTGTCTTACGGGAACAATTCTCTCCCATTCTGGACAAAATTTGACATAAACTCGCTGCCTAGAAGACAAATTTCCTCTGCTTCGCCAGGAGGACTACCCTTGTCAAGACTGTCCTGAATTCCATCCCAATCTACACCATGCAAATGTACATGCTCTCCCAGAATATTACCAACCAAATTTACCGATTAAATAGAAACTTTCTTTGGGGTCGATCACTCTGAAACTAATCACAAATGGCACTGCATAAATTGGAGCACTGTCACCCGACCTAAAGCTATGGGGGGGCTAGAAATTAGGCAAATGAACAATATGAATCTCGCTATGTTCATGAATTTGGTTTGGCACCTGTGGACCAATCAGGGCACTCTATGGGCCAAAGTTTTTAAAGACAAATATTTCCCTCATGACTCCATATGGACTGCAAAAAGAAAAACGACGGGACCCAAACTTTGGAACCAAATCATCTTTGCTAGAAATCGCCTGGCAGACACTCTTGGTTGGAGGTGGGAAATGAGGCTCACATCTCCTTCTGACATGATAGATGGTTACCAGCCGGTACCATTAGGAATTAGTCTATCAGACCCCTCCCGTGCGATGCTCACACTTTGAAAGTTTATGATGCCTTCACTTCCTCGTCACCATGCACCTCCTTAGCCAGATCCTCGACGTTCTTCTCCCTAGTCATCATGACGCAACCGACACTCTGATTTGGACACTAGATAGAGGCAGGGGCGGATCAGGAAAACCGGACAAAAAGTTATAAAAAAAATTGACGGCTAACATAAAAGAATTCGCGTCACGATTGAATATGTTAAATGCAAAATAGATTGCTCAATTTGACTAATAATCATATAATATCACTATTCGTAGTGATTTATTTAACTTGATAAAGTTAGTCAACAACAAATCACTAATCTTGCATGAAAGAAAATTAACTCTTATTGTATATATGTATCACTAGTGCGATTACCAATTGTATGATGACAATAGTCACGTATAACATATTATAAGAATTTAAACTAAAAAAGAAAAAAAAATAACTAACCTTGATCTATTAGTGTTTTCTTTATAATCTGGAGATTTATAATTTGAAAGAATGAAGATGGACAAAGGAACGAGGAAGATAAAGACTACGACGGCCGGTGGCATAAAAAGTAAAAAATATAACAAAATGAAACTCTAATACATTCATTTATAATATAGTGGCATTTTAGTAAATATTTTAAACATAATTACCCATATTTTAAAACAACAAAAAAAAATCTCAAACTTTTATTTTTTGGGTGGGGGGAGGGGTGAGGGGGGGGGGGGGGGGGGTGGGGGATGCCATGCCCCCCTCGGTCATGCTTGTGCTCCGCCCCTAGATAGAGGAGAGTGCACGATCACTTCTGCGTACACCTCTATGTCTATGATCGACAACTCCACTTCCACCGATTGGACCTGGATCTGGAACCTTCAACACCCACCCCCCCCCCCCCCCCCCCGATTCAAACTTTAATTTAGAAGTGTGCCCAATTTGCCCTTCTTGTCAGATCAAAGCTTCTATGGCTCTCAAATAATCTTTGCCCCCATAATTGCGGAAACATCGAGGCCATAGACCATGCCCTGCGAAGTTGCCCTAATTTTCAACAGATCTGAAAGGAAATAACGCCCACCCGGGCCTACGACCGTTGCTGAAACCATATCTCAGTTAACCAAGGGTACTGCCCTGGAACAGTTCAAGGATAACTTAATAAAAACTTGCATTTTTTTATGGTGACATTTCCACTACGTGTTCGGGAGGTAGTTTGACTCAACTATTTCTTCCTCCTATTCCATTTTGGAGATGAAATGTGCAACTCTATCCTAGTAGCTAAGCGCTGCTCCAAAGCCATTGACTTTTGAAGCTTCCAAGCATTGGCAGCCTAAAGAAGCCTTAAAAGACACAAGAAAATGAAGCCACACAAAGGCCAATCAAATAAAATAACACAGCCAAACACTAGAACCCACACAACTATGAACTATGTACTTCGAGCTCTGAGCAGGCTAGAAAATCCTGAAGGACCCAGACCCCAACTTTTTATCTATCCCCAATTTTACCTTTTTAGGGAGGCCACTGCAGGAGCAAAGACGGGGCAGTTGAATAAGGCTTTAGAGGAGGTTGGTAACTGCTCTTAAAGACAAATACATACATATGCAGATATTCTTACTTTAGTAAGTAGACTAAAAAAGCACAACCTGAACTCAAGCTCAAACTTGAAGATGAGCCCAAGAATAAGCTCTGCACGGCTATTTTTGTTAGACATGTCGAACATGGTCCGAGGCTCTAAGCCCACGAGACGAGCTGAGACCTAGGCGCATTTGCACGTTGCAACCCTAGGAACGACTCTAAGAGCACATTTGCAACCCTTGGAATGACTGTCGCACGTGACGGGACTTGAGCACTATAATCATATGACGGAGATGCATTTCCTGGCAGTAACTCACGCAAATGCTGCCTAGAGTCTGGTACAAATTATTTAAAGGGAGGACAACCTTAGAAGCTGTTTTCAATCTCATACTTGTCCCCTTTATTTAATTTTTTTCTTTCTCTTCTTTCTTATATCTAATAAGCAAAAATGGGAATAGAAGTTTGTTGTATGGATAGATTTATCATGAAAACTTGAAGTCTATACGTGATTCCAGTCTCCACAAGTACTCGAATATAGAGAAGGTGGTCAAGCACTATTTTGGAAACATTAAATAGTTTCAAAGGTGAAATTACATGCACACAGTTGAAGACATCATCCACCTTTTTTTCCTCCTTCAAATGGCATGTCTGGACCTCCCTCTCGTCAATTTTAGGAGTCAAGAAATTGATCAAACTAATTCTTACATAAAACATAAAGTGCATATTATAAATAAGGGGCCGTCCCCTCGCACATACCATAGCATTCTTAGCCCATGGCATACTTCTGGGTCCAGCTTCTTGCAGTCGTCTCATATTTGTTCCTGTCTGTCTTATACATGTGAGCAATCTCTGGCACCAAAGGATCATCCGGGTTTGGGTCCGTCAACAAAGAACAGATTGAAAGCAAAACCTAAAACGGCAACAGGACCATGTCCACCAAATCAAAAACAAAAAGAAGCAATTCAAGGGGAATAATACAACACAGACAAACAAGCTTAAATCTTGCTAGTGAACAACTAAAGTAATATGAACACAGGTTCTGCCCATATGAGCTCAAAATGTTGCATGCAAACATGTTCCTAGTTAGTTAGTACTTAGACTTTGATAAAGCCTGTCCTGCCAAGTTTTATGGGTGATAATACGAATTTTACAGGGACATAGCCTGGACACTGACCAAAAAATGGAAACAGCCTGGAAGTCACTACAAATAATATGCGTGATTTTATAGGTGGCATATTCTGATTTTCCAAGTTAGAGGGCAGAGGCATAGGATAAGAACCTTGGAAATGGTCAGAGCAGGGCTCCACTGCTCCTTCAAAATGTCAAGGCAGATGCTTCCATTGCTGTTTATATTTGGGTGGAAAACCTTTGTCCTGAAGGCCACCTGTGATATTCATCCGCAATAAGATGACAGCACCGTCAATATTCAATATTCCGCAAAAAAAGCATAAGAACGATTTAAAAGAAAGTGCGTGCAAAAGCAATAACAATGAGAGTAATTTGAAGAGGCCCCTTGAGAAATTCTTTCTACCATAGGTGATAGGACGTCGGAAAATGTACTGACTCCAGTTCTTGTCCAAATATATAGAAAAAACAGAAGTTCAGTTACTTGCTTCTGTCAGTAAACGTGATAAAGAAAATGGTAATAAAAACTGGAGGCCAGAAGACGAATGCCTCATGGACTGAAAAAGTCCTTATCAACTAATGGATCATCTAGCCTAAGGGTTTCCATGTGTCGTTCTAAGGTCAAAGAACAAAATTCCGTATCATTATAAGTCAAAAGCAAATATTGCACTCAGGACATATATGCAAAATTTTGTACACAAAGACGGTGTTGATAACCTTTTGTGCATTAAATGGCAAATCTCAAATTTTTTATGCTGTACAACCAATGTGGTGAACTGGAGATAGACCAGAACAGCTCTTGATTAAGGCAGTTGATAAAACTACCCAATGCATATTTTGTTTTGATTACAGGGCCTAGGTGTGGACTTCCTTCAAATGGCTAGAAGATGATCAAAAGATGCACTTCAAACGACCAATGAAGCAAATAAAAATGCAACTTGTTGCATGGATACATGACTATCTCCAAGAAGAAAAGAGAAACTTAATTTCACTGTGCACGAATTTGAGTTAAAACCAATCAACTATGCCCAAATCTATGTACTACATTGACTTTTCCTACAATCCAAGATGGTCTTAATCATGTTCTCTCGCAATAAATAAAGTCTTTAAATAAGTGACTAGGAGCTTACCTTAAAAGATAGTAGATAGGAAATCAAAGCTAAACCGAGTTAAAAGTGTATTGGTAGTTATTCTAGTTATCTTAGATGGTCTTCATTTTAGTCTGGGCTTCTGGCTGGCTCCAATTACCTGCTTCGGCCACTTATTGACTTTGCCAAGCAGACGAAGAAGCATAATAACCCTTTGAGAGTCGCATCAGCCGCCTTGCAGCGTAATATGACAAGGACATTTCACTCATGACATCACATGCTCACACCATGAGCTATACACTCCCTTTGAAACTTTCAAGTCTGAAACTGAAAACAAATTATCCAACAGAACCAAAAGGTAGCAGGTACTTCTGCGTCTTGCGGCGTGATTGAACAGGGATATTTTATTAATGATGTCACAGGCTCAGAGAAATAATATATAAAGCTAATACACTCCCTATGCAGCTTCCAAGTTTGTCAATGAAAACAAATGATTCCAACAGGACAAAAGATATAGCAGGTACTTCTGCGTACAACTAATGGATAAACACTCCAAGCAGGCCAGATCTTAGGGCCTATACGGGCCATTAGTAAATAGTCAATTACAGTAAGTTTATGTTCGTACTCAAATGTTTCTGATCCACTGTAAATCATCGTAATAAATGGATTAAAGGATAGATCAAAGACGTTCTTAAAGCACCTTAGGTGGCTTAAACGGATAATCCGGAGGAAAATGAATGGTAACTAGAAAAACACCGCCAGCATAAGGACTGTCTGGAGGACCCATAATTGTGGCTTGCCAGTGAAACATGTCTTCGGCAACAGGACCTGAAACAATCACAATAAAAAAATCAATAGAGTTTAAAGCATAAAGTGGAGAAGTGGCATTCGCGTATCATCCTCTGAAAAAGACATTAGGCACACATAAACAAAAGTAAAAATGCATAACCGGAAAAAACTAGAAGCATTGAATCTAGAAAGAGAAACCATCAAATTAGACGAGGTAAAACGGTTGACTTGGAAACATGTCAGTTAAACAACCAGATTAAGTTTCCCAATCAACCTCATAGGCTGCCTAGTTTAGTACTTCTCGTGATTGGTGCTTCAACCAGAATTTAGAGCATTCGCCTTGAGTCCTAAGACATCTATCTGCGGCGTTCCTAAGGAAAAGTTCTACATAAGCTCTTAAAAAGCCAACTTAAGATCAATATTCCAGTGCAACAATTGTAAAAGCCAAGTCAACTTCCCCAGCCGATCCGTTGAAGAGACCAAATCCTACATCACGCCCAAGCAAAAAGAAACGTTTATCATTTTCAGTTTAGCAGCCTGTTAAGGACACAGTGCACTAGACACCACATGCCAACCTGCCTCTATTCCCAAATGGCAAGTCATACGCAAACCAGACAACTTCGAACCAAAAAAAAAAAGAAAACTTGAACACTAATTCGACAAATTCCCGCTATCAACACTACGATGTTGAGTAGAACAAAAGCAATAACTAGAATCATTTGACAAGCAGTCAATCGCAAGAAGTCCAGGGGGACAAAAATTACGAGACGGAGGGAGTAATAAAGAGAAGATTCCAGCTGAAACATGAGCAGCACATAGAAATTCGGAGAGAGATTCCATCAACAGAAAACAGATACAGAAATGGCGATGTTACCAGCACTGCAAGAAGTAGGAGGATCCTTCTGCAGATCTTTCAGCTCCTTCAGGATCCGCTTCGACGCCATCGCGAGACCTACGGTTTTCAACGGCCTAGATCACCTCAGATCCATGTCAAAAATTCAACAAACACATAGACGCGTGTGTGCGCGTGAATGTACCTGAGAAGCAACGGATCCTCCCTTCTACAGCGCCGGTTCACCGGAGGTGGGATTTATTGCAGGAGGAAGGCGGAGGAGGTGGTGATTCGGTGGGGGCGACGACTTTTATAAGCTGCCGTGTGGGGGTCCTGCAATTGGATGGATTCTTCTGCTCCCTGTACATTCACCTTCCTGATTGGGTTATTCATTGCCTTTGCCCCCCACAATCTCTCTGTTTTTTGGGTGGGGCCCACCCTGTGAGAATATTTCCGCCGAAAGGGACAAATTAAAAAACAGCAAAAGAGTAGGACGGCGTCGTTGAGGGGGGGAGGCGGGGATTAGCTGTTGCATTGAAGATAATCGGGTGCTGCACGGGGTACCTGGGGCGGCAATGACGTGTCGCCTTTTTCTGCGCTTTGGGCCGTTTGGTTTCTCGCCATTTGGGTAACCGGTTACCGATTACGAGATGGAATATATTATATATGTATATATACATACAATACAATAATTTGAAATGGTGAGATGGAGACAACAAAATGTCCTCATCCCCGGCCCCACCCCACTGTTTATATACTGTATTTGTTTAAAAACGTAATTATCTTTTTATTTTTTAAGAAGTGAGTCAGAGGCCATTTTATTAGCCACCCCCGATCTTATCTTAATGTGATTGATCAACTGAACGCCAATCTATGTAAAGTGATTTTTAGAATCCCGATAGTGGGGCACCAAAAAACAGAGCCGGTTAAATTAGAGTCTTACGGTTCAACCTTTTATTGCACCCAAAAAAAAAAAGATAGTGGGGCAAAACGCGTATACTTGAGATATTGGAACTTTATTATTTTTTATTTTTTGAATTGGCTAATTGATTGGAATGAGTGAAATTTTACTGTCTTTGTGAAATTTGAATACAGCGTTAGCAAGTTTAGAAGATACTTTTTCAACCCGCGAAGGTAGAATCTCTGCTCGAGATAACGGAGACTTATTGTAGGATATGATTGTCTGAAAGAGAAGAAAACTTTCTTTATATTCTCTAGTGTTTTCATGGTGTTTTTTAAACTCTTTTCAGTTTTTAGTTTTTATTTATAAAAAAATCAGAACCTATTTTGAGTTTTCTCTTTTTACAAAATTGATGGGTTATTTTATACAGTTTTTTCAAATTGGTTTTTACTTCTTTTTTTCCCCTCTCTTTTCTTTTCTATTTTTCATCTCATCTATTTTCTTTCATTTTTCAATACTTGAAAGTTTCTTTTGAGTTCTTATGATCAACAACCAGAAGCGCCCCCACCACGACTAGCACATCTCTGTTACCACCGTCCAACAATTATTGTGGCAATAACACACTAACTTGTAAATTAGGGTATCATTTGTTTGATTGGGGTTTGATTAGGTGCATGGTTTTGATTCGTTTGAAATTTACTTGCACAATTAAAAAATACTAGGGCTATGCTTGTTCTGGGGACAATGGTGGTCGGTATCATGTTGATTTGGATTTAGATAAGTGATGGTGCCATGTTGGTGACCGATATTAGAGGGTTTGGTATTCGGCGATTTTGGTCAGTGGTCAGGGGCGGATGCAAAGCATGGCCAAGGGGGGCCATGGCACCCCCCCAAAATTTGAAAATTTGTGTTTTAACTATTTTATGTAATGGTTAATCAAGTTTAAAATATTTAGGAAACTTGTCATTATATTGTAAAAACCTTAATGTATTATTTTATTTATTGTGTCTTTGACTTTTTGTCTTACTGGCTGTCATATTTTTTTGTTTTTCTCGTTCACTTGTTCATCTTCATTCTTTCAAATTTCAAAGTTACAGTTATAAAGAAAAGATCAAAGTTAGTTCTTTTAAATTCTTGCCGTATTTTAACTTATTCGTGATTATTTTTCTCGTACAATTAATAGTAATACAAAATAGATCGACAATAAGAGGTAATTTTTCTATAGAAAATTAGTAATTTGTTGTTACCAATTTAAGTAAATCAGTATGAATAGTGAACTTGTATGGTTAGTTGTCAAATTAAGTAATATATTTTGCATTTAACACATCAAATAGTGACGCGAATTCTTTTACGGTAGCCATTAATTTTTCTTATAATTTTTTGGCACCCCCCGATTAAACTTTCTGGCTCCGCCCCTGTCAGTGGTAGTGGTGGTTGTGGTTATCAATGGTTATGGTGGTTGGCAGTGTTCATGGATGTTAGTCACTAGTGGTGGTGGCGACGGTCAGTGTCTATAGTGGTCACTAGTGGTGGTGGTGGTGGTGGCGGCGGCGGCGGCGATGGCGGTCAATGGTTATGGTGGTTGGCAATGTTGGTGGCTTAGTGTTCTTGGGTGAAAGGTGTTGGTGATAAAGATTGAAGGGAAGAAAATAAATAAAATGCTTTCAATAAAAGTAATAAGGTGGGTCTAAAAAAAAATCAAAATTATAAACTCCAAAATGAAATTTTAAAAAACAGTCCCATTTTGAATATTGGTTTGTTAAACCGAAGGAAAACAAAAGAAAAACTAAAACTGTCTGTCAAACGACAATATTTTTGTTCAGTTTTCAAAATTGAACAAAAAACTGAAAACAAAAATTATTTCAAACACTACCTTACAGTGTGTTTGAAACTAATTTCAGCTTTTAATTTTTGTTTTTAGAAAAACGAAAACCTTTTTAAGTTTTTTTTTTTTTACAAAACTGATGGGTTGTTTGATATAGTTTTGCATATTAGTTTTACTTTAGTTTTCTTTTTTTTCCTCCATTAGCTTTTCTTTCATTTTTCAATACTTGAGAGCTTCTTCTGAACTGATATGTTCAATAACCAAAAGCGCCCCCACCGCAACCAACACATCTCTTCTGTCATTGTCCAACTAATGTTATATATGGTAATAACACACTAGCTTGTGAATTAGGGTTTCATTGGTTTGATTGATTTGGAATTTTACCTACACAAATTGAGGATGCTAGAACTAACCGATTGATGAAATCTTTTGGTTGTGTTTGTTGTAGAAACAATGGTGGTCGGTATGATAGTGATTTGGATTTTGAGGAGTGGTGGTGTCGCGGCGGTGACCGATGTTAAAGGGTTTGGTGTTCGGCAGTATTAACCAGTGGTTGTGCTTATCACTGGCTATGGTGGTTGGCGGTGTTGGCAAGTTTGGTGTTTAGGTATGTTGATCAATGCTGGTAACAGATCGACGATCAATGGCTATAGTGGTTGGCAATGTTTGTAGTTTGATGTTTGAGAGTGTTGGTTCTTGGTGGTGGTGGTCGTGGTGGCAGTCAACGGGGTATGATGGTTGATAATATTGATGGTTTAGTGTTCTTTGGTGATAGGTGTTGGTGACGAAGATTAAAGGGAAAAAGAGACTTAAAATGCTTCTAACAGAAGTTAAAAGGTGGATCTCAAAAAGGAAAAAACAAAACAAAACAAAACTAAAATAGCTCTATTTTGAAAACTGATTTATAAGACCGAAGGAAGAAAAAAAAAATTGTCTCTTAAACGATTATATTTTTTTTTCAGTTTTCAAAACTGAACAAAAAACTGAAAATAAAAATTATTTCAAACGCTACCTTAGTGTGTCAAAAATCATAGATGAAAACAAGCCTATGGCCAAGAACACTTGAACTCAAATATGCAAAATTAAATATCGATTCGAAGTTGGTAAGTCATTTTGCGAACAATTTGGGTTGCCCACGAGCATACTTCATTAACACCACACCGAGTTATTATGCTACAACAATCTTCAATTCCTCACCTCTGACTCCCCCACCCCACTCTCTCTCTCTCTCTTCTCCCCCTCTCTCTCTAGGCATGGACATGCGAATTGTATATGTACCTGCGATTTATTTGTTACTGACATCTGACGGTGAGGAGCTAGTATTATGATATGGGAGACAGATAAACTGAGATTGAGGGGTTGAAAGAAGAAGAAATAGGCTATAAGGAAGATCTAATACTAGTTAAGCCTCTTGGTCATTATCATTTGTGCCAATTTTTTTTATCAAATTACAGACCTATAAATAAAGGTACTCAAAGCATACAGACTTATATAAAAAAAAAGTAGTTATACAAACTTAAAAAAGATTAATAACTCAAGATCGCAGACCATATAGAGGGATTAAAATGTCATACAAATGTATCCAAGACTATTATCTCTGTAATTGCACATGAACTTAATCCTGTTGCAGAAAACCAGTTCTACAAAATCAATCATGATATCATATTTTAGCCATCTACTTTCGTTGGTATCCTTATCTAACTCTGTCATTCAACTTTGTTATGCTATACTCTGGAAATAGTGTTAATTATGAAAAATGACATGTGAATTCCCAAAATTTAGTATAGAGACGTTGGAATTACTTTAAAAGATAAAATAGTTATGGGCAGCATAGAACGAGTGAATTTAGCAATACTTGTTCAAACTTAGAACTTGGTATCGTGGTAATTATGGTGCAACCGTGCAACGAACAGACTGTTATGCTTGCAATGTTCTTATTTTGGTCGGTTTTTGCATCTTGTTAGCAGAGACATACATGACGAAAACACTCAAATCTCATGTGCAAAAATAGACAAAACAGTCGATACATCTTAAAACTGATAATAAAGGAATCAAGACATTCAGAAACCTATAATCCGTTGCTATTTTTGGCAACTTCTCAAAAACTATAAGGAAAAGGGTGACTAAGAAGTTTGTGTAATATTTGACCAATCTACACTTTCTTCGGTCATGAAAAGAGAATAATTGTAACCATGCAATTATCAATGTATATTCCCTACATCACGAATGAAGCAAGAACGTTCTGGTCAATGTTTCTCTGCCATCAAAAGGACTTGGATCGATGAAAAGAGAATAAATAATAAATTAAATGTTTAAAAGGCGAAGGTATAAGCAAGAACATGCATTTAAAAAGCGACTTTAAAAAGAACGTGCATTTAATAAGCAAGAATGTGCATTTAAAAAATGACTTTAAAAAAAATGTTATAAACAATAAATTAAATGTTCAGTCCCCTTACCCTCAGTAATGACTTGCCTTTCACCCGTGTATCATTTGGTCTTCGTGTCTTCGACTCTTAAATGTTTAAAAGGCGAAGGTATAAGATGAGGCGTGGAACCAACTGCGAGGTGAGGCGTATGCCTTAAGTTGTTAAGGCATAAGCTTTTTTGGTATCAAAGTTAAAAAATTGAAGAATAAACATGATGGATGAAATGGCATAGAAGTTCTAAACTTCTAGAATATCTTACACTTACGGAGGACTCATAAACTAATTAGATGTTTGTCGGTGAATGAAATAATTCAAATATGTTCAAACACGAAATAATTGACTTCAACTCTAATTCAGATAATTAAAATACTCCAAATAGTTCAAACGCAATAATTGAAACTAGTTAAAACCTCGCGCTATGCACGAGAAGGGAGGTAGTTAATCATGAAGTGAGGGAAGTGAAGTCATGGGGTGGGATGGTTAGAGTTCATGGATTAAAAGTTACTTTCTAGCCAATCATAGTTTAACACTTATTTTTTTGTATTTTAAAAAATAAGATTAGAGATCTAGAAGGTAAACAAATGCATCAGTCGAATCCAAATATAATATAGATACGTTCAAACACAATGTACGTTCAACACATGATATACATAGCCGCACAAAACGATGGATAAGACGAAGCAAATAGGCGATAGCTTCAACACTTCCTTCTCTTCATCATGAGATTCCTCTTCTCCTCCCTCTTATTTTAGTCGCCTTAGATCGTAAGCAGGCTTTCCAAGTAACTTGCATTTTATAGATATGGCTGTATACGAATCGAGTTCAAGGCGAACAGAGATATGTTCAAACTCGTTTGTTTAGTTTCAAGTCATGTTCGTGTTCGTTTAATCTTCAAAATCTTGTTTGAACTCGTTCGCGATTTGTTTAACAAAACTCGTGTTCCGCTCGAGTTCGTTCGTTTATTTGTACAAACCGAACTCGAACTTGAAAACTCGTGTTCTCGTTCAAAACAATTACTTCAACACCAGAACTACATCTTACTTGATCCAATTGTCTAACAGATTTTAGGACTTTTAAGTTTAAACTTATTTATACTATAATTAAGTTATACGACTTTTAAGTTTTGAACATATTATAATTAAGTTATTATCCAGACGAGCTGTTCACGAACACATTCGTGAATACTTTAAAATGTTCATGCTCGACTTGTTTAATAAATGAGCTCTAATATTCTGTTCATTTTCGGTTCGTATATTATACAAACGAACATGAACGAGTTCATTGGGGAACGAACCACGAGCAGTTCATGAACAACTTAGTTCATTTATAGCCCTATTTATAGATAGCCTCGAGACAATCTGGCAATGCCTTGCCCCGATGACACCTTTTAAACGCCCTTTTGAACACTGCTTTACACCTTAGAAGAAACACTGTATTACACATAACAAAAAATCTTTTTCTTGGGTATAAGATAAAAGGTAACTTTTCAAAACACGAAATAATGTGTATAAATTGCCTCACTCAATCACCGTGTCTGTAATACCATATTATATGCCACCACCGAAAGCATTATTGAATGTGTTTATCTAGAGCAACCAATTATTTTTTCTCTTGGGCACATTGATAAAATTTTCCATCTTCTAATATCTCAAATTTTATCTTGCCCAGGGGTAGAGTATTTTTAGAGGGAAATGATGAAATCATATGCTAGTGAGTTTCGGTAGGAAGAATGTCTATTTTTCACATCGTGTTATTATTTTCACATTCTAGTTCATCGCCCAAAAACCCATCATTAATACACTTTTTATCGACAAATGAGAATGTGAAACAACATGTAGGAGGTGAAAATAAGCTCTCTCGTTTGGGTTAAATGAGACCCTAATTGTTGTAGGTTTTTTTTTTCACAAATAGATAACGTATAACAAAAAGAAGTCACTCAAGGTTGTGTTTCTTGCCAACTTATATAAGCTAAAACTGTAACATGGCTACAACACTTAAAAATCTTAAATTAGAATTCATCAAAATTGGAGCATTTAGCCTAAGCTTCTACTAGTGTTTGGAACACGGTAATGCTTGTGCAAATATAAATTACAATTTTACTCGGAGGATATATACAGTAAGGGAGGCAGAAAAAGATATAGACAGTAAAAGATGAGTAGTGGAGATAGAAAATATTAGGAGGTAGATTTAAATTTTAAATTACCATAATGACCAGTTTTAATTATTTCAGCATATTAAAAAACTGATTTTCAAAAGTGAAATAAATGGTATGATTAGAAGTTCAAAAAAAAGAAAATAAATTTATCATGAAAATAGAGATTGTGAGGGAAAAATTATAAATGACATAAAAACATTGACCATTGTATATTTGAATGAAATGTTTGGAGTAATGGTAAAATACAAGAAGTTTTAATTATAGTTGGATAGAGCAGATATTTATCAAATGTTAAAAAATTTCAGCTATGGCCTTATTAATTTTCTTTAATTTGAATTTATCATAATTAAAGAATATATTTGATCGTTCAAAAAATACTTCACCACCACAGTCATCTCCTTTAATATTAGCTTCTCTGCAAGTACTTCACCACCATAGTGCCCTTCCATATATCATATCGATCGATTAAACAACTAAAATCAAAGAAACCTAAGTTGGAAGGCCACTAAGCAGCCTCCACTGCCGCCACGAAGCAGCCTCCACTGCCGCTGCGCACAGTTATTCTCCGGCGACGGGGTCTACAACAGAGGTAAGTCTCCTTCCGTCCTCGGTTTTCTACTCAATTCTTCTTGTTTTTGCCTTTATTCGAACCAAGACATGGGTTAGCACCGACTTGGTCGATTCGACTCTAGTCTTACTAGTTTTCCAACCGCTTGAAGCGGGTCTGTTTCTTTCACCGATCCGACTTCTATGCTGGAACTTTTTCACGAAGAATTACAAAATTATAGATTTTACTGCCGGATGCCGGCGGCTTAGACGGCTGGGATGGGTTTGGTTGGAGGGCTGGGATTTAGGTTTGGACGGCTGAGATGGGTTTGGTTTGGATTTGGGTTTGGTCTTAATAAAATTTGCGATGCTGTTTTTATCTCACGGGGATGCCAGTGTAGTACAATGGATTGATGTTGCCATTTTTGGAGGCAAGGTTGCTTGAATGTGTTCAGGTTTAGCGTTTAAATGTGTTCAGGTTTGATTTAGAATTTTACTTCGGGTTGAACTTTACTGCTAGTGGTCTGAAGATAGGCTAAGGCTATAAAGAATTTCATAATAGATTAATATATCACGCGGGTCTTGTACTCTTGTTCATGTGCTTGGAACATTCATTTACCCAAAACCTTATGCAAGTAACCTATACAAAAGTTCAGCTTTTGGGTTCCTGTTAAAATCCTTATGGATTGAGTTCGAGACCGCCTTCGTCAATAAACAGTGATCAGTGGCAGCTAGTTTTTTTTTTTTTTTTTCGAATTTTGCAGCTATGTGTGAGTGGAGTATGAGAAAGATATGTTAAATTTGTGAGTTGTGGTATTGAGTGAAATTATTGTTGCATTTACTTGTAATTTCCTGGGATCTTTTATCACTTCTTGTAACAGACAAGTAGCTGACTTATAGCTTCTCGGGACATTATGGTCCGTGCATCGAAATAACAGCCTTTCAGCTTATTTAAACAACAGTCCAGTGAGATTATTGATAAAAATGTTGACTGAAAAGTTGCAAACAAGTAGGCTTTTCACATAATCTGCTTAAAATTAATCTGGTCAGTAAACTGCTTCTGCTTTACGTTGAAGCTGCGACAAACAGGCCCTTAGTGACGCTCTCGTCTATTTCAAAATATTTATTCAATATTTAGTTTTAGAGAATCTCCGAAAAACAAATTCAAGTAACTTTTGAATTTTTTTATTTTTTTTGCTTTTTGCCATATGAATTATAGATCTAGCTGCCAAATTGTCATTCTACCAAACTGCTGCTTGAACTTAGCCCCTGCTCTCCAGAATCATACTCGTCTGAGGGTCAAAAGTAGAAGAATTGCTGGCATAAAAAAGAACTAGGGTTTTGTTCCCCCTAAAAAATCCGGTCAAATCCCCATCATACAAGGAGCGTTATGGAGAAAATTCCGGCCGCTTGTGCCATGGACTGGAGCATTGAGCTTGAAAAGGGCCTTCGTTCCAAAAGACCCGGTAAGTACCCCTTTCTGTTAAATTTTATTTTGGACTTGTATGTTAAATTGATATACTTGAGGTGTTATTAATTTCTTTGGTTTCCAGGTAAACCCATTGAAGCAATACTAGAAATTGGGTCAAGACTAGAGTGGTGGAACAGGACCCATAAACTCACAATGTCAGAGTACAACATGTTTGGCTTAATTCCAGGCGAGGATAAGCTATTTGCTAACGCAATCCTGCTCCGGCTTGCTGATTCATTTAGTTCAGGTGACAAAAATACCAAGCTTTCAGTAGCAAAGATTTTCTTGTCTGAATTTAGGCAGCGGAAAAAGAAAAGATCTAGCAGAGAAAATGACGGGGTTCTGTCGAAACCTAGGGTGGTTAATAACTTGGAGCTATTGAAGAGAGTAAAGCTGGCTTTTGATACTGGGGATGTTGAAGTTAGGGCAATGGCTTTGGTTGTGTTTGGATGCTGGGCTGATTTTGCCAAGGACAGTGCCGAGATACGATACGTTGTACTGTCTAGTGTGGTATCCTCTCATGTTTCGGAGGTACGGGTAAATAGATGTTTTATGAGTTGTTCATTAGTGTAGTTTTCTTTTAACATAATCCTTGTTGTTGGAGTTGCCTTTTTCTAGCCTATGAGCGATTCAAGTGAAGTAGTAAAACAACCTGGTTGAGTTTTTATTTTGCGCAAACATATTGTAGTGGATCTGTGTGATATTAGATTTTGATTTTTTGAGAGACCTTTATATAGCCGAGCCCAACTATCACGGGACAAAGAATGAGAAACCTGCAGAGCTTCCATATAAAGTTGACCTTTGGATACTGGGCAACTTCAGCTGATTTATATCATATACGCACTTCTGGAACAGAAGGAGATAAGAGACGAGGGGGTTATGCTCTGATTTGCATGTGTTTTTTTTTTTTTGTTTGCTGCATTCATTTTATATGGAAAATTTTCCCACTGTTTCGCTAAATGTGCAAGGAGGAAGTGGGCATAATTACAATAAGTCTTAAAAGTAGGTTATAAGTGAAAGAATGATATTCTCTTGTGAATCAGTGTGGACCTTATACCACATCATGTTGTCAACCCAACTCCCTTTGCTAAACTTTCAATGGAAAGTTTGTAGGTGTTAATTGGGTGACTTAATAAGTATCTTGTTCCTGGAGAACACAGTTCAGTTTTGCTAAAAATTTCTTTCTTTGCAAAGGGCATGGACTCTTACAGTTTGTGGTTTGGGAGGAACTTTGGGTTAGTGCGACCAAATGGAGTTTGTGTTAACCTTTTCGGTCAGACACTTGGGATTTTATTGCATGCTTAAGATATTTATAACTTCCTTTATGAATTTATGCTTATGAAGATACTGTTATCTATTTATTGATCTGTCATTTTATTCCATCATACACTCATAATTTGGACAGTTGTATGGAACTAACAGTGACCCTTTACAGGTAAAGGCCGCTTTATTTGCTGCTGGTTGCTTTAGTGAGCTGTCAGATGACTTTGCTTCCATTCTCTTGGAGATACTGGTTAATATGCTGTCTTCGTCGGAAGTATTAATGGCTGTCAAGTTAGCAGGACTGCGTGCACTTGCAAAAGTGGGGTGCTTGTCTTCACTTGCAAGTAGAGCATATAAGGTTCTACAAAATTCTGCCTTTCTTCATTTTCCAGATTAGCATGCATACCATACTGTTTGTGATGAGTATATTTGTGGTATTTATGGAACGCCAGGGACGGATCTGAAAAATTGGGAGCGGCTCTTGACATTAACTTTGTTGTAGGCAGTGATGCATGATGGTAATATTTCTGTAAGACAATATTGTCTTTTACCTGCACTGGATGTTATAGGTTGAGTTTGCATATTATTGTACGTTAGTATCAGTGAACGGGGAATAGGTTTAACAATTATGATCAAAGGGAGGAATACATCAATGACATTTATTATTTCATCTACGAACACGTGCATGGATATGACCCTAAAAGTAGAGGCATCTGGTAGTATTGCAGCGCTGACAATTGGTTCACTGCAGATAGGTTTGAACCTGGTTATGGAATCTTCGGAAGAGGAATTCTCTGCTGCTTTGCTGATTTCACTTTCAAAAATTGCTTCCAGATCAACACTCCTTGATACTCGACAGGTGCCTATTACAATCTTATCTGGGATTTATAAAAGTATTCTGGCTAATTCCTTAACATAGAAATTTCTCGCCTACATGCTTGTTAAGCAGCTATAGAGAAGGCCAACTGCTTTATTTTTGAGTAGAAAGTGAATATAGCTTGCTGCTTGCCTTATTTTGAGCATATAATCTAATAGCTTGGTCTACAACAGGCATTCTTACTGGTGATGATAGTTTGATTGCATAATTTCTTTAACAGGTAGAGAATGTATGAACACGGCCTATATTATTGGAGGCCAAGGTTCAACGGGATACTTCTATCTCTCTCTCTAGCTAGCTATATTCCTTTCACATCTATGCATGCCATGATGGACCTATTAGAGTTTAGGCGGTTATAGCATTTAGTTTGAGAAATGAAGTGTTAGAGGTGGGTGTAGCTCAACACCGTACCACAAAACGAGTTTGTCCATTCCTGCAATAAGTGGTCAAGTAATGTGCTGATTCCATCTGAAGAAATGGTTTTCTTTTAATTGACAATCATATGTATGATATTACTTTTCTTGCTTCTTTGTGCAGGTAGACTTACTTCTCTCTATTCTCACCCAAGATAAAACATTGCTTTTACAAGCTACATCATTAAGATGTCTACGTTTTTTATTGGCGAGAGGAGTGTATCATTTTCCTTCTAGTACGGATGCAATTAAAGCATTGTTCAGCATGCTGAATGAACCGAAATTTCCACCTGCCTTGCAATGTGATGCTTTACGTATATTTCACAAGGTTACTCCTATGCTTATTGTTGAACTTGTGACACGTAGTATTGTTTTAGCATTTATGTATGTCTTTCTTTTGCAATTTGCAGATCCTTCTATGTAATTTACACAATGTTCCTTGTGCGGACATGTTTGAATTACTCCTGACAATTTGTGAGAATGTGATACAATCTCCAATCATGTCAAAGAGACTCTTGGCCATTCGCGCTCTGGTCGACATATCTGGTAAGCTTATTAGAAGAACAAAACTGGCGTTAGATGGAGTTGATTCCACTACTCTGGCACTCAGATTGATAGCATTCGTCATAGACCAGATCTCTTTACTGGCAGCGACAGTGGCAGGCCAAATGGAGACAGAGCAAGAAGCCAAGAGGTTGCTCAACCTCCTCCTTGTTCTGGTTGAAGAATGCCCAGATTTTGGTGGGATGGTGCTGGATAAGATCTATTATTTTATTAAGAATGTGGTGACTGGAGATGAAAAAGTTATAGCCACAGGGAAAGCACACTTATCAGGTTGTCTGGAGGAGAAAATGAGGTTTATAGCGTCAAAGCTTATGCTTTACATATCCAGAGTCGTGGTCTCTTGCCTTGGAAACTTAGAAAATGCTGGTTTACTTACTACCCAAGTCCATAACACAGCGAAGCTTCTGGCCGAACACATATATCGTTGCAGTTTATTTGGTTGCTATATACACATGGTCTACTCCATTTCGTTGCATTCTCATATCACCTGTTATTTTTTGTCTCTGGAGATTGAGGAAAACACCAACCTCCATAAGAACTTTTCTGTATTTGATCATGATTATTTTGTGCAGCATGAAAGACTCACCCTTGAGTGGGCAAAGAAGGTTATGGCAGGAAAAGATAAGTGGCCTGCTTATAAAGCAGGAAAGTGTGCTGCATGTCAGGGGGCATGGTACGCAGCTGCTTTTGTGTTTGGGCAACTAGTAACGGCGGTTCAATCTGATTCCTGTTATAGCTGGTTAAAATCTTTGGCTAAGTTTGCTCAGTTTGAAATGGAGGTCCAATCGCTGCTTTTACCGACACAAGGCCCTGGTAACCAAACCTTTGTTGTATCTTCCGGATATGATTTAGATGAAACAGGCAATGACACTGTTTGCAAGGTCAACTTGAACTTGCATAACTACATTAAAAACCTTGTCGAATCCGTCAACATTCTTCACTCTTCGGAGGAAACAGTGGGTGCCGTTTCCACTTCTGGTCATGTTTTTGGTTTCCAAAGATGGTTTTTGGCTCTAAGAGTGAAGGTTCTAGAGACTGTGATTGATATATTCAAACTAATGGATTCCATTTCGCTTACCCCAGATAACAGCAGTATCGAGCAAGTTACCTCCTTGATGTCTCTGGCTCTTCTATCTTCCAGATTGACGATGCAAGCACGTGAATTTGATCTAATTGCCACATCTTTTGTTGGAATTGACAGTAAAAGTTCGATGATCATTTCCGCGCTTGCATTGAGTTGTTCAATTTTGGCATTTAGTATAGCCTTTTCTCTTTTTACACCTGGCCTACGTCCTTGGGAGAATGATGCGATTTGCGGCACGGAGAAGTCTGGGAATAGTTTACATGCTTTGCTGATACAAGATTTACTAGGACGATTGTGGCATATAGACCATGAAACCAGCGCAAAACTTATTTTGCTTTCAAAGGCTTGTGGACAGTCTAGAAACCTTTTTCTCCCGCAACACAGAAATCAGACAAAACACATTGGTTATAAAGCTAGAAGTCTTCTTACACTCTGTAGTTATGCTGTTGCAGAAGTTGTTAGATTGCAAAATGTGAGAGACATATCGCAAAGTACAATTGACGGCTTGCCGCTTCTGTTAAAAGTCGCTGTGAAATGGTTGCACATCCCTTTCCGTGTTCCTAGTTACTTCTTTCGAGTAAGGTACGCAGAACAGCTCATCTTATGTAAGAGTGTAAGAGTCCTAGAATCCGAGGATGTTGCATCTGTGCCATAACTCGTCATCATACTTTAATTATGGCCCAGATCTCAGTTGCGAGCGTTACTTCCCCCCCCCCCCCCTCTCTTCCTTGGACTTTAAATCTACCCCAAGTTCGTTTAGAATGCAGAGTACATACTCTGCTGCCATAGTTAGCTAGCATATTTCTTTTGAACTGAGGTCAGGCATCGATCATTTTTACATGACGAATAATTTTTGTTAAATCTAGTCCAGACCTGCGACTCTAGGTCAATATATTTAAATCTTCAACCATCAAATTCCTCTCTAGCCTTCCCTTCTGTCTTTTCGTATCTTTATCCCATTTTGCCAATATGAAAAGTATTCTGATGCTTTTGAAGTTGACCAATATTGCCAGGCCTTGTGTTTCTTGTGAGCTCTTCGCGGATAATGGAGACAGTAGACGTGGAGATGGGATATCCGTATCGCCAGGCTTCCATCTTTCGCTAAATATTTGCCTCCAATTGAGGGACATGCCGCCAAATCTCCCCGTTCGGTTCACAAAGCTGAACTGCATCCTTTACAGCACGACAGCTTTTCAGCTACCTTGTCCGGTTGGAGAAAATGAAGGGTCAAGACGGGTAGGTTGCCAAGATTGGGGAACTGATGACATGGTAGACCTGAATGAAAAGCTTTTTCAACATGTCACAGGGTGCACCGCAGGCAGAAGTGCTCGTTACGCGGACGATGCCGGTGATCGTGGATCTGTGGAGGCATGTGTGTGTCTTGAACTTAACGAGAGAGGGCAAGGGTTCGCCACTTGCTTGCTTGATGTATCTGCTTTTCCCGTGGGTTCTTACAGAATCAAATGGCACAGCTGTTTTGCAGACAGTGGGGGTTCTTATTGGAGCATCCTGCCGTTCAATGCTGGTCCAGTATTTACTGTACAGTAAGAAAAGACCAAGCTAGATTATATATTAACCAGAAGTTTGTTTCAAGAGCTCCCTTTGTTCATTGTCGCTGAGAACTTGTGTTTAGTTGGTCTGCGTAATGCATCGATGGTGAAAAAATGTCGAAATTATGTTCTTTTCTTATCTTTGTTTTTGCAAGGACAAAAGTGAGAGCCCGTTTGAGATTGATTTTGAAAAGCAGAATTCTGCTTAAATCTTAATTAGTTTTTAAAATCAGATTTAATCTTCTTTAAGTATAATCATTTTAGCAAAAGTAGTTGTAAACTAGTTTATTTAAAGCTATAAAAGTGTTTGGATAAAAAGTGTTTAAATTAGTTCCACTATGACAAAATGAATATAGAGGACACTTAATAAATAAAAATTTTACATCCATTTAGAAAGGTGATGTTAAGATAATATTTATTTGTAAATAATTATATTACACAAATAAATTATCAAAAAGTTATTTTCATCTACCTACAAAAATTATTTATTTCTTACTTTAAATTAAAAACACCCATAATCTCAAATTAATGCTTATAGTACAATAATTTTCGTAAATTAGTTAAAGAGTATGAGATGTCCTTTTATGAGAAATATGATGATGTAAATTAAAAGGTCAAATCTGATTATAAGAAAAGTGATTATTTCATAATTTTCGCTTTCCAGGATTATGAATTTAATCAGTTTTGAGTTTTTTGAGGCAAATTAAATCTCTTAATCTGTTTTGCCAAATACTCATAATCTAGATTTAATCAGGTTTGACCATTCCAAAATTAATTCCAAACACCCTCTCGGTGTTGTCAATGTAATTCGATGGATATTCTCACCTTTAATTACTTAATGAAGGTGGTTCAGGAAAGAAGGAAAAAAAAAAAAAATAGTACAAACCAAATTGTGTGCCAAAAAGAACCAAATAATATTGCAAAGGTTCTTTGGTGCCTGATTGTTAATAATTGTTTACCCAGTTTCTTGAAAACCATTCGCACACAAACTTTGGCTTCATTTTGTGATCAAAGCAAACACCAGGGCCGCAAAGGACAAATTATAGTAGCTGTCATTCAGCAATTGGAAGATATCTATATTTATTTATATAATGATAATTAATTATCATTAAGAAAATTTAGTCTTTTATTTAGTATTAATGTTGAAAAAATACTATTAAAAATCATCGCTAAAAGTATTGCATTTAACATGCATTTCTTTCTTCTGTTCGTGTAAATTCTCAGCTCATTCTACTAAAAAAATTTAGTAATCATTAACGATCATCAATATACAAGAGATTGTAAGTATCTTTCCACAGTCATGTACCAGCAAAAACTTTTTCGAAGTTAAGCAAAGCTACTGAGACTCGGTTCACTTTTGTTCATTTAGAAGTTCATTTGAAATTGATTTTCATTTGAACATTTTAAACCCATTAACTTATTGAACACGATAAAAAAATAATTATGCAAAGCTAAAAAGGACAAACATCAGCCAATGCGATAACAGCTGGGTGCAGCGGGCAAAATACGTCAAACAAGCTGGGCGATTGCTAATAACTCGCATCTCTGTCGTCCAAACATCTCAGCCGGCAAAAATAATGTCACGGTACCAATCCGGCCGGAGAGTCCTCATCGACGACGCCCAGCCGGTCCGTTACGATGCCGACGATAGCGCCGCCTCCGAAACCCTAACAAACGACGACGAAGGCAGTCTCAAACTCCGGCCGTCCGAGGGCAACGTAACGGAGGATCAGGAGCCGTTCTTCGGCGTTAAGGTCCGACGAAAGGCCTCGCTTCACCGAGATTACAGAGGCGACTATCTCGATGTGCCGTCCAGGCCTTATCTCATGAAAATCCTCGAAAAGCAAGGTAACAATTGCACTTGAATTCACAATTACAATTACTCCTTCCGTTTCATTATTTTTGTCTCCCTCTGACTTTTTGAGAATCCGTATGATAGAGTTTGGATTAAATTAAGTTGAATTCAATCGTGCTATAGATCAACTAGTAAGTAAAGCGTGAGAGAAAAACAGTGAGTACATTTTCAAATTCTATTCTAGGAATTTTGAAAAAAGTCAAAGGCAGACAAAAAAGTATGAAACAGAGGGTGTAATATGTATTGCTGCTGCCTGGATAACCTAAAACTGAGAAGGTGCTTTCATTTGGTGTGTTGATGATTTGCGCTGAACGTGATTTTGTATGGTGAAATATGTCGAAGATGGAAATTTTGAGTGTGGAATAGTAGTTTAAACACATAGAAATTCACTTTGATGGTAAAGCGATTAGCTTTTGACATAATCCAGCAGGTGGAGCACATTCATTTGGCATTTGATACTGATGACGATGCATTGTAGATCTTTGTTAAACCTGAATCGAAGGCTCAAAGCTGCTTGTCTTATATGCAAGTTAATGTTAGCTTCCTTCAGCTGTTGTGTTTTTCCCCTTAGAGGGATATAAATCATGACGGACTATGGTTTGGAAGCTGTTGCGGCTCAATGTAGTGATGCCAACTGGTGCAAGTTTTAAAGTTTGTTTAAGACACATGCACTCAAATATAATCAACTTACCCAAACGTAGCTCAACAAACGGCCTTTCATGGTGTGGATTGTTACTTAATACTCCCGTCAGAATTTTACTTTGTATAGAAATTGAGTTCATTGTCCTGTTATTGTTTTTAAGCATGGTTTTTTTTCCTATTCTCATTACCTTATTAGTAAATAGTGAATATAATTCAGAGATCAACTACCTCGTTGCTCTGCTATGCCTATAGTTATTACTTTGTTCTATTCCATACGGCTGTGCTCTTGATTGCTACATTAAGTGCATTAGCATGTCTTAGTTCCAACTCCTGACATTGGATGTTATGAACTTTCGTATATGGCATCTCAATGTACAGGCTGTTTCTGTAGCTTCAAACTCCCTTGTTCAGTTCACTTATGCCATAAACTTCGTATAAAGAGGACAATGGTACTTTTGTAAATTGGCATTTCTGTAACACCAAATTGCCTTGTTCAGTGTACTTCGAGAAGTATGACGGTATTCGGAGTAAGGGCTAGCCCAATTGGAGAGGCTACCCCTGTGGACGGCCTTACTATGCTATGTTGAGAGGCATTTCCAAATTAACCATCCACTTCGTGCTTCCCCTTCCCTCTTATTTGTGTGGGTCTGCTTTTGGGGTGGGGAGGGCTTTATCTCGTCCCCTGCTATGTTTTCTTCTTGCTTTCATGTTCCACTGTACATGGATGATCCAGTTTAAACTTGTCATCGATGAGTTCTATCTTTTCCTTATTCCAGAGCTTGTTAGTTGTTACTTTCTAATCCATATGTTCTGTCTTTAATTCTACAGGTGACAAAATAATTTTCTTTGCAGACAAGGTTTTAAAGTTTACCGGCTCAGGAAAGATAAAAAAACGAATTCTTCTAATTACTGATTTCGCCATTTACATTGTTGATCCGGAGACCGATGCACTTAAAAGGCGGATTGCCCTGGCAGCTGTTGACAAGATATGTTTGAGTGAGCTAAGTGATAATTTCTTTGCCATTATCGTCCCAACTGAGTATGACTTACTCTTGGCTAGCACTCGAAAGTCTGAAATTGTAACTGTGTTAGTAGAAGCTACCAAGAGTACATCTGAGTATGAACTTGAGGTGTTTTTCTCGAATAGGTAACTAAGTATTTTGCTTTTACTCTTTACTTTCCAAGTTGTTTTAAATATCTCTCCTTCTCCTGTTTAGTATAATAAACACGTTTCATGTGTGGCAAATAGGTTCTAGCTTCTAGGCAGTCCTTCACTCCTTTGAAAACCTTGGAGTTCAAGACTTTAGGCAAACATCTGAAACCTTCTGCACATTGCAACCTTTATGCTGTGAGATCTAGTCCTTTTCCCCTACCACAAGGAGGTGCCACTTTCTTATAGGTCGATTTAGCTGGTGCTGTCAGCGACATAATTTAATCTCGATTTTCATTTCTTGCTGCAGATGTATTATCTAATTTGCTACATTCTAGACTTGGACTTATGCACATTAGAGGTTTTCGTAATTGCTATTACATGTCTACTATTCATGCAATTTGAAGATTGTTTCTAACAATCTTTTTTGGAATAACCTACACAAACTGTACTCTCTAGCATCTATATAAACTGATCATGAAAGTACTTTTCAAATTGATGGGCCCAAGTATTCAGATGAAGGTCATGAAGAGTTGAGGATATCGTATTTGATATAGTGTTAAGTCGCCTTTTACTGCATGCAATGAGGCCTAGTTGTCAAAACCACCCTGAGTGATTGTATATATCCCCCTCAAACTAAAATAGTAGCAAAATACCCCTCGTACTATAGCATTAGTTGGAAAGTTGTACCATTTAATGTAAGAGTGTTCTTATATGGTTGCAACTAATGCATAGTGTGAGGGAGATTTTGCTATTAACTACTTGCAACCATATAAGAATAAGGTTACATCAAAAGGTACAACTTTGCAATTAATGCTAAAGTACGAGGGGGATTTTGCTACTATGATAGTTTCAGGGGATATTTTACGATCCTATCATAGTTTCAGGGTGGTTTGCCATGAGACAATTCCTGAAAATAGTTAGATCTCTGGTAGAGCAGCAGCTTTGCGGTTTGGTTCATCTGTTTGAGCGTATCACCCAACATGAGCTATATCATTGTTCGCTACTACTGAGAGTTTATGTTGCAGTTCACGTTTATTGACAGGTTGACTTATTTATTTGGGTAGTGGCCGATTATGGCCTTACTTAGCTGCTTCTTGTCCAATGCTTTTGCAGATTTGAATATCAAGCAGCTGCTGATTTGCCAAAGGAAATCCAATTTGAGGAAGTTGAAGGTTAGTGATAATGTTATCCGGGGAACGACACGGTCCTCGCAACTTTGTGCCTCAGGTTTTGAATTTTTCGGTTGTGTGATAATGATTTTATGTGATCCTCAAACCTTTCATACTTTTGGATTTAGGTGGAGTTAAAACAAGAATCTTGCGCAAATGAGTTGCCTTTTATCCTTTACCTTCTACTGCTTGGGGGCAGGGTTGCTCTACGCTTACCATCACGTGCTTTGCAATTAGAGCAGTGGCTCTATCCCTATGCTTGTGTGCTTTGCAGCGGGGGGGGGGGGGGGGGGGGACTGGCATCGTCCATTGTACAAAGGTGATTGATTCTTTCCCCATTCGTAAAGCCAAGTTTTGGCTCAATACACCAGACTCCGTAGCCTTTGTTTTCATTCTTCTTTGTTCTTGATTGATTGTTTCGAAGGCATCCAAATCTCATGTAAATGTACTCGCTTTGAATTAAGTTTAATGAAGTCAATATGTAATTGTTTGTCAGTGTAAGCACTTCCATGGAATGCATATCGAAACATCTCATACTGCCTCCTTGTTTGGGGGCTTAAAACGGCTTGCTCTTGCACTAGTAAATTCATAGAACTAGATCCTTTTGTCAGAACTATAACTTGATCAATGCTTCAGCAACTACAGATGGCCCAACCAGGAAAAGGAATGAACAAATGAAGAAAAGGACACACTGAGATAAAGAAGTATCTAAAACCAATACCTTACATTTGACCTTCTAGCAGGATCAAGCCGTGGTAGATAAAATAGTCTTGTTGCACAAATTTGTCAAAGAAGAGCTCATGTACAGACGCATAATGTCACTGACCATGTGCCCCATACTTCAAATTCAAGAATTGGGGGGAAAAAATTACTACACTATATCACAACAAATGTCAAGTAAAACAAGAATCTCACGAAGGAACAGAAGAGGATCCTATCTCAACTGCTGGAGGCGTCAGGGTTGGTGTTGAACCCTCGGATTTGATTTCACTAGAAGGCCGGTTTCCTGAAGCGACCCTTCGGATGTCCTCCACCAATTTAACAACACTGGTTATTTTTGGTCTCTGCTCTGGCACTCTTGCCACACATGCCATCCCTATTTGTAACATCTCTACCATCTCCTCTTCTATATTCGGAAACCGCAAAAGCTCAATGTCAAACACTTCTGCTGTCCATTCCTCTCGGACTACAGAATGAACCCATCGAACCAGGTGGATTACCTCGTCACCACCTGTGGCATGTATGGGGGACTTCCCGGTGAGAAGCTCAAGCAGTAGGACTCCAAAGCTGTAAACGTCAGATGCCTGTGACACTTTCCGGGTGTCTGTTACTTCTGGGGCTCGGTACCCAGCAGTCCGCATCACAGGTGGGGCTATCGGGTTCATCAGCGTAGCCAAGCCAAGATCAGACACGCAACCGTATTGTTGGGAGTTGAGGAAAATGTTTGAGGCTTTTATGTTTCCATGGACAAGTTTTCCACCAGCGTGCATATGGATATGAGAGATGCCTCTTGCTGCACCAATCGCAATTCTTATTCGAGTTTCCCAGTCTAAAGGAGTTCGATCCTCACCTCTTTTTGCTGCAATAGTTAGAAGCATTAGGATATAAATGGATTATCAACAGAGTAAACATCGCGGTTATCACGGAAAGAACATTGGCAGGAGAGATTCCCAGATCTGATACAAAAAGACAGATTCTTTGGAATGTTGATACTAATTACGAATTAGCAAGAATTATGCAAGAAATGCATTTTTATTTCTTAACATTGGTTTCTCTCAAATTGCCATTTTCCTCTAACTTGCACCGTGTCAGAATTTTCAAGCACTTCAAACCTAGTAGAGCCAAAGTCTATACCTGCTACAATCATAAACACTTCTAGGAAGAGAGGGTAGTTACATCTCTATTTTATCGACATTTTGCTGTGGTAAAGGTGATCCTTATCATAATAGGGTTAGCATGACGTCGTCTAGAGAGGCTAATATTTCAAAATCTACTCAGACACACACGAAGCTAAGCAAGGGACCCATTAATGCACATCCTTGATGATCTAAATCTATATAGGTGCTTGACTAATAATATTCAGTCGCTCCTAATGCAGTAAATGGCCCAAGTACTGCAAAAGTCATTCCCGTTACACCGTTAAGAGTCGTTCCCCCTAAAACAAATTTCACATGTGCCAGAAATCAAGTAGTACAACTACAAAATCACTGCTGCTACAAATTTCATATAGAAGGAAGAATACATAGCGTACCATGTAACATTGCAGAGACACTCCCTCGACTGTAGTAATCATAAACCATGAGCTTTTCATCCTTGGAATAATAGTAAGCCCTTAGGGCAGTCACATTCTCATGCCTGATACTTCCAACAACCTCCATCTGCTGCTCAAACTCACGTTTCCCCACACTCATTTCCCGCAGTCTTTTTACTGCAACTGTGGTTGCATCCTCCAATGCTGCCTTATAGGTTGTCCCAAATGTTCCCTTTCCAAGCACCTCAGCAGAGGCCCTCAACAAATCTTCCAAGTCAAACGCAAGGTTACAACCCTCGAAGAAGATAAGCCTGCTATTCTTGTCTTCGCTCCCAGAAACTGCTTTTTTTGCTGGTTTTTCTTTCTTCTGTGACTTCACCAAGACTCCGTTTTCACCTTCTCTTTTGGAATAGCAAACGATCATCAGTGCAGCAAGTACCACAAACCCAAGAACACAACCACCAACTATGATTCCCAGGATTGCAGATTCGCCAAGTTTTGAGGATTTCTTTGATGGTTGAGCACTGGGTGGAAGAATTAGAGGGAGTGGAGGTGCTGAATTTTCAGGAGAGAGGTCATTACCAGAGAAATCTGAGCTAGGAAATCTCCGAAGAGATTGAGGCAGGGGCCCAGTAAGATTATTGTTGGTTAAATCTAGCAGTTGCAAACTAGGGATATTAAGATCAGGGATTTCACCAGAAAGCGAGTTGTTACCAAGACTTAAACTAGTGAGCCGGGTCAAATTCGATATCGAGGAAGGGATACTTCCATTGAATGCATTGTTAGACAAGTTAAGTACCGATAGATTTTTCCAAACCGAGAAATCCAATGGCAGTAAGCTAGAGAAATTATTGGATTGAAGATAAATGGAAGTCAAGTTCCCGAGCTTGGAAAAATCAGATGGGAAAGGACCAGATATGCCATTTGATCTTAGACTCAAGATCTGAATAGCAGACAAGCGGCTCAGTGTGTTGGAGGGAATGGGGCCACGAAAGCCTATTGCAGGCAATCGAAGGGCGATAATTCTAGAGTTATCATGATTACATGTCACTCCTGTCCAGTTACTACAAGCTGATAAATTCTCATCCCAGTTGAGAGGGCGCGAATGGTAGATATTGTTGATGAAGTCATGCAAGGCTCGTTTATCTTCAGTGGGTTCCGTATTTGCTACCTTGAAGGATGTTTCCAACAACAAAATTGCCAAGAAAATGAACTTCTTGTCCATTTCCTCAGTGATAAAAAAATTGGACAGCTTATACAGAAGAAGTGTTTTCCGGCGAATGCTTCACATCTGGATGAATTTTACATGAACAAGAAGCATATAATTAATAATACACATCCAATGTAAACACAAATATTTTCATAAAAGGAATGAGGCGTTTCTTCTAAAATCAACCGTTTTGGTCAAACACGCATACGATAATTTGGTGCAATAAGAAAATTAAGACAGAGAGCTTTCTTCCGGCTTTACTGACTTTTCTGCCTCAACCTTTCTTTCCTTTAGTTGGCAGGTGAGAAAAATGAAGCAAACAGAAAAACCCCATCTCCTCTCTAGTAGAGTGGAATTCAGGCTTGACCTTGATCTTACTACTTGTGAACTCAAACAGAGCCTAATCAAAACTGAACATTTCGAGAAGAAAATGAACTCACCTCAATTACCCAGATCGCATTCATCGCCAAAATCTTGCGAAAAGGCCCATCAATCTCTGTTTCTCAGCGATCTGACCATTTCCCAAATAGCAATTGAAGAACAGCTACCCAACACCACTACCCAAATTGAGAAAACTTTGAAAAAGAAAGGGACACTAGAAGATAGGTACCTGATGGTGACCTTTGATGATCAGTGTGAACTCACTTTGCTTGGGGAAGCAGAAACCATTTGAGAACAGGTAATAATTAACAAATCATTGGAAGTGCTTTCACAAAGCAAAGAAACAAAGGGTTTGTTAACGAGATTTAAGGGGCGGGAGGAGTGGTAGCTGCACGTGAAGACAGGAAGGAACAACTAGTGAGGGAATTAAAAGCCAGCGGGGGTGGTAGTAGGTGTAGTTGAAGGGGACACCATTTCCACCATTTTCGCTGCAATTAAGGAGGCTCAAACTATTGCCTTGTTTGCCACTGACTTCACCCTGTTTACTTCTTGAGCCTTATTCAATTGTCCAGGAAGACATGGATGTTAGTGCAAGTTACACAAGTGGTTAGATGAATACTAACAAGGTACTTTTTAAGAAAGTCTTAATTTATTTCTCTCATGTTCAGTTCCAAGTGTATGTTCCTTTTCTACTAACAAAAGTCAAATTGTCTGAAATTGTTTTGGGAAAGTGAGAATTTAGTGCTAAATTGGAGTAGTTATCTTGCTCTTGGTATATTCGAAAGTAAAAAATATTATATAGTTTAAGATTAATGGTCCTTGATTATTTAAGACTATTGAATATATTGTACAGTAACCCGTTATCTTCTTAACATTCTATCAATTACATCTGCTTCTTGATTCAGTGGTCTTACATAGCCGTGACCAATGGTTTGAGATCATGCAATATGTACTTGTTTAAAACATTAATAACCTCATAGTGACTTCATATTTTCTTGTAAGGAAATGTTATTTACACCTTCTTATATGTTTTTTGACACTTTTTTTTTTATCTCTAAAGTAGACTTTAACGATAAATATTGACTTTTTAACAACAAATAGACCTACGAGGGATTGAAAATAAACTAGTTCTCAAAGTTTAATCTATTTTTCGTCCTTTTTTCAATTGTTGACAATGACCTTCACATTGATAGCACGTGGAATTCGATGGTTCCTTTAAAAAGTAGCCGTTCTGTTTAAGAACGTAAGAGAAAGCTCTCGAATTATAACTTATCTTGTCGATAATCTTGTTATACATGATGTTATGTTTTACATGCTATGGACCTATACTGAAAACTGAATAATATCTGTAATCTTTAGGTTCTTGTTTCAATGATTTTACCTAAACTTGTCCAATTCATAGCTTGTGGTAGACAAGTAACATGAAGCGGGTGCTCACAACTCAGATGTATAGAAATATACCCGCATCATTCAAAGTTTTCTGAAATAGAACACAGCTCGTCCCTTAGCTAGGAGATTGGGCTGGTTGCTTTTAAGAAGGTTCGGTCCCCACGCACCATTAATTCTCTTGAAATCGACCCATTTGATAATTTATGTGTTGATCTCTGATGAAGTATAAGTTGCAAAAATAACTTTTTGACCTTTTAAAAAAATAGAAAGAAATTTTTTGACCGCTCCTCAGAGTGATTAAAGATCGCTAAATATTTTCAGTAGAATTTGTTGAGTGACGTTAAAATATGTTGTTAAGAACTGTTGCTAATAACGTTAAGAAAATGCCATTAAACATATTTAGAGACCGTTTATTGTCTATGAGTGATTGTGAGCATCTTCCTACGGCCGGAGCCAAAGCTCGTCCGAAGAAACGGAAATATACCACCATGGTTTACAGATCGCATTTCAAGATCTGAGCCGTCCAATTAGAATCTTGTTTGCATAACAGGACCCGTAACTGATTCCCTAGCATATGCACGAATAACCTTTTAGTATTTGGCAATGTTGTTTTTTCATGAAGTTTTTGTTTCAAATTTTAACTCTTCAGTGAGAGCTATTGGATTTGATCGTTCCAATTCAATTAGGTGGCCTAATAGGTCATACTAATGTTGACTATTTATTTGACTTGAACATTAATTAATTAAATTGACTAAATGACTTTATGGGCCTATTTAAATTTATCATCCAATACACTAATTATTTATGATATATAAGAGGCTTATAGACCATAATCTCTTAACTTTGATGGACGGTTGAGATTTGATAAGCTTAGGGTTGATTCCACTACTCTCTCTATATAAATATTTCTTTTTCTTGGAGGTTAGGGTATCATAATATTTTGCTACTCTTTTGCCTCCTAGATTAATAGAAAAATACAGAACTCTATTCCATCATCAAGAATAGTGAAGATCAATATCAAAGGGTACGCCTTCGTTTTCGTATCTTGGTGCTCTTTCATCATCGAATAACACTCTTGCTAATCTATGGTTTCTTTCAATTCCGATAAGTTCGAAACCCTATTATTCTTATGTTTATACTATTGTAAGATTCTAATGGTCTTAATCATGAGGTCAAGACGAATGAAATAAACTATCATGTGGTATTAGAGTCACGTAATCAATTGCATGAACATAGAACTGAAGAATTAAAAAAAAGGGGCTGCTGCGCCGAAGTGGTGTCCATTGCCCAGATCTTATGAATTTGGGCCCGTGGCATTGGCCCATATTATATAGGCTAGATATAATTTTTTGTTGGGCTGAAAGTTAGGCCTGCTCCGGCCATTGACTGGGCTGTTTTGGCCACTTAAATTTGGGCCTGTAGCTCCATGAGTGGGCCTATTTGGCTACTTAAGAAAAAGGCCTTGTAAGTGCTGATTTAGGCCTGTTTTGGCCACTTTAAAATGGGTTTTAGAAGGGCTTGTTTATTTTAATTGGACCTTGCAAAATATTATTTGCAAAGCCGCTTAGTAGCATATTCCTATTAAATTGTTTAATTTGATATATTATTAGAGATAAGATATGTATTTTAATATTGGCTTATATTGTTGGGATACTAATGACTATAAAGTGTCACTATTATTATAATTTCAAGAATTGATCTAAAATTACGAGATCATGCTAAAACCTTATACTTCGTTTGACATGTTTAGACTACTATAATGAACTTGAAATAATTAATAGTCTTACTTATTTTGACAATGAGCGGCCCAATGGAAGTTTATTATCTTTTATAAGTCAAGATAATGATAAAATCACCTCATGTTACATTTACTAATTAAGAACATTAATCGGTCCAACGGAAGGTTATGTTTTGAATTTTTAAGCGGAAAGAAAGGAAATAATAAGTTGTGTGAATCAAATTATTTTTTGCCGAAAGGTAATATAATTTGTGCTCATGTTGCCTGTAATGATTACCAAATTGGTAAAGGTGGAAAACACTTGTATGTTAATAACGGGCCCAACAGAAGGTTATAAGTGATATGTTAAATTTTCCTCTAGGAAAGGTTTTTTGTATTTTCCTTTTCCATACAAATGAATTGTTTATCCTTCAATTTATTTTATTATGTAAAATGATGAACTAATTATTTTCATCATGTGGATTTCCGATACTAACGTGCATAATTATTGTTATTATTTAGTAAATAGTCATGCTGTAATTACTAACTATCTTTCCTTTATTGAATCAGTGAGCAACCAATTTTAGAAAATGGAAAGACCAAATTAGTATAATTCTTGAAGTTATGGATTTGGATTATGCTTTACGGGTTGACGCGCCTGCTACCCTTATGGTAGAAAGCTCTACTGAGTGAAAGACGGCTTATGAAAAGTGGGAGCGTTCAAACTGCATATCCCTAATGATTATGAAATGATCCATTACGATTGTAATTCGGGGAGCTATTCCCGACTTTGAAAATGCTAATATGTACCTTGCACACATTGAAGATCAGTTTCAGGGCTCTTTCAATGCACTTGCTACTACTCTTACACTAAAATCGTTACGCTCAAGTACAGTGGATCCAGTGTTCGTGAACATATTACGGATTAATGATATGACGTCTCAACTAAAAGGCTTGGACATAGAAATATTTGAGGGTTTTCTTCTGCACTTAATTAAAACTTCCCTTTCTCTGTAGTTTGATCCTTTTAAGATCAACTATGACACGCAGAAACAGAAGTGAAAGATGAGCGACTTGATTTCCATGTGTGTCCAAAAAAGAAGAGAGGCTAAAATCAGAACAACCTGATGGTGCTCACGTTACCATAACATGTCCATCTAAAGAAAAGGAATTTTTTTTTGGCAAAGGTCGCGTGCAAGAGGATAAAAGTGCTCCTATAACTATGACCGATAAGGCAAGCTCTTTTATTACCTTGGGTCCTTCTGGTCCCAAGTATCACTTTTGTAGAGCTAAAGAACATATGAGGAAATAATGTCACAGAAAGTTGTTTGAAATGAAAGATAATTTATCTATTTGCGTTTGTTATGAGTCTTATACAATATAATTTTAAATACATAGTGGGTTAACATAAGTGCAACTGATGATATAACTAATTCATTGCAAGGATTCATTTCTATGAAGAAGCAAAACAAAGGGGACCGTAATGTGCTAGAAGAAAATGGAGAGAAAGCTCAAATTGAAGCTTTAGAAACTCTCCATTTAGTTTTGTAGAGTGGCTTCAATTTGAATTTAGTTAATACTATTTATGTTCATAGTATGACTAGAAACCTTATTTCTGCTAAACTTGACGCTTATGGATATTCATTTAAGTTTTAGAATAAATGTTTCGCTCTTATTCTTTACTTTAGAGCTATTGGTTCTAGTTTGTTGGAGGAAAAACTCTGCAAATTAAGTTTGGATGCCTCTTTTACTACTGAATCCTTGAAAACAAAGAACGTGAATGATGTAGTTGCTAAAACTTGTGGTAAGAGAAAACGAGATGATCAATTTTTTTGGCTAAATTGTGGCATGAACGTCTAGGTCACATATCATGAGGCAAAATGGAATGCCTCATTAACGGTGGAATTCTTCATTCTTTAGATTTCTTAGATTTTGATGCATGCATTGAATGTATTAAAAGAAAATTTGTAAAAGATAATAAATGTGGTGCCACTCGAAGTACAAGACTTTTAAAGGTTATCCACACTGATATTTGTGGACCTTTTCTTCTACCGGCTATTGGTGGTCATAGACACTTTATCACCTTCATTGATATAGTTTATTACCTTCATTGATGACTATTCTTGTTATGAATGTGTTTAGCTCATTATGGAAAATCCGAATTACTTACGATGTTTATGACTTACAAAGTCGAAGTTGAAAATCAACTCGACCTAAAGATTAAAGTTGTAAGATCTAACAAAGTAGAAAAATATTATGAAAAATTCTCTGAAACAGATTGTAACCCTAGTCTTTTTGCCTTGTATTTGGAAGAATGTGGCACCGTTGCTCAGTATATAATACCGGGTAGACCCCAGTAGAATGGTGTAGCTGAATGGCAAAACCGTATCCTTAATAAGATTTGGCCTAACTTACGGGATGTTTTGTTCAATTTCGTTATGTCAATCATTATGAAGTTAACCTAAGTATAACCCTTAGCCAAGTGAAAAAATGTTGGATTTGATCGGTCAAATCCAATTAAGTGGCCTAACGGGTTATATATACTAATGTTGACTATTTATTTGACTTGGACATTAGTTAATTAAATTGGCTAGGTAACTTTATGGGCCTATTTAATTTTATCATCCAATATATATATATATATATATATATATATAAGTCGAAGTTGAGAGAGAGTTACCACATCACTGCTTATGTGGACACTCTCTCAGCTTGTCACATGGACTTTTCTTTTATACCATTTTTAATTATAACCTTAAATGTCTTCTTTCTCTCTAAAGACAATCTACAATATAGCAACCTAAAAAATGTAGCTATTATTATCTTCATACCCGAAATATCTAATTTTACTGAGGAAAAGATTTAAATCTAAATAATTATCTTCTTTTTATGACATCCCTTTATATGTTTACGTATACATCTCTTTCCTTTTATAGAATTTTCTTATGGCAATCTAACTTCAAAATGGATTCCAAAATTTTTTAACTTAATGACCTATTTAAAATTTCAAAATTATCTCTCAGAATAAAATACTAGGTTGACCTTCTCCTTCTATTATTTGAGAAAATCACCTTTTATAAATTCTAAATTTGTAAAATAGATTTTAAAAATTTTTAAACCTATTAATCTTACTTAAGTTTCAAAAATATCTCTCACAATATGATAATAAGTTGAACATAGCCCCCCTTGAGATAATCTCAGTTTATGAAACTTAAAATTTGACAATTATCTCTATGGTGAAAATCTCTCTCTCTCTCTCTCTCTCAAATCACTTTTCTTTTTTATTGCTTTATTTCTTTTTTTATTTAATCTAGCTATCATATTTTTTTCTCTTGGGATATCAACGCTCGTTTCCTGACTCAAATAATCCTCTCCACATTTCTATTCCTCTATTGTGCCGAAATTTTTTGTTGATAGATTTGATTGCGATGTTCATAGTTCTTTAATTGAATTGTCATTTTCTCATTGTTAGATTTTGTTGAATTGTACTGTATATAATAGGATGTGAGATTTTTCACCATTGTTTTATCACTTTCGATTAGTTTTTTCGTTAAGTTTTAATCTTAGATGTTTATTTTAGGTGACCATTATATGGATTCTATTACTTTTTGTTCCACTCTTTGTTAAAAACTTTAGTATCGTGTTTTTATTATTTTATTTATGTAATTTATTGACTATAATTGCTCCCGTGTGCAAGACACATGATCAAAACTAGTTATTTATGATGTATAAGAGGCTTATAGACCCTAATCTCTTAACTTTGATGGACGGTTGAGATTTGATAAGGTTATGGTCGATTCTACTACTACTACTCTCTCTATATATATATATATATATATATATATATATGGTAGGGCATCATAATGTTTTGCTACTCTTTGCCTCCTAGATAAATAGAAAAATACACAACTCTATTTCATCATCAAGGATATAGAAGAGTAATGAATATCAATACCAAAGGGTACGCGTTCGCTTCCGTATCTTGGCGTTCTTTCATCATCGGAATAAAGCTTTTGGTAATCTATGACTTCCTTCGATTCCGGTGAGTTTGAAACACTATCATTCTTATGTTTATTCTATTATAAGATCTTAATGTTCTAGATTATGTGTCAAGATGAATAAAATAAACTATCAAGAGCTACATATTTTGAACCATTAAAGGTCTTTCTTTGCCTCCTTACTAGGGGTGGCAAAGTGGGTGGGTGGGTTGGGTTTGGGTGTGAGTTAAACGGGTTTGATTTAAATGGATGACTGACCCATTTATATCCATTTATTAGTGGGTCAATTGGGTCATTTCTTAAATGGGTTGGTTTCACCCATCAAATCAATAGCGACCCATTTAATTGATATAATATACTGCACTTACAAAATTCTCTCTCTCTCTCTCTATGCTACTTCATCTTCTTTAACGAGTCAACCACCGCCGTCGGCCACCCACCGTCGCCCTGCCATTCCACAATCACCACCATGCATAGCTAAAATCGCAAGCACAAACATCATCGCCGCCACAACCACCACCACCACCGTCGTCGCACAAAGCTACCACTTCACCAAAAACCACCGCTGTCATGCCACAATTACCACCACACACAGCCACCGCGAGTCAAAATCTCACCCCGACATTGACAACCACCACCCGCCAGATTACAACCACCAATATTAGTGGAGGAGCTAGGATTTCAAGGCTCCTAAATGTAGATCCGCCCCTTGCCGCCAATACAAGATGAAAAGGTTCAGGTATACAAATCTCAACTCAGATCCGCCCCTCATAGCCATTATACCCACGACCACCACCAGCCGACAACCACGACCACAAAGTGGCTGTACGAGAACACATGTGGTGACAGAGACGACGACTATGGTCGCCTGTAGTGGCGGTGGCTGTGGTCTCGCATTTCATCTCATCAATAACTCAGATCCAGCTAGAATTGATCTTTTCAAAGAGGAAGAAGTTACAAAAAAAGAGAGAGGGACCTTTTTCACAAGATCGTGGAGGGGGTTGTGTTTGACAGAAACTAATAAATTGCTTAATGAGATGCTGGGGAGAGAAAAGTGGAGGGGAAAGGGATGAAGGAAATAAAAAGAAACACGACGCCGGTGGCATAAGTTCAGTTGAGCTGCTGGTTCTTGGCTTTTGTATATAGATTAAAAAGTCATGGTTAAGTGGGCACCCAATTACAAACCACTTAAACCAATGAGTTATTGGGTTAAAAAATTATTGACCCATTTAGATCCATTTATTTATTGGGTGGGTTTGGGTAGCTTTTAATTGGGCGGATTTGAGCGGATAAATGGGTTTGGGTTGCAATTGCCACCCCCACTCCTTACAGGTTGCCCCTACACCTCATAACCATTTTGCAACTTACAAAGTCTTTTCTGGTGTAGTAGGAAGAGTTGAGCCGCTTCTTTTCTGGTGTAGTAGGAAGAGTTGAGTCGCTTCCCTGCAATTTTCCTGAAGAAAAATCTATACAAGTAACTAGTAGTGAAACGAGTGAACAATCCTTTTCTTGGCTCGATTTGAGAATAATCCGTACTGTCTTTTAGCGTTGCTCCTTTTTCCACTGCCAAATCTAATCTACCGGCATGATCAGTGGCGGAACCAGGATTTCATCCCAGGGGGGGCTAAAAATATATTGAACTTTATCTCGAACATTAGGACCATAATCCAAAATATTCGAACGCAACCCAGGATCTGAAATAAGCTCATCAGAATTGAACTCATCGCTAGCTCTGCTTGAATGTCCGGAATGAATATCACACGATACACAATTGGAACCTTGTCCCTTACTGTTGGAATCGGAGACTCATTCTTATTAGACTACAATAATTCTTCCACCTTTGCTTTCTTTTTAAAGAACCTTTCCATTCTGAAAAAAATATATTTTATTTTAAGTATCAATCCATCAATTATCAATCAAATAACCTAGTTAATTACAAATATTTTATTCTTTTACTTTTCCAGTCATGTTTTATTATCGCGTTAACCTAATTAACTTAATTTCAACCCACCATTCAACTAAATCACATATCCGGCATCTCAATCCAATTGGGTCCCATCCTCCATCAGCCATCTCAATTTTCAATTCTCAAATGCTCAATGCACAATTAACAACATATAATCAGCATGAAAATAATCTCAATTTTTAAATGCACAATTAACACAACCTAAAATTATCAATCAAATAATCAATGCTCAAATGGGATAAAAATCCAATTGGGTCTCATCCTCCATCAACAATCTCAAATCTAAGTGCTCAATGCACGATTAACATCCATAAAGCATCAATTAATAATCTAAATTATCAAAACACAACTAACAACCTAAAATTATTAATCAAATAATCAATTCTCAATAGCAAAAGAAATTGTTCAAAATGCACACTGACCTCAGTCCTCCGAAATCAGAACGGCGTCGCCGGAGTTGGGTGGGGACTGGCCAACTTAGAGGTGAACTTAGATCTGCCAGATCTGGCTGGAGTCGCCGGAGTTGGGTGGGGACTGGCCGGAGTTGGGTGGGGACTGGCCGGAGTTGGGGTGGGGACCGCCGGACTGGGGAGGCCTTCACCAATCACCGGCTTCGCGCTTCGGAGTTCGGAATCGGGGGACGGCGACCGGTGACTGCGGGTCGGTGGGTGGTGCCAGAGTGCGGCGAGCCTCGGTGGCTCAGTGGCTGATAGAGCCGACTGCCGAGAGAGGAGGAGAGATGCCGGCAGCCGGCGTGACCGGCGACTCGTGAGACTGTGAGTGTGTGTGAGAGCTTGATTGACGCCACCGTCGCCACGCCTGAGAGAGCCGAGAGCCCGAGATAGGAGGAGAGCTGCCGTCTGCCGGCATGCCGCAGTGTCGGCGGTGAGCCGGTGTCCGCCTGTCCGGTGAGTCGGTGACTGACTGTGAGAGTGAGATTGTGAGAGCCGGCCGAGAGAGGAGGAGAGAGAGAGAGAGAGAGAGAAAGGAAAAGTGGAAAATGAAAAAAAAACACTATATATATTTAAAATTTTTTTTTTTTCAAAATCTCAGGAGGGGCTATAGCCCCCCCTCGTACAAGCCTAGTTCCACCCCTGTGCATGATAGAGTGAAACAATTACCACAAGCCGCCGGAGTGAGCGCTCCGTCACCAATAACCATGCAAGTTCTGACTAGGATAACAGAAAGAAGAACAGAGTGAACTGCTGCGCTTCTTGAAGGAACTTTTTAGTTTTCAATTGCAAGGACTTGCATCCTGTGTATTGTGCCACAGGGCCATCAAAGTGTTGTAGCGTGTCTAGAATGGTGACTTTACCATGAAAATTGATGTGTCGACAGGAATTGGAATAAAGAGCAAAAGTACCACCTTCTCCGTGGTCACTGACATGAAGAACGATAAAGATGTTGAGAATTAATCTTGATTCAATTTATTGGGACACTTTATGTGGAAATATCAAGACATACACAAATGGAGAGAAGATGAAAAGTGAAAGGTTGGGGAGTTACTTCTAAGTTATGAGTGATTGATTGAGAAGATGAAAAATGAAAGGTTAGGGGAGCTATCTTTACGATATGAATGAGTCTTTAATGTAAGTTCTAGACTTTTCTATGTCGAAGTATAAATAGGTGCATCTCCTAGTCATTTGGTAATGTGATCAATCTAAAAGAATGAGTGAGTTTTATAAGTAGAAGCGTTGATTGAGTAGAAAAAATAGTGTGTTTCTCCCCTTCACTTCCTCCTCTTCCATTATACTTTAAGTATTTCCGTTGTATCTTTTATATTGTGCCCATCACAAGAGGTAATTTGATCAAAGAGAGAAATGTTAAAAGTCCAGAAAATGAGACTGAAGACCCCTAGTAGTTCTTCTACACTAAGGTTAGTAACTGTAATAGACACTAAAACTTGATCGAGTAGGTGAAGTTCCAAGGTCTCCATATACGACCCAAAGTGATTGATAAGCCAAGAATAATGTCTCCGTTGCTGGATGATCCATCTAAGAATAAATCAATTTCTTCATTGTTGACGAATGGGAAGCAGGATGTACATGTCAAAATGAGGATGCAAACGCAATTCACTGCAATAACACAAAATAGATTAGAGTTAGAGGCACATTGCAGTACTACTTGAAACTAAAGCCACTGTGGCCGGAGTTTGCCAAGTCCAAAGTACTTGTGAAAGGATAGCTCAGTGTATGAAGCTTTCGTTACTAATCTCGAAGGGTCAGATTCACGCTGCTATTGCAAAGCGGTTGTTTTCGTCTCAGAGCTCGTGACCTCCGACTCCAAGTCAAATGAGGCAACCTCACTGTTGCACCAAGCTAGACCCTCTATATCTGGCCAATGTGTTGATTCTAACACACAAGTTGCCCAATTTGGGATGCAAATCTCCTGGTCTGTAGTAGTACCTTTAATTTAATTTAGGGTATCAAACTCTGTAGTGTATGCAAGCATCCTAGACACAAGAAGTAATAGCTAAGCAACATTTGATTGGTACTTGTGACATTGATGACATGGCGATGACTCCCCAACTAAGAACTACAAGTTGCGATTCAGATGTCGCTTGCGCAGCAATAGTGATGATGGATCAAAGATCAATTCAATTCATAGTCAAAAGTCAAAATCACAAATGTATCTTTTGAGTTGATAGAGAGACGAGAGCAGCGGGGAGGAAGAGAAATGTACCTTAGGCACGAGTTTATTAGGCTGATACATTGTGGTGAACTCTCACTCTCGCTCAAACTATCCATCTGTTCAAATTTTAGGCTATCGTGGGCAGAATCACCATAATCACAACCAATGCTGCCATTTCCAAGGTTTTCATTAACCATGGAGTTGGTGGATTTTGTGTCCTCCATAACCGTATCGAAACTATGGTCCTACTCGAACATTTCAACCCTATATGGTCATCAACAAATTTCATATATAGATTAATGACACCCTCCCACTTCATCACTAGTTGCAATGCACTAAAGGGCAAACTAGTTTCGAAATTCTGATTTTCTAAGATGACCAGAAAGTATTTATAGTAACTACTTCCTTAACTTCTGTTTGGAGGGACGCTACCGACCGTTGGCACGTCAAAAGCCAGATTTCTGATCACATAAAATCCACAACATAACCCACGCGCACCTGTTTGGGACTCAACGAATTTATTGGAGTACAGTACTAGAGATCACACATCTAGAGTCTGGGAACATGCAACTTGAGTGATACTTCATCGTCATGGTTAGGTCTTTGGTGTATACTTTACAATGTGAAATGGCTTCAACAACTTGACCTGATAGAGATGTTATACAAGATGTAGACGTGGTGATGAATGTGCTAGCTGAATACAGCACCAAGAGGATGCTCAAACAAAATGAAGACGAATTGCTTGGACGCAACGAATTACAGTTGTAGAGACGACGTGGTGTAATTAATAGATGAGATAAGAGAATAACGAAATCTTGACCCTCTAGTATCAGGGAATTTCTTCATCTTGTTACACCACACCCGTCGATTACACTAGTTCATACAGTTACAATAAAGATTTTCTCTCTCCTCACTTTCTAGGTCTTAGGACAACTAATTAGGGTGGTAATCATTTGATTTGGAAGACAGTTTTGGATATATTGATTACGCTAATGCTAGTATGGTTCAACTTTCTTGGAAATATTAAATGCACAAGCATTGATCTTTCTATGTGCTATGCCATGATTAAAACAAGATATGTTTTCTCCTTATATTGACTTACAACTATACATGATCAATACAAACACAAACAGCACAGAAAAATCTTTGAAACATAGTGTATCAACAAACATTAAGCTAAAGCTCCAAGACATTTAGGGTATTATTGCATCATCTTCAGTAGATCCAGATGTGCAGTGCCTTATCAGGGTGATTGATCACATCCCAGTGACAAATGCCACCTTAGACAGCGGCGAATTGCCGCTGCAGTTACTGCAGAGAAACAGAAATCTGCTGGTTCCCTAAATTTCATATTGCATCCCAACTTGCAAAGTCATTCCAGGAGGGATTTGCAGCATCGAAACCGTTGACCTGCAGTTCTTCTGAAGAAATCTATACATGTAGTTAATTGTAAACCGAGCAAACCATCCTTTTGTACGGGTCGGATTGAGAATAGTCCGTCCAATCACAAACACAACTCCTCCTCCTCCGGCAGCCATTTCCAACTTCCGTTTCTCATTTCGACCTTCAGCTTGCTCCCGCAGTTTCGCCATAATCGCAGCAACACCATCATCACCTTCCATGCTCACGGTGTCCTTATAACCATACTGAACCAAACACCTATAAACCCCATTGCTCCCCAATCTCCCTACGACTAACCGTTCCTCCGGCAAGACTTTTTTAACCGGAAGTGTTCTCACTGTCATGATCACCATAACTTCGCGAACAGAATTAGTGTGATTAATGTATTGCCGGATAATAGGTGGTATACCATTGACAAGGTCGGTGCAGAAAAAACATATGCCTGGTGTCCGAAAGATTGCCTCTCGCGACAGCATGTGGTCTAATTCAGGTAAACTCATTTTCATCTCTGCTTCGTATGTCTTCTGCTCTCTCCTTCCGTATCTCCATGATAACATGATTGTCAAGAAGAAGGCTGAGATGGCAAATGGTACCCATCCACCTTGTGGAATTTTGTTGAGCAGTGATGTCAGGAAGATGATTTCAGTTGATATGTAGAAGATGAAGAACCCTAAAATGAGAAATAGATTTGTCTCCCATATGACTAGCATCACTAATGTTGTCAAACACGTCGTTATGATCATGACCCATATAACAACCGCACCTGTAGTAGTTGAGAGTCAGGTATTAGATGAGAACTGCAGTTCTTTAGGCATATTGTTGAGAGATATGAAGTCAATGTATAATAAAGAATAATTAATATTTCAACATATGAGTCTTGTATATTCCTCTCTTCATGGCTAATTAAATTTGAGTTGGATGCTTTCACATGATATTGGTTGATCCGGCCAGACCCAACATACAATTCAAAAATAAATTCATCCATCGACCATCGCCAGTCACTCTAATTTTTCCACGGGTTAGGCCGATTCGAAAATCAATCGGACCACACGCGAGGGGACGTGTTGAGAGTTATAAATGTCACATCAAGTAAATAAAAATAATACTTTAATATGTAAGTTTTGTATGCCTCTTTCCTCATTACTAATTAATTGATTTTGAGTTGAATGTAAATAACTCCACGAGACTAGACGAGGCTTACCATAAGCATTTGCAAGTTCTACTCCGCCTTTAAAACCAACGACGAGACCGATGCAGAGAATCATGAGAGTGTAATTTATTTCCGGGCAGTAAACTTGACCTTCATGCTTAGAAGAAGTATGTATGATGTGTACTCGAGGGAAGCAATCCAGCGCTACTGATTGCTTCACGATTGAAAATGTTGCAGATATCATGGATTGGCTAGCAATAACGGCAGCAAGGGTAGATATCACAAACATCGGCCAATATACGGGCTTTGGAATTGAACTGTAATACGCATTGGCAATTTGATCAGGGTTCTTGATCAAATAAGCAGCTTCGCCCGCGTAAGTGAGGATCATGGCCGGATAAACCACGAAAGAAAAAGCCCACTGCATGAAGTCACACTCATTCTATCAATTTAACAACCATACTGCGTTTTACAAGATTTAGAATTCTAACGTCGCTAGGCAGACAAGTTAAGCTTTTGCAAAGAATGCATGTGGACTTGATGCCTCGTCTACTTTTGGTTTTGAGTTGAAAATTTAAACAGACAAAACAAAACCCTAATTAAGGACACTAACCAAATGACAATTACCTGAATGGCTCTCTTGTTGAAGTGACCCAGATCAGCAAACAAGGCCTCAGCCCCTGTACCAGAATGCATGAGGGTAAATTACAAATGAGAAAAGAGTATATATTAATTGTTCTATGTTCTTTTGGGCAAACAAGAGCAGTACCTGTTATGCACAAAAATATTGCACCAAGGAAACGCCATCCAGCCTTTCCGTTTCTCAAAAAGAATTTTATTATGTAATGAGGTGAGACCGCCTTCAAAACGGATGGTTGGTATGTGAAAATATTGTACACTCCTATCGAAACGTTTGTTACATACCACAGCAGCATGATTGGAGTGAATGAGAAGCTGACTTTACTAGTTCCGCATCGTTGAACAGCGAAAAGAATTATAAACAGCACCACTGCCATGAAAACAACATGGTCTGCAGCAAATAACATATTGAAGCGTGGATTAGTTTTTCAATACAACATAGTCTGCAACCAAGATCTATCTTTTTTTGTACCATGTAGTTCCTTGCTTTATTCATCTTTGCTCCTTTATTGCCTAATCGTCACCTTGTTTTCTTCTTCTTTTCATTCAGGTACATGATATCAGAAAGACCTAGAACTAAACCCCTCATTAATTTTCTCCTCTTTTTTTTTCCTGTTATTATTGTTTGTGGGGGGTGCATGAGAAAAACATCAAGAATCCTAAGTGTTTCTTACAACGTCAACTTTGACCTTTTAAGCTACATGCTTGTGTTTGGGAAGATGAGCTTGAATAAAGTTGAGACAAGTACTTTGTGTAATTTTTGATGAACGAGATTGGATCCCTTGAAGGGTAGAGAGAACTGCAGTGAAAGAAAAAACCACGTTAAAATGACGATATACCACAAGGTTTATACTATAAACGGTTTGGATGAACGACAATTTGGGACATCAGTGTAGCAGGTCCCAGGATGTTAAGCATAAATATGTGCTTAGTTAATTGTTGTGCATCCAAACTCTTTGGCAGGATAAGTGGAATCTCCTCTCTCTTTATTGAAACTCTAAATAGAGGCGATTCATATCTTCACAAAGACATACCACAAGTTGCGGGAGTGAGAGCTCCGTCACCAATGACCATGCAAGTTCCAAGTAATACAACAAAAGTAAGAAAGGATTGTGCCTTAGAGTTGCTCTCAATGAAGTTCTTAGTTTTCGACCTCAAAGGGCTCCCTCGACTGTAATAAGTCATCGTGGCATCAGATTCCAACCTTCTGGTTGGATCAGCGAGCTTCCCTTGGAAATTAATATGCCGGCAGAGATTGGAATAGAGTGCAAACGAACCACCTTCTCCATGATCATCGGCATGCAGTACGATAAGCACATATTTGATCAAAACAAACAACGTTAAGCTCCAGATGATGAGACTAAGTATCCCTACATAATCGTCCTCAGTGAGGTTTGTGATCGTAATGGAAGATAAAACTTGAGTAGGGGAAGTTCCAAGGTCTCCATAAACAACTCCAAGAGATTGATAAGCCAACATCAGTGTTTCCATCGGAGGATATTCCTGTTAGAAGGGAATCAACTCAATCTTTGTTAAATCGATTGTTAAATCGAAAAAAAGCTGTCATTCATCCGCAAACAACTCGGAGCTAAGCAAAAAGGCCGGTTTGTATTCTTTCGGTATGCTGCAACAGAGAAGTTTCTTTGCAGCCACTTTGTCGCGAAAAACCACCGCTAAAGATATTTGAAGGCACTTCTTTTCGCAAAATAACATGAGTTCTATATGGGTAGGGACATCGGTCATCTAGGTTCTTAGCGAGGATTTTCGGCACCAACTTGGTGCACAAGAAATCCTTGCATGGTAAGCCATCTTGCCCTACTAACGAGAAGCTTATTCATTTGACGATGAATTGTCAGAAATGATCAACGAGATCAAATATGAGAGAGAGAGAGAGAGAGAGAGAGAACCTTTGGTTTGTGTTGAGGTGGCTGATATATACCAGTGAAACTGTAGCATCTGTCCGATACACCGCCCTTCGACTCAAACTTTTCGCTGAGATGATCCGGACCACCATTTTCGCCACCAGTGCTGGCATTTTCAAGGTCGTCGTCGGCCATGGAGTTGATGGATTTGGCGTCTTCCATGCCTATCGGTTGCTTTAGCTTCGATACCTTTGGAGATAAATGCCAAGAGCTTCTTATAGAAAGAGGGGCAGGTAAAGTCAATCCTCAGCTAAAGCATACTCAGCTTAACAAATAAGTATGAGTGCGAGCGTGACGGCTTAAAGCCAAAAATGTTGCCCAGGGACTGCCGCCATATATTTGTCACCAAGTGTTGAGAACAAATAACCCAGAAAAAAACAAGGAAACACAGACAAAGATGTTGCCAAAAAGGGTCAAATTATAATTGTTGTCCAGTTACTATGCACACTTCCCCTTTATTGCTAGGTTTGTTCTAAACACACCATTATAATATCTAAATTTACGTTCTTCTTTATGAAACGGAATCAATTATATTTCTTAATATGGTAAGTATGTGTGGCAAACTTTGACCGGAGGTAAGATTTGACGAAAAATTCATATATCTATAAAATGAAAATAATATTGTTTTTAATGAGATCTTTATTTCTTAATAAGTTAATTTTCATATTAGTAATTCTTATATAATTGACAACTAATTCTAAACGTTCTGAAAGTCTTGAAAGTCTAACTAAGTAATGAAATAATAGGGTCTCGTGATAAAATAAATGTATATATAATTTTAATTAATAAAATATGAAACAATAATAAAACATATTAATAAATCTAATACATATAAAGATCTAAAAATTATATACCGAACATATTAGTGGTTTTAAAGGTTTCAAAATATTAGTTTGGACTAGATTCTTACTTTTAAATAAACTTAATTTTGCAGAAGTAATGAGGACTCTATTAGTAAGCCTTATGTAATTTGAAAACTAATTTCAAACAACTTAAAGTTCTCCTAAAAGGATGTGCTACATTACTAGGACTTGATTTTGACTTATGTGTCTTTCAAATCACTATCTAATATGAAGAACAAAATACATTTATGAAAAACGAAAATAAATAGGAGATTTAATTGAAAAAAGGATGTTAATTAATAAAGAATTGCGTTTATTAGTTTAATAAGTTATGCTATCCATTGTTAAAAAAAAAAAAATACTTGCATAATGTATAACTTAGGTAAACGAGTTGTATGCCAGCTTTTCTTAGACATGACCTAACGACCTACAATTTGACTATACTCTCTTATATAAAGACTTTAACAAAGAAATCACAAATGAGATTTAGAAAGAAAAATGATAAATGTAATGTAGATATGTAATTCTACAAAATAAATGATAAACGAATGCAGTCCAATGAGTATTCTTTTATAGGGCCCTAACAACCAACAAAAAGAAACTAATTTTATAAGTTAATTTATCTTATATGACAAATAAGAATAGTTAGTAAATTCATAATTTTAATTATAGGTATTAGACCTTAATTTTGTCTTCAAATCGTTTAATGTCTAAGCAATTATTGTTGTATGGATTAATGAGAATTAATAGATCCAAGAATCATAAATGACATGCATGTAAGATTTTTTTTAAAAAAAGATTACATATATATATATATATATATATATATATATATATATATATATAATGCAAGATGTTATGTATATAACATATATAGCTTATTACAATCCTATTGGTAAAAAAAAATTTAAAAATTGTATACAGTCTATTGTAATTGGTTCTCATGACAAAAAATTCCTATATAATTTTAATTATTTAATTATGAACAATGATAATAAATCTTCTTATAATATTAATCTCTAAAGGTCTCCACTTTTGTTTGATTTTTTCATACTTTTAAATTTGACTTAATTTTGCATATGTAATGAGGTCTATAGTAGTAAGGCTTACATAATTTGAAAACTAACTTCAAACAATCTAAAACTCCACCGAACTAATATACTACCTTACTGTGACATAATTTTAAATTGTTTATTCTTAGGTCACTCCCTAATATGAAGATAAAAATAAGTAATTGCATAATAAATTGAAGTTACAAATAAATTGAATTTATTAATCTTATTAGCTTTAGTTGTTATAATATTAAAACTGCCTAATTTATAGCTTTAATAAATGAGTTGTAGGCCATCTTTTTTTAAGAATGACCTTGTGACTAGAATTTGACTATATCTCTTATATAAGACTTAGAAGAAAATCACATATGAAATAGAGGGAAAAAAAGAATGATACATGCAATTTATCAAGAAGTAAGGATCCCATTAAAAATAATATTATTTTTGTTTGATAGATATATGAATTTTTATATTCATATTAGAGAGTAGTTTTAAGGATACAATATCCAAAATTAAGCTCTAATTCTTTAGTCTAATATTTTTAATTATTCTTATTATTCATGTAAAGTTAACTAAACAGATAAATTTTATTCTTTCTATTGATCGTTAGGACCTTATAAAAAAAATAATTATGGATTATATTCATTTGTCATTTGTTTATACAAACAACAAGGGAATGTACTTCTAGTTCTATATGTTCGTCTTTTTTTTTTTTTCTCTTTAATGAAATTGGTTTATATGCAAATACTGATCAATATTCTTCACTAGCAATGGATGAACATTTGAATTTTGATTTGTTAAACTTTTTGAAAACATAATGCAAATATATATAAAACTTTATTCCAAATTTTTTGGGATGTACTACAGGTGCAAGCCTTTATGGTTGCTCTAGGGTAGGCATTTTCAGAGAGCGGGAGGGTGTTGGATGACAGAAGGAGTCGCCTTAACCCAAGTCACTCGAGTTATGTATAGATTGAAGGATTATCTTGATGTAAAATATCGGGAGCAAGATAAACCAGTTGATGATATGACGAGCAACAATTTGAGCATTGAAGATATTCCAAATGATTAGGTAATTTTCTTTTCCTTTCCTTTACTCAAGTTTTTAGAATAAATTATTTCTCAAAATATAATTTACATTTTTGCTGCGGATTATTTTCAAACTAATTAAATATATTTAAAGTAAATAATACACATGAGAATGTGGCTATTTACAAGTAAAATAGATATTTTTCTTACTTTTTTTTGGAAAATTAATACTATATATATATATATATATATATATATATATATATATATATATATGTATGTATATATATTAAAAGAAATAGATAACTTTGTCTGCTTGTTTACAAACAGTCAGTCCCAAGCTCAGTTAAAAAGATGGCCTATGAACATATTTATCTTAAATTAGTTTTACCACAAAACAAAAAATGAATAAAAAGAATTTAAAAAATATATTTTTTTTTATTTAGGCCCAGGCCTACTTTGGGCAAAGGGCTTGGACTGGGTCCTGATATCCTTCAGGTGGCTTGGTTCAGGCCTGGCTCGGTTACCCCCAGCCCAACCCATTTCCCTGCTGGAGCCGAAAGGCCAGGGCTCGGCCGGCCCAAGCCCAGCCCTTTGACACCTCTACATTTACATTGTTACACTTGGGATAATGATAGACATTAGATGTGATGTAGGATAAAGCATAGTAAGGGTGATAAAGCTTATTGTATACATAAATCTCTCGCACCATAAAATAACACGAGTAATTAATGCTACCCCATATATTTTTCTCTATAAGTTTGAAAAGTAAAATGAGTACAACCTTTGTATAATCCTCTCGTAATACGAAGTGTGTAGATTCGAAGGTCTGGTGACTTAGTTCTGATTATAACGGCACGACATTCTCGAATTGCTGTGAAAAGGCAATAAACTATTGATGTCGATTGGATGGCCTAGCGTCGTGATCTTAAATCAGACATAATGGTCTTCTCGAGCGGAGCAGAAAGACGATGGATTTGTGGTGCCAATGCGAGAACCTGGTGGCCTGATCCCAAGTGAGCCCACACACACGCAAGATTTCCAGTGGACAATCACGTTAGAATCAAAGATTTGAAACTGTTCTTCACATCAGGAGCTTGAAGGAAGAAGTTGTGCAAAAAAAGTACCTAGTTCAATATGTAACTGCTATCTTTGTTATCTCTCTGTCTTTTAATTTGCTTAAAGAGATAATCTTTTGTTTTTTTGTTTTTCTAACACTTAGCAGCTTTCAATTTCCACATTGAAAAGCATACACCTAACACTTGAAAGAACATGGATCAGCTGCTGATCATTCATTGTGAGTACATTTTTCTTGTGAACCAATTCAATGCCATGCGGAACTCTTAAAATATTAAAAAAATTACTTATCCGTGCGTACAGTGGCGGAACCAAAAAGTTTTTTTTAAGGTGGGCACCATAAAACAAAGGTAGTGACTATTTTTTTTGGGGCTTTTGTTCATAGACTATATTGCTTTCAATGATACAATAGTCACCAAAGGGTGTAAAAATGTAACAAACCGACTTTGCAAAGCTTAATTTAGCCCACCATATCCTAGTCCACTTGGATTAAATTACCTCAAATATTCAATCTCTTAAAATGCTACCTACTACCTTTCAGAAGCCACTCCAATGAATGTTGCTACTCTTTAACAAAAGAAACCCAAAAAAGCATAGAAGATAATTTTATAGGGAAATAGGAATCAAATGTCAAAGTCCAGGTGAATATTTATTTATTTGCTTTCAAGTTCTTTGGTAAATGTCTCTAAATATATTGACTCATTAAATAAGACATATGCTGGTGACCGGAGAATTGATGTTCAAATCAACGATCATCTGCGACCGGAGTGAAATTAGCCAATTTCTATATTGGTTGATATGGATTTTGGAATGAGAAATATTGCTCAAAGGAGTGCCTAAATTTCCAAAATTTTGTTAGTTTTAGGCAAAGACGAAGGTAGCAAATTGGGAGAATCATTTGAAGATTAGAGAAGTGATGGAGAGCTTTAGGCCTGATTGGTAGAAGCGTAGAAGTCAAAAAGCAAGAGAGGATGGGATTGTCAGCATATATATATATATATATATATATATATATATATATATATATATATATATTTCTAGGTTTTTTTTTTTTTGTTTCATCAGTTATTTCTAACTCAAGTGAAAGTGAAAATCGTAGGCTGTTGGATTAAAGGCAGAGAACGAGAGACAAAGGCAGAATTGTTCAAAATACTAGAACTATATATGCATATAAGCAAGAAGTAAATTGGCGGACAATAGGCGGCATGTTACCACGTGTGCTTCTTGTTGTCTCCGCCTCTGTACAATTATTGGATACACGTGAAAACTCCAACAAACCAATTGACCCAAAAAAACTTATATATTGAAGTGTTAATGAATGTTTTCCCCATTTGGGATTGTCCCTCAACAAGAAGACCGAAGCTCTTGCACTTCTAAAGCTTGGCCATCCCCGAATGTGACCCTAGGGTTTATGTTTCGTGCTCTTAATTTACATTAGCCGTGCAGGAAGGAAGGGATCTAGATTCCCTCCTGCATGGCTACTAAACCTTAGTCATTCTCTTCCAATACCTGGAAGCTCTTCCCATTTTCGTCAATTAATTGTTTTTCAGGAACCCGCCTAAGCATTCGTTACACCATCAAATTGATAAGGTTGGACTGACAATTGTTTCTCCAAAATCGCTCAAGAAGAACATCCGAAGAAAGAGAAAGCAATATAGTCATTTTGGCTTGTGGAAAAAGATAACTAAGAAAGAAGATTACTTCATCGCAATATTACCATCATGCTGGCGGCTACGGGTGTTCAACACCTAATGGAGAAGTAAATATATAACTTTCAGAAAATAAAAAGGGGAAAAGAAAGAAAGGGGATCAAATGAGCTTAGAAAAGCTGTGTCTTATACAGCTTCATATCTTGTATTTATATAAACAACAACATCATCTAGGAAGTTTGGAACTAGATTAATTTCAGTCATTAGAGTGGCAATACATATGTGTCTGACTCATTGCCTTGCACGCTAACGTCAACTAAGATGTGGATACAAATGGAGGCGTGGTCTGAAAGATGATGCCACATGATTAGGACAAATTTCCAATATCCTCAGCCGACCAGTAAGATTATAACATGCATTACCTCGGGATCAATACTAGATTATAACACTGTGCGTACGGGTACCTTTGAAAAATGTACTTACAGATATATGTCATGTATATGTTGCATCAAATCCCAATGGTAATATCAAAATGTTTCCCAGTTGCTCCGCTGATGATTCATTACCTGCCACCACTTAACCCGCAAAAACTAATTTAAAAATAAGAAGAATAAAAACTAGTTGCATTTCCATCCAATCAAAAGCTGGGGCAGTTGGTTTGTCTCCTCTAAGTGCTGATGTTTATACACCGACTATTTGTTCCCAACCCAATATCTTAATCCCCCTCCCAAAAAATAAATGATACTAGAGCTAAAATGTCATTATTACAATGTAGAGTTACTTATTCGAATATGGACATCTATATCTTTTAAACCTATTTTTGAGCTTGACCCATTCTCGAATCATGCGTTGTTCAGATTAGTGGCGGATGGAGCATATATCTTTTATACCTATTTTGAGCTTGACCCATTTTCAAAACATGCGTTCCGATTAATGGGGGAGGCAGCAGGTAAACACGTCCTCACCTGCTGTTTCCGTTTTTCTTTCATGTATATTAGGCATTTTAGGTTAAAGGGACTAAAAAAATCCACCTAAAATTTGGAATTGCTTACAAAGGATTTTGCTTATTTTGCACAGAAAGTTAAACATATATTTTGCTTATGTTGCAACAAGTCCCACCGGTAACATCAAATGTTTTCCAGTTGCTCCACTGACGATTCATTACTTGTCACCACTTAACCCCTAGAAAGAGATGACAAAAAAAAAAAAAAAATGATGTTAGAGTTAAAAAATTATGCCGTTATGATAATCTAGAGTTATCTAGTATATGATTATGGACGACAATATCTTGTAAACCTACTCTTGAGCTTGACCCATTCTCGAAGCATTCAGTCCGATCAGTGTGGCGGAGGCCACAGGTGGGCATGTGCTCTCTTGCTGTTCCTGTTTTGCTTTCCTGTGTATTAGGCATTTTAGGTTACATAGACAATAGTACCCAACTAAAAATTTTGAAATTGCTTAAAACGGATGGTCTTTTGCTTATTTTGCATGGAAACTTACACAAATAAAAAGGCAAAACTATACATTTGAGGTCTACTTTTGTCTAAGTCAATATATAGCGACACTTTTAAAATCTTTAGCAATGAAAGTAAACTTCAAATGGTAAAAAGTGGAGCTCAAATAACAAAACTAATTATAAAAATATAAAGTGACTTTTGAAAGTTTTTCCCTTATATATTCAGTACCCACCTTGAATATAGTATAATTCTTGGATCCCACGTCTTAGAGTTTGATAAGCTTTTCGGCTCATCACTCTAGACGCATTAAATGACAAAAAAATGTTATTAACAAATGACAACCATATTGGAACGGAGTTATTTGAAGCGATTTATTTTGCAACATGGAGATATCAGCAACTTGGTCTTCTCACTTCGCATACTTGAGCTCCACTGCTTTTTCGGTAATGCACTCTTTAATATAATGATAACTTGTATTGATATGCTTGCTTCGATCATGAAACACCGAATTTGTGGCCAATGCTATTACCGACTTATTGCCAACGAAAATCTCGGTTGACTATTAACAAAAATCTAAGCCAAATAGCTTGAGAAACACATGATGAGGCAGCGACATACTCCGCTTCACAAGCAGAAAGCGCTACAATAGGATGCTTTTTTTGAAATCCATGTAAATGCCATATTTTCCACGAAGAAGACAAACCCGGTGGTACTCTTTTAATCATCTAAATCTCCGACCCAATCACTATCACAATAACCCAAAAGCTTGAAGTTGTTAGAAGGAGAATAAAATAAATCGAACTCAATTATACCTTTGAGGCAACGAAGAATTTTCTTAGCCGCTTTCATATGAGTTACGGTAGGAACTTCCATGTAGCGACTAATAAGCCCAACCCCAAACAAAATGTCCAGTCTTGTACATGTCAAGTACCTCAAGCTTCCGTTTAGGCTCTTGAAAAAAAGTTGGATCTACTTTCTCTCCAATATCTTTCCTTGACAACTTGACTTCACACTCCACAGGGGTACTCGCTGGATTTGCATCATCCATCTTGAACTTCTTTACAATTTCTTTTGCATAACCTTCTAGGGAAATAAAAATGCTATCATCTCTTTGCTTCACCTCAATGCCAAGGTAATATGACATGAGCCCGATATCCATCATCTCAAACTCTTGAGCTATTGCATTCTTGAACTCCTTAACCATGCTTGGGCTATTCCCTGTAAAAATCAAGTCATCGACATACAAAGAAACAAGTAAGATATCTCCATCATTATTCCCTTTTGCGTATAGAGCATGCTCATGAGGACACTTGGAGAAGTTATTTTCTTGGAAATACTTGTCAAGTCTACTATTCCAAGCTCTTGATGCTTGCTTTAACCCGTACAATGATTTCTTCAACTTAAGAACTTTGTCTTCTTGCCCTTTCATAACAAAGCCCAAGGGTTGCTCAACATACACCTCTTCAAGAAAGCCGTTCAAGAATGCCGATTTCATGTCTATTTGATGGATTTTCCAATTATTTTGCATTGCCAAAGAAATTATTAATCTAGTAGTTTCTAAACGAGCAACATGTGCAAATACTTCATCATAGGTAATGCATGTTGTTGGTTATAGCCTTTCGTAACCAACCTTACTTTGTACCTCTCTACTTCACCTCTTGCAATCTTATTGGCTTTATACACCCATTTGACTCCAATTGCTTGTTAGTCTTTTGGAAATGAGGTCAGCTCCCATGTGTTGTTCTTTTCTATGGATTGAATCTCTTCATCCATTAAATTTTTTCATCTATTTTCATTTGCTGCTTCCTCAAAGCTCAAAGGTTCACTATCATCAGAAAGACAAAAAAGAGTCAAATCACCAATTCTTTGAGTTACCTCTTCCATTTCTTCATATATGTTGCGGAGGCTCCTTGTGCGATGTGGTGGACTTTCACTTGAAGTAGGTGAATCTTGCTCGTGTGTTAATACTTGAGGAGATGATGGAGGAGAAATGACCCTTTCCATGTCTTCGTCATGTTGCTCCTCCACATCAAGAAAATGGAAAGTATTGTAACTTTCTTGTAGAGTGTTACATTCTCTTGCACTTTTTTCATCAAATATAACATCTCTACTAACAACGACGACCTTGCCATTGCTTGGGTTATAAAGCTTGTAGCCTTTGGACCTCGAGTCATAGCCCTAACCAATGAAGACATACTTCTCACTTTTATCATCAAGCTTGAACCTCTTCTCATCTGGCACATGCGTACAAACAAGGTGGACAACACTGGTAGTAATTCAGCTTCTTAGGAGTAAAATCTTACAAATTGCAATGGTTTCAAGGGTAATTCGAATTGAATGTCTATTCATGTACAATAGATGAACAAACAGAGAAGGCAAGGAATGGGAGTCTATGAACAGATTTTCATGGATGATCCTTTTACCACGCTAAAATACGGAATTTGCCTTACCATAGCTACAAAACAAGAGTAATCAACTCCAATGAATTTTTCTTTTTTAGATTTGAAGCAGTAAACCCATGCCACAGGAAGAAATCCGAAAATCCCTTACCTTATACTAGCAAAACGACGAAAACACAATCCTCCCAAGCTACGCTACTCGAATACGCCAATCTTCTCCAAAGGAACAAGCAATTTAGGGCTGAAATGGAGGAGACAATGGAAGAGGCAGCGAACAGGGAAGAAAAGATGAGGGTGGAAGAGATAAAAAGAACTATTTATATCAAAGCTCTAATTGGCAAATTACACAAAACTCCTTTAAACTTTATCCACTTATTCAAAAGGTACCAAAACTTTCCTAATATTAGAAAAAGACCACAAACTTGTTTAATTAGTTATTTACTTATTTATTCATTTTAAAGTGATAGAAAATTATTAAAATATTGGGGTATTACATTCTCCTCACCTTAAAACAATTCCGTCCTCGGAATTAGATGTACCTTAATGATTTGCACAATGCCATCTTATCACCGAGCATGACACGCTCCTCAAAATCCAAAAAAAAAAAATGATAAGATCGCTCCTCAAAGTTTTTGTACTTGGCTAACAAATGAAACACGCTGAATTAAGTTACTCCAATCAACATTCAATCGCCCGAAACCAATACAATACCAACACGCTCCCGTTGCGCCATTATTATAATATATCAAACCATAGCCTTGGTAAAATGCCTAACATTAACACCTTAACTTAAGGTATACCAAAAGTAGTAACCAATCTTCACATCAATTGCATGGGACCTATACCCTACAGATCCAAACCGTGAGATTTCTTTCTTCACACCCCTGCAGCCCCATACTATAGGTGATCAAAATCGACGCCATTTCAATACTTTTTAATGACATTTCGCTGACAATTAAGACTAACTAGTAACTAAAGTTACTAAGCTATCACCACGCTTCCTGCTTAATGGTTAATGAATCAACCAGCCCATTAGTCTTACAAATATAACAGTAGGTAGTCAAATAGCCGACATAAATTTCTAGAATCGCTAAGCCCACAAAGTCTTAGTACTTAAAACACGTGATTACTCAAAACAGCATCAAACTCAATCCTCCGGTCCACATTCCATTGACTACTACAGCCACAAACTCAATGTTCTAACGCCTAAATAAAACTGCAATGACGCGATATCTATGAAATTCAGTAATCAACACCTCGAGATCACCTAAAGGCAAATATGATTCCCATCAATTTTTACTAGTCCAACCCCAAAACCAATACCATCGAATAACCTTTGAAACATAATACTTTGACCAAGCCAATATTAATAACCAATTTCTACGAGCACTACACATCATACGAAAAACTGAAAATTATAACCACTATACTTTCGCTGTGCACTCTGATATCTCAATCAAACGAGTTCAAACAATTACCAAATCAATCATAGCCAAATGTGTTTCCTTAAACAACCCAAAAAGTCTAATTCTACACACGCATCCACCAATATTTAAGTCTCTAAGTCACCGCATCTATCGAAATAACAACATTCACCGTATATAGCTACTAATTTATAGAGATGTACAAAAATACCACAATTTTTAGGTCTTGCCTTTCAATCATCCTCTTTGGTTAACGCTGAAATTTTTTATTTTTTTTTTAACTCCAAAGGTAAGTAGCATGTAGTCTACTATTGCATACTTGGCCCAAATCTCACCCTTATCAAAACCTAATCCACATTCTCAAAGTCTAATCTCAATCACATATTATCTCAGGCTTACAAGTCTACAGAATCGCATACCTATGCTCTGATACCAACTTTGTCACGCCCCCAAAACGGAAGCCGTGACTGAAATCAAATTTCCGATATACCGTTATAATTCTGGTGACACAGGTATAAACAGAGCAACTAAATCCTTTAAAATAAGATATCTCCATAAAACAAAAGTCTGGTACAATCCATTATCTGAATAATCCCTTACAAAATCATCTACAAAACGCAGCGGCTAAAACAAATTACACTGAGTCAATTCTATCAAATTACCCACATCCGGGTAAAGATCTCAAACTAAAGCTACAAAGTTGAACCAACTAAAACAAAAGTCTCAAACTCCAACGTTGTTACAAAGATCCTTAGTCACTTTCTTTAACCTGTGGCAAGGGGCAAGGCAAAGCGAAAGGGTGAGCTCAAATAGCTCAGTAAGGTACAAAAACGACAAGATATCAAAGCAAAAACTAACAGAGTCGAATGACAATACTTGATGGAAATTGGCAAACCAAATTCTTATATCAAATGCCAAAACAAACGTGATTAAGCATTAACCCTAAGCATATATATAATATGCCGGGAATGCTGCACAACAAAAATATACGATGACTATGTTGGTCATAAGACCCAAACGTACAAACATCAAACGTGTGCTACCGGTAGCGTGCTAGGTGTCTATTGATCGCTAGCATAATCAAACATGTGTCCAAAGGACCCTCTCAATTTGAGAGTTGTTCAAACATAGCCGTTTAAGGACTAAAAAAAAAAGCAATGACATTGACAAACCGTATTTAGACCCGATAACTGCTTATCTGACTCCCAAAAGGATTAATTATGTAAAGAACAATAAGCATACATGTTCTCAAGGTACATGCGCAGAGAGAAATCTCAAGGTATACGGCCAAAGAGCAAATACTACTGTGGTAGTAAAATAGAAGAAGAAATAAGCCAGTACCATTTCATGCTATGGGAAGGTTTAGTTGACAAGAATGCTACACCTGAACTTTCACCACAATAAGGAGAGGTATACTTGACTAACCAAGACACAGGACATTCCAGTACTTGCATGAGGTGACAAACAGTGTGACTGTCCAAGGGTGGGGGCTATTTAACTAAAGAAGTAGCCAAAAATGTTCCAGCTTTTTAATATCTAGAATGTCAAAACAAGCAAGTGGATATTGGCATGAGCCCAGGAATGCAAAAGATTTGGATTAGTTAATCAGTTAAGCTATTAAAAGAACAAGTAATAGCATGACCAGATCCTTGGCCACCAAAAGAAACAAGTGAGAGTGTAGCAGGTTCTTTGACTAACAACAAGCTGAAAACAAAAGAATGCCAAAGGATTGGAATGAATTGCATAATGAAAACTACCTGCTGTTGTTTGCCCACTAGTATAGCTTAAATATCAGTTAAGCTATAAAAAAGAATCAACTAAGTGGGTAGAAAGATTGACGATTGAATAGAGAATACAAGCATATATAATACAAGATTCCATGGCAAAAGCATTACAGGAACAGTTCATGAAGTAATCAACTTCAACTGCTGGAAACAAAATAGGTGGATGGATTAGAGGCAAGTAAATTCTTTATAAAACCAAGGTGGACAGCACTAGTAGTAATTCAGCTTCTTAGGAGTAAAATCTTACAAATTGCAATGGTTTCAAGGGTAATTCGAATTGAATGTCTATTCATGTACAATAGATGAACAAACAGAGAAGGCAAGGAATGGGAGTCTATGAATAGATTTTCATGGATGATCCTTTTACCACGCTAAAATACGGAATTTCCCTTACCATAGCTACAAAACAAGAGTAATCAACTCCAATGAATTTTTCTTTTTCAGATTTGAAGCAGTAAACCCATGCCACAGCAATAAATTCGCAAAAATCCCTTACCTTATACTAGCAAAACGACGAAAACACAATCCTCCCAAGCTACGCTACTCGAATACGCCAATCTTCTCCAAAGGAACAAGCAATTTAGGGCTGAAATGGAGGAGACAATGGAAGAGGCAGCGAACAGGGAAGAAAAGAGGAGGCTAGAAGAGATAAAAAGAACTATTTATATCAAAGCCCTAATTGGCAAATTACACAAAACCCCTTTAAACTTTATCCACTTATTCAAAAGGCACCAAAACTTTCCTAATATTAGAAAAAGACCACAAACTTGTTTAATTAGTTATTTACTTATTTATTCATTTTAAAGTGATAGAAAATTATTAAAATATGGGGTATTACACATATAACAACCGCACCTGTAGTAGTTGAGAGTCAGATATTAGATGAGAACTGCAGTTCTTTAGGCATATTGTTGCGAGATATGAAGTCAATGTATAATAAAGAATAATTAATACTTCAATATATGATGAGAATAGACGAGGCTTACCATAAGCATTTGCAAGTTCTACCCCGCCTTTAAAACCAACGACGAGACCGATGCCGAGAATCATGAGAGTGTAGTAGATTTGACCTTCAATGTTAGAAGAAGTATGTATGATGTGTACTCGGGGGAAGCAATCCAGCGCTACTGATTGCTTCATGGAGAAGGTGGTACTTTTGCACTCTATTCCAATCTCTGCCGGCATATTAATTTCCAAGGGAAGCTCACTGATCCAACGAGAAGGTTGGAATCTGATGCCACGATGACGAATTACAGCCGACGGAGCCCTTTGCGGTCGAAAACTAAGAACTTTATTGAGAGCAGTTCTACGGCACAATCCCTTCTTACTTTTATTGTACTACTTGGAACTTGCATGGTCATTGGTGACGGAATGCAGTACGATAAACACATATTTGATCAAAGCAGGCAACGTTAAGGTCCAGACGATGAGACTAAGTATGCCCAAGTAATCGTCCTCAGTGAGGTTTGTGATCGTAATGGAAGATAAAACTTGAGTAGGGGAAGTTCCAAGGTCTCCATAAACAACGCCAAGAGATTGATAAGCCAACATTAGTGTCTCCATCGGAGGATATTCCTGTAAGAAGGGAATCAACTCATTCATCCGCAAACAACTAGGAGCTAAGCAAAAAGATAGGTTTCAATTCTTTCGGTATACGGCAACATTTTCTAGACGAGAATTTTCTTTGCAGCCACTTTGTGGCAAAAAACCGCCGCTAACGATATTTGAAGGCACCTCTTTTTGCCAAATAGCACGAGTTTTATAATTAGCGAGGATTTTCAACACTAACTTGGTGCACAAGAAATCCATGCATGATAAGCCATCTTGCCCCACTAATTGTTGGAAAATAAGCTTGATTTAGTTCCTTAAAGTGGTAATTAGTGTGACATGTTAGTGGGTTATTAAGTTGTCTTAGTGGGTGCATAAGTTACAAGTGCATTATTGTTTAATAGAAGTAGTGGCTATTATGTTGTTGAAATAGTTGATTAGTGGTAATTTAATTAAAAAAAATTGGCTGCTACTCCGTTTGGAAGAATCTTCCTCCTACCCCCTATATAGCGACAATCAATTCTCTCTAAATGTTTCTAGTGACTTTTATTTAGTGACCCTAAAAAAGTGCTGCTAATAATTATCGCTGAAAGTGTTAGAAGAAAAGTCACTAGAAATATTTAGCGACTATTAATTGTCACTATACACGGGGTTGAAGAAAGATTCCTACAATCAAGGGTAGGAGCCAAAATTTATTCATTTAATTACATGTCTAGCAGTTACTTAGAAGTACTATAAAAAGGTATAAGATAATGCAAGTGTAAGATGGGGAAGAACTATGAAATATAATTTTAAAGTTATGTTGCATGTGCTATTCAAGTTCTCTCCATGGTCTCCTCATATAAGTAAGTTCATGAGTTTGAGTGAACATTTGTCTCCTACAAAGTGGTATCAGAGCCACACCAACCTTAGTGGACGTCGCGGCATAAGTTTGTTAGAGTCCTTATGGTTGTTAAAAAAAGTATCCAAAATAGATATTTGGTGTGAGAAATTGATGTTCTCAAATTATGTGAGAATGAGGATTGTCCTTTCATTGTATCTCAAATCATTTATTTATTTTTATTTTTTTGGTGCAAAGAAAAATAATATCAAATCATGCATGTGATTTGTGGGATGTAGTCGGTGAAAAACCACCTAGTAGCTTGTCGAAAGGAGCTCGACAAAAGAAGGAAGAAAAGGCACTCTAAGTATTGCTGAAGGCCGTCCATACAGAGATATGGATGCGCATTGAAGATGTAAGTGATATTTGGCAAATGATCGAGATCATTGTTTCCAATCATAGACGTGACTTCCTACCCAAGGAGTATTGGGTACAAAGCTGGAAAGAATATGAGTTTACAAAAGAAGATGGTGAACATCTCAAGGAAGAAATGGAGGAGACAAATGATAAAGAAGAGTCCAAGGCTTTTGAAGCCAATGAGAACGAAGGGCCGACAAATAGAGAAAAGCCATTTGAAAATTTGAAGGAGAGCAAGAACATAAATGGTGATGACAATGCTCAAGAGATGGAAGATGAGAGCATTGACAAAGAGATAAAAGTTCACGGAGGTCAAAATGTGAGCAACTCTGGTATGACTTTTAATTTTTCTTTAAGAAGAAAATGTGGTCGGGTCATTTTCATTATACAGTCTCGCCAATTTTAAAGAAGAAAGTGATGATTACTTTTTTATGGCTAAAAATGATGTGGTAGTGCCACAAGGATATGCAACTAAAGTTGTTAACTTTGTAAAAAGTCAAACAAATTATCCTTAACATGGTGTGGAGAATTTGTTGAGTAACACAAGTTGTGTAAATATGGAGATGTTTTTTTGACCCAAAGGAGTTATTTGAAATGTCCAAAAAAAAATGGTTAAGATTCAGTATGCACACAAGTGATGAAGAAATGTCAGGGATGCAATAAGAAGATGACCCACTTGCGATACACGTCAAAATAAATGGCGAAGAAGATTGTTGTTGTTGATGGAATTGGAGATGAAAACCATTATTGGAACTTATCAAGCCCCTCAATCATGAAGATTGTTTAAAGACGTAAATCAAGTTTAAAGGGGTGTATTGAAAAATAAACTTGATTTAGTTCTTTAGAGTGGTGATTTGTGTGATGTTAGTTGGTTATTAAGTTGTGTCTTAGTGAGTGCATAAGTTACAAGTGTATTATTGTTATGTGTCAGCGGAAGTAGTGGCTATTATGTTGTTGAAATAGTGGGTTCGTGGTAGCTTAATTCCATGTCTAGGAGTTACTTAAAAATACTATAAATGCAAGCGTAAGACGAGGAATAAATATGAGATAAAAATTTTAAGTTATATTGTGTGTTCTCTTCAAATTCTATTCATGTCCTCCTCGTATAAGTGAATGAGTGAATTTGAATGACTCTTTGTCTCCAACACTAATGAGAAGCTTATTCATTTGACAATGAATTGTTAGAAATGATCAACAAGATCAAATATGAGAGAGAGAGAGAGATATATATATAAATTCATACACTCTCTCAAAAGTGAGCGAGTATATGAATTTGAGCCCAACACTAATGAGAAGCTTATTCATTTGACAATGAATTGTTAGAAATGATCAACAAGATCAAATATGAGAGAGAGAGAGATATATATAAATTCATACACTCTCTCAAAAGTGAGCGAGTATATGAATTTGAGCTACTCTTTGTCTCCAACACTGACGAGAAGCTTATTCAATTGACGATATTTATTTGACGATGAATCGTCAGAAATGATCAAATATGAATGAGAGAGAGAGAGGGAGAGAGAGAGAGAGAGATGAGAGTTGTACCTTAGGTTTGTATTGAGGAGGCTGATATATACGAGTGAAACTGAAGCATCTGTCCGATATACTGCCTATCGGCTCAAACTTTTCGCCCTGGTGATTTGGACCACCATCTTCGCCACCAGTGCTGGCATTTTCAAGGTCGTCGCCGGCCATGGAGTTGATGGATTTGGCGTCTTCCATGCCTATTGGCTGCTTTAGCTCCGATCCCTTTAGAGATAAATGCCTAGAGCTTCTTATAGAGAGGGGCAGGTAAAGCCTAATCCTCAGCTAAAGCATACTCAGCGTACAAACAAATCGAGTGCGAGTGTGACGGCTTAAAGCCAGACAAAAAAGCCAGAAACCAATCGCGCTGGGACTGTTGCCGTAAATTTGTCACCATGTATTGAGAACAAATAACCCAGAAAAAAACAAGGATACAGAAATAAAAATGTTGCCAAAAGTGTCAAATTATAATTGTTCTTCCAGTTACTACCCACACTTCCATTTGATTGCTAGGGTTTGTTCTAAACCGACCACTAATAATTGAAATTGTTGCCAAATATCTAAAGTTACGGTGTTCTTTTTGAAATGGAATCGATTTTATTTCTTATTATGGTTGAGTTTGTGTGGCAAACTATGATCGGAGGTAAGATTTGACGAAAAATGGTCCTAATGACCCTTTGTCATGGACCAGTTTATTTCCTTTTGGTATTAAGGAATTATCCTTTTTGATGAAATTACTACCCACTTGCTCATATCCAGTCTCTACTTTTAATATTTGGAAGGACTTTGAATGAGCATTCGATTCACAAGCAATGTCCCCCGCAAGCGCGGGTAATATGAATTATAAGGCAGATTAGGCTTGCGCTTCATTTGGTGGCAGATACTAGCTAAAAATCAAGAAGGAAGTTCTCAAATAGAAAGGAATACTGATCCCTTGCTGCAGTTGCCGGAAATATGACCGGCGTAAGAATGGTCTGTGCAGCCTGGACGCTTTTTCGCCGCCGGGATGTGGAAGGCAAAGCAGTGAGAGCTCCTCAAAGAATGCTGCTTCCTCCACCACGCTCCAAAAACCAAACTACACACAACTCGCTAGATATTCTCTGAAATCGCTTATCCAGCACGTGAGAGATCTCGATCCATCGGACAGCCATACTTGTTAATACATGGTAATCAAAACAGTGGCAAGTAGTGCGAAAGCGTCGATTTGAGAGTTGTTACGAGTTGTGTATGTACCTAATTAACTTAGCTAAATCTTGCACTTAATACTTGTATCAAGACATTCTGATGATCAAAAAGTTTACTTGGGATGGCTGGGATCTCATCTTCGGTCTAAATGGGAAGTAGGGAAAACAATAGAACGAGTCAAATCCAATGAACCAACTGAATGACGCTAGCTAATGAACCAAACGACTGAATGACGCTATTGAACCAACTAAAAGCACCAGGGCTGCTGCCAATATAAAAGTCCGAATGACGCTAATGAACCAACTAAGAGACTTAAAAAGCTCGGTGGCCACCTTTATGGCCTCATTCCTAAACAGAATTTGCATTTTGAAACCTGTGCGCGAGCATCAAGCACTTGGGCAAGTCGCTGCTTGAGAAGGCAGCACTGAACCAACTCCTCTGAAGAAGAAAGAACAACTCTCGCTGCTTGAGTACGGTTACTTTAACTCCTTCGAAGAAGAAAGACCCTCTAGAAGCATCACTGTGCATACCAAAGTCAGTGGGAAGGACTTGGCAGGGTCCATGAAAGGACCGTCAAGACAGAAGAGGTCATGAACATTCTTTCGAACCAATTCTTTCAAGAACTTGATGGATTCAAATTGAAAATTATATTGGAAATATAATTCACTTTTTTTTGTTTGGAACAAAAGGGAGTCCAAATTACAGAATTCTTGTTTCGTATTTGGAACACAGAGGATATATATATAACAAGGTAGTAAATTTTTAAACAATTACATCATTGATTTAAGATGAAAAACAAACTACAGTGAATGGTTTCACATGTACCGGTAACACCACATGGTGGTGGTAATTAATGAGTGAATACCCGTGGTGTAAGTGGTAGTGTAGCGATATTAATATTGATGGTGTAAGGGTGGGGTGGGGTGGTCAAGGATGGTAATGATGGTAATAGTGGTGGTGGGGATGGTGGCGGTGGCATTTAGGTTTAACTAGTGGTAGGGATGGTGACAATATTGACGGTGGTGGCATCAACAACGATGGTGGTTGTGGCATGGCGTCCGCAGCGGTGTTGTCCTATGGCATCAACAATAGCCGACAACGACAGTTGGGGTGCTGGAATTGGTGGGCGGTCTTGTGACAGTACCAGTAGTAGTGGTGGTGCCCGTGGTACCAGGACGCAAGTAGTAGTAATATAATGTTGGTGACATAAGTTAAAGTGAGGCAACAGAGACGATGGTAGTGGTGGTGGTGTGACATCAACGGTCGTGTTAGTGAGGCAGTCTAGTGATTATAACGATGGTAATGGTTGTGTGGTTGCGGCAACATGGACAGTGGTGCTGGTGATGATGTATAGACATGTTGATCATAACGTTGTAGATATAGTTGCACCAATCGTAATGGTAGTGCCAATGACGGTGGTGATAGCATTGTTAATAGTCAACCGAGATTTTCGTTGGCAATAAGTCGGTAATAGCATTGGCCACAAATTCGGTGTTCCATGATCGAAGCAAGCATATCAATAAAAGTTAGAGTTTGATAAGCTTTTCGGCTCATCACTCTAGACGCATTAAATGACAAAAAAATGTTATTAACAAATGACAACCATATTGGAACGGAGTTATTTGAAGCGATTTATTTTGCAACATGGAGAAATTGCAGATACACCATAGTTGTCGATAATTACTCGAAGCCGAATTGACTTTCTGCAAATAGTTGTGGATATCAGCAACTTGGTCTTCTCACTTCGCATACTTGAGCTCCACTGCTTTTTCGGTAATGCACTCTTTAATATAATGATAACTTGTATTGATATGCTTGCTTCGATCATGAAACACCGAATTTGTGGCCAATGCTATTACCGACTTATTGCCAACGAAAATCTCGGTTGACTATTAACAAAAATCTAAGCCAAATAGCTTGAGAAACACATGATGAGGCAGCGACATACTCCGCTTCACAAGCAGAAAGCGCTACAATAGGATGCTTTTTTTGAAATCCATGTAAATGCCATATTTTCCACGAAGCCTAAATCTCCGACCCAATCACTATCACAATAACCCAAAAGCTTGAAGTTGTTAGAAGGAGAATAAAATAAATCGAACTCAATTATACCTTTGAGGCAACGAAGAATTTTCTTAGCCGCTTTCATATGAGTTACGGTAGGAACTTCCATGTAGCGACTAATAAGCCCAACCCCAAACAAAATGTCCAGTCTTGTACATGTCAAGTACCTCAAGCTTCCGTTTAGGCTCTTGAAAAAAAGTTGGATCTACTTTCTCTCCAATATCTTTCCTTGACAACTTGACTTCACACTCCACAGGGGTACTCGCTGGATTTGCATCATCCATCTTGAACTTCTTTACAATTTCTTTTGCATAACCTTCTAGGGAAATAAAAATGCTATCATCTCTTTGCTTCACCTCAATGCCAAGGTAATATGACATGAGCCCGATATCCATCATCTCAAACTCTTGAGCTATTGCATTCTTGAACTCCTTAACCATGCTTGGGCTATTCCCTGTAAAAATCAAGTCATCGACATACAAAGAAACAAGTAAGATATCTCCATCATTATTCCCTTTTGCGTAAAGAGCATGCTCGTGAGGACACTTGGAGAAATTATTTTCTTGGAAATACTTGTCAAGTCTACTATTCCAAGCTCTTGGTGCTTGCTTTAACCCGTACAATTCTTTCTTCAACTTAACAACTTGGTCTTCTTGCCCTTTCATGACAAAGCCCATGGGTTGCTCAACGTACACCTCCTCTTCAAGAAAGCCGTTCAAGAATGCCGATTTCATGTCTATTTGATGGATTTTCCAATTATTTTGCATTGCCAAAGAAATTATTAATCTAGTAGTTTCTAAACGAGCAACATGTGCAAATACTTCATCATAGGTAATGCATGTTGTTGGTTATAGCCTTTCGTAACCAACCTTACTTTGTACCTCTCTACTTCACCTCTTGCAATCTTATTGGCTTTATACACCCATTTGACTCCAATTGCTTGTTAGTCTTTTGGAAATGAGGTCAGCTCCCATGTGTTGTTCTTTTCTATGGATTGAATCTCTTCATCCATTAAATTTTTTCATCTATTTTCATTTGCTGCTTCCTCAAAGCTCAAAGGTTCACTATCATCAGAAAGACAAAAAAGAGTCAAATCACCAATTCTTTGAGTTACCTCTTCCATTTCTTCATATATGTTGCGGAGGCTCCTTGTGCGATGTGGTGGACTTTCACTTGAAGTAGGTGAATCTTGCTCGTGTGTTAATACTTGAGGAGATGATGGAGGAGAAATGACCCTTTCCATGTCTTCGTCATGTTGCTCCTCCACATCAAGAAAATGGAAAGTATTGTAACTTTCTTGTAGAGTGTTACATTCTCTTGCACTTTTTTCATCAAATATAACATCTCTACTAACAACGACGACCTTGCCATTGCTTGGGTTATAAAGCTTGTAGCCTTTGGACCTCGAGTCATAGCCCTAACCAATGAAGACATACTTCTCACTTTTATCATCAAGCTTGAACCTCTTCTCATCTGGCACATGCGTACAAACAAGGTGGACAACACTGGTAGTAATTCAGCTTCTTAGGAGTAAAATCTTACAAATTGCAATGGTTTCAAGGGTAATTCGAATTGAATGTCTATTCATGTACAATAGATGAACAAACAGAGAAGGCAAGGAATGGGAGTCTATGAACAGATTTTCATGGATGATCCTTTTACCACGCTAAAATACGGAATTTGCCTTACCATAGCTACAAAACAAGAGTAATCAACTCCAATGAATTTTTCTTTTTTAGATTTGAAGCAGTAAACCCATGCCACAGGAAGAAATCCGAAAATCCCTTACCTTATACTAGCAAAACGACGAAAACACAATCCTCCCAAGCTACGCTACTCGAATACGCCAATCTTCTCCAAAGGAACAAGCAATTTATGGCTGAAATGGAGGAGACAATGGAAGAGGCAGCGAACAGGGAAGAAAAGATGAGGGTGGAAGAGATAAAAAGAACTATTTATATCAAAGCTCTAATTGGCAAATTACACAAAACTCCTTTAAACTTTATCCACTTATTCAAAAGGTACCAAAACTTTCCTAATATTAGAAAAAGACCACAAACTTGTTTAATTAGTTATTTACTTATTTATTCATTTTAAAGTGATAGAAAATTATTAAAATATGGGCTATTACATTCTCCCCACCTTAAAAGAATTATGTCCTCGGAATTAGATGCACCTTAATGATTTGCACAATGCTATCTTATCACCGAGCATGATACGCTCCTCAAAATCCAAAAAAAAAAAATGATAAGATCGCTCCTCAAAGTTTTTGTACTTGGCTAACAAATGAAACACGCTGAATTAAGTTACTCCAATCAACATTCAATCGCCCGAAACCAATACAATACCAACACGCTCCCGTTGCGCCATTATGATAATATATCAAACCATAGCCTTGGTAAAATGCCTAACATTAACACCTTAACTTAAGGTATACCAAAAGTAGTAACCAATCTTCACATCAATTGCATGGGACCTATACCCTACAGATCCAAACCGTGAGATTTCTTTCTTCACACCCCTGCAGCCCCATACTATAGGTGATCAAAATCGACGCCCGTACAAAGTCACAAATGGAGCCATTTCAATACTTTTTAATGACATTTCGCTGACAACTGAGAGTAACTAGTAACTAAAGTTACTAAGCTATCACCACGCTTCCTGCTTAATGGTTAATGAATCAACCAGCCCATTAGTCTTACAAATATAATAGTAGGTAGTCAAATAGCCGACATAAATTTCTAGAATCGCTAAGCCCACAACGTCTTAGTACTTAAAACACATGATTACTCAAAACAGCATCAAACTCAATCCTCCGGTCCATATTCCATTGACTACTACAACCACAAACTCAATGTTCTAACGCCTAAATAAAACTGCAATGACGCGATATCTATGAAATTCAGTAATCAACACCTCGAGATCACCTAAAGGCAAATATGATTCCCATCAATTTTTACTAGTCCAACCCCAAAACCAATACCATCGAATAACCTTTGAAACATAATACTTTGACCAAGCCAATATTGAAAACCAATTTCTACGAGCACTACACATCACACGAAAAACTGAAAATTATAACCACTATACTTTCGCTGTGCACTCTGATATCTCAATCAAACGAGTTCAAACAATTACCAAATCAATCATAGCCAAATGTGTTTCCTTAAACAACCCAAAAAGTCTAATTCTACACACGCATCCACCAATATTTAAGTCTCTAAGTCACCGCATCTATCGAAATAACAACATTCACCGTATATAGCTACTAATTTATAGAGATGTACAAAAATACCACAATTTTTAGGTCTTGCCTTTCAATCATTCTCTTTGGTTAACGCTTAAATTTTTATTTTTTTTAACTCCAAAGGTAAGTAGCAGGTAGTCTACTATTGCATACTTGGCTCAAATCTCACCCTTATCAAAACCTAATCCACATTCTCCAAGTCTAATCTCAATCACATATTATCTCAGGCTTACAAGTCTACAGAATCGCATACCTAAGCTCTGATACCAACTTTGTCACGCCCCCAAAACGGAAGCCGTGACTGAAATCAAATTTCCGATATACCGTTATAATTCTGGTGACACAGGTATAAACAGAGCAACTAAATCCTTTAAAATAAGATATCTCCATAAAACAAAAGTCTGGTACAATCCATTATCTGAATAATCCCTTACAAAATCATCTACAAAACGCAGCGGCTAAAACAAATTACACTGAGTCAATTCTATCAAATTACCCACATCCGGGTAAAGATCTCAAACTAAAGCTACAAAGTTGAACCAACTAAAACAAAAGTCTCAAACTCCAACGTTGTTACAAAGATCCTTAGTCACTTTCTTTAACCTGTGGCAAGGGGCAAGGCAAAGCGAAAGGGTGAGCTCAAATAGCTCAGTAAGGTACAAAAACGACAAGATATCAAAGCAAAAACTAATAGAGTTGAATGACAATACTTGATGGAAATTGGCAAACCAAATTCTTATATCAAATGCCAAAACAAACGTGATTAAGCATTAACCCTAAGCATATATATAATATGCCGGGAATGTTGCACAACAAAAATATACGATGACTATGTTGGTCATAAGACCCAAACGTCGAACCAAACGTACAAACATCAAACGTGTGCTACCGGTAGCGTGCTAGGTGTCTATTGATCGCTAGCATAATCAAACATGTGTCCAAAGGACCCTCTCAATTTGAGAGTTGTTCAAACATAGCCGTTTAAGGACTAAAAAAAAAAGCAATGACATTGACAAACCGTATTTAGACCCGATAACTGCTTATCTGACTCCCAAAAGGATTAATTATGTAAAGAACAATAAGCATACATGTTCTCAAGGTACATGCGCAGAGAGAAATCTCAAGGTATACGGCCAAAGAGCAAATACTACTGTGGTAGTAAAATAGAAGAAGAAATAAGCCAGTACCATTTCATGCTATGGGAAGGTTTAGTTGACAAGAATGCTACACCTGAACTTTCACCACAATAAGGAGAGGTATACTTGACTAACCAAGACACAGGACATTCCAGTACTTGCATGAGGTGACAAACAGTGTGACTGTCCAAGGGTGGGGGCTATTTAACTAAAGAAGTAGCCAAAAATGTTCCAGCTTTTTAATATCTAGAATGTCAAAACAAGCAAGTGGATATTGGCATGAGCCCAGGAATGCAAAAGATTTGGATTAGTTAATCAGTTAAGCTATTAAAAGAACAAGTAATAGCATGACCAGATCCTTGGCCACCAAAAGAAACAAGTGAGAGTGTAGCAGGTTCTTTGACTAACAACAAGCTGAAAACAAAAGAATGCCAAAGGATTGGAATGAATTGCATAATGAAAACTACCTGCTGTTGTTTGCCCACTAGTATAGCTTAAATATCAGTTAAGCTATAAAAAAGAATCAACTAAGTGGGTAGAAAGATTGACGATTGAATAGAGAATACAAGCATATATAATACAAGATTCCATGGCAAAAGCATTACAGGAACAGTTCATGAAGTAATCAACTTCAACTGCTGGAAACAAAATAGGTGGATGCTGGCAATTAAATTGAAATACGAACATGAGATGGTGGATGGATTAGAGGCAAGTAAATTCTTTATAAAACCAAGGTGGACAGCACTAGTAGTAATTCAGCTTCTTAGGAGTAAAATCTTACAAATTGCAATGGTTTCAAGGGTAATTCGAATTGAATGTCTATTCATGTACAATAGATGAACAAACAGAGAAGGCAAGGAATGGGAGTCTATGAATAGATTTTCATGGATGATCCTTTTACCACGCTAAAATACGGAATTTCCCTTACCATAGCTACAAAACAAGAGTAATCAACTCCAATGAATTTTTCTTTTTCAGATTTGAAGCAGTAAACCCATGCCACAGGAAGAAATCCGAACATCCCTTACCTTATACTAGCAAAACGACGAAAACACAATCCTCCCAAGCTACGCTACTCGAATACGCCAATCTTCTCCAAAGGAACAAGCAATTTAGGGCTGAAATGGAGGAGACAATGGAAGAGGCAGCGAACAGGGAAGAAAAGAGGAGGCTAGAAGAGATAAAAAGAACTATTTATATCAAAGCTCTAATTGGCAAATTACACAAAACCCTTTTAAACTTTATCCACTTATTCAAAAGGCACCAAAACTTTCCTAATATTAGAAAAAGACCACAAACTTGTTTAATTAGTTATTTACTTATTTATTCATTTTAAAGTGATAGAAAATTATTAAAATATGGGGTATTACACATATAACAACCGCACCTGTAGTAGTTGAGAGTCAGATATTAGATGAGAACTGCAGTTCTTTAGGCATATTGTTGCGAGATATGAAGTCAATGTATAATAAAGAATAATTAATACTTCAATATATGATGAGAATAGACGAGGCTTACCATAAGCATTTGCAAGTTCTACCCCGCCTTTAAAACCAACGACGAGACCGATGCCGAGAATCATGAGAGTGTAGTAGACTTGACCTTCATGCTTAGAAGAAGTATGTATGATGTGTACTCGAGGGAAGCAATCCAGCGCTACTGATTGCTTCACGATTGAAAATGTTGCGGATATCATGGATTGGCTAGAAACAACAGCAGCGAGGGTAGATATCACAAACATAGGCCAGTATACGGGCTTTGGAATTGAACTATAATACGCATTGGCGATTTGATCAGGGTTCTTAATCAAATAAGCTACTTCGCCCGCGTAAGTGAGGATCATGGCCGGATAAACCACGAGAGAAAAAGCCCACTGCATGAAGTCACTCATTCTATCAATTTAACAACCGTACTGCGTTTTACAAGATTTAGAATTCTAACGTCCCAAGCCAGACAAGTTAAGCTTTTGCAAAGAATGCATGTGGACGTCATGCCTCGTCTACTTTTGGTTTTGAGTTGAAAGTTTAAACAGACACAACAAAACCCTGAAGGACACTAAGGAAATGATAATTACCTGAATTGCTCTCTTGTTGAAGTGTCCCAGATCAGCAAACAAGGCCTCAGCCCCTGTACCAGAATGCATGAGGGTAAATTACAAATGCGAAAAGAGTATTTATTAATTGTTCTTTGTTCTTTTGGGCAAACAAGAGCAGTACCTGATATACACAAAAATACTGCACCAAGGAGTCGCCATGCAGCCTTTCCGTTTCTCAAGAAGAATTTTATTATGTAATGAGGTGAGACCGCCCTCAAAACGGATGGATGGTATTTGCAAATATTGTAGACTCCTATCGAAACGTTTGTTACATACCACAGCAGCATAATTGGAGTGAATGAGAAGCTGACTTTACTAGTTCCGCATCGTTGAACTGCTAAAGAATTATAAACAGCACCACTGCCATGAAGACAACATGATCTGCAACAAATAACGTATTGAAGCCTGGATTAGTTTTCTAATACAACATAGTCTGCAACAAAGATCTATATCTTTTTCTACCATAAAGCACCTTTGTTTATATATACTTCTTTGCTCCTTTATTGTCTAATCTCACCATGTTTTCTTCTCTCTTTTCATTCGGGTACATCCTAAAAAGATCAGAAAGACCTCGACGTAAACCCCTCATTAAATTTCTCCTCTTTTTTTTTCTTTCTGTTATTGTTGTTTTTTTTTTTTCCCTTTTCTCTTGAGGTGGAGGGTGCATGAGAAGAACATCAAGAATCCTAAGTGTTTCTCACAACCTTAACTTTAAACTTTTAAGCTACATGTTTGTGGTTTGGGAAGATGGGATTGAATAAAGCTGACGCAAACTTACTTTGTGTAATTTTTGATGAACGAGATTGGATCCCTTGAAGGGCGGAGAGAACTGCAGTGAAAGGAAAAACCACGTTAGAACAACGATATACCACGAGTTTTAGATATCGTTGTCGAGGAACTTCCGTTTACCCTATAAACGGTTTGGATGCACGACAAATCAGAACATCAGTGTAGCAGGTCCGAGGATGTTATGCATACATACGTGTTTAACTGTTGTACATCCAAACCCTTTGGCAGGGTAAATGGAATCTCCTCTCTTTAATTCAACCTCTAAATATAGACGATTCATATCTTCACAAAGGCATACCACAAGTTGCGGGAGTGAGAGCTCCGTCACCAATGACCATGCAAGTTCCAAGTAGTACAATAAAAGTAAGTAGGGATTGTGCCGTAGAACTGCTCTCAATAAAGTTCCTAGTTTTCGACCGCAAAGGGCTCCGTCGGCTGTAATTCGTCATCGTGGCATCAGATTCCAACCTTCTCGTTGGATCAGTGAGCTTCCCTTGGAAATTAATATGCCGGCAGAGATTGGAATAGAGTGCAAAAGTACCACCTTCTCCATGATCATGGAGAAGGTGGTACTTTTGCACTCTATTCCAATCTCTGCCGGCATATTAATTTCCAAGGGAAGCTCACTGATCCAACGAGAAGGTTGGAATCTGATGCCACGATGACGAATTACAGCCGACGGAGCCCTTTGCGGTCGAAAACTAAGAACTTTATTGAGAGCAGTTCTACGGCACAATCCCTTCTTACTTTTATTGTACTACTTGGAACTTGCATGGTCATTGGTGACGGAATGCAGTACGATAAACACATATTTGATCAAAGCAGGCAACGTTAAGGTCCAGACGATGAGACTAAGTATGCCCAAGTAATCGTCCTCAGTGAGGTTTGTGATCGTAATGGAAGATAAAACTTGAGTAGGGGAAGTTCCAAGGTCTCCATAAACAACGCCAAGAGATTGATAAGCCAACATTAGTGTCTCCATCGGAGGATATTCCTGTAAGAAGGGAATCAACTCATTCATCCGCAAACAACTAGGAGCTAAGCAAAAAGATAGGTTTCAATTCTTTCGGTATACGGCAACATTTTCTAGACGAGAATTTTCTTTGCAGCCACTTTGTGGCAAAAAACCGCCGCTAACGATATTTGAAGGCACCTCTTTTTGCCAAATAGCACGAGTTTTATAATTAGCGAGGATTTTCAACACTAACTTGGTGCACAAGAAATCCATGCATGATAAGCCATCTTGCCCCACTAATTGTTGGAAAATAAGCTTGATTTAGTTCCTTAAAGTGGTAATTAGTGTGACATGTTAGTGGGTTATTAAGTTGTCTTAGTGGGTGCATAAGTTACAAGTGCATTATTGTTTAATAGAAGTAGTGGCTATTATGTTGTTGAAATAGTTGATTAGTGGTAATTTAATTAAAAAAAATTGGCTGTTACCCTGGTTGGAGGAATTTTCCTCCTACCCTTTCTATAATGATAATAAATTGTCTCTAAATGTTTCTAGTGATTTTCATTCAGTGACGCTAAAAAAAGTGTTGCTAATAATTGTCGTTGAAAGTGTTAGAAGAAAAGCCACTAGAAATATTTAGCGACTATTAATTGTCACTATACACGAGGTTGAAGAAAGATTCCTACAACCGAGGGTAGGAGCCAAAATTTATAAATTTAATTACATGTCTAGCAGTTACTTAGAAGTACTATAAAAAGGTATAAGATAATGCAAGTGTAAGATGGGGAAGAACTATGAAATATAATTTTAAAGTTATGTTGCATGTGCTATTCAAGTTCTCTCCATGGTCTCCTCATATAAGTAAGTTCATGAGTTTGAGTGAACATTTGTCTCCTACAAAGTGGTATCAGAGCCACACCAACCTTAGTGGACGTCGCGGCATAAGTTTGTTAGAGTCCTTATGGTTGTTAAAAAAAGTATCCAAAATAGATATTTGGTGTGAGAAATTGATGTTCTCAAATTATGTGAGAATGAGGATTGTCCTTTCATTGTATCTCAAATCATTTATTTATTTATTTTGGTGCAAAGGAAAATAATATCAAATCATGCATGTGATTTGTGGGATGTAGTCGGTGAAAAACCACCTAGTAGCTTGTCGAAAGGAGCTCGACAAAAGAAGGAAGAAAAGGCACTCTAAGTATTGCTGAAGGCCGTCCATACAGAGATATGGATGCGCATTGAAGATGTAAGTGATATTTGGCAAATGATCGAGATCATTGTTTCCAATCATAGACGTGACTTCCTACCCAAGGAGTATTGGGTACAAAGCTGGAAAGAATATGAGTTTACAAAAGAAGATGGTGAACATCTCAAGGAAGAAATGGAGGAGACAAATGATAAAGAAGAGTCCAAGGCTTTTGAAGCCAATGAGAACGAAGGGCCGACAAATAGAGAAAAGCCATTTGAAAATTTGAAGGAGAGCAAGAACATAAATGGTGATGACAATGCTCAAGAGATGGAAGATGAGAGCATTGACAAAGAGATAAAAGTTCACGGAGGTCAAAATGTGAGCAACTCTGGTATGACTTTTAATTTTTCTTTAAGAAGAAAATGTGGTCGGGTCATTTTCATTATACAGTCTCGCCAATTTTAAAGAAGAAAGTGATGATTACTTTTTTATGGCTAAAAATGATGTGGTAGTGCCACAAGGATATGCAACTAAAGTTGTTAATTTTGTAAAAAGTCAAACAAGTTATCCTCAACTTGGTGTGGAGAATTTGTTAAGTGATGCAGGTTGGGTAAATATGGAGATGTTTTTTTGACCCAAAGGAGTTATTTGAAGTGTACAAAATTAAATGGTTAATTTTCTGTATGCACATGAGTGATGAAGAAATGTCAAGGATGCAATAAGAAGATGACCCACTTGCGATACACGTCAAAATAAATGGCGAAGAAGATTGTTGTTGTTGTTGATGGAATTGGAGATGAAAACCATTATTGGCACTTATCAAGCCCCTCAATCATGAAGATTGTTTAAAGACGTAAATCAAGTTTAAAGGGGTGTATTGAAAAATAAACTTGATTTAGTTCTTTAGAGTGGTGATTTGTGTGATGTTAGTTGGTTATTAAGTTGTGTCTTAGTGAGTGCATAAGTTACAAGTGTATTATTGTTATGTGTCAGCGGAAGTAGTGGCTATTATGTTGTTGAAATAGTGGGTTAGTGGTAGTTTAATTACATGTCTAAGAGTTACTTAAAAGCACTATAAAAAGGTGTACGATGATGCAAGCGTAAGACGAGGAAGAAATATGAGATAAATTTTTTAAGTTATATTGTGTGTTCTCTTCAAATTCTATTCATGTCCTCCTCGTAGATGTGTATGAGTGAATTTGAATAACTCTTTGTCACCATCACTCATGTGAGGCTTATTCATTTGACAATGAATTGTTAGAAATGATCAACAAGATCAAATATGTGTGTGTGTGTGTGTGTGTGAGAGAGAGAGAGAGAGATATAAATTCATACACTCTCTCAAAAGTGAGCGAGTATATGAATTTGAGCTACTCTTTGTCTCCAACACTGACGAGAAGCTTATTCAATTGACGATATTTATTTGACGATGAATCGTCAGAAATGATCAACAAGATCAAATATGAATGAGAGAGAGGGAGAGAGAGAGAGAGAGATGAGAGTTGTACCTTAGGTTTGTATTGAGGAGGCTGATATATACGAGTGAAACTGAAGCATCTGTCCGATATACTGCCTATCGGCTCAAACTTTTCGCCCTGGTGATTTGGACCACCATCTTCGCCACCAGTGCTGGCATTTTCAAGGTCGTCGCCGGCCATGGAGTTGATGGATTTGGCGTCTTCCATGCCTATTGGCTGCTTTAGCTCCGATCCCTTTAGAGATAAATGCCTAGAGCTTCTTATAGAGAGGGGCAGGTAAAGCCTAATCCTCAGCTAAAGCATACTCAGCGTACAAACAAATCGAGTGCGAGTGTGACGGCTTAAAGCCAGACAAAAAAGCCAGAAACCAATCGCGCTGGGACTGTTGCCGTAAATTTGTCACCATGTATTGAGAACAAATAACCCAGAAAAAAACAAGGATACAGAAATAAAAATGTTGCCAAAAGTGTCAAATTATAATTGTTCTTCCAGTTACTACCCACACTTCCATTTGATTGCTAGGGTTTGTTCTAAACCGACCACTAATAATTGAAATTGTTGCCAAATATCTAAAGTTACGGTGTTCTTTTTGAAATGGAATCGATTTTATTTCTTATTATGGTTGAGTTTGTGTGGCAAACTATGATCGGAGGTAAGATTTGACGAAAAATGGTCCTAATGACCCTTTGTCATGGACCAGTTTATTTCCTTTTGGTATTAAGGAATTATCCTTTTTGATGAAATTACTACCCACTTGCTCATATCCAGTCTCTACTTTTAATATTTGGAAGGACTTTGAATGAGCATTCGATTCACAAGCAATGTCCCCCGCAAGCGCGGGTAATATGAATTATAAGGCAGATTAGGCTTGCGCTTCATTTGGTGGCAGATACTAGCTAAAAATCAAGAAGGAAGTTCTCAAATAGAAAGGAATACTGATCCCTTGCTGCAGTTGCCGGAAATATGACCGGCGTAAGAATGGTCTGTGCAGCCTGGACGCTTTTTCGCCGCCGGGATGTGGAAGGCAAAGCAGTGAGAGCTCCTCAAAGAATGCTGCTTCCTCCACCACGCTCCAAAAACCAAACTACACACAACTCGCTAGATATTCTCTGAAATCGCTTATCCAGCACGTGAGAGATCTCGATCCATCGGACAGCCATACTTGTTAATACATGGTAATCAAAACAGTGGCAAGTAGTGCGAAAGCGTCGATTTGAGAGTTGTTACGAGTTAACAAGTATTACCATGGGTGAAATAAAAAAAATTGAGGAGAAGTTGTGTATGTACCTAATTAACTTAGCTAAATCTTGCACTTAATACTTGTATCAAGACATTCTGATGATCAAAAAGTTTACTTGGGATGGCTGGGATCTCATCTTCGGTCTAAATGGGAAGTAGGGAAAACAATAGAACGAGTCAAATCCAATGAACCAACTGAATGACGCTAGCTAATGAACCAAACGACTGAATGACGCTATTGAACCAACTAAAAGCACCAGGGCTGCTGCCAATATAAAAGTCCGAATGACGCTAATGAACCAACTAAGAGACTTAAAAAGCTCGGTGGCCACCTTTATGGCCTCATTCCTAAACAGAATTTGCATTTTGAAACCTGTGCGCGAGCATCAAGCACTTGGGCAAGTCGCTGCTTGAGAAGGCAGCACTGAACCAACTCCTCTGAAGAAGAAAGAACAACTCTCGCTGCTTGAGTACGGTTACTTTAACTCCTTCGAAGAAGAAAGACCCTCTAGAAGCATCACTGTGCATACCAAAGTCAGTGGGAAGGACTTGGCAGGGTCCATGAAAGGACCGTCAAGACAGAAGAGGTCATGAACATTCTTTCGAACCAATTCTTTCAAGAACTTGATGGATTCAAATTGAAAATTATATTGGAAATATAATTCACTTTTTTTTGTTTGGAACAAAAGGGAGTCCAAATTACAGAATTCTTGTTTCGTATTTGGAACACAGAGGATATATATATAAGAAGGTAGTAAATTTTTAAACAATTACATCCTTGATTTAAGATGAAAAACAAACTACAGTGAATGGTTTCACATGTACCGGTAACACCACATGGTGGTGGTAATTAATGAGTGAATACCCGTGGTGTAAGTGGTAGTGTAGCGATATTAATATTGATGGTGTAAGGGTGGGGTGGGGTGGTCAAGGATGGTAACGATAGTAATAGTGGTGGTGGGGATGGTGGCGGTGGCATTTAGGTTTAACTAGTGGTAGGGATGGTGACAATATTGACGGTGGTGGCATCAACAACGATGGTGGTTGTGGCATGGCGTCCGCAGCGGTGTTGTCCTATGGCATCAACAATAGCCGACAACGACAGTTGGGGTGCTGGAATTGGTGGGCGGTCTTGTGACAGTACCAGTAGTAGTGGTGGTGCCCGTGGTACCAGGACGCAAGTAGTAGTAATATAATGTTGGTGACATAAGTTAAAGTGAGGCAACAGAGACGATGGTAGTGGTGGTGGTGTGACATCAACGGTCGTGTTAGTGAGGCAGTCTAGTGATTATAACGATGGTAATGGTTGTGTGGTTGCGGCAACATGGACAGTGGTGCTGGTGATGATGTATAGACATGTTGATCATAACGTTGTAGATATAGTTGCACCAATCGTAATGGTAGTGCCAATGACGGTGGTGATAGCATTGATGGTGGTGGTGCATGTGGTGTGGCAGCTAAAGCGATGATGGCCATCTATTGATTATTATGGTGGTGATGTACATAACACACTTGATAGAGGTGGTGATTGATGTGGTGGTGGTTGTGTCATGTCTTGTGGCGATCACAATAGTGTGGCACTTGTGGTGGGTGTAACCGTCTAGTCCAGTGGTTGTGGTTATAGCGCTCCATTGGTGGTGTGATGATGGTAATGCAATGGTAGCAATAGTGGTGGTAATAAAGGTGATATGATGGCAGCGGCAATGAAGACGATGCTAATAAGGTTTATTGGATTTAGAGATTCAAGAAAGGGTAAGATAAGTAAATAATTATTTTTAATTCAAATAAATTCAAATCTTATGAAATCTAACCATTTTTCATCGGATTTCACTCCATATAAACAAATCCAGTCAAATCCCATGAAATTCAATTCCAATTTCTTTTTTTTAATATTCCAAACAAAAAGTTTGAGTATTCGAACAATGCAATAAAAATTAGGAGCGATTACATATCTGTCTAGTAAGACAGAACAACGATCGATTCGATTTTTTAATGAACAATGTATATTGACTTATTAGGCCACATAAGATTGCACCATATATATGTGGCCCATTGTCCCACGTAAAATAATATGGTACACATTAGATGGATGCTTTATTTTGCGTCAAAATTTCATGTGTACCATTGTCCCTGTTGGGAAAATATGCTTTGTGTATACTTGTTCAGAAAAACTAAGTACGAAAATACTGAAATATATTATATTGAACTGAGCAAACAGAATCAGAATAAGAACTGTATAATTAACTCACTGCAGAATCACAGAAACAACAATGGAGAAACCGAGGCGTGAATTTGATTCACTGCCCTTAAGACTTTATTCGTCCCGCAACGGTGCTAACGGTCTTTTGACGAAAGTCTCCCAGGACACAACGGTAGTACGTCTGAAAATAGGAGCACTCCAAAATATCAAACCCGGCGAACCAAAACAATGGTGTAGAACTCTTTCTTTCGAACACAGGAAAAACGGACAGAATGACAGAAGAAAATTTCGGGAGAGAAATTTAATTTTTTTCTCTAACTGACTCGTTTTTATACAGTGAATATTCACCGGGGGTGCAACTCTTCACAGTTGTTGGAAAGGTTGCAACTTTTTGGAAAAGAAAATAAATAAAAACTTACTTATTTAAAATATTTTTGGCCCAAGCTCCGGACCGGACTGGGACGGGCAAGCGGCGCGTGCGTGTGGTGGACCTTGGGTCAACTTAGGTCCTCCCTCCTTACAAAACTTGGGTACCCCCAAGGGACCCAACCCTTAGCTCAAGACTAAGCCTTATAAGGAGGCAACATTGGCTTTATTTTTTCAATGTGGGATATTCTTTTCCCTTCAAGTTGAACCACCAACTTCAACCTTAATTATCTCATTCACTCCTCATTTGTTTTAAACTTGTGAATATAATATGATCATCTACTCCAATAGATGAACATAAATCAATTTGTTCCTAACCAAATTATGGTTTGGAACCCATTTGAAAATTAAGTCAAAGATGGCTTCTCCATAATGGGTTTAAAACTCAATTCCAACAATCCCCCACATGAATAGAAAATTGACTGGACATTATACGCAAAGAAACATTGACACTAGAAATAGTTCAATTAGAACGACACTGCATCAGGATAGGTAGTCGATGGCCTTGAACCTTCCATAGTGAGAACTATCAGATTTACTGGTTAACCAGTGAACGTGATGGCTTGAACTGTTCAACTTTTAGTGTAAATCGAGACAATAGAACTTCACACAGTACCACTCAAACATTGTTTTGAGCTATGTTCTCATTGTTGTGTTCATTTAGGCCCTAAATAACTCCTGGTTTTCATGAGTACTCTCTGAAAATTCATCCTTACAATTCTCATAGAAGCGGTCCACTTCTTACTCACATAGGTGACTTCTTATAAAGAGGTTCCTACTGCACTCCTACTTGGATTTCCAAGATATAAGAGTCATTAAAAGCATAGCTTAACATAACCTTTTGTAGGTGCCAATGTCTTCTCGTCATAGGAATGGATTTGTGGGTTTTAACCCCCCACAGTGCTCCGTCTGAGTCGCATTTACATAATTCGGTTTTCTCTTTGAACCTAGATCTTTAGTTCATAGGCTTAAGACTCATTCCCCTCGATAACGTATTTACTTTCTCTCTAGTCAAAACTTTTGTTAACGAATTCGCAATATTATCATTTGACTTCACATAGTCAATAGAGATAATTCCACTATTGTGGAAGGAATTTGACAAAAAATTAGTGTGAACTAGTTATTTCTAGAGAGAATTTTAGCACACCAAATCCCATTTTTAAATCCCTCTTAAAATTTGGTAAATCCATCTCACAATCCGAACAGATGATTTTGTGTAATGTATTTTCAAATTCTCTATAAAGTGAGATCCTCAGTTTAATTGCCTTAACCAAACACATTGTTAGGATTTATATTTCATGATTTTAATTCACAGCCACGTAGAGAGGAATCTAGATACCCCCATATACATGGCTACTAACCCTGCGTCACCCTCTTCCAATCTCTGGGAAGCTCTTACCATTTTCGAAACTTAAATCTTTTTCCACACTTAATCTATCTTTTAGGAACCTTACCCAAGTATTCATTACACCCTCGAATTGATAAGATTGAACTCATAATTGTTTCTCCAAATCCGCTTAAGAAGAACCAAAGAAAGAGAAAGCAATCTAGTTGTTTTTGCTTAGGGGAAAAGATAACTAAGAAAGAAGATTGCTTCATCGGAATATTTCCATCATGCAGATGGCAACGAAGAAGTAAATATATGACTTTCACAAAAGAAAAAAAGGAAAAGAAAAAAGGAACTCAAAAGGCAATCAAATGAGCTTATAATTAAAAGCTTTGTCTTATACGACTACAATCTAGTACTTATTTATATATATCAACAATATATGTGGTATGATATATGTGTTAGCATCACGCAAGTATGATGAAGTTACGATGATCCATCCACCAAGTTCGCGCGACAATATATGTAGTATGATGTATGTGCTAGCATCACGCAAGTATGATGAAGTTACGATGTATTCTAAGAGTGGCTATATTTATTTGACTGGCTCATTGCCATGCGCGCTAATGTCAAACTAAGATTTAGATACAAAAGGAGGTGCGGTTTGAAAGATGATGCCACGTGATTAAGATAAATTTACAATATCCTCAGCCGACCAGTAAGATTATAACATGTGTTACCTCGGATCAATACTAGATTATCACACTACGGGTACCTTTGAAAAATATACTTATGGATATACGTCATGTATATGTTGCATCAAATCCCACTGGTAATATCAAAATGCGATGACGTGTCGCATAACTAAAAGGAAAAGAATATTAAAAAAAAAACTTATATGTTGCCTACACAACGCTCAACGCTTCTTCTAATTTTATTTATTTATTTATTTATTTATTTTATGATATAATAATATATAGACAGCATGTCTAGTATAATGTATGTGTTAGCATCATGCAAGTGCGGGGTGAAGTGACAATGATTCAGGCATCTAGCAAATTTAGAGCATTATTAATGTCCACTAAGATAATTGGATATAAAAGGAGGTGTGCGTGGTGTGAAAGATGATGCCACATAATTAGGACAAATTTCTAATTATACAATGCATTACACCCTCTGTGTACGAGGTACCTTTGAAAAATAAACTTATGGAGATACGTCATGTATATGTTGCATCAAATCCCACTGGTAATATCAAAATGTTTCCCAGTTACGTTGCTCCGCTGACGACGATTCATTACCTGTCACCACTTAACCCCCAAAAACTAATTTAATTAAGGACAAAATAAGAAGAATAAAAACATGTTGCATTCCAATCAAAAGCTGGGGCAGTTGGTTTGTCTCCTCTAAGTGCTGATGTTTATACACTAAGACTATTTGTTCTCAACCCCCCAATATCTTAATCCCCCTCCCAAAAAATAAATGATATTAGAGCTAAAATGTCATTCTTACAATGAAGAGTTACTTATATGAATAGGACAACTATATCTGTTAAACCTATGTTTGAGCTTGACCCATTCTCGAGTCATGCGTTGTTCGGATTAGTGGCGGAGGTAGTAAGTATAGTTATTTATAAGAATATGGACAGCTATATCTTTTATACCTATTTTGAGTTTGACCCATTTTCGAAACAAACTTGCGTTCCAATTAGTGGCGGAGGCAGCAGGTGAACATGTTGTTTCCGTTTTTCTTTCCTGTATATTTAGGCATTTTAGGTTACATGGACTAGAAAAATCCACCTAAAATATATGGAATTGCTTAAAACGGATGGTCTTTTGCTTATTTTTTTCTTTTTTTGGTGCAAAGTCTTTTGCTTATTTTGCATGGGAAGTTACACAAATAAATAAGAAAATCATACATGAGTTTCACTTTACTCATTTGAACTCTATTTTTGTTTTTTAAGGACATATATAATGACACTTTTAAAATCTTTAGAGATGAAAGTGAGCCTCGTAGGTTAAAAAGTGGAGCCCAAATAACAAAACCAATGGAAATATCAAGTGACTTTTGAATGTTTTGCCCTTATATATCTATCTTCCATACCCACCTTAAAAATATGTTTTGATTAAAGTAGACAAGCTTTTTGTCTCATCATTCTAGACGCACAAAATGATAAAAGAAAAATGTTATTAACAAATGACGACCATATATTGGAACAAATGAGAATGAGAACCACATTGGGACGGAGTTATTTGAAGCGATTTTATTTTGCAGCCTGGAGAATTTAATTACAAATACACCATGATTAGGTACATTACATTTTAGTAATGATTAGGTAACAAGTGCTAATTGACATCATTCTTACTAGTAAAGAATGACCATGTTCCATTGTCACGAGTAAAGTTAACTAATTGGTTATGGAACACGAAGCAAATTCTTTTATAGAACCAAGAATACAACTTCAGCGGCTTTTCGGAGCGTGCAGAGGTTCCAAATCCCTCTGCAGAGATGATGTCCTTCCCTAATCCTAGCTAGGTATAGCGCTGACTTGTTGAATTTAATTTGGTACACTAACACCTTTATTAATTGGTACAAATGTGTGTGTGTGTGTGTGTGTGTGTGTGTGTGTGTGTGTGGGTGGGTGGGTGGGGGGGAAGTAAAGATTCAATAAGAGACGATACTAGAAACATTATAGTTGAAGTGGTTGAGTATCCGTGACTATGACCTTACATTATTTTTTTTAATTAAGCAGGATAATTTATATCATCAAATGTTATTGCTTTCTCAACTGCACGAGGTACTCTATCCATTACAAATATCTTTATCCGCCCCTTTACCCCTGTAGTTATTGACATCATCCATCAATGGCATGCCTTTTGATAGCTTTATATCCGAAAGCCTGCCATTAGGGGTGTTCATAAAATGTATTTTGTTGTAGCATTAATCATTTAGCTGTATTTTGTTATTTAGTGTTATCACCGAGACCGAATTTTCCCATCCTTCTTTACACAATAATAATGTTTCTAATATTTAATTTATGTAAGTAGAGCTGGCCCGACTCTGGTGGCTTTAACCCTATTGAGTCAGGCCAGATCTTGACAAGCTACAGGGTTGAATCACCCATGAACGGGCGTACCTGACACCTGCTATAAAAATGATAAAAAAAAATGTTATTAACAAATGATGACGACCATATTGGGAGAGAGTTATTTTAAGCATATTATTTTGCAGCGTGGAGAATTAATTATAATTACACCATTATTGTTAAAGTTACTCGGAGCCAAATTGACTGTCTGCAAATAGTTGTGGACTTGTGGTCCATGATTATGTACATTACATTTTAGTTGCACCAAAAAAAAAAAATTTACATTTTTGTAATGATTAGGTGAAAGTGCCATCATTCTTATTAGTAAAGAGGGACCATGTTCCATTGTCACTGTTCAAGTTTTAACAATGAAAAACTTCAACGGTTCTTCTGAGCGTGCAGAGGTTCCACATCCTTCTGTAGGGATGATGTCCTTCCCTAATCTTCGTTAGAGATGCAGCCTACACCATTGATGTAACCTAAATACTGGAGTAGAATATTTTAACTTTCTCGACAATCTGTGCATCATAGATCACTAGTTAATCAACGCAAGTGTGATAAACTGATAAATGTTAAGATATCTATCCTTCTGCCCATGACGTTGTCTTCGATTAGTTTTGATTTGGACTTGCAGAGTGAGAACAGAATAGGAGACGATATTAGAAATATTATAGTTGAAGTACTTCACCTCCCCCGTTGTTGAGATATTTTTGACTTTGATAATACGATCGTTATCTTACAAGTATCCGGGGCGGACCACCCACCTGACCGGTGGGGGCCATGGCACCCCCAAGTTTTGAGGATTTTTTTTATTTAACTTTTTAGATAATAGATAAACATATTTTAAATAATCACAAAAATATTACTACAGTATATTGCAAGATTAATTAATTAATGTTTCATTTTATTATGTTTTTACTCTCCGTGCCACCGACGGTTACATATTTGTATTTCTCATTCCTTTACTCTATCTTCATTCTTCCAAATTTCAGATTCTAAAACTTCAGATTATCAAAAAAACAAGAGTAGATCAAGACTAATTATTATTATTTTAGTTTAAGTTCTTATAGTATGTTAACTTATACGTTATTATTGTACTCATACAATTGATAATTATATTAGTAACACATCTACACATTAAGAGTTAAGCTTTTTCATGCAAGATTAGTAATTTATTGTTGACTAACCTTATCAAGTTAAATAAATCACTATAAATAGTAAAAATATATGATTAGTAGTCAAATTGAACATTGCATTTAACGTAATCAATGGTGAGTTAATTATAACATATTTTTCATTTTTTATGTGAATTTAGACCCTCTAATTTTTTTTTATGTTAGCTATTAAATTTTTTTTAATAACTTTTTGCCCCCCGCGATTAAACTTTCTGGATTCGCCCCGGTGACTATGAACCTACGTTATCTTTTTAATTAAGCAGGACAATTTATATCATCAAATGTTATTGCTTTCTGAGCTACATGAGGTACTCGGTCCATTGCAATTCACATCATCAATCAATGGCATGCCTTTTGATAGCTTTATTTCCGAAAGCCTACCCATTAGGGGTGTTCATAAAATGTATTTTATTGTGGCATTAATCATTTAGCTGCATTTTGTTATTTAGTGTTATCACCTCGACCGAATTTTCCCATCCTTCTTTATATAATAATAATGTTTTTAATATTTGATGCCAAGGAAAGTGGGTTCGTACTTACGTGGAGGTGTCACAAAGGCTGCAGTCCGAGTCAGCTTCCAAGTATGTTGATATGAGACACAGCAAGGGTGGAACAAGGGCAGAGACCAAGGGCTTCCCAGACAGAACTCGAGGGTGGCAGTGCTGCGAGGGCGATAGCGCGAGATGAATACACGATGACAGTCACAGTCCGATGCTTAGGTCCAGAGTCAGGGTACTGTATGTTTCTCTCTCTAGAATTCTAGAGTGAGAAAGTGAAATATGTTCTGAAAATGTCCAACCTCTATATTCCTCTTCTCCCAAATGAATTCTCAAGACCTCTATTTATAGAGATTGAGATGATGATGTCATTAACCGACACGTGGCGTTCCCCGGGAGTGACACGTCACCGGAGGGTCCACGGGTGCCGGTACTCCATGGACTATCAGATCGCATATTCATCCAGCCTGCCCCGCACAACATCGCTCTGTCTGTCAGAGAAGACTGGCTCTCACAGCGTCGGTGTGGCCAGAGAACCCCCTTGATCTAGCCTCCAATCCAAGCCCTTGCGGAGTCCCACAGGCCTAGCAGCGGTGGGGAAGACCTGACGCCCAACTGCCAGGTGAACTAGGCGCGATGCCCTTCGAAGACATGCTCCCGTCTTGGAGTGACCCAGGGGTCATAGTCCCTTAGAGGTGCCGACGCAAGCCCCCAGTGCCGGAGCACGTAGGCCAGTCACGCAGGCACCCTGACGGAGATAGTGTCCCGGAGGAGTCGCCTATTCCGCAGGCCGAGGTAGCATCCCGGAGGAATCGTCTACCCGGCCGGCCAAGGTAGCATCCCGGAGGAGCCGTCTACCTGGCAGAAGGGGAGTCTTCGTGCCGGAGCACTTGGAGCTCCCTGGCAGAGATAGTGTCCCGGAGGAGTCGCCTATCCCCGCAGGTGAGTCCTTGTGCCGGAGCACTCGGAGCATGTCAAGGTAGCATCCCGGAGGAGCCGTCTACCCGACTGGCCGAGGTAGCATCCTGGAGGAGCCGTCTACCTGGCGGAAGGGAAATTGAAGAGCTCCCTGGCAGAGATAGTGTCCCGGAGGAGTCGCCTATCCCCGCGGATGATGTACACTCCGGAGAGTGGGTTGAAGCATGTTCCATGACCAAGGCAAGGTGCGCATGGTGTGATGAATGAATGTGGTGCCCGGGGGCATGATGACATGATTGTGGCGCATGGGCGCGATGAAGTGAGTAAGGTGCCTGCAGCACGTCTATGTCAATGGCGCGGCGCATGGGCGCGACGGAGTGCGTAAGGTGCCGGGGGCATGTTTGTGTCAATGGTGGCGCATGGGCGCGACAGAGTGCGTAAGGTGCCGGGGGCACGTTGGTGTCAATTGTGGTGCATGGGCGCGACAGAGTGCGTATAGTGTCGGGGGCACGGTAGTGTGACAGAGAGCCTGGGGGCACGGCTGTATCAGCGGCGCGGCGCACGGGCTCGGCGAAGTGTTGGAGCGTGATGCTAGGACGTCAGGCGACGGGGTCGCGGAGTGACGCCCGGGCGACTGGGGTCGCAAAATGAAGTCTGGGCGACGTGGTCGCGGAGATGACGTCCAGACGACGGGGGTCGCGGAGTTGACGTCCGGACGACGGGCGACGGGCGTCGCGGAGTTGACGTCCGGACGACGGGCGTCGTGGAGTTGACGTCCGGACGACGGGCGTCGCGGAGGATGCAAGGCCTCTTGAAGAGAAGTGAAAGTGTTAAGTATGGAGACCAAAGGCCAACCCTTCGGGGAAGGCCAAGGCCAACCTCAAGGGGAGGCCGAGGCCGACCCCCATGGGGAGGCCGAGGCCGACCACAAGGGGAAGGCCGAGGCCGACCCCAAGGGGAAGGCCAAGGCCGAGGCCGACCCCAAGGGGGAGGCCAAGGCCAACTTCCTTGGGCAAGTGCCATGGCGCATCGACGGACGACGTGTGAAGTGCGACGGTCAAAGCGTGATGCGGCGTCGCACGATAATGAGTTTCTTGGTGACGAAGTCATGTAATGAAAGTGAGAAGTGCACGTGACTTGAGCGTGCATGCTTTGACCGGTTGTGAGCGTTGAAAATGACTGTTGTTTGTGCGGACGTGTCATGCAAAATGGGACCGTAGTGGGCCTTTGGGTACAACCAGAATAGGTTGGGAACAATATTTAATCTATGTAAGTAGAGCTGGCCCAACTCCGGTGGCTTCAACCCTATTGAGTCAGGCCAAGTGTTGACAAGCTACAGGGTTGAATCACCCATAAACAGGCGTTCCTGGCACCCGCCATATCAATTTGGAATGGACGCAAGGAAATATCATTTCCAGTATAAAAGTGAAACTCCCGGTTGAAATACCCCATCCAAAAATTTTGAAATATCAAATGGTTTCGAACTAATGAGTAAAGACACTATAAATTGTATCAAACCAGGGTTCAATAGTTCAGGAGCGTTAAATATCTTCTCTTGGCTAACTTTTTTGTTTTTGGGTAAAGTCACAATGTCCTACGCTGAAACCGTGGTTCTAGCCGGTAACACGCCCGTCCACCTCAATGGCACTTTTCTCAAGCCGAAATCTACCTCTTTCTTCATTTTTTCTAGTTCCATTTGACAATAGCATATGCTTTTAGGCATTAATGCTTGTCGACACCCTATTGATCGCTAAATTTTTTTAATAATTTGTCTTTGATACAGTTTTTAGCGACAAGTAAGACCGTAAAAAGGGCATGAAATCCATTTGGGCCATGAATTCGTGATTATGGCCCAAGACACCAAAGTAATGACTCACATCAGGCTTAGCCCGGCCCACGATATATCGGGGTCCACACAAAATAAGAGCAAAAATTAAATACAAAATCAAAAAGATGAAACCTGAAAACGAGAAATAGAAGATAAATGGGGTGGACATACAGTGAGAAAGCCCTAGAAATACATCCCAAGAAATTAAAATATCGCGATAAATCATACCAAAAATCTGCTCAAATCTGCAGCTCTCCGAGTTTCTCTCCTCCATCGATAACTTCTCTCCCCTGTAAGCTTTTCTCTTCATATATCTCGCTATTTTCTCCTTCCAACATTATTTCTTTCTCTTTCTCTTTCACTTTCACTTCCATTTCCAGCCCTTCATTTTATCTTGAATCGTGAACCCTTTTATGTTTAGGTTTTGTAGAGCTTGAAATGGGTAATAATGATTTGTATGTTGAATTGCTTTTCTGTGTGTTCCTGGGAAAATTTGTAGAGAATAAAGAGAAAATTTGAACCTTTTTTTTTTTTCCTGCTATTATGAGTGGAAGGTTGAGCTTGCAATATGATTCAAGAAAGACCCATATGCCAATTTTCTTTTTCTTGATGTTGGCCCCTCTTCGAGTGTGAAGTGTGTGCAAAAATGGTTTTTGCTGTACTAAGTGGGAATATTTTGTGAAATTAACAAGCTGATAAAGCTATGTATTTTATTTTGGAGGATTTCAAAAAGCCCTTGGTCAGTGAGGTAAATGTCGCAGTAACATTGGATTTGTCGTTTAGCATCTTTCGCCAAATATGTTACTTTTTTTTCTCAATTTAGGGGTTGAAAAATGAAGGTATTCTTTTGACGAAAAGAATTGTGAAAAAGTTTGCCATTGGAACGCAACTATTCAAATAATGCAATGTGTTGTATCATGGAGTCACTGATTAAAATGTAAAGAGCTCTATGAGCATACATACAATTTCAGTAATGGTTACTGCTATACAAGTCAAAGTGGTAAGAAAACACCAGTATGGGCAATGTGATTGGAATAGGAAGTTCGATTGTTTTGGTGGTTGTTCAATCTTTATATTTGAAGATAACTGATGCGCGGCCCGATACGAGGCCATAAAAAGCTGCTAGGAAGGAAATTTGTTACGAGTTCTTAGGATGGAAGATATTATGCTATGAATGTTGTTCTTGTCTCTTTAAATTCAGCACTAATTGTGAAATGTGTAGAGTGCGTTCCTTCCAAGCTGCTTTTGATAGTTTTATGAAAGTTGCTTGAACACTAGGAAGGATGAGCCAGTTGCAGGAACTTTAATAGCTGAATGAAACTCTATAATGACAAGATTGAAAGAAATAAATACTATAGTATTTTTTCGATTTTGATCGTGAAATTTTAAAACCTGTATGGTTAGTTTCTTACCATTTACTTTATTTTGATCTTCTTGTTCCGCCAGAGGGGTGGGGAGGGGGGGGGGGGGGGGGTGTTCTCCCTTTGTAATTATGCTCTCATAGCTGCTCTTGTTCTTGCCAATGCTAATGCAAGATGCAATCAAGAAGCACAAAAAGATATTAATTTTGAGTACTTAGTATGCACTGTTTAGTACATATTAACAGCAACTCCAACTTTGATTGTTATCGCAATTTCAGAGCATGTTTCTTCATATCTACTTGGTTGATACCTGAGCTTATATTCTGTGGATAAAGCTACAACTGTACTTTGATTTCCTTCTTCTGCCAGGTCAGGATAGAGGAGGTCAAGGATTTTCTCCATCACCAGTAAGTAGAGAACCTTAGTTTTAGCATGAATCTGTGGAAGTGTCATCTGCACTGTATTGTCATCAGGAGTATGTCATTGTAGATATATTACCTTTTTTGGCTAGTAATAGCGGGTCATATTATAAAATACAAAAGTAAATTTAATATTATTGTTTACCAGCTTAAGTTTATTTGCATTATCAAGTTTACTTCATAGTATAAGAGCAGGCGCATAATTTGACTACATGTAATAGATTGGTTTGGTTTTGTGCTCATGAAGAAGAATAAGTTTTCGACAACCCAATTTTGTAGATCTTTCTCACCGAACATTGACCATAACGGTACATAATTGATTGTCTTTTACATGCATGCAAGCACAGAAAGTTAATCTGCGGGTGTTCAGCATTCAAACCTTCCAATAAACAAAAAATGAATATCTGGCGGTTCGTTTCTTGGTTGTAAGTTCATTATCTAAAACATTTTCACTACAGATCGTATTTTAACTAGGATGTATTCATCTGATAGCCAAGAGACTTAGGCCAAAAAAGAAAAGGAGAACATGTCATATATGAATATGCTTCTTTCTGGCAGTGGTTCGAGAAAAAGATGTTTGTTGGGAATATGCCGAAAAATTAGATGGAAACAAGGTCAGATGCAAATTCTGCTTCAGAGTTCTGAATGGTGGCATTAGTAGATTAAAGCATCATTTGTCTCGACTTCCCAGTAAAGGTGTAAATCCTTGTAGCAAAGTAAGGGATGATGTTACTGATAGAGTGAGGGCTATAATAGCATCAAAGGAGGATGTCAAAGAAGCTCCCAGTGCCAAGAAGCAAAAGCTAACAGAAGCTAGATCTCTAGATTTATCAGCAAGCAAAGCTCTCATGTCCATGTCCGTGGAGGCAACATCTCCTATTGCAAAGTTGTATCCTTCCGTCACACCAACAGGCTCTTCCCCAGCAAGTGACCAAGAAAATGCAGAGAGAAGTATTGCTCTGTTTTTTTTCGAAAATAAACTGGACTTCAGCGTAGCCCGTTCTTCATCTTACCAGCTAATGATTGATGCGGTAGGAAAATGTGGTAGTGGGTTGAAAGGCCCATCTCCAGAAACTCTAAAAATGACATGGTTGGAGAGAATCAAGTCTGAAGTGAGCTTACAGTCAAAGGACATTGAGAAAGAGTGGACAATAACAGGTTGCACAATTATTGCAGAAACATGGACCGACAATAAATCAAGAGCTCTGATTAATTTCTTAGTGTCATCACCTTCAAGAACCTTTTTCCACAAATCCGTAGATGCGTCTGCGTATTATAAGAACATAAAATGTCTTGCTGACTTATTCGACTCTGTCATACAAGATTTTGGCCCAGAAAATGTAGTGCAGATAATAGTGGATAGCACCCTCAACTGCACGGGCATAGCAAATCATATCCTGCAGAACTATGGTACTATATTTGTGTCCCCTTGTGCTTCTCAATGTTTGAATGCAGTCTTGGAGGAGTTTTCTAAGGTTGATTGGGTGAACAGGTGTATCTCACAAGCACAAGCCATTTCAAAGTTCATATATAATAATTCAGCAATGCTTGATTTGATGAAAAAGTTCACTGGAGGGCAGGAAATCATCAAGACTGGTATCACAAAGTCTGTTTCCAGCTTTCTCTCCTTGCAATCTATACTGAAGCAGAGGTCAAGATTGAAACATATGTTCAATAGCCCCGAGTTCTCTGCAAACTCCACTTATGCAAATAAACCACAAAGCATAACTTGTATTGGCATTCTTGACGATAATGACTTCTGGAGGGCAGTGGAAGAGTGCGTTGCTGTTTCAGAGCCCTTTTTGAAGGTGATGAGGGAAGTATCTGGAGGGAAACCTGCAGTAGGGTTTATATATGAGTTGATGACCAGAGCCAAGGAGTCAATAAGAACGTACTTCATCATGGACGAGATCAAGTGCAAGACATTTTTAGATATTGTGGATAAGAAGTGGCAGAACCACCTCCATTCCTCTCTACATTCGGCAGCGGCCTTTTTAAATCCTAGCATCCAGTATAATCCGGAAATTAAATTTATTGGTTCTATAAAAGAAGAGTTCTTCAGAGTTCTCGAGAAGCTACTACCGACACCTGAACTTAGACGAGACATTACCAACCAAATTCTTCTGTTTACAAGAGCAACAGGGATGTTTGGTTGCAACCTCGCAAAGGAGGCAATTGATGCCGTTTCACCTGGTATGCGTGCAATTTTCTATTGCAAACCACGCCATGAGGTTAATATATATATATATATATATATATATATATATATATATATGCAGTATTCTGTTCATGCTCTAATCAAAGTAAAAAGGCTTATCTAAGCAGGATTTAACTGGGACGGAGTTTTGCAAGAGAACTGCATCCTCTTGGTTCTTCTTACTCTTACTTTTTTTTGTTGGGTGGCATCCCCCAATGGTTACCAGCTTGTTGCCAATAACAGTGCCAACTTAGAGTGTACCCAGTATTGCTTTCCTTCCAGATTTGATTTCTCCCGTTTTCAATAACCAAAGCTCTTACGACTTGCTATTCTACCATCTTTGATACGACTAGAAACAGACTTGTGGCCATAAATTAACTTCTCAATGAAGTATTCCCTTTTGACTCTTGCCAGAAGAACAATCCAGGACATGTGAACGGTGGCCTTTAACTCCACTTGGCTATTTCGATAACTATATTTGTTTCTTATTTATGGCCTTTTCTCAGGTTTTAGACTTTAGGTTCCGAAAAGGACTAAAATTAGCCCCAAGTATTTGTTCTTGTTCTTGTCGCGCGTCTTTGCTTGTCTTCAGCGTTTGGAGTTGGGACAAAACCTTGGGGCATGTTGTTCTACCACTCGCAAAAAATAGGTCCGCCACTGAACGTCTAGTTTTAGGCTTTTAGTGCAGGCATTCATGCACATATATACACACACACAGCCGTTCTTCTGCAATGCTGGTGCTGTGACTTAACAGACTGCATACATATTGCAGGGATATGGTGGGAACAATACGGCGATTCTGCTCCCATGTTGCAACGAGTTGCCATTCGGATACTCAGTCAGGTTTGTAGCACTTCCACTTTTGAGAGGCACTGGAGCACATTCAAGCAAATCCACTCCGAGAAGCGCAATAAGATAGACAAGGAAACACTAAATGACCTTGTTTACATCAATTACAATCTCAAGCTCGCGAAATCATTAAAATCAAAATGTTCAGAAGTGGATCCTATTCAACTTGATGACATTGACATGACTTCAGAGTGGGTAGAGGAGATCGAAAACACAAGCCCGACCCAGTGGCTTGATCGCTTTGGTTCTGCTCTCGATGGGAGCGACTTGAATACAAGGCAGTTTAGCTCTTCTATATTTGGTGCCAGTGACCACATATTCGGTTTGTAAATTGCATGTTGTCTAAAATGTATCCTTTCCGAGGTTGCAGACTGCCTTTTTACTAGTCATCACTTTGACAGAGTGCTTGTCCTTTCATGGTCACCCAAAGGCTGAAGACTTGCAGTAGATTTAGATGCACAATAGTGACTTGATAGTGATGAACTCTAGATGTCTGTTCGTTCCCAGATTATGTACTCCAGAGGAAAGAACTTCAATGCATGGAAAGCAAGAAAAATGGGGTCTGTACATGTTTTGATTATTGGAGACTAACTACACAATCTTTTGTTCGGGCTCATTGTACTCCCTTGAAGGTCTCTAGCTTAATAGACCCATCTCTTCTGTGTCCGCCACTTTGTTTCTTTCTTCTTTTTTAACAGATCAAATATAGGAAGGAACATCAAGTGCTGAAAGATACCTGCATGTTGTGAACTACATAATGATCTTTTGTGAGCATCTAATGTCGTTAACAGGAACGGAGATGTACCACAGATTACTGATTTATGTTTCTCTTTGGTGTGATTTTGTTGCTATTTTAGACAAGAAATTGTGCGCAAGCGCAGGAGTAGAGTGTGACTGTGGGAGTGCTCATGACAGAAAGAGTGAAGTTGTTGGGAGGGTTTCCCTCTTAAATGTCCATTCCAATCCACATTCAAGAACAAAGAATAAATTGAAATGAGGAACAGAGTCTCACCATGAAGCATTAAAGTGGACAATTTTAAAACTTCGAGTCTTATAATGCTTTTCCATACATAATACTGCACCGCACTCTGTTACAGACACGACGTAATGGCGTATAAAGATCAACATCTCACCAGTAATGTCTTTTCCCTCCCCCACATTTTTAAAAGTAAAACCAAAACTAAAAACCTGCACAGCGACTACAAATAATACCACAGGTATCTATTTACAGCATCCTCAGGATGAACCGTTGAGACACTGTGCCAGTGCCTTGTCTGTATCGTTGTCGTACATGAGTAAGGCTTCGGCAACATTGTTTGATGGAAATCCCATATCGCGCAAGAGGGTGTAGCCATTGGCGAAGTCCCTGACCTGAAAAGATTAAATGGACTCTTCTTGGTCATTCGAAAAACACTTTTAAATGCCATGTTTTGAACATAGACAACAGACGCAAGATTAAGCACGCACGTCATATTTTGTATACAGAAAGGTCATATATTGTACCATGTCAAGTGATCATTGCATAAGCAGAAGTCTAATGTTCAATATATATATGGACAACTGTCATAAAAACAAAATACATATGGCCCTCGTAATATCAGAATCTATTATGCAGTTCAAAGTAGCTTAGAAATGAACCCTAAAAACACCAACAGAAAAGTAAAAAGAAGAAGAACTACCTTGGTTGGGTTGTCACCATAATTTGCAACTGCAAGAGGCACAGTCTCCCTGCTGAGGCCTGATGCAATGTACTTGCTCACTATGGGATCTGTGGTGGAGCCCTGCGCAATAAAAGTGACAAACAACTACATGAGGTTGTACCAAAATGTATAATGATGAGCCCATCAAAAGAAGAATTTATTTAACTTCCTCAGAATAATTGCAACATCCAACAAATGGAAAGGCCTAGTGTGTTGCACCAATTTGCATCCAACCATAACCAAAAACGACGCATTAAAAGCTGTTGATATAGTATTGATCGACTGAGCCCATTGTATGATCTTTGCAGGCACACGCCTTAACCACTTCGTGTTAACTTCTATTCTATACCTGACCTAAGCCCTTTGTACTGTACAAGCTTGGCTTTGGGGCCAAGTTTCTCCCAGCCTATATATACAAAGAATAATCAACTCCATATGTGCTATTAAATTATTTGCCAAGAGTACGAGAAAAAGAGAATACTCAGTCCCTTTATTTTATCGGAACAACACCCAATTAAGACAAAGGGACAGATTGGGACCACGATTTCCTATGGAGGACAAACGGTCACCTAACAGAAAACTACCCAGTGTAACAAGCATTTACTGAAAGTCAACCAACCAGGACATTATGGTAAACTAAATCTTTAAGGGAAAAAAGGTAAAGCTTCTTAAGAGGTATTCTCCACAACACTGATGTTCCCAGTCTGGGGAAAATTAGTATATGACCCATCTCACTACATGTATGTCAAAATTAGCTTAAAAAGTGTCCAATAAATACTTCTACAAGTGACACAAGTCATACAACCATCATCTAAAGCTGGCACAAAGACTTGGCTGTCCAACTCATTCGCAAGTGTTCTTGTGACAGTTTTCTTTCAAGTATGAGTGTAAACAGCAAACAGTTGGCAAAATAAGAAGCCTGCTTGCTCGAATTGGAAGGAACTTTTGCCTGTAACTATTAGTTGACTAAATCCTTATTGGGTGTTCTAGAGTTTGTATTGGCTCCGTGTTCAGATAATACAACATGCGCCAATGAGAGTGTACAAACCAACTCAATAAACTGCACTTTGCCCTATCATTGCAGCACAGATTTAAGCATTTCCTATAATAAACTTTCTTTCCATAGTACTGTATCTGTTCTGAGGCCTAATGGAATCTTTCTGGAAAGGAGCAACAAAAAATAACTTGCAAAAATGATAACTATCTGAGCATATAGTAGGTCCCTATATTTATGTAACTGGTTTACAAAATTCCATAAACTTGTTATTTAAATTTTTAGGTAATGTAACAGACAAAACATGCAAAAAAAGACGATGTATATGAAAGCCACAATATATGAGTTGCTGTGAGCGATAACGAACGCACATAAGAAGATGTCGATTCTGCAGTTTTTGATGAAAAATTTTCCAGCCCAAGCCTACTCCAATTTTGGCTTCCTTTCTCAGCTTCAGCTAAAATCTTCCTTTCTAAATCAAAGTCGAACTCGAAAGTGCTTCGAGGGATATCTCCGCTATGTGGGGACAATTGAGGCTACAAATAGATCAGGCAAAGAAATCAATGAAGATTCATTCCATAAAAACAATAACACCACAATTAAGGAAAAATGTAAAAGAGATGCAAGAAAAGCTAGGTCAAGCTAGCAAAATGAATCAGACTATTCAACTGAGGAACACAAACTGAAAACACTGTAATGTTTAGTATCGTTTTGTTTCAAATTTTTGTCCTCTTTGACTTTTTGTGAATTTCCAGAATTAGCTTCATTTGTCGTTTTTACCCTAGTTCGACTTTCCAAACAAAAGTAATCTGATCTACAATCACTAATTGATTTCAATTAAATGTTTGAATTTCTAACCTAAGTACCTAACAGACAGACAAACGCATCATGCAATGAAACATATCAGCCACCGCTACAAGTTGACTATGAAAACAGAATTTAGGCAACACAGTGCAATATATGAAATGTATAAGATTTGAAACCCTACCGGTGGCGTGATCCGATACTTCGGTTTCAAAGCAACCCTGATTCCAATTCCAGCTGCATATTATCCAAACAGAGAAGAAAATAAATCAGGCATCACATGACCGCATCAGAGTTAGACAAACCATTACAAGTTCTACCTCCGTTTGATTGACGTCTTAAGAACTCCTAAGATAGAATTAGTACCACATATAAACATCGAATCGACCTCATATAGCAATCTTAAGTAAGAAGTAAGAACCGGTTGAGAAGTCAAGCTAGAGTAAAAAGTAAAAATATTTACGAGCTATTCGCAAAAAGCCAAATCGAAAAAATCGAACGGGAGTCAGACTTACAAGAGGGGGAAGAGGAATTGTGGTGAAAAGATTGGTTGCGACCGGCGGCGGGAGGGGCGGCGGAGTGACCGGGTTGGCCGATCTTAGGGTAGAGGGACGGCGGTCCGTACATGGGATGGGCTGAGGACGAGGAGGAGGAGGAGGAGGTGGTGGTGGTGGGCCGGTACATCGGGCCCTGCGAATCGTAAGGTGGACCAGTTCGGTTCCTGAAATCGTAGTCCATTCGATCAGTTTCCGAGAAGAGAGGGAAGAACTTCAACAGAGAGGGGGATTTACTTCCGAGAATTTGGTAAATTGCGCGTTATGTTGACTTGGCTTTCAGTTCCTCATAAATTCGGATCCCGTTTGCCGCTATAGAAACATTTAGCGCTTTCAGTTTCTCATAAATTCATCAGTACATAAAATTATGTTGACTTGGCTTAGAAAATTTACTCTTAACTTAATATATTTTTTTACAAATTTATAAAAAAGCCAAAGATAAGGGTAGTATTTCATTTACATATGTAACAAAATATTAGAAGTAATCAAAATAGCGTTGATAGTAACCAAACAAACATTTTTCTTTTTTCTTTTTTTTCTCTTTTTTGTAGTAGTACTCAACACTTTCTTGATTTTCATTCTACTAAAATCCTAAAGAGGACCCTCACCTCATGCTCTAGACAAAAAAATGTCAAAAAAAAATGTTTTATCACTGTTGTTAAAATTTAGTGTTTGTCACTAAAACGGTTATCTTTATCCCTCAGAGTCCAGTGTTTCCATCATTTTATGAGCTCTTCATACAATGAGAGAATTGCCTCCAACTAATTACCAACTGATAAGTGATAAGTGCATCTCTGTGTTAGTCACCCAACAAAGGCCTCAGAGAAAGGGTTTTGATTCCTTGTGGTACGACTCCAAGAATACTCAACCAGTCACCTCAAGGGTAGCCCTTCTCTCTGTCCCTTTTAACAAATCACATACAGCAATGGGTGATTTTTTTTTTTGCTTGAATTTTCTGCTTTTTCCAACTTCTGATGCAGTTCAAGAGATGATAACATATCATGGCAATTTTGCTTACCACAAATCCAAAGTTTCAAAAGATTCCATGAATGCTAATTATTGCAAACCAAAAACAATGTCAAACTACTGAAATGAATCAAACGTTTCTCTCTCTTTTATGAAGAAAATAAGATCATTCAAACCCCAGGTTATGATACATCATGATGCTGTATATTCCTCACTAGACATCTAACATCTTTTACCCACCGTCCAGAAACAATATGTTGTAAAGAATTTCAAGCACTCCCCTAATTCACACAGTGGTGCCACTACGGTCTAAAAATCTACAACAGTCTGCAAAATGCTGGAACTGAACCCAATTGTTGAACAGAGCGGCAAGACGGAAAGAATGGAGTCGAAATTGGTATGTCATATATGTCACGCCAAGAAGGCCTCAAAGCTGCTATCATTCGGTAATACAATATCTGAGCTCTGGTTTGAGATACTCGTGCAGGATTTTGAAGCAAAAAACACTATACACCTGCACAGATAGCTCCTGAAACACAAACAGCACATGCGGTAAGCTCAAGTACTATAAAGTCAATCAAGGGGAAGAAAACTTTCAAACATCTCATCCTACAACTTTCAGGCCCTCTATGTTTCAAAGGCAACTTCCTTCCTGGATGGGTCAGAGAGAGAGAGAGAGAGACCTGTTGACCAAGATGAGCAGCAAAACTTTCTGTCATCAATATGTTTGACATCGAGACCAATAAACCAGGATCCAGCACTGACATCATCATGGGAATAAGTACGAAGAATAGATCTGCCAACTCAATATAACCGCGGTTCAGCAATTGGTCTGTGAAAGTGGATAATGAAACTACAACACACTGACAGAATGGGACCTTACCTGTTTATTGAGATGAATTTGGCCAGAGCTTGAGATATGACGAACATCTCACCTGATGCATGGCGGAAGTACCTGTTGGATACAATTAGTTAGTGGTTCCTAAAATCAAGAACTGGAATTTTGAAGAAATGAGGATAGTCTAATCTTATTCCTAGACACAGAAATAGCCAAATATGTCAAGGTGTGCTACTGGAGAACTTGAGTGAAAAAACTTGGAGCATCTAGAATATTCACCAAGTTTGCACAAAAAAATTCAAAGAATTTCTACCGATGAGTCATTTCAACTTGATCAGTTACAAATTCAATGTCGTATGAAAACAACTTAGGCCGTCTAAAGTCAATTGGAGGTAGTGATTCAAAATTAGCCAATGATACATTACTGTATATCTGCATTGGTAGTAAGGCATATAGAAGATTTTACTCTTTAGTTAAAATATAATAAAAAACCAACTGCGGCAATGCTCACGTTTTCCCATCACCAAACTTCCACCAATCTGGTTCATACCATTTGTGGCTCCTGCCAAATTCCAAACAAGTTCGTGAATACAGGTTGGTGATATATTTGTATGCAACCTCTCCCTATGTAAACCATTTTTGAAGTGAATTCATTGGCTAAACTCACTTTTCAGAGAAAACTTCGCCTGATTTCATACACCCAATATACACACGCGGCTTGTCCAAATGAGCTGCAAGTGTATTCCCCAGGGCATCTGAACAGAAAATATTGGATAAGCCTCATACTCAACAGTCAACAGTATCAAAATTGAGTTCAATTTTTGCTGCCAATAGAGAATTTAAAGAGGGTAGATCCAAGATTAACTCAAATGAAGAAATGCTAATGAGTTCTTGCAGTTGTTCCTATCTCCTTGTACATTGTAAGTATTATATTAAAAGCAACCCAATTTTGCCCCTTGCCAACCATATCTTTCTATGCAAAAAGTTCATGTAACATGTTATTTTCTACATCTGCATGCAGAATTATAATAATAGAAATTTGTGGTCATTCCATACTATGTCACAAATATGTTTTGCCGGTCTTAAAACTGAGGTATACCCTTGGCAGCTTTTCGAGATCTTTTTATCATTGCTGCCGATATCCAAACTACTGCTATGGTCACCGCGAGCCCCTTTTGTGAGGAGGCACCCCTTCTCGCGAAAGTTACAGGGCTATTCTGCCGAGTTCCTTAGAGAGAGTCGTCTTATACACATCCTTTAATCCTACCAAGTAAGGCTCGAGCGTATCACGGGGCACTTGCTACATCCACTAAGGCTTCATCCCGTTTGATCCAACCAACTATACCTGAGAGAGGCCATTCTCTAATGATCCAAGACAAGAAGAAAGGAAGTAGCCCTCTGACTGTATTAGTGCAGTATTTTTGTTATATACACTTTATAGGCTTAGGCCTATCATCAAAGCACATATGGTTTTTGCCAGAGCAACTTAAGGCAGGCTGAAGTAGGTGGCAAAATATATGAATGCCGGCATTGCTTTGGCAAAAAATATGGCAGCTTTTTTGTGTGCCTATATATTTGTACGTCTTCATAGTAAACAATATACATACATACATATATATATATATATACACACACACACATATATATACATATATGTACGTATGTATGTACACACATATATATATATATATATATACACACACACACACACACACATATCCATCTTCATACTCATGAACTAGATGTGATTTTTCTAAAATACATTCACAGACCAGAGAAGAGAATTTGTAGAAGTCTTTGCAATTCTAAGGTGATAAGAGATGAGAGAATAATGAAACATCATGTATCCGCACACCACCAACTATCAGGTCAAAGTGGGGGAGGACTGAGAGAAGCTATGGAGCACCGACATTTCAATTCGATTTCGTGCCGAGGAGTTCGACACGACAGAACAGCTCAACATGCGCCCAAACTTCTTGATACTTCCCCAAGAAGTTTGAGGGTGACTCCCAAACTAATTGACATAATTATGGTTTTCAATATTAAAATGAATTAACACATTCAGATCACATGATCCATCGTGTTACGAACTATGTTACATGGACTCGGTACGAGTGTCCAAGTCGGACACGTGTCTAAGTGTCAGATTCTTCTATTTTTCAACATCCAAGACACGGGGACATGACAAAATATTCCCACCTTTTCTTGTTTCTTAGTTATTCCTTAGTTAACAGATTGCTTTATGATATGCAAATCATTTTAATTTAGAACTGAGATCATCTCAAAGCAATTACGAACTAAAACAAGCACTATAACATGGTGTTCCTAGTGGCATATCCTACGAGATGTGTTGGACACATATCCCATACCCATGTCCACGTGTCGAGTGTCCGACACCGGTACTTCACGCACTTTGAAGAGTCCATGTAACATAGGTTATGAAGTGTTGGAATCTACTTTTCGAAAACTGTTGTGTCCCTTGTCACCGTCACCATAGGTAAGTAAAATAGAAGATGTTCTTGCCATACCATCCTTCTCCAGATCCGTGTGTGTGGGTGGGTGGGTGGGCGGGTTGTGTGTGTGTCACGTTAACCTTTCTTTCTTCTCCTTAGTTCCTCCTCTTCTTCTTTCAAATATGAATCAAAGGTCATTTGTGTATTTTCTGATAAATAATGTCATTATGTGATATGATACCCCCTACCTCCAAAACATTCCTGATTTTAGGATGCATGTAACAGAAATATTGTAATCGAACAGATACTGAAGATGGAAATTCAAGTCAGCTGATATTGCTACTGATAATTTATTAAAAAAGCCAGTTTTAAAGTATAATAATCATAATCCATACTAAAATCAGATAAGACTAGCAGAACTATACATTACGAAAGGCTTGGCAGATATTTTTAGATAAACATTGAGATAGCTTCTGTAACGAAGGCAAATCAAGTAAAAAAAAGTAAATATAAATAATTAGAACAGCAGGGTCTGTTAATAGCCTTGTCAATAACGCTTTAGCATCTCAAAAGCAAAATTTTGCTAAACAGGGATAGCCAACACAACGTGTTTATACCTACCAATATTTAAATAAACATCGTCATTGACCTTTGCATAGAATTCAGCATCCCATTTTTCTGCAGCATGAGCAAAAAAAGTTTTTGTCTTCAGTGGAAGCTCCTCAGATGCCTCTACGTGGTCTTCCTGTAGAAAGAAAAATTAAAACTGCTCAGATTGTGGAGTCTATGTTGGCCGAAAGTCCAGATCATGTACCAATTTGACACAAATGGTGAATAAGCTATCTCGGCGTGGTCAATTTGAAAACGGGAAGAAATGGAGGACTCTCATGAAACTAAGTTCGTGGTATATGAAGCGCATTGAGTTGGCATTTTTAGCATTCTAGTGTCATGGGCTATGTATTCAGTTCTTTTACCAAGCTTTTCCTAGGTAAATAAATGGTACATGTGATAACCAAATACCTCGGACACACAAAATCATGCACCTACCAAGAAGCAGTCTGCCATATTCTACAATATGTTTTTCCAGTTTTCCTTTTTGGCTAGATCTGTTACCAGAAACTGTTCCTTGGATATATAACTGTCACCTCGTAATAGTACCACAAAATTGAATATGAACACACTACATTGTTCCTCAACTATACACGCACAACCATGAGAATAACCCACTAGGCGTAACGATACGAGTCAAGATAAAATTTCCACATATAAACACTGAGCATTTTAACATACCAGGATCAGAAAATCATTGGTCTGCTTATTTTCAATGTCAATGCCTCTGTCCAAACTGTCTCCACGACTGGGACTGCAAGAAAGCTTCCATCTCAGTATTAGCTCTAATGGACCATCATACTTAATTAGGCAAGTGCCAAAAGAAGAAATTTAAGAGAATAACACGATCAAAAAAGCACCTTCTTCCGATGACAAATCTAGCAATAATGCCCTTTTGATCCTCCATCTTTTTCAAAGCAGCACCTGCAGCAATAAGAGAGCAATTTAAGATACATCTGACGATGTAATAATAAAATAGACCATAGAAGCGATGTTTCATTATAAACCATTAATTATCAAGGGAGAAAAAGAATTAATGTTGAGTCAAATTGCCTATTGTGACTAACAAGCCAACCCACTCTATCGAGAATGTAAAGCATCAATAATCCAGAGGGGTGGTAACGCTACCGGTTGCCATCCACGCTTTACGTATTGCTTCTCTATTATTCTTGCGGCCAAAACCTGTAAGTATGCCAATCACCACAAGCGGCTTTTTCTTTGGAGGAGTTCTATTCGTCTCAGAGAAGTACTTCGAAGTAAAACCCTTTTGCCTAGCTGCAACCAGTTCCATCTCAACCGCTGCTAATTTCTTCTGTTGTTCCCTAGCAAGCATTAGATCCTTGTTCAAACTTATAAATAACTAATAAACTGAAACATATAAACTTGTCATAATAATAACAACGGCAACATTCTTACCTGCAGGCTATTATTTTCAGTGTGTCATCCACCGATATTGCAGATTGCCCCTAAAAATGAAGACTCATTAGCGCAAACTTTGTATACCAAATCAAACATATCTGTGAATGCATTTACGTGGGTGCACGCATGTGAATGACATTAGGCGTGCGTCGGCCTAAACTCCGATATGTACAGCCACATGTACATAAACAGGCAGTCCAATGTAAACTATTCATAACTAGCCAGTGGTTTCTATACCATGCTAATAACTAACTGATCGTGTACTTGTAAAATCTGCTTGTCCAATGTACTTGCTTCATCCATCATGCGCCCAAATTGGAGTATTAAACTGCCCACGTTTATATGAACATGACAACGACATTAACTTGTTCTACATTCATGTTGCATTAACAAGCGTGACAAGCTTGTAACAGCTCAAACTCCATCTAAAACAATTTTATCTTGTACCTAGTGTGTCATTTCCTTGGCAAAAATTTCGTGGGGTAAAACTTGGCAATAAACCGTGTCGCTACCAAAGGCAGCAAATTAAAAGTTACCATATGTCTCTACTTTAAACTTCAAAAAGCCAAAAACTTATTTTATTTTGAACCCTCCACCATCGCCGCCGCCGCCGTAGCCCTTCACCACCGTCACCTTCACCACACACCACCACCGCAGCCCACCACCAAACACCACCGCCCACCACTATCACGACCTTCACTGATAAACCCAATACAATTGCCTTCACCACACAACACACCATCACCACCGCAGCCCACCACCCTCACATCTTCCTCTACGCCATAGTTATTAATACTGTACCGGAGAGCGTACTGGTTTTTTCATAAAATGGTATGTACCATCTCATATTATGCGACAACTTTACATATAAGCCACAAATAAGATTAGCAAAGCTCGAGTCAAATTTAGTACACAAAATTCCCTTTTTTCCTTTCGTTAAACATAAAAAAATGGTATCATTAGTTTTCATTAATAATCTATGCCCAGAAAAAAAAAGCATTTCCACTTAAAACATCAAAATGTATTAGGCTAGATCTGTAAAGAAAAAGAACAAGGTGATGTAACAAAAGCAAAACAACAATAAAATAGATAACCAAAGTATAAAATAGATAGCCTAAGTGGTCCCAAGACCTTTCCTTTCATCTTCAACCCCATCTATTCGCGTTGCCACTGTATCTTCTCTTTCCTATTTTCATTTTCATGCCAATCGGCTGAGTTTGACGGCAACCACCCAAAGCCACTAAATCCTCCAACTATACTATCTCGGTTACCAGTTCACCATACTACACAACAAATCAGCCCCACAACCACTAACACCATCATTAGTTCATTGCCATCATCTAGTTTCCTCCGTTGTGGGAGCAATGTAGTTCAGATCTAGAAGAACACATCTAGATAAAACTTGTAAAGGGTTTTTTGATGGTTGGGCTGCAGAATAAGGGGTTATGGGGATAACTCTATTGTGAATAAATGATTGGTGGGGTGGATCCGAGTAGACGGTGATGTGGAGGGGAAAGACACAAGGCACTCATGATGCAAATCGGTACACCGGCGACGATGGTAGCATCAAACCCATAGTTCCTGATTTTCTTGAACAAGCGGTACAAAGTGGCATACCTCGCCTGGTACCTGAGTTTCGTACGGTTTGCCTACCAGCAGATATGGCCGGTATTGAACGGTATCTGGATTAGTACAAAGCTTTCGGCCTTCCGTACCGGTAGATTGCTAAAATGGTACGTACCGGCCGGTATTCCCGGTACCGGTACAGTATTTACAACTGTGCTCCACGCAACAGTTGGTACCGGTGCAGTATTTACAACTGTGCTCCACGCAACAGTTGATACGTAGCCACCACCGTTGGACCACCACAACAACACAGTGCACACGCACACACCCGCGCGTACGCATCTAGAAACACCCGCCTTCACACACACTGTCGCGCCACCGGCTTCTCAGATCTGCACCGCTACACATCAGCATCTCCACTTCTCCCTTTCACGTGGCAACAAAACTAAAGGGAGCGACCACAAATAGTGGACATGTATTCTCCGGTGGAGAGGAGCAAATTCCGGCAAAAGATGATGCCAGAATGTGGCGGCGCGGTGTTGATGGGATTGAGGGGTGCAATTATAAATTTTCAAGCTCGGGGGTTTGTGATGTAAATGTCTCCTTTAAAAGTGACATAAGAAATGGGCCCATGGCACTTGTTTAGAATGTTGTTGCCATTGGCAGCAATATGTGGCAGCCAAGTTTTTCCAAATTTCGTGTACCACCACCATCACTACTAGAAACCAATAACCCTAATGATAAGCATGTTTATTACCTGACCAGTTAATCTGTCTAGCTCTTTAGTTAAGTAAACCCTGTTCTGTGCATCCTGCCATAAACTACATCCATAAAAGAAACAAAAATCAGCGCATTATATGAGAACAAAAACCTCTGACATCATAATCCCTCGATTCATAATTTTCTTGTCCCATTTCACTTTTGCAAATTTACAGAAGAGAATAGAATTTCAACATCTAAACATTAAGTTGAAATTAAATAGTATTGATCAAACAACTAATGTTTGACAAGTCAAATTAGCGGAAAAGCGAAGATCTAAGCCAGTGCTTACTGGTTCAAATTCTATCGAAGAAATTTGCAAAAAAGTCAAACGGAACAAAACTTTGTCCAATTAAATGTTTTATATACTAAGACAAAGTTAACTTCAAAAAAAAAAAAAAAATTCCTCCATTTTACTAGATTTCACCTTTCATGGCGAATCTTTAGACAGATTTAGTACAGGATAAACATATCGAATTAAACTCAAATAAAATGTATAAATATCGTTTGGCAAGTTAAACTAGGATAAAAACGAGTGAATTCAACGTCTATATGTACTATATTTATCCTAAGAGTTCGCAAAAAGTCAAATGAGACAAAAGGAGTGGTAGTCGAATGAAATTGACTGCAAGGGGGAAAATCTGACCGGCCGGCGACGTATAAGGAAGCGGTGGCGGCGAACATGGAGAGCATGAGAGTTGAAATGCGGGACCGAGACGCGATTCCATGCAACCGGTTGTTCGATCCCTTTTTCTGCATGTTTGGCTCGACCCAATCAGGTGCCGTCGATAAATCCGATCATTAAAGCCAACTGAGATGCATCATTAGGTGAACTGAACTGAACTTCACTGCCAATAAGATCTGCGATCGACGGAGAGTCGGAGAGGGAGAGAAGAGAAGATCAATGAGGCCTGGGCCGGAAAAAAGTAACATCGTGGGCCGAATGGGTTGTCATAGCCTCAGTTTTATGGGCTTCTGCTTTGAATTTGCATTCTTTTTTTTTTTTTTTATGTACACCCCTCAATCACCATATTGGGCTTTAGAAATGAGCACTATTTTTTTGTCGTCATAAGATATATTTTCTTCACAAATGTTCGTCTTTTGGCGATAAATGAAGCGACGAAATAGCATATTAGAGGATAAAAATATTCGATTCGCAACTGCATTTTGTATTGCTTGAGCGTAAATTTTTTGAGCCATATGTGGCAGAGGTTAAGTTGAGCTCGGAGAGAAGGAAAAAAATTGTAGGACCTCGCACTCTACTTTTCATTTTTGCACTCTATTTTTGATGTCAAAATCTCAAAAGTGTTATGTAGAATTTATAGAAAAAGATGTGTTGGTGACAATTAAAATTTAACTGGTCAAAAGTGAAACTTCTTATGTTTAGAAAAAGCTTTAACTATTGCTCTAATACGTGGCATTCTTTAAATGGTGTAAATTTGTAAGATGTCATATATCTGCGTCATTATTGTTGACTTTGTTGTTGTTAAGGGTTACTCAGATTTACCGGGATTGGATCTTTTGAATTGATGTCAATGAACAATCATGTCTTCATTTGCAAAGTCCTGGAAATATTGATCATCTCGATCTTATCTTTTAATGAGACGATGGAGAGTGCAACATGTAACGGGTATATATTTTTGAGTTTTGACTGAATAAGGTACCATCTTACTTGAAATTGGAAGCCTTTAAATCTCCAAAGGGCGTATCAATTACATTAATCAGTGGCAAGTGTCTATAATTGAACAATTCCTCAATGCCTATTGCTAGCACAGTTCTTTGAAAATCAGCTACGTGATATCAACCTCTGTGATAAAAGGTGTCAAATAACAATTTTGTAATCGGGCAAAATCCTTTTCTTGATTTTTAATGACAGATCGATCCTCACATCATTAAATCTGGCAACCCAGATTACCGGTACATCTTCTACCTCCTTCTTTTATCTTCTAGATTAGATTAGAACAAAATATCTTACATGCAATCGAGTTTTGGTCCTTGAGAGAATAAATGATAACTGTTTTAAATTATTCACCTAGAATAGTTGATTTGAAAAGAATAGAAAAACAATTTTCTTATTTTCAACAAGAAGAAGTAGAGTAAAATCAAAATTCTAAAACCACATACCAAGATTTTGGTTGCCTCCCCTACAATTGGAACTACGAGATCTTGATCATGATCTATCCAACCGGGTTCGTAGGTCAACCGACCCATGTTGTTGAGTTCAAACCAAAATTAAGTTTAACTTAGGTTATTTTTCTTTTTGGCATCTGTTTTGGGATAATAATTATTCCACTCCAATCTACCTATCTATGAAATGTCTTATCTTTGGATCTTCATGTATATATATATTTTAAATAGTAAGTTCTGAGAATACAAAGTTGCTTTCAATTTCAAATAATCTTAATTTCGTGGTCGTTCGATAAATATTTGTCGAAAGTTTGACGCGTCTGAAACCTCATTAATTTGGCAAGTTTACTAATAAAGTGTTCCCGTTAAGAAAGATGAGTTTTGAGTATTAAATAGATCGTGCTTTGAATTTGAAAGTATGCAGCAATTTGATATAATTAATGACATTGATGCTAATTTAAATTACAAACAGCTTGATCTGGTCTGTTAAAATTGTCATTATTTTCCGATCAAATTATTTTTTGTCATCATATAATTTTCATTTTTTTGCACGTACAGTTTCTTAATACATTCACGAGCGAGGAATTCGAATTCTACCGTACTGATCTAAATTTATCTTAACTACAATATTAAGACAGTTCGTCATCACCACAAAATCGTAACAAATATTGTTACAAGTTTAGTTTCGAATCTCAAGTTTGGGGTTAGATTCCATCACCAGCATCACTAGCACATCATCCACGATTTTTAGTACTGCCAGAGTTTGCTCATGCTTATTTATACTTTGGCAAAAGGGTAGAGTAGTGGCAAGTGATAATTGCTATGTGGTAACCATCACCTGTTATATTCTTTTTGTAATCGCTTAATCAATGCTGTCAGAACAGCATTTTGCCGTCAAATATTAATGAGTCTTAATGCAAAAAACAAAGTACGAAGATTGTGTAATCATTGAAGAATCCACTTCATTTCACTGTCAATGCCAATATGCTCCTTGCCTTTGAGTGACTCATCAACTATCATTGTTAACATGTCATGTCATGTCATGGCCAGCTTTAGCAGTAGAACTATTAAGGATTAATTACACTAGGCACCCTCAAGTTATCACTTTGTAGCGCTCTGCATAACAAAGTTTTTTTTCGCTATCTGTCACCCCAAATTTTCATAAGTGTGGCACCCAACACCCTCCGTCCAAATTCCGGCCAAATTCCGGCAAAAAAAATTAATAAGCTGAATTTTGGAGGGCATTTTTGGAACATCACAGAAACCCTAATTGCGCCGCCAACCCCCTTGCGCTGGCATCTCACGCCGGTGTCCCCCCTCCTTCGGCAGCGCCCCTCCCCCCGTCGGCGACGTCGACCTCGTCCCCTGCCTTCCTTTCTCTTCTCTCCCGCTCGCCCCGCGCCCCTCCTTCGGCATCTCACGCCGGTAAAGTCTCTTCCCACCCCACGGCCGCAATAGCCCTGCGCCGCTGTCCCTTGCCCCTCTTTCGCATCTTAGGCCGGTGCCGCACTCTCCGTCGGCAACGTCCCTGAACCCTATCGGCGATGCCGAGCCCCTCTCTTCCTTCCTCTTCTCTCCCCCGCCCTCCACAGCGGCAACAGCCTCGCGCCGCCGCCTGACAAACCCATTTCAATCTTTTTAACCAAAATGCCCCCTTGTTTAAGTTAAATTACTTATCCGGTGAGGCTATTGGCCGGAATTTGGACGGAGGGTGTTGGGTGCCACACTTATAAAAATTTGGGGTGACAGATAGCGAAAAAAAACTTTATGGTGCAGAGCGCTACAAAGTGATAACTTGAGGGTGCCTAGTGTAATTAACCCGCACAAATCAGATTTCTAAGTCCACGAGGGTGCACCTTGCTGCAAAGGTTGGAGCACAGCTTGTATAACTCGACCTTTGCTGGTGATCCTCCGGGTCTTCCCATAGAGCAAAAAATGTCATGTCAGGCAGGAGGGCCCTCCGCCACGACTGGCTGACTCTACTCCACCAGCAGCATTCGACTGTACAATTTATTTTTTGTTACTGCAAAACTTAACTCGTAACGAATTCTCTAGTTAAAATCGCTAGTCTCGACGCTTTTTGTATTTAATACTACTAGCTAATGAACCCGTGCAAATGCACGGGACGCGCATAACATATACTTTAGCTTAGTGACAGAAATTCTGATTTCAAAAGATAAACAAAGATAATATTTCTCAAGACAATGTCTTAAATAAGAACTATCATATTAATGATGATATTTGCTTAAAACACATAGATCCTATTAGCTTATATTTTGGTTCCATTGTTCTATCATCAATAACTGCTATTAAGAATAGTGTTGGTATAATAATATTGAGATAGGTTTAATGCATGGTATAATAATAGTGGCCTATTTTCTATCCTCTTTGATTTTTGTATATCTACCGATAAAGGATGTTGGTATAATAATATTGAGATAGGTTTAATGCATGGTTTATTTTAATAATAAAAGTATGTTGGCCGGGCAAATAAGGGTTTGAATTCACCGTCACCAAATCCTTTTAATAATATCTAATATAGGAAATCCTTGAATATCATATAGTTACCTTATATCTTTCATCATGACACGTACTTTATTGCATGTGCTTTTTTTTACCGTTCTATAAAATGTGATTTTATTGAAAGTAGACGACATGGCCTATTAAAAGCACCATCAAGAATTTGTTCGGTCTTGTTAGGATCATGGTAGTTTAGAATACAACTTAGTTAAAACTTTCCTAGTCCTAGGATAGAATTTCTAAAATGTCCAAGTTTTCTCAGGGTACCAATCCCAGAATCACCAGTTTTAGTTAATCAGGTTCAGCTTTTGTCCAATTGAGGTTATTAATGACAGTTATCCACCAGTACAATAAAAATATCCCAACACCTTACTGCTACCATTTTCTTTATAATAATCATCATTATTATCACTAATCATTACTGATGTCACCATATTTGCAGTCGTCGCTACTACCACCAGTATCGCTACCATCATCACCTTCGGCTAATCTCCACAAGCATTTACCTATACTACTACCGTAGTGTCAACCACAACCAGCTGCACAACCACAACCAGCTCAAGCACAACCATAACCATTATCATAAAAACAAATCAGTCTTTAAACTTATTTACCTTTCATTTCCCTTTATTCTTCATACTTATTTGAAGCTTGTGTGAACTTACTCCCCAATCACTTCGAATGGCCTCTTGCTATTTAATTTTGAAAAGAAATAGTTCCAAATTGAGTGTAACAGTTAAACTTAGAAGATTGGCAATCCTCCAAACTTGCAATAAAGCGCGATTACTAAAATATAAGATTCCTTCGAACTTACTTTCAGCAATCTCAAAAGAGTAAATGCAACTGACATTATTTTCTATTGGAGATTTTAAGCCTTCTTGCATGATTTCCTGAAAACTAAAATAGATAAAAGCCTATGCGTTGATAATAATTATCGATAATTTAGTTAAGCTAATGACACAATGATTTACCAAGTACACGTGATAGATATCTCCCAAAGATAATGTCTATAGAAATAGTTAAATTTTTTTAGTTACCTCCGATGGGTTTGAACGACCAAATGTTAAGCCCTCCATATACACCACTAATTGTCTGCATTTTTTGCAAAAGCAGACATCGATTGAATATGCTAAGTAATATTGTATTGGTGATATATGGTATATAATCTTACTGTGTGTGTAAATAACATGAAGAGTGTCTTACCTACAAGTTTATCTCAACCCGAGAAGTTATTAATTAATTTAACCCAAAATGGTGCATTTATGAACTTTCACTTCTATCAAACCCATAAAAGTTTAACGTGTTGCCACAATCATAAAAGGTGATCAGAGCACAAAACAAATTCATTGTTAAAATATACTGCCTGAGTATTGAAATCAATTATATGAATGCAACTACTACTATTGATTTAAGAAAAAGGGCCAGACTCAATGAATAACCTTAGCTATTTGTCACTAAAAGCACGCATACTGAGAATTTTATATTTAGTGGGAAAATATTTTTGAAAGATATGCTCAATCTCAAGTTGATTCATTGTCATCACTGATACGTATGCTTAGATAGTTCTATACTGTACTTGCATAGTTATGTATATTTTTAATAATATATAAACTTACATATTTGCCCTTATGAAAAGCACAGAATATGTCATCATTTTTACCAACATGCGTCACTTAATATATTTTCCATCGGTTTAATGTAACTCCATAATTATGCGTATGCAGACACTTCATGAAATATATACATGGCTGAAAAAAGTTAGTAATTCACCAACTGGCATCACTGAATATGTTTTTCAATTCCATGAGCTTAAGAAACTAAGGCCCCGTACGCTTACCATATTTGTTTTCTGTTTTCATTTTCATGATTTTCATATTCAGTTTGAAAATCCGTTCCTGTACTTTTATCATTTTCACAAAAAAAAATTTAGCTATTTTTTATATATTGGGTTAAGTTTGAGTGAAAAAAGCTGAAAACACATTTTAAGTGTTTTCAGTTTTTTGTTACTATTTGAGTAATTTTATCCAAAACGAAAACAGAAAATGATAAAAGTACGCAAAAAAAGAATCTTTTTCATCATCATTGCTAAAAACAGAAAACGAATATGGTAAGCGTACGGGGCCTAAGTTCTTTTCTTTTCTTTTTCTTCTTTTTATTAGTGCAAATAGCATGATACAACAAAAACTTGATGATATTCAAGAATTTGAAAGAAGTAACAAATGAAATCATGAGCATAAGTTACTTCAGGGTTATTGGTACAGGCTCTCAAGAAGCATCCACAAAAGTGACTTACTTGTAGCCTTATTCTGCTTGATTGCAAGTAGGAGGCAGCATTATATGTGATATGGGAGAGCACATAACGGGTTGGGTGGTGGAAGAAAGCTACAGTGAAAGAGATATAGAGACATGGAGATCATAACCATCTGTAGCCTTATTCTGCTTGATTGCAAGTTGGAAGTAGCATTATATGTGATATGGGAGAGCACATTACGGGTTGGGTATGTGGAGGAAGAAAGCTACAGAAAAAGAGATAGAGACATGGAGAGCACAACCACCTCGAGAGTTCAAGTTCTAGGAGGAGCTTGTGCTAACTGTTAAGCAGAGAGTCCAAAAGAGTTTGGGGACTTTTTTCATGTGGATAATTACTGATTAATCCAATTGAGATGAGACTCCTAAGAAAAAGTTGAACCTTACTTGGCACAAAGAGAGTGCTTCTAAATCCAACATGTCGCAAAAATATGAGACTATTAAAGTCTTATGTGTCGTAATATGAGAATTCTAAAAATCCTACGTGTCGCGATTTTAAGCGAAGGCTTCAGCTTTTTATATATATATAGATTGTACACCCTCCACACAACACTACTCTCCTTTGCTCTTTGACATGTACGGGAGAGTTTTGCCCTCCCTCTAATATAAGTAATTGATGTAAATATTTTTAGTGCTTTACCAAAAAAAACCCTTATGGTGGTTAACGGTTTTCATAATCAACAGTCTGCCCAGCCATTAGGTGACCACATGCCTAAAAAAAGTCGATATAGTGTGTGATGCACGTGAATAACTAGCCATTTGATTATCAAAACTCATTCTCTAAAAGCAACTCTGCATACATTCTTTCCTCATATTAAGAATGAGGTTAGATCAATTGCTCTTCTTATAATTTCAATAACTAGTTTTGATCATGTGCATTGCACACGGAAGTAACAACTATCAAAATACTTATTGAGAGATTTCATATTTATATGCCTAATAGCAATTACAAAATTGGTAGTGATAATAAAATAATAAAATATTTACTTTTTCCTCGTTAAATGAGTTCTCCTACCAATTTTTTCGTAGAAATGAACTTAATTAATAATTGTTAATGACAAATGAAGATGCAAAATAATGTGTGAAAAAAAAAGAATAGTTTCTCCTCACTAATAGCAATTGCACTGATAATACTAACAATAATAACTCATGTGTTGAGATTATATTACTTAAGACCACCAATAAAAGAATAATAAAAGAGTAACTGTACATAATAAATGATTAAAAAAAATGGGAGCGTAAACTATATGTAAAACTTGTAATGAAATAAAATGAAGGAGATTATGATAGTTTAAGAGAAGAACTGATGGTGAATATTGTGTTTCCTTAGATAATAAAAAAAGATTTAAGATTAAAAAGGAATATATAGAGAATTACTTTTGTCAAAATGTAGGAATTAATGGAATTATAAAGATATAAATATCAAGACCACCAAGAAAAAAGTAACAATGCGTAATAAATGATTGGAAAAAATGAGAGCATAAACTATATATAAAACTTGTAATGAAATAAAAGGAAGGAGATTATGGTAGTTTAAGAGAAAAACTGATGGAGAATGTTGTGTTTCCCTAAACAATAAAAAATATATAAGATTAAAAAAGAATATATACAAAATTACTTTTATCAAAATTTAGGAATTAATAGAATTGTAAGAATATAAATAAAATATTTGAGTGGGGCATGTTAGCATAGAAGAGAGAGAAATATAAAATATATATAATAGACTGAATTTCAAATGGAAAGAAGGAATTCAAATCAAATTATCTATGCAATTCTCTCTTTTATCAAAAAAAAAAAATCAAATTGAGAGAAAGAGAGAATCAAAATCATTATTATAAAGCTAAGTAAATTTAGAACATTTTAAAATTTTAAAATAGGAAAGTTCGTGTGGCGAGTTAAGAGAATGTCCAAGTAAGCGATGACTGAACAACATTCTCTCAGCTTTGGCTTTCATATATATATAATTAGATTTCATACTTTTTAATTCGTGAAACAAAACATTATTTGTCTTAAGGCAGATTTAGTAGGAGTTCAATCATGGATGTACAACACATCATCTGTTGTAATAGAGAAATTATGTTAAATGTATATTAAGCGACAAAAGATTGTTTTTATAAACTCTAGCAACTCTGGCAAATCTCTTTCAGAGACAATCTATTGTAACTAATATTAATACAACAAATATATCATACAGAAAGATGATATTTATCCCATATATCATATAGAAAGATGATATTAATACAACAAATATACCATACAGAAAGATGATATTTATCCCATATAGTAACAAAAGCAATACGAAATAGACGACTATCGTCGCTAAATGCCTGAAATATTTTATATACTCCTCCTTACCCTACCTTGAAAAAGCAGCACCCTCAATTCCTAACAACCCAAAATAATTAGTTGGCGAGGATCGAGGAAGATTGTTGAATGCATGGGCACCCTCAATTCCTAACAACCCTCAATTTCTGGCTATGCCCTACCGTTCAAAGAAAGATTGTTGAATGTATGGGCGGATCGAGCAAGTCTAATCGAGGGGGGCCAAAAAGTCATGAAAATTATTGATGGCTAACATAAAAGGGAATGAGAAGGTTAACTCTTACTGTATAGTTAACAACATAATACTAATCTGGCATAAAAGAATCTTAACTCAATGTATAGATGTACTACAAATGTAAGTATTAATTGTCTGACTATAGTAGTCACGTAATAAGTTAACATATATAATAATTTAAACTAAAAAAAAAGATAACTAACATTGATTTATTCATTTTTGTAATCTGGAGAGGTTTAGAATTAGGAATTTGGAACAATGAAGATGGAGAAAGGGAACGAGAAAGACAAAAACTATGACGGTCTGTGGTACAAAGAGTAAAAAAATAACAAAATGAAATTCTAATAAATTCATGTTACAATATAATGACATTTTTGTAAATAATTTAGATATAATTACCTATTATTTAAATAGTTAACAAATTTTTTTCCAAAAGTTGGCGGGTGCCGTGGCACCCTTTGATCATGCGGCAGCTCCGTCCCTGGTTGAATGCAAGGGCGGCCTTGCCCTCAATTAGATGGAGCGCCTAGGACTATTAGATGCGAATTCAATGGTCCGGACAATGTCGTAGGGATCCTTTTCAGAAAAAGAATGCTTATTAAGTATTGTAGCGACAAAAGACTGTGACTATAAGTTCCAGAAATGACATAGCATCTTTAGTGACAAGTTCTTTGTCAGTAAAGTTGTTACAGTAGTGTAACCTTATTCCAAAATAAAAATAAAAAAAAACAAAACAAATTTTTAACTCTCATCTCACTCGGCATATTTTCAACCACACACGACACCAACGTGTCTGCGTTACTTTTCATTCAACTTTATTGTACTAGAAAGTGTCATTCTCTTAAATTGGCGTACCAACATATCATTAGTTCCATAAAACTTAACCCTTTCTGAAAGAAAAACCACCTTAGGCGTAAGGTGCTAACTTTATGAGGTGACGTGTGTTGGTGGTCCAAAAATTTCTTTCTTACATAATTGTTCTTTTCCCAAAGAAAAAAAAAATGAAATAGCAGTACATTATATAAATGAAAGAATCTAATAAAATGATAAAAAAAATAGTAAAAGTGAATTGAGAATTGCAATGAAGATCGAAGAGAATCAAGACTTGTAAGAAAATATTCTGCAAATTATGATAAAAATTGTGATCAACAATTGTAAATTGGAACTTGAAAGAGGTTATAAAGGCTTTGAACAATATAATGGAACTTATGGTTTTTAACTATTTAGTCTTTACTAAATAGTCGAACAAACTTTAAAGCTTTTTTATTTTTTTAGTAACCGCTACAAAACTCTCGGTACGTAGGTCTCAGCATGTATCACCAGTACCGCCCGATACAACCGGAAAAAAGAGGTATTTTGATTGGTAAGATATTTAAAAGGTTACTATAGAGTAGAAGATAAAAGTGGTACGCATTGGGCGATATTTTTGGTACCAATATAGTGTTGATATGTTAAAAGTGATTGAGCTAACCTCAAGTGGGTGTATGTCTTGACAACAAAGAAGCAAGGACACAGAAGCTTGTAGAAACTCTAGTAGGGATGGCAATTTGATCCGCAACCGGTGGATATCCGGCCCGCCCCGATCCTATAGGACCGGATTTTCTTGACTTTGACCGGGTTACGGGGCGGGTATGGTATATAAAATATAAACCCGCAGCAGGTACGGGTCGGGTTTGGTATTTAGGCTAACTGCCCCGCTCCCGCCCCGTTGTCTTATATATAATTAGTTTTTATACTAACCCTAGATCTAGGCGATCTCGACCATCCATCTTATAGTATATATAATGGATAAAGCCTTTCTCTTTCTCTTGCCTCTCTGTTCTGCCGCCCCTTCTCTCAAACTCTCACTTCTCTCTCTGTTTTCTCAACGCCGCCCATCTTCTCTCAAACTCTCCATCTTTTCTCAAACTCTCAGTTCTCTCTACGACTCCGCTGCGTCTTCTCCACCGCCGGTCATCGCTCACGGAGAATCTGAGATCGATGCGAAGGCCACCGCATCTTCTTCGACTCCACCGCCGGTCGTCGCTCGCCGAGAATCTGAGATCGGTCCGAAGGCCACTGATCTTCTGCGACTCCACCGCCGGCCACAAAATCTGAGATCGATCCGAAGGCCATCGCATCTTCTTCGACTCCACCGCCGGCCACACAATCTGAGATCGATTCGAAGACCACTGCATCTTCTTCGATTTTGGAAAAACCAACCAACTGTGTGTAGTTTAGACATTAATATATTCTTTAGGATTTTCAGACATTAGTCTAATGTATGTAGTTTATTTTTTGTGATAAATTTTTTGTAATATATGTTAAAAAAATGTGATATTTTTGCCAAACCAAGCAGAACGGTTCGGAGCGGGGCGGGTACGGGTCTCCTAAATTCACATAGGATCGGTTATGGTATTCTATGTATAGAACCCGGTGGCGTGGTGTAATATCCCACATCGGCTGTGAGAGAGTTTGCGATTGGCCTTATAAGACCTTACCTATGAACTCATAAGTACCTACTTGGCTAGCCCTTTTGAGGGAGGCAATGCCCTGTGGTGGGGCCGTGGACTGGGTCGTTACAGATGGTATAAGAGCCGACTTTCAAAAGCTCGGGCTGGGCTATCCAGTCGGGTTGCCAATGGTTGGGGAAAACGAAGGCAAGCCCCGGTATATCCCACATCAAGAGGATGGTTGGGGCAACGAATGGTGAGTCGGGTATATCCCACATTGGCTAGAGAGGAAGATTCTGGGCTATGTGTGATCGAGCCTTAGCGAGGACGCTAAGGAATAAGGTGGGGAGATTGTAATATCCCACATCGGTTGTGAGAGAGTTTGCGATTGGCCTTATAAGACCCTGCCTATGAACTCATAAGTACCTACTTGGCTAGCCCTTTTGAAGGAGGTAATACCCTGTGGTGGGGCCGTGGACCGAGTCGTTACACGTGGCGGGGCGGGGCAACGTTTCATAACTAGCGGGGTGGGTTCGGATTTTATCAGATCCGCATCCGACCCGCCCCATTGCCACCCCTAAACTCTAGTCTCCGTATGGTTATAGAAACCTGTCACAGAGCCTTGTGTTGTGGTTTTATGATGATAGTTGGAAGCTGCATTTAGTGAGTTATCTATGTAATATCTATCTCATTCTATATATTAGGATGTTCTCTGTATTGTAGATATGAGTGAAACTTGAGCTCTGGTATATCAATTGTAATCTTGTTTTACATATCAGATTCTTGTCCTTCTCCTTAAAACAATTCTAGGTCGATCTTGGGCGTGTGCTTTGGCCATACTTGATGAGTGTTGTTTTCTACGGACAACTATGATTACAAAAAATGATACTTAGTGGCAAAACTGAAATTCAACCGGTCAAAAAGTGAAATCTCTTATTTTTAGGAAAAACTTTAACAGCTGGTTTAATACATGACGTTCCTTTGTACTTACATTATGTGCGATTACCATTTTTTCTAAGGCTCCGTTTGATAACACTTTCAGTTTTGGTTTTTTGTTTCTAAAAAAACAAAAATCAAAACCAATTAAAAAAAATTTACAAAAAAAAAGTGGGTGTTTGATAACCCAAATTATTTATTTATTTTTTTGTGTTTGATTATCCAGTTTTTATTTTAAGTTTTTTCTTTGGTGGTGGTCTGCCGTAGGCAGTGGCTGGTGGCTGCAGGCCGTAGGCAGTGGCTGGTGGCTGCAGGCCGTAGGCGGTGGCTGGTGGCTGTAGGCCGGCGGCGGTGGACGGTGGTTGCAGGCGGTGGGAGGGTGGTGGTGATCTCAAAATAAAAACCAAAACTGAAAACCGAAACTTATTTTTGGAGTTTTCAAAAACAGCTCTGGTTTAAAAACTGATTTTTTAAACTGAAGAAAAAAAATGAAAAATGTTCGTCAAACGCGCTAATTTTTCAGTTTACAAAACTGACGAAAAAAAATTATGTCAAACGGGGCCTTAGGGGCCGTTTGACACAAATTTTTTTTGCTCTTTTTTGACCCACTTCTCTTTTTTTTTTTTTTTGCAAAAACCCATAAAAGAGGGATGTTTGGTTGACTTCTCTTTTTAAAAAAGGCCCAAGAGATTAAAAATTGGTGGCCATTTTTAAAAAGAGCTCAAAGCTCTTTTCTTCTTCTCTTTTCACGCGGAGGTTGTTGGCACATTAATGAGGTCGCCCATTCGAGCCTCACTAGCAACAAAAATGCCATTTTTGCGAGCTGGGTATAAAACCCACTTTTATGGGCTTCTTTCATCTCTCTCTCTCCCCCTCCGTCCGAAAGCCCTAAATTAAGTTTGACCACCGGCTTGACATCAAACATTGTCCCAAAATAGAGCAGGTTCAACAGATCCCCAATCACGTCATCATCGGCTTGTTTCTCTAGGGTTTCTGGGGTTGGTGGGTTTTGGGTGGGGGTGTGGCGTTCGAGGGTGAGCTGGGTTTCGTCGGCGACGGCAGCGGAGAGGGGCTGACGGAGCTTCTCGAGCTCGTCGATGGCGGCGAGGACGGAGGGCTTGGACTTTAAGGTTTCCTCTTGCTCCTTGTTGATGGGCTTGCCCTGGGACACGGCCTCTTCCATCTGGGTGATGCGGTTCTACTTCTTCCGCAAGGCGCGGAGGCGCTTGTTGATGAGGCTGAGGACCGGCCCCTCCATGGCGTCAAAGGCTGCTGCCGCCGTTGCCGCCGCCATTGTGTGGTGCTGGGACTTATGGTGTTTAAATAATTATGTTTAATTATTTGTAAGATATTGTAATATAGTTACTTAATTACCTTTAATAATGTTTAATTATGTAAAAATGTATATTAAAAAAAAAAATAAACCCAAAGAGTTGTCCTGTCAAACGCTTGCTATTTTCTGTTTTTTGAAAAAATAAACTCTGTCAAACAGCCACCAGTTTTTTAAACTAGCCACCAGTTTTTTAAACTGGTAAAAAAAAAAATCAGAACTCTTCTCTTTTTTTTAGAATAAAAACTGACAGTCATACCAAACAGACCCTCAGTCTTCCTATCTATTTATCATTTTTCAACTCTATTGATTCTTCATGTTATCAGAAACGAAAAAAAAAATATATGGCTATGAAAGAAAGTTTAGCATTGGACCTTTGGTGCATGACAGCCTTAAGCTCCAAGGTCAAGATCAATCGGCGTGACAAAGTGACGCAAAAGGTAATGGAATAGTGAAGTGATATTCCTCTCCAATCTACCTATATATTGAATTGTCTTATTTTGCATCTTTGTATATTTTTCTTTTGAATAGTAAGTTACTGGGAATACAAAGCCGCTTTCAGTTTCAAAGACTCCTAACTTCGTCCTCGTTCAACAAATGTTTGTCTAAAGTTGAACGTTTCAGAAACCGCGTTAGTTTGACAAGTTTACTGATAAATTATTTTTGTTAAGAAAGATGACTTTTGGCGATTAAAAAAGATAGTGCGCCGAGTTTGTAAGTACATTGTAATTTGATATAATTGAATTACAGGGCAAATTAACGATAGTGATGCTATTTTAAATTACAAACAACTTGATAATTGTTTGACATTATTGCCATTGTTTTTCTAATCAAACTTACTTGTCATCATGTAATATCTTTATTCGGCATGTATAATTTCCAAATACCTTCATAAATGAGGAATTTGAATTCTGCCATACCGACCTAAACTTATCCTAACTACGGTAAGACAGTTCGTCATCACCACAAGATCGTAACAACTATTGTTGTAAATTTACTTTATGATCTATCGTTTTGGGGTTAGATTCTATCACCAGCACCATTTGCGCCATCATCGACGATTTTCAGCGCTACTAGAGTTTGCTCATACTTGTTCATGTTTTAATATTAGCAAATGACAGTTGTTATACGGGAATTGTCGCACATTTAACTCTCTTTCTCCACAAATTCAGTATTAGCCTAAGTACGTAGACGAACCTTTTTCATAATTGCTTCTTCAATGCTGTCACAACGATGGTTGGCATTTGCCATCCAATTATTAACGAGTCGTAGTGCAAAAACAAACTTGTTTCATTTATGCTTTGAAAATCAGTTGTATTCATCAATCTCTCGTGTTGAGTCTCGTGAAATTATCACCATTCAGGAAAAAGCAAACAATCTTGATTTTCCTCTTTCTCGCTCTTGCACAAGTAGAAGAGAAACGGATAAGTTCTTCGGTTCTTCCCAAACACTCACGGACCAACGAAGGTCACAAATATCAATGTCCATGTCCTTTGTTCTCCTAAGAATGTACTCCCTCCGTTCCACATAAATTGATCATATTTTTTTTTTTAACCGTCTCACAAAAATTATTCACATTCCAAATTAAGAAAGATTTCGTACGTATTTTTTGTTTATATTTACTCTTCTTACACTTTTTTTTTATTTTATTTATCTCTCCACATTTAACATCCACCAACACATTTTCACTCTCCGGACTCACCTTCTTACACTTTTATTTCTATTTTTCTATTCACATTTAGCACTCTACCGATCAATTCTCTCTCTCTTGGCCCACTCTCTTCCTTCCTTTTCTCTCTAGAGGATAAAATGAGAAACATACAATATATAATATAAATTCTTAATACATGTGTAAAGTCACACTAAACAATTTATGTAAGACGAAATGAGTAAAATATAAGTATAGAAAAACTCGTTTCCTTTCACGGATCCAGATCCCCTGCTGTAATCCATTTATGTGAGAGAGTAACCATGTAATGTCCCATGCTGGTCTCTCTTCCCTCTCTCTCTCCCTCCTCTCTCACAGAAATGGGTACAGCACCCCTGCTGTAACCATGGGTTACAGTAGGGGATCCAAATCCGTGAGAGAGGGAGAGGGGAAAGAGAGAGAGAGAGTAACCATGGTTATAGCCCCCTCTCTCTCCCCCCTTTCTCACATAAATGGGTATAGCACACTGCTGTAATCATTGGTTATGGTGAATCCCAATCCTCCTTTCACTGTTAAAGCCAACATGCTCTTCGCACTCTGTCTCATCATCGTTGGTGTATCATGTGATGGCTAACTTTAGCAACGGAACTATTAACATGGGCACATGTCAAATTTCAAGTCCCCAAAAGGTGCACCTTTTTGCTACCAGACTTGGTGCTTGCTTACCTCAACCTTTGCTGGCAACTTTATGCCAGCAAAGGTTGATATAATGGACTGTATGCCTAGCCATCAGGCAGCCAGCACCCTTTTTTTTTTGGTGCAATCCAGCACCTTTTTGCTACCAGACTTGGTGCTTGCTTACCTCAACCTGCTGGCAACTTTATGCCAGCAAAGGTTGATATAATGGACTGTCTGCCTAGCCATCAGGCAGCCAGATGCCCAAAAAAGGTACTCCGTACTATCTAGTATGATGCACGTGAATAGCTTAACCATTTGGATCTGATTATCAAAACACACTCACTAAAAGCAAATCTGCACACATTCTTTCCTCGAATTTAGAATGAGGTTTGGTCAACTGCTCCTCTTATATTTAAAATGGTGTCATTATCTCTCATTCTTTTCAACTTCTTTTTGTAATTTTTTATTTGTCAAACGTGTTAGATTTGCGAGTCATTTAAAAACAAATAAATTCTTTTGTCCCACGTTACTTGGAAATGAGTTTTGAAAAGGGTTTATAAGGATAAATGTGATTTTACAATGTACTTAGTAGTACGACTAGAGTGTGCTGGTTCCCATACTACCCGCGTGCGGGTACGAAAAACGTGACTTTGCAAATTTAGTTTTACTGAAAAGGTGTGATTCATTTAAATTTAAATTTTGATTTATTTCAAATATTTTTCTGGCAGTTATTTTAACTATTACAACTGTTTTTTCCCAACAGTTGTGTCTGTCCAAATTCACACAATTTCAGGCCTTTTATAAATACAAGATTTTCAAATTTTTCAGAATACTGACTTGCAATTTTCAAAAACTCTTTCTTTCTGTAAAATTATTATAGCAAAAAACGCACACTGCTTCAAATAGAATTTCAAGGGAATTTTCGAATTTGCTGTTTGCAGATTCCCAAAGACTTTGTTGTATCTTGGAGGATTGTTTGTCGCAAACCCATCAGCAAACTCGATTTCAAGTGGGGACAAATCTAATTATATGTATATGAAAGTCGAAACTGAGAGAATGTTGCCACGTCACCGCCTACATGGACATTCTCTCTTTTTGCCATGTGGATTTAATTTATTATTATATAATCTAACTTTAATTACTTACCATCATCACTTTAATTTTTGAATTCAGTTATCTCTCTCCAATCAGTTAAAATTTTTCTTATCAATTTAAATTTAAATTTCAAAAGTAATTTGTAATTATTGCACCTTAATCAAGTTTCTATAATTATTATTATCTCATTAATCTAATTGATACCTTATTCCACAATTATTCCCAAAAAATTTGCCCAAAACAAGTTCTCTCTGCTTGCCACGTGTCATATAAGAAATGCTAATTATTTGACACAAATATTCTCTTTCATTTTTAATATACAATACTTTGTGTACGGTTAAAACTTCCGACCTTGGCCATTATTGTTTACTCTCTTTTAAAATTGATTCATATATTATCTCTTAATCATTATCTTCTGTATCAGGGTAATTTTATATCCTAACTGAAAATCAAAATTCAAATCTCCTATTGTCTCTCTCATCTTTGCTCCTAAAGTAGTTCTTTTGCATACGATTTTTTAATTATAATTTTCTGTGGCATTTTTTAAAATTCATTTCCTTATGCAACCCACGGGTTAAAAAACTAGTAAAGCCATAAAGACAGGGATCACAAGCCTCAAAGTCTTTATTTGTGATTCTGATTCCATCAAATTTCCAACAAAACATAAGCTTATTTAGCTTGGTGAGCATTTAGGAGGTCTTGTACGGCTGACGTAGAATACTGTCGCTAAATGCCAATATCATTTTCTCTACCCTTTCTTACCCTGAGAAAGCAGCATCCTTTTATTCTTGCCACCCGAAATAACTAGCAGGGGAGGAGATATACGTGAGTTATTAGGCTATTGCTTATGGTATAGAGAAAGATTGTTGAACACAAGAGCGGCCTTTCCCTCAGTGAGATGGAGCGCTTAGGACTAGCAGATACAAATTCAATGGTCTGACAATTGAACATTTTAACGACAAAGATTGTCACTTCAAAATTTTAAAATGACATAACATTTTAGTGATAATCTTTGTCACTGAAACTATTATAACAGATGATCCTCGTCTGCAAATTAAAGAAATACAGAAACATATAGAACTAATCTCACTTTACATATTTTCAACCACACATGACATCAACGTGTCTGCATTACTTTATGTTCAACTTTATTGCATCATAAAGTGTCATTCTCTTAATATTGACGTACCAACATTATTATCAACAAAAAAAAAACATATCATTAGTTCTATAAAACTTAACCCTTGCAGAAGGAAAAATTAATCGTAAGGTGCTGACTTCATAATAAGGTGACATGGATTGATGGTCTATAGATTTTCTTCTTACTTTTAATTGTTCTCTTCACAAAAAGCAGACATGAGACAGCAGATTCAATGTTTCACTAAGATTTCAAGTATATCAATCCCAAATCAAGTCGACATCAAGCAACTCCCATGTGCGGTGTAGAATCAGTGTGTGAGAACTGAAGACCAATGATGAACGACAAAAGAAGAGGCGAAGAGAATGGAAAAACCAGAAGCGACAACACATGTCAGCCGGTGCGAGACGTGAGCCATGACGATTTCGCACTTCGCAAACATTTCAGTTTCCGTTTTCTTAAAAAAATTCCCTCTATAATATATGGACATAGCTCACATCACACACAAAAAGTGTACGTGCGCATTGAACTGTCAACACTCAACAAGGAGAGTGCTTTGGGACTCCCAAGCGCCATCGATGAATGTCTTCTGAGACACACACGGCGAAACAACTCCCTAATTACGTATCAGATCATTACTAGACCGAAAGAAAACATTACCAACACATTGAAAGTGGATATTCCCCAGTTTCGTGGGATTTTCTGGTTAGTTACTCGAATGTTTCCCGTTACTAGGTTCTCTGTTTCAGACTGGTCACCAGCTTTTCTGGGTTTGCTGTTGTTTCCCGAAAGCATTTCGGATGGATCTTGCACTGATCAGTTTCTATCGTCTATATCTGTTCTTTTTTCTTTTATTGGTTCGTTCAGACACGTTCTGAGACGGTTTTTTCTTACAGTATTTACTTTATCAGAATGTAACCACTCCTGGAATCATATCAAGTGTTATTGCGAATTGGTTCCAGTAGAATATATGCTGGCCTTGAACTTATTTGGATTCTTTTGTAGGAATGTTTTGCACCGAGAAGCTCTATAAATATTTAAACAACTGGGTTTTAGAGTAGAAGCAAGAAGGTGCTACATCTTTGCCAACTGAGGTATGTTCTTGATTCTTGCATATATGTTCACAATTCAGACTACTTTCTTGAGTCTCTTTAAGTTACGTAACACATTGCTGAAGTAACTTGTGTTAACTTCGCTGCTTCTTCTTTTTTACCTAGAGATTTGGTTACAAAAGGTTATTAGTCCTGTTTTTTTCCCAAAAATGCAAAAGAATTAGTACTCATAGCATTGCACTTTGATAACGTTCAAGAGTGTGCTTTAACCATCCTTGTTTTAGCTGTAAATGATTTTTTAATGCTGCTTATGGTTGCAATGGATTGTTATTAAACTAGATACTTGTATGCATTTTAGATTTTGCAGGGCAAAGAGGATAAATAACAGAAATGGGGGACCTTTGGACTATGTTTTGTGGGGAATCTGATAGTGTGGATGGTAATGGGAAGCGTTGCGGTGCTGATTTCGTGTTTGTCACACATCCTTCTTCGTGTATCAATCACGCGTTAATGATTTGTTTTGACATATTGCTCTTAGCCACGTTCCTGTACAACATGTTCAACAAGACATTGTCAAAATCCACGCACATGCCTGCTCGTTTTCGTGGTGTTTCATCTCTGCAGTTAATTTCTGCCATTTTTAATGGTTGCCTTGGCTTGGTATACTTGTGTTTTGGCGTCTGGATCTTAGAAGAGAAGATGAGGAAAACCCAGACTATTTTACCTTTGCATTGGTGGTTTCTAGTTATACTTCATGGATTGGCGTGGTTATTAGTGGGGTTAACAGTGAGCCTTCGGGGAAATCGTTTTCAAAAGGCCCCAATTCGGCTTCTGTCTATTCTTGCCTTTCTATTTGCTGGAGTTTCTTGTGGCTTATCCCTTATAACTGCCATTGTTAATAAAGAAGCATCAATTAAGATAGCTTTAGATTTATTGTACTTTCTAGGAGCCAGTTTATTATTGTTATGCACTTACAAGGGCTATAGACATGAAGAAAGTGACGAGGCATATGATGTGAGGGACCTTTACATCCCCTTGAATGGTGAGAGTAATGGCAGCAGTAAAATTGATTCTGCTGGCTCCGTCTCTTCATTTGCCAAAGCAGGGTTCTTTAGTAAAATGTCATTTTGGTGGTTAAATGCGTTGATGAGAAGGGGGAAGGAGAAAACTCTCGAGGATGAAGATATTCCCAAGTTGCCAGAGGCAGACCGAGCGGAAGGATGCTACTTAATGTTTGTTGAGCAACTCAACAAACAGAAACAAGTCGATCCTTCATGTCAGCCATCAGTACTGAGGACTATACTATTATGCCACTGGAAAGAGATTTTGGTTTCTGGATTCTTTGCGCTGCTGAAGATAACCACCCTCTCTGCTGGTCCTTTGCTTCTCAACGCATTCATTCAAGTTGCTGAAGGTAAAGAAAGTTTTAAACACGAGGGATACGTTTTGGCTGTAGTGCTTTTTTTCAGCAAGAGCTTAGAGTCCTTGTCTCAAAGGCAGTGGTACTTTAGGAGTAGACTTATTGGTCTTAAAGTGAGGTCTTTGCTTACGGCGGCCATTTATAAGAAGCAACTGAGATTATCTAATGCTGCAAAGATGCTGCACTCAGCTGGTGAGATAATGAACTATGCTACTGTGGATGCCTATCGGATTGGAGAGTTCCCTTTCTGGTTTCATCAAACGTGGACGACAAGCCTTCAGCTCTGCTTTGCACTAGTGATCCTTTATCGTGCAGTAGGACTTGCTACAGCTGCATCCTTGGTTGTGATAATTCTCACTGTAATTTGCAATGCTCCCCTTGCTAAATTTCAGCACAAATTTCAATCTAAGCTGTCAATGGCACAAGATGAGAGGCTGAAGGCTAGTTCAGAGGCCCTGGTGAACATGAAGGTGTTGAAATTATATGCATGGGAAACCCATTTCAAGAATGTCATAGAGAAGTTGAGGACAGTTGAATATAAGTGGTTATCAGCGGTTCAATTGCGTAAAGCATATAACTCCTTTCTTTTCTGGTCATCCCCTGTACTAGTCTCTACTGCTACTTTTGGAGCTTGCTACTTCCTTGGTGTTCCACTATATGCTAGCAATGTTTTTACCTTTGTAGCAACATTGCGACTTGTCCAGGACCCTGTTAGGTCGATCCCTGATGTAATTGGGGTCGTTATTCAAGCCAAAGTTTCATTTGCAAGAATTTTGAAGTTCCTTGAGGCGCCTGAACTGGAAAGGGCAAATGTCCGGATGAGGCGCAACGGGGAAAATACAAACACCACTATTTTTATCAAGTCAGCCAATCTTTCTTGGGAAGAGGATGTGGCAAAGCCCACACTTAGAAACATCAATTTAGAGGTTAGGCTGGGTCAAAAGTTTGCTATTTGTGGAGAAGTTGGCTCAGGCAAGTCAACCCTTCTAGCTGCAATTCTTGGAGAGGTTCCAAATATCCAGGGAATTGTAAGTTCTTATTGCCCACTTCCTTTTTTTGTGCCTTTACTAGTACTGATCCTTTTCACTTCTAGTCTTGCTATTCCATTTCTTAGCTTGTTGGGTTCTCCTGTTGTGGGAATATGTCTAAATGGGGGTATTTGGTGGTTTTTTTCAATCAGGTCTCCCTTGATTAATCTTTAGTTCTAGGTTCCATATTGGTGATGACTAATCTTGTTATTCTAATTTGTTGTAATTTGCAGATACAAGTATATGGAAGTATTGCATATGTATCTCAGTCAGCCTGGATACAGACGGGATCTATACAAGAAAATATTCTATTCGGGTCTCCCTTGGATAATCAGAGATACCAAGAAACCTTGGAGCAATGCTCGCTAGTGAAGGACCTTGAGCTGCTACCCTATGGCGATCACACTGAAATAGGAGAAAGAGGAGTTAACTTAAGCGGCGGTCAGAAGCAAAGGATTCAACTTGCTCGTGCATTGTATCAGGATGCTGATATATATCTCTTGGATGATCCATTTAGTGCTGTTGATGCACATACTGCTACAAGCTTATTTAACGTAAGTTTTATATTTTCTTGATATTTTAAATTTTACCTAATGTGGTTTTTTCCACCTACTACGTAAGCTAGCTTGAAACTTTGCACAGGATTATGTGATGGGAGCTCTTTCTGGGAAGACGGTTTTACTCGTGACACACCAAGTTGATTTTCTTCCTGCATTTGATTGTGTTCTGGTGAGGTTAATAACTTCTTGGCACTTCCATATGCATTTAGTACATGGCGGTTCCATTGCAATTACACGATCTTTGTTTGGTGGCAAGAATTGATGGTGTGTTTTTTGTGCTATATAGTGAAATTTGACTGTCAGACCTTGTAGGGGTTTCGAATCAAGCATTATATGGCATTCCTAAATTACTGCCTAAACCATGGCGATTTGAAGCACTATACTATGTGAAAACAACCCAAACAAAGATGAATAGTGTCTCAGCTATTAGCAACTTACTTATGGTTTTCTGCATTTTTTAGGTTTTCGGGGAAATCTAGCAGACGACTCTAGGGACCAAGCAACAAGATTCTTTTCTTCATTTGCTTGAACATAAAGTGATAATATGATAAAAATAGATCATGGGAACTTCATTCGTGGCCGAACAGATGAGGGACAAGTACCCATGGTGCAACCCATAAGTATAGATTTGATAACACGTTAGCTGCGTTATTTCCTCCTAAGTCGTAGCTTTCTTGTTCTGGAAGTCTATTGAAGCCTTCTTGTATCTGTTGAATTAGAACTCACAAATCTATCAGTGTGCAACATCTACATGTCTTCTCTCTCTCTCTCTCTCTCTCTCTGGGTTTGAAGTGAATAGAATCTGTAGCTTTGCACTCATGGACATACGTAATTATTTAGTGCATAACCAATTGAACTTTCTAATATCTTTGCCTGTGATACAATGTTATATGCTTGTCATAATATGTTGAATTGGGCTGACAGTTGATGTCAGATGGGGAAATCCTGCATGCTGCTTCTTATCATGAATTGCTGGCCTCAAGCCAAGAATTTCAGGAGCTCGTTAATGCTCACAAAGAAACTGCTGGTTCTGAAAGATTTGCACAAGTTACTCCTCCCCAGAAGCTTGACACTCATTCCAGAGATATCAGTAAGACTCACAGTGAGAAGAAATCTAAAGTATCTGTGGGTGATCAGTTGATTAAGCAAGAAGAGAGGGAAGTAGGCGACATTGGGTTTACGCCTTATATACATTACCTAAATCAGAACAAAGGCTTCTTGTTCTTTTTTGTGGCAGTTATATCACACATTACATTCGTGATTGGTCAGATATTGCAGAACTCTTGGATGGCTGCAAATGTTGACAATCCTCATGTCAGCACATTGCGGTTGATTGTAGTTTATTTGTTGATTGGATTTACATCAACATCGTTTCTGCTTGGAAGAAGTCTTTCCACAGTAGTTCTGGGGCTGCAGTCATCAAAATCTATATATTCTCAGCTGTTAAACTCTCTTTTTCGCGCGCCTATGTCATTCTATGACTCTACACCTTTGGGAAGGATACTTAGTCGGGTAGGCGTCTGAATAAAACACGATTATGCTTTTGGCTTATACCATATATATGAGCTAACCTTCTGCACATATGTTTTTTCTCCACATAGGTTTCAGTTGACTTGAGTATTGTCGATCTTGATCTCCCATTTAGCCTTATCTTTGCTGTTGGAGCAACCACAAATGCTTATGCCAATCTGGGAGTTCTAGCTGTTGTTACCTGGCAAGTTTTGTTTGTCTCCATACCAGTGCTTTACCTGGCAATTCGGTTACAGGTAATAGTCCGAATTTTTATGAGGAGATCGAAGAGGTGTTATATGTTTTCAACATCCCAAAATAAGACTAAGGTTCAATACCTAACGTAACATGGCCAAAAAGATAAGAAAGTTTAGTATCTGGAGTTCAAGGACTATTTTCAATGACATGTTTTAGTGACTAATATGCTTGTTAAACCTTATTAGATGAGAAAACGCTTTCTTGTTTTTCTCTTCAAACAAAGCCCCCACCCCCCCTCCACTCCACCCCCCAGGCAATTATACTATTTAATGTTTTCCCATAGTACGTTCTAGCTGATAAACCTGGCATTCACTCTCACAGAAATACTACTTTGCTTCCGCAAAAGAGTTTATGCGGATTAATGGCACAACCAAGTCTTTGGTAGCAAACCATCTTGCTGAATCTGTAGCAGGAGCTATAACAATAAGAGCTTTTGAGGAGGAAGACCGATTTTTCGTGAAGAACCTTCACCTCATTGACATAAATGCCAGTCCCTTTTTCCACAGTTTTGCAGCAACTGAGTGGTTGATCCAACGACTGGATATGCTTACTGCGACTGTTTTGGCCTCGTCGGCACTTTGCATGGTCTTGCTTCCTCCCGGAACTTTCAGCTCTGGTAGGTATTTTTTGTTCTTACTTTTTAGTTCTACTGCTGCATCTAGAAACATTACAAAGTTGATGTGGGTTAGCATCTACTTCTGTCAGTGAAAGATTCTTCTATCTGGGATTCTCATGACACTACTCATGCCCCTTGCAGGATTTATTGGAATGGCTTTTTCCTATGGTCTCTCATTAAACATGTCCCTTGTTTTTTCAATTCAAAACCAGTGCACTTTGGCAAATTACATAATATCTGTGGAAAGGCTTAAGCAATATATGCACATACCAAGTGAAGCTCCTGAAGTGATAGAAGAGAACCGTCCACCAGCTAATTGGCCGTTCGAGGGTAAAGTGGATATTCAGGATCTGCAGGTAAACCCAACTGCTATTATCTTTCACGGTAGTGAAGCTTAACATACTAAGAAAGGTTGTTTGGAAGCAGATCAGGTACAGAGCCGAAGCCCCACTTGTTCTTCGTGGAATCAGTTGCACATTTCAAGGAGGGCACAAGATTGGTATTGTTGGCCGGACTGGCAGCGGGAAGACTACTCTCATCGGTGCTCTATTTCGTCTGGTGGAGACAGCGGGAGGGAAAATTGTCGTCGATGGAATTGACATATCCACAATCGGACTCCATGATTTGAGGTCACGTTTTGGAATAATTCCACAAGAACCTACTCTTTTTAATGGAACTGTGAGATACAATATGGATCCCCTATCCCAACATACCGATCAGGACATATGGGAGGTACAATCTACTCTCTTAGTTGTATATTACCGATGCTTGCATGAAAGCACCAGGTTTTTATGTTTAATTTTCTTTTGTTATCATGAACTTATGATTTGTTTTGCTTGAAAGGTCCTCGGGAAGTGTCAACTTAAAGAGGCTGTTCAGGATAAAGAAAAGGGACTAGACTCTCTAGGTATAACTCGTCATCAACTTATCCATCTTGATAATGATTTTGTGGCAGTAACATTAATACTGAAACTGTCCATTTCAGTTCTTGAAGATGGATCAAATTGGAGCATGGGGCAGCGGCAATTGTTCTGCCTGGGTCGTGCTCTGCTGAGGAGAAGCAAGATTTTGGTGCTTGATGAAGCAACTGCATCAGTTGACAATGCTACTGATTTGATTTTGCAGAAAACTATTAGGACGGAATTTGCTGATTGCACTGTTGTCACCGTAGCCCATAGGATACCAACCGTGATGGACTGCACGATGGTTTTAGCCATCAGTGATGGTGAGTTTGGTTCTCTAAATTTTTTGTGTATGTTCATGTATTCCATAGAACTAGTTCTTTTAAGACAAAGGGTTCTGTTCAGAACTCATAGAAGTCCTATGTTTTATCGCTGTACTCTGAGAAGACTAGAGTTCCTTTTGAAGTGGCTCTTTTTCCTACCTTCGGACATAAAAAACCTAGAACTCTGACATGTGCTTGGATTCTGCATAACAGGAAAACTAGTAGAGTATGATGAACCAATGAACTTAATGAAGAGGGAAGGTTCACTATTTGGGCAGCTTGTTCGGGAATACTGGTCTCATTATCAGTCTGCAGAATCACATTGAAGCTAACTATAATAGCTGACGCAACCCATTTCAAGCTGAGCTTCCGCCTCTGTCGTGCCTGAATCCAAATCTGTGCATGGCCAAGATCCAGTTAGCCCCAACAAATGACGGTTGAATCTTATATGGATAAGGCGCTGGATGGAAAGAAGAATCGGAAGCAGAATGTATGTATATATCGTGTAAACATTAGGCTCCAGAAAGTATAGTATTGGGGGTTATAAAGATCCTGCTCTCTAAGTTCTGTGATACTAGGTTTTAATCAAATGCGAGGCCTCCTTACCTTACTCTGAGAAGGCAATGACACATAACCAGTCATTTATATATGGCATTTGATTTTCGTCCTGTATTCTCTGCATCTCCGTTCCAGTTGTATGATGCACGTTCGATTTGTAACATTATTTGCTTTTCGCTTGAATTTACTTTACATCGCTTGAAGTGCTGACAGCAAAAAGTTGTCAATCTAATGCATCCAAATCCCAAGGCAGCTTATCAAACAAGTGATGGTCAGCATATCCTAGATTTGATCCAGAATGCAGAACTGAATCCTTCCATCTCTTATACAACATAATATGAAGGGCAAGAGTTGTGATCTTAAGGAGCCTATTGGCGTAATCAAATTAAGGGCACCATGGTTGATATAAAAGCAAATGTTACACCAGCATGTCAATGTACAAGCAAACCATTAGGAATGACAGATAATAAAGAAACACTATCTAATTCAATCTAGAGGCTGTCTTCTAAAAAACGAACGTGCACCATAGTTCTTGTGCTTATGGTCCTCCAAGTGTGGCATTCTCGATGTCTTCTCTACTTAGTGCATAACTGAATCTTCTCTCCACGTCCTTTTCGAGATTTCCAGGTCCATTCTTTAGGTACCTGCATGTCAAATACAATAAAACCCATATTTGGTATGTTTAACTCTGAAACACGGAAATGCAAGATAATTTATACCATGTTCAACCTCTTCAGTAAAGAATACACTACAAGACATACAGTTTTCTCAGCTAATCAATCAACGCATACAGTTTCAAGGATTTTAAGATGAGATTCTGATGATATTGTTTTGTCAGCTAATACTTGGTCTATGCATGTCAGGTTAACAACCAATCACACAACTAATCTGACATGTTATACTAAACAACACAGGTAAAATATTCAAGTTCAGATGAAAATTTTATTGTTTTTCCTTGTGACATAAAGACTTCAATGCCTATCCAAGGTCGTCACCATTGTAGTAAAGGGAAGAAGTAATAGTTCTCATGGAAGCTACGAGTACGAGACATACTATTGTTTTCAACTAGATAAGACATTCTTTCTGCACCAATCACAATGATCCACATTAAATGTAACTTGTTTATAACAACTCACACAGCAACTTCAAACTCACCACTAATAGGAGCAAGTTCGATCGTGTACTCTGTTTTTGCAAATATATTCACCCAATTTCACAGAACCAAAGTGTTCACACCCCCCCACCCCTCCAAAAAAAAACCTCCCTCCCTCTCTCTCTCTATCATGCATACACATGTCCATATCTACCCTAAACATATACAACAGTGGCAAAAAAGTACAACTCTAAAGATGTAATCTAGGTAAAGACCAAGTAAGAAATCATCGTAAGGCAGTTATTATTTAATCTAGTAAGGCAGGTGACCCAAGAACCCCCTGTATTATGCAACGGTTAGGAAATAAATTCACCTGCAACTCTTTCTTCCTTAAAAAACATATAAAACTCCCAAAAACGAGAATGGATGATCTCTCCTTTCCTTTCCTTTCTTTTAGTCTCCTAAAACTCTGAACAAGGGCAAAAGTTATCACTTCCCTTCCTCCCTTCCCTGCCCAAAACTCTCAAAGCAGTATCTGATTCTTTTCGTGAAACTCAAAAACAAAATCATATTTCCATTACTAATTAGGTACTCAAAAACCCAATTTCCTTTCCGCCATAATTGCAAATCAACTGCTAAGAGTCCCAGTCTATCGTCACATATGTACTTCTTAGATCTTACCTATGCTAACAGGGATTAAACCAAAGCTGAAAGTAGGAAAATTAACAAGGTAGAATGAAAACTGAGTAAATGCAACTTTAGCAAGGATAGGAATACCAAGAGTAGTACTGAAGATCAAGGATCAAGAGATAACAAGGATGCAACGGGCGAAGACTTGTCCTTTTTGCGGTTGATAATTAATAGAGAATGAGTAAATGGGGATGCTAATGATAGATGTAGAGCGGGATGTGCAAAATGGAGAAATGTGTCTACTGCATTTTGTAATCAACTGCTAGAAGATAACCCGCGCTTTACAGCACAAATTGGGCAAGCAGAAACATGTCCATAAACTTCAGTGTCGCAGAGATGGGCTTCCATTTGGATGTCCCAGAATGAAGTTTCTGGGGATTTGAAGTACTGAACTGGTTGCTAGTTGAGAAATACTCAACTCGACTAAGCGTTTTGCTACCTTTGAAGGAACAACTAGACGCATCCTCTTTACACCATTCAGGTCTGCAATTCATGTTTTCTACTTGCCCCGGTCTTTCCATAATTTATGGGTCTTTAGTAAATGTGCTCAAACCATCTGAGGTGATTCATTTCCCATAGGTGCTATCAATCATCTATCTTACGTGTTCGCGCCTTAGCTTGTCATTTTGCCTGTCTTAACTATCTATCTATCTCATAAGCAAACAACATAATCACGGAGACCCACATTTTAAAAGAACAAAATTTGATCAGGTATGCGCGTATAGCACTAGATAAACGAACCTAATATAAAGGTCAGTGACTTCAAGTGATAATTGGGCGTGCCAATCGGGCTTTTCGACGAACCATATTGCTCGATCCTCTATGCTCTGATGAAACCCTAATTTCTTCAACCAGGCTTCTATGCAGGGCAAGCTGTGAGAGTACAGGGGCTTGTTCTTATCCGGGAGCCTCTTCAGCCACTCGTCCTTTGCTACCAACGGGTCCGATTCTTCCGACGGATTTGAGAAAACCAGGATTCTTCTGAGTGTGGAAGAAGGACAGGGAGGGCATTTTGGGAAAAGGGAATGGCGTGAATTGGGAAGAGATGAGAGTGGTGATGGTGTTACGGTAAGGAATTTAGAGTGTGCTGAATTCGGTTTTGTGAACATGGATGTGGCGATGGCGGACATTATTATTGTTGATTTCAGTACTTCAATTTCGAAGCGTGAGATTGATGAAGGTGGGATGCTACAAATTTCAAAGACACTTCTCGGCAGAGCTTGCAAGTTCAGATAGGTTACTGATTTTCCTTTGAAAGGGGAGAGGTAGTCGAGTTGGCAAGGGACCTCGAGGAATGACCTTGAGGTCCCGAGTTTGATTCTTCCCCCTCCCCCCCTGCGGGTTATATATATATGAAATACAGTTCTAAAAAAACAGAGTCTGCTCTTTTTGGTGCATCCTTTCTTTAGCAATATAATATGAAAACATGAATAATAACTAAAATAAATAGTATTGTTCGACGAGTGAAAATAAGATAAAAGCATTGAGCTCGTGAAGTTAGTCTCGTAGTTGAGAAGACGTATATAAACCTAAATGTCTTGTGTTTGACTCGCACTAAATTAAATAGTATTGTTTGGCAAGTCAAGATAGAATAAAATCAATGAACTCGTGGAGTTAGCCTAGTGATTGAGAAGACATATTTTGCCATAAATCAAGATGTCTTGTGCTCGACTCTCATTAGGTGCATTCTGAGACCAACTATCAGCCGTGAGTGACGATCACTACATATACGTGGAGGCAAGATGGCACACACAATGACAGCACTTGCAGTGACCCTTTAATTGTCATTCACAACTCCGTTGTAGGGCAAGTAAAAATATAAAAATAATGAGTGAAGTCAATATCTACGTGTACTAAGTCTATGGTACAAATTCGCCAAGAATGAAACATAGGGAGTTCCAATTTTTTGGTCGCAATGGCCTTGGATACTCAAAAGCTCACTGATACAATTTGGAGGCAGCGTCTAGAGATCAAGAGGAAAAGTGAACATCCTTTATTAAGTAGGATACTTGGTTGCACAATACTCGCCTTTAGGTTAGGGCGGGGGCTAGTTGAGCTATAGGTTGAGATGAGACTGATGTAATATGTAGCTTCGTAGCGAAACTCTCTCGATGGAATATGTACAAATAATTCATCTTGCTTGAGTTTTGTATTTGCCACTCTTTACCGGAAAGAAAAGGTTTGATCACTTGACCATCACCTTGGTTAAACTTATAAATAGCAGAGAAGAAAAAGCTACAAGTAAAAGAATATTTTTAAGTATGTTGTCGGAATATAATATGGTGATTGCTCCTTTACAACTTATCTCTTTTCTCACAACACTCAATCGGGAAAAACTTCTATAGGGTGGACGTATGTCTTAATTTGTTCACTCTTTCTAAGATTATCTATTACCGTTTGGTTCACCTATTCGCCGCTACTTGTCGCATGCCAATAAATAAATAGCTTAAATAAATTATATCATTAATTTTTTAGTATCGCTAATTAAATGTCATTGTTATCTATAACATTATCGATATAAGGCGAAGAGAAACCTTTTTTTTATTTGGTTGGACAGTAAGAGATATTCTCAAATCAGTTTTGATGTCAATTTCCTTCCTGTATAAGCGCACCCTCAGTATTAACGCAGTACAGTACATTCAAAGGAGTAATTTTTTCTCTGAATTACTGCCGGTCTCAATAACATCCTTCTAGCTCAAGAAATCACCAACCTCATCAGAACAAAAACAAAGGGCTCCGTTGGTATTGCAGGACTTAAACTTGATGTGAGTAAAGCTTTTGACAGACTTCAATGGGATTTCATTCAGGAAGTTCTTATCAGGCTTCGCTTTCCCAGTCGGTGGATTCATCTCATCATGCAATGTATCTCTTCAGTCTCTTTTGCAGTGCTCATCATCAATGGCTCTCCTTCTAAACGTATCCATCCCAAATGCGGAATTAGACAAGGTGACCCCCTTTCCTCTTTGTTCTCTGCTCTGAAGTGCTCTCTGCAACTCTTCGCAAAGCTTAAAAGTTTCAAGGATTAAGTGGTCTCAAAGCTAGCCTCACAGGCCCCAGTCATCTCATGTTTGCCGACGATACTCTCCTTTTTTTTAAACTAAACTACCTCAACTGCAAAGTCATCAAGATCATTTTGGACAGATACTGCCAAGAATCAGGTCAGGCTATTAACTTCAACAAATCTTCACTTTTATGTAGTCCTAGCTCTCCTACAGATATGATTGATTATGATGCCAACTGTCTAAATGTCAAATCAAAGTAGAAATTTGGACTTTACTTAGGAACCTCTCTGGATATTGTTACAAATAAGAAGCTCCTCTTTCAAAATCTGATTGATCGCGTGCGGGCAAGATGTGCAGGTTGGAAAAGTCACCTCCTCAACAAAGTTGGCCGAGCAACACTCATCTCTTCAGTTCTTTCAGGGTTACTAGTTTACCACATGCAATCCTTCATTTTCCCCATATATGTTTGCAAACAGATAAACTCTATTTTCAGCTCCTTCTTCTGGTCTGGACAGCATAACAAGAAAGCTCATCACTCTATAAGTTGGGATTTCCTTTGTGGCCCTAAGAAGTGTGGCGGTTTAGGCTTAAAAGATATCAATCTTTTTAACCATGCGTTGCTTGCCAAAACTAGTTGGAAAATTCTCATCCGTCCTGATTGTTTTCTTGCGCAAGTTTTCATGGCAAAAAATTGCAAGAGGAAAAAACTTATTCACGCCAACAAGCCTTCTGCATCCTTTTGGGCTTGGAAAAGCATTCTTGCTGGCATCGCAGTTTTAAACAAAGGTATCTTCTGGCAGATCGGAAATGGACTCAATGTCGACATCTGGCGCGACTTTTGGATCCCTGACAACTCACCTCAACATCTCTCTACTCTAGTACCTCATGCTTCGTGATTAGGATCGGTCTCAGACTTGATCATATCTTCTCTTTGGAATGAACAGAAAATTGATGCCATCTTCCCGAGCACCATTGCCAGACGCATCAAAGGTATTCATGTGTCACTTCAAGGATCTGCAGACCAACCGATTTGGACTCCGAATGATTCAGGCATATTCTCGGTAGCTTCTGCCTATGACTTGTTATTTTCGGAGCGGGCATCTAAGCGAATACTCCGGCCAAATAGCTTATCATCCTCCCTGGATCATGTTTGGACAGTTTTATGGAAGCTCCGCTTGCCGGCTAAAATCATCTTTTTTCTATGACAATTACTTTTAAACCGCCTTCCTTTGAGATCCTTCCTATCTCGTATAGGTATTTCGCCCCAGAAAAATTGTGTCCTATGCAATACATTTGAAGAAATTGCCCAGCATCTTTTCCTCTTCTGTCAAAAAAACCACCCCTCTTTGGAGCTCTATCAACCTCTCTGTACCCTGCACCTTAACTTTAGAAACCTTTAAAGAATGGCTCATAGCCTGGATTTCCTCTCCTAATTCCTCACGCCTTATACATCTTCGAAACTCTATACTCATAACTCTTTGGATCATTTGGATCAACCGCAACAAAATCCTTTTCAATCATGAAACATGGAATATTCAGCATCTTTTTACCCAGCGAATGACGGTCAGTAAAAATATTTGGATTTGCTACCGACCCAAACCCAATTCCAGTCTTCCTCTCCGTATTGCAAGCAAACCCATAAATAGTCCGAGCATCTCCTTTGTTCATCCCTATTCATGCAATCAAGGATTCACCTACTTCACCTCTCATATGATATGCACTTTCAATCACACCTCCTTTGATTTCAGATTTATTTATTTGATTCTTTGAATACTATGACTAATAATTTTGAAGAAGTCTTTCCCTCAAATAATTATTCTGAGGCCTATCGAAAGAGTCTGTTCATATGCTTGAAATGGCTCTTCCTTAACAACGTTACTCATTTGCATCTTAAATTTGACTATATGTTACAAATTTTTGATCTACAGCAACCTAGCAGGACCAGGAAATCTTCAAATACTGGTCTAATGGCGGATATCCGTTTTGCTACCAAAGATTTTCACCATCTACATATCAGTCACTCCCATATGCCAGGATAAATCGTCTACAGAGGAGTACCTTTTGTTTTTGTATCTTGCTCCTCTTTCTTTATTCCTGGGAGTATGCTACCTATATATGTAAATATTATGTGTCTTCAAAACTTTTCGTAGTTGCTTCTTGGTTTGTAAATATTATCACGCAACTCTTTTTTCCTTGGATAATAGTCTAACTATTCCTGTGACCAAGAAAATTATCCTGCTTCTTTTATGAAAATTCTCCTGTTTAAACCAAAAAAAAAAAAAAAAAAAAATTAACTAAAAAATCAAAGGAGTTAACTTCCTTGACCAAGCAGAGGAACCTCTGCTTAAGTTGGAAAAGAATCTCCTTCACATGGACACAAGTGCTGGCGCTGCCGAACCGGCGCACTTTACATTCCATTTTACGAATATTTTCGCCTGAACCAGTTTTCCCGCCATTTCTGCTCTCCCGCCCACTCTGTAACACTCAAAACTTTTCAGCCAAAACCTCTCTCTCTCTGCCCCGTGGCGCACGTTAGACCCCTGCATCTGAACAAGCACAGCCAAGCTCTCCCTGTCCTCCAACTCCCAACACCCTAAAATCTCTCTCCTCCCCACCACAGATCTCTCTCTCTCTCTGTTCACTTCAATGGCAGCAGTGCCCATTGACGACTACTCAAACACCCAAAGAATACTCCTCCTGATAGACCTAACCCCACTCCTCACCCTCCAAAACCCCACATCCTACCTGACCCCAATCCTCACCGCAGCCGCCCGCCTCCTCTCCTTCCCACCACTCTCCACCTCCCTATCCGCCTTCAAGCTGCTCTCCTCCTCCTCCTCCGCCCTCCGCCGCCTCACCACCACCCCCCTATCCTTCAACCCCCACTCCCACACCCTCCCTTCTCTCCAAACAACCCTCAACTCCCTCTCCTTAAACCCACTTTTTTTATCTGATAGTTCCGCCTCGAGTGCCTCTCACTTGGCCAGCTCCTTGCTCCAGCTTGTCTACGATTACAACTGGGAATCCACCCAGACTGAGAACGTTCCGGGTAAGAGAGATGGGTTTCGAGTTATTCCTTCGAATTTGGTCGTTTTGTTTTCTCCGGTTTGTGAGGCGGTTGAATCTATGGGAATTGATGTGTATACTGGGCGTTTGAAGGATAGATTTCGCGATTTGTTTGGTGTTGTGAACGATGCATTTTTTAGTAGGGATATTCATTTCAGTTGGGTGGATGTTAATTATTGTGAATTGGAGTCCAGTTGCAGTGATGGGATTGTTGAGACTGATGAATCAGTAGAGCAGTTAGGAATTTTTGGAGAGGCAGTTAGGGGTTTGGGTTGGGGATTTTCTTCGACCAATGCCATTGTTTTGGGATCTGCTGTGGTTCCTTTTGGGTTGATATATCCACTGATTGGTGCTGGGACTTCTGGGTTAAGTTTTCTAGATTATTCGAAGAGGAACAAGAGTGTCAGTGCACAATTGAGTCTTGAGATTAAAGATGTGAGTGGAAGGCCCTTGGAATGCAAGTGTTGTGATCTCGAGCTGTTCAACGTAAAGTTGTTGACCTCGTTTAAATCGGATGATATTATGCATTCTTTGCAATTTGGGAGTTTGATAGGTGATAAAGATGAAACATTTTGGGATCAATTTGGTGATGGAAATGTAAAGATGCATTTCAAGGCGGTGGAAAGGTATGCCGAGGTTGTGAAATTGAATGAGTGCTCGTCTAGTCATATTCTAGTACGTGGATTTTTGGGTGAATCTGGGAAAAGTAGAAAGTCTGGTGATAATTTTTTTGCCAATAGGGTTCTTGAACTACTAACAAGGGGAACAGGTGAATCCATTCAGAGGAACTCCATCCCTATCTGGCAAATTCTTCTGAGTTTTCTGTATAGGGAAGGGTACTGGGGTTTAGTGTCTATCTCAAATAACCGTGGGAAATCATGCATGGGTATCCTCAAGCCTTTTACAGCTCATTTGGCTCTCCTATCTGTTATTGATGATGAGCATCTTGTTGCACGATATTTTGGTGGATCAAGTTTGACCAAGATGGATGATGTAAACTGTGAGGACAACTTAATTGGAGATATTGGTTCTCAAACTGGGACTCCATCATCTGGAAATTATGTGCCATTCGGTGATGGAAAAAGAAAGAAGAACAAAAAGCATTCGCCTCAGGACCTCAGTTGGAGCTCCTTCTGTAAGGCAGCTTTTGAATGCTCTGACTTGGATTTGATGGAGGTTTATTTTTCCAGAGAATCTGGCAAGTCAAAGAGGTTGAAGTTTCTAAAATGCTGGATGAAGCAAATCAAGAAGTGTAGTTATCGCCTAGTTGTGCCAGATGGATTCAAGTCACATCACCATGTTACTGAAGACATGGATACAAGTTTAATTCGGTCATACCAAAAAGGCGAACAGCCCATGCCTCCACATTTTGCACCTGAACCACCTAGAATGCAGGATGGGGCTGCTGTTGCTTCTTGCTCAGATGACTTCTTCAGTAGTCTCCCGAATAAGATCCAAAACGCTCTTGAATCTGGATTAGACTTGCAGATCTTGGCGGAAAGACTTGTAAAGTCATCCATTCATTGGTTGCATCAGAAGTGTGAGACAGACAGCAGTATGGAGAGTCGAACCCCAATGAAAAACTTAGATGATTCTTGTAGCAGGATTGCTACTGAGCTTATAAAGACTTTGATAAGGGAGCCCAAAGAATTGAAGGAGAAGTTCAAGGAGCCATCCTTTCAAGCATCTGAAACGACTTCTACAGTGGATAATATAGTCAAAGAGTATCCTTTGCTTCGTCTTCCCCCCCCCCCCCCATGCTTTCGAGAAAGAAGTTTGAGTTCCAAATATTTTATCTTCTGTAGCATTTTCCTTAATTAGCATAAGATATGAATTGCAGATTTTGCTTCGGATGGAGATCCTCCGATCTGAGGTAGCAGAGAATATCAAGGAGAAAACCAAACAGAAGCTTGTGAAGCATATATGCTCCTTTTTAGAGATCATCCAATACCTTGTGGAAGGAGGTTTTCATGGTCATCTGAGCCTTTATAAGTATGTTGAAAGCACCATCAAAACCAGGTATATGCATCTCCTAACTCCAACGCACTGGCAAGATCTTTATCTGTTTTTTCTTTTATATGCTATTGTATCTCAAGATTTAGGAGTATCATTATAGCATCTCTTCCTCATATGCTTTGGTCGTCTGGAGATTCCACTTCTCTACTACTCAATTGTTGATTCTGATTTATGTCTGATTCTTCTTTCACCATCATTACTCAGATTAAATGTCCTGATATGCATTTATAAGCATATGGATGGACATGCGGATGAACTTAGTTAAGAAGCATAAGGTTACATTTTTTTTTTCATGAAAAGTTGTAAGGACATTAAATGTCATTGCAAACACCAAAAACAAGGGGACTGAAGGTTTCAGCATGCTTTCATCCTTGTTTGGGGCTTATATGCAGCGGCATGCCACTCCCAGTTTGTGAGGGGTGGGCTTTGGAGCAGGCAAGTAATAAGTTGCAGGCTCATGAGATACGTTCAGTATACTGTTCCTAACAAATCCTATCAATTTTCAGAGCAGAAGGGCTACTTCAGTCTCTTCGAAAGTCGTCTTGCTGAATATAGGCCGGCTGCGCATGTCCTATTTATTCTGTATCTTGTCATTTATTACGAAAAACTCAAGTTCCATTATAATAACTAAAACCTAAATCATTGTAAATTTGTGTTCCCCAATATAAGGAGAGCCTAAGCTATGTCCACTTCTGCAAAGTGATGCTGAAATGTAGCTAATCTAAATGTCCATGGATGTTGAATTATGTAATCCTCCATGATTACTTGACAGAAGACACTCTTGAGTAAATGATACTTACTGATGTTTAATGCCTAAATTTCAGGTATCATTACTCTCTAAATGATGTGGTGGATAAAATCTATGCAAAAATGGATCTGCTACCATTTGGTGATGAGAACGAATCGCAGGTTCTCCTACCCAATAGCGAGGACAGCAATCATTCTTGGAGAGAGAAGCAAGACATACGTGAGATGGCTGAAACCAACGAGGTTTGTGAACCATTCTCAGTAGAAGATGAGTCTTCCCAACCACTCCAACATATTGATGAGAGTCCCCAAGAAATCAGAAAAGAGGAGCACGCCCGCAGATTAAGTGATGCTCGTGAGAGGAGAGAAAGGGCTAGAAGATTCGTATCTTTCACAAGTAGGGTGGCGGATTTGCAGAGGGTTTGGGCGCCAAAGCAGCCTAAGGCAATGAGAGTGAAGTCTGAGTCTCTTCAGAAGGAACCAAAAAGGAAGGAACGCCGAAGATTCAGCATAGTATGTGAGACCCCAATGAGCGGGAAGAAGCACCCATGCTCTCAAGGAAGCAGCATAGGAGACGACGTGCACCATGGTCATGGAAGTAACTCCTCTACTTGTGTTTCTAAAGCTTTGTTTCAAGATGGCTGACAAGCATTGAAATCGCTCAAGCTGGCATGATGCCAGGTTTTTAGTACACCTTAAACATGAACATGGAGTTGATGAGCATTGGCATTGCTTAAGCTGCCATGAAGTCAGGTTTTAAATACCAAATGGATGGGGAAAATGGCTGAAGCCGCTTGGCCAAGGTAGCAAATTCCAATCCCCACGGCCAAGCCTTCTCAATAAGAAAGAAAGTCGGTGCTGCTGTATAAATTTCAAACCTCAAGCTCTTGTTATATAGTTCAACAGAAGTCTTACCGTTCTTAAATGTTAGAGTTCTCTACATAGTGGTATCAGTTGTGGTGTCAATTTTTTTTAGCATTATTACAGATTTGTCACAAAAAGTTCCTCCGTTCGATCTATCAGAACATCTAACTGTGTTAAAGTTCCTGTTAGATCCATGCAGGACTACTATTTACTCATGATATTCTGTGTTTTCTTTGGTTCTGAACTCTTCGAACTATAGTTTGTAAACAATGATGGTGATAAACTTTTTCTAGAGGATTTCGAAGGCGTATGGTGACTTGTACTCGAGATTGCATTCTCTTATATTCTACTGTATTAAATATCTTTGTATCCTAGGTAATCGTTACATATTCGTTAAGTAGAATTATAGTAGCTAGCTTGGAGTGTTTGCATCAATACCCTTAAAAAATATTCGTGGCAATGTCTTGCCACTGCTGACCTTGTCATCTATAAGAAAGCCTTGGGTTTTTATTTTCTCTGGAGTCATTGTTACAATTTCAGAATTTAAGTGGATGCTATTGATAATTTAGTATCAGACCGTGTTATTGATTCAGATGGTTTAACTTGAGCAACATTTGAAACAGCAATTCACAACTTACACGGGAAAGGAGTGTGTTGAGTTTCGAGAGATTCTAAGCTTTCAGCAGATAACTAACATCGCGGTCTTCGAGCAGGATGATAAATGATTGACATTGGAAGATTTTTTACAATTGCACCTTTCCCTCTCTCTTTGGTTAGCAATTTCTCATCTGCATATAGCCAAGTGATATCAAATTTGCTAGTTTTTTTATGTTAAGTATACGTGTATACCTGGTAATCGTGATAGGAGATACGATCTTCAGCTACATTTGTTTAATGCGATGGTTCTGATGTGATGCCTCCGGTGACCTTTTGCAGTTTACCTGTTTGATCTGCAACTGCAGAAGACCACCTTTTCTCAGAGATAACTTTGTTATAGCCTCGTTAGGCAGGTGACTTTGACCAAGTCAAGCAACCAAGATTCGCATAATTTCAGGGAATTGTGCTATTAATCTTGGGAGTGGCAGTAAAAACCAAATTAGCTTGGCACATTGGACCCTGTCAAAAAACTTGTGATGATCTATTTCTTTTTAATTCTGTAAATGAGTTCAGGACATGTATGAAGATCTTTCGTTTTCCCTCTTTGGCCTTACTATGTGGCAACAGTCATGTCCATCAGACCCGGAAGAGAAGGAAGAAAAATCATTTAAATGGTACACATGGTGTTGCACAAAATTTCTAATGCAGGCAACTAAAGTCTTGGACATTGAAAAGTATTCGAACATCTCGATCTGCCAGTTGCCTGTTTATCATCTTTCACCATGCTTACATGTGGGCAATTACATATACTCCTATAACTTAAAGTGAGTCACACGGAACATTTATTAGTATTCTACTGTGACAATGTGTACGTTTCAAGTTTGAACTTTCCTGGAAGTGAACACGTTGAACTTCCCAACCGAAGACTTGACTGGAAGTCATGTTTTCCACACAAGAATGTCTAGAATTCATTACCCACAAGACACGTCCATCATACTTTTCTTTCTAACTTTATGGACTCATTGGATCACACCCCCCTATAAAATGTTGAAGTTCTTGCCGACATTGTTAACCACAACCCAAGAAGCTAATAACACCTGAAGCATTATGGCAGCTTCCCATTCACTAGCATCAGCATTTGTACTCTCCCTCTTGGTTCTTTCTTTCTTCAAATCCTCACAAGCTGCTGGAATTGCCACCTACTGGGGCCAATTCACCGATGAAGGCAGCTTGGCGGAGGCTTGTGCCACCGGAAACTACCAATTCGTGAACATAGCTTTCCTCGCCACATTTGGCAACAACCAAGCCCCGGTGCTAAACTTAGGCGGTCACTGCGACCCTGGCGTTACCTGCAACCGTTTTAGCTCCGAAATTAGCACTTGCCAAAGCCAAGGCGTAAAAGTGCTACTCTCCCTCGGGGGTGCAAGCGGAAGTTATTCGCTTGTGTCTGTTGAGGATGCAAGAAGTGTTGCTAACTACCTTTGGAACAACTTCCTCGGAGGTCAATCAAGTTCTCGCCCTTTAGGGGACGCCATTTTAGACGGTATCGACTTTGACATCGAGGCTGGTACGGGTCAGTACTGGGACGAACTGGCGAGAACCTTATCAGGGTTCAGCTCACAAAGGAAGGTCTACTTGTCCGCAGCCCCACAATGTCCATTCCCTGACGGTAATCTAGACACCGCAATCCAGACCGGCCTATTTGACTACGTTTGGATACAGTTTTACAACAACCCAACGGCACAGTGTCAGTATGGTGCCAATGCTGCTGATCTACTAGCCAGTTGGAACCGGTGGACGTCGGTTCCATCGAATCAGATCTTCTTGGGAATTCCTGCTAGTGAGGGAGCTGCTAATAATGGATATATTCCACCTGACGTGCTCATGTCTCAGGTTCTTCCAACCATCAAGAGTTCTCCCAAGTATGGAGGAGTCATGCTTTGGAGTAGGTTTTATGATCAGACATATAGCTCAGCTATCAAGAGCAGTGTCTAAGCTGATCTCGCAGCCACATTTTATTCTTAATAAAATTGGTTTGCATAGTTAAAAGCTTGTGACACCAGATAAAGGAAGAGGAAGACTGTTTCCTGGTATACCTATTCAATAAAAATTTTAACACTTTTATCTCTGGGCAGTTTCATCGGACTGTCAAGTGTTAGAAGCCAATTAAATTTCTCTAATGAAGAGTTAGTTTGGGGCCCTCTCTCTCTCTCTCTCTCTCTCTCTCTCTCTCTCTCTCTCTCTCTCTCTCCTGCACATGGTCATTATTTGATTTGGAAAAGGTTGTAAGACAATGACGACGAAGTCAAAACTTTAGGTACAGGGGCATCAATGCTATTAAGTAATCAATTGCTCATCAAGTTTATTTTGTTAGAGAATAGATCCAATAATGCATCGTACAAAACTTTTGTACTAGAGGTCTCAACACTGTTAAGTTAGCAGTTGTTCTGAAATTCATATCATACTTGAACACAATCAAGGTGCATAAACAGAGTGCAAATCGCACAATTAGCAAGGGGAACTAGATATGAAAGTAGAAAGAATCGAATCCAAACTTTTGTCGAATTACAGTATTAAGTTACCAGTTGCTCAAAAAGTTTAAGATGTTATAGCCTGTTTGCTAGTTTTTTTAGGAGAGAAAAGAAAGAAAAGTGATTGTTTTCTTCCCTTTGTCTAATTTGTGAGTTTTTTTAAGGAGAGAAAAAAAAATGTAAAGGGAGGAAAGTTTGAATTTCTTTTATCTCTAAATCTTTCCTCCCAAAATTGGAAAGAAACGGAGAGAGAGAAAACTCTCATAAGTAATATTTTGACAATCCCATATTAACCTCGCGATAATGAAGATTAAATTTTTAATAACTTTTAAATTTTAGGTTTTTTTACGAGCTTTTACCATTTTACTTCCAAACATATGATTGTTTTAGATGTTAAAATTAACTCATGACTGATTGTTTTGTTTTTGGCGTGACATTAATTAAATTTAAATCTTGAGATGTTTGTAGTCAACTTATAACTATTTTTTATTTTTTCTACAGTGATAATAACCAGTACTGTAAGACTTATTACATTAAGGGTAAATTACACTAAACACTCCTGAGGTTTTATGTAATTACACTCCACTATCGCTATCTTTAAAAATTACACTCAGACCTCCTGAGGTTTGTACCCGCATTACACACAACTACACACATTTAACGGCAAGCCCAACTCCGTGAAAAGATTCCCTGACACATTACTTTATGCAATTTTCATACCCAAAATACCCCCCCTTTGTCCTTTACTCACTTGTGTGGTTTTCCAAAATTTCAGTCAACTCCACAAACTTTAAGTGAATTAAGGGGTTTAATTTAGCCAATTTAGGGTTCAATTAGCTCATTTAAAGGTTCAATTAGTTCAATTTAGGGTTTGATTAGATTAGGGCATTCAATTTAGGGTTCAATTAGTTTAATTTAGGGTTCGATTCGATTAGAGCATTTAATTTAGGATTTAATTATGGTTCAAATACTTCAATTTAGGGTTCAATTAGGGGGTTCTATTAGTTCTATTTAGGGTTCGGTTGAATTGGGGCATTCAATTTAGGATTCAATTAGGGGGTTCAATTTAGGGTTCAATTAGTTCAATTTAGGGTTCGATTGGATTATGGCATTCAATTTAGGGTTCAATTAGTTTAATTTAGGGCATTCAATTTAGGGTTCAATTACTTTAATTTATGGTTCAATTAGGGTTCAATTAGTTCAATTTAGGGGTCTGTTGAATTGGGGCATTCAATTTAGGGTTTAATAAGTTCAATTTAGGATTCGGTTGGATTAGGGCATTTAATTTAGGGTTCAATTAGTTTAATTTAAGGTTTGATTCGATTAAGGCATTCAATTTAGGGTTTAATTACTTCAATTTATGGTTCAATTAGGGTTCAATTACTTCAATTTAGGGTTCGATTGAATTAGGGCATTCAATTTGAAGTTCAATTAGGGGGTTCAATAAGTTCAATTTAGGGTCCGGTTGGATTTGGACGTTCAATTTAGGGTTCAATTAGGGGTCCAATTAATTTAATTTAGGGTTCGATTCGACTAGGACATTCAATTTAGAGTTTAATTACTTTAATTTAGGGTTCAATTATGTGTCTAAGTGAATTAGGGTGTTAAATTAGGGTTCAATTAGGACATTCAATTTGAATTAGGGTATTCCTCCCAATAATTCCCAAAAACAAGTTTTCCTTCCAAAAATTCCCAAAACAAGTTTTCCCTCCAAAATTTCAAGAAAACAGTCTGAGGGGGCATCCATGTCTTTTTGCACTGCACCATTAACACTGGAAGAGAAAAAATTATTTTTTGAGCTGAGTGTAATTTTTAAAGATAACGGTAGTGGAGTGTAATTACGTAAAACCTCAACGGTGTTTAGTGTAATTTACCCTTACATTAATATAGTATGAACTTTTGTATGATTTCATTGATAAATTTTACCCGTCAAACTTATATTTTTTTTAAGATCATACATCATAATCTTTGTTAGAATTATAAGAATATAGTTTAGGAATATGTACGTAATCAGGTGTTTTTTTTTCTTTCTACTGAACTCACAAACAATGGAAATGAACAATACTTTCTTTTCTATCTTAAACTCACAAACAGAAGGAAGGGAAATTATCTTATGTTCTATTCCTTTCTCTTCCCTTCTCTTCCTTTCTTTTCTTTTCTTTTCTTTTCTTTTCTCTCGTCTCAAAATTCTATTAGAAAATGAGTTCAACAATATACATCATGTTTTTACAAAAATGCCATCTTTGAGGCTACCACCACATTTTACTTGAGTGACAAACGCTGCGTTAGTCGGCTTCAACAATGAAGTTTTGAGACTCTCAATTAAACCAATCCAATCGTAGTTTGGATTAAGGAAGGTGCCGTGCCGTCCCATGAAGTATGGCGCAAGAACTGGACTTCACTACCAGATCTGATCTGTATTGACCGGTAGAATCCCGTGACAATATTATGATAAGAATCTTCCAACCCAAACATTAATAAATCATCAAGATTGGCTTTGGACGCCTAAATGATTCCTTTAAACCATTCTTAATTCCTCTCAAATGGGTGTTTAGTGGTCCCTTTTTCCATGTACAAATTGGTGGAGCACAAGCAGGAGATACATTTGATCGAGTCAAAAGGTGTAAATCCATTAAACCAGGGTAGCCATAACAAGAAGGCATTGTCCATGTCAACTTTACAAAGTGTGGCCATCTACTAGGTTTTTGACTTCTACGTCGGCGTCCACCCCCTTTAAGGTAGTGCAGATGTCCACGAATTCGGCCATCTTTCAGCCAAAAACTTGCCCATCTCGGCTTGCTGATTTAGGCTTTGACTAGTTCATGTGTAAATGAACTAAGCGCGAATCAAATCCCAATTTCAATTTTGTCCATGCGTTTAAGTGGCTAAGTACAACGATCTTAATCCCCTGGCAAGGTGGTTATTGGTCGCTAAAGAAGATTATAACGACAAAAACTCGAAGGTCTTGCTGTAAAAATCAAGCAAATCATTTGACAAATGCTTGCTTTCCTTTATCGCTAAAAGCTCTTTTACGAGCAACATCACCTCTAATGTTGTAGTCTCAACGACAAGGGATTCATTTTCCTACTAAAACACTGAAGACATGTAATTGTTTTATTCGTACCAGCTACAACGCTGAACCACCATTGTCTCGGTAGGCAAATTATTGGTATATTGTTCAACATTAGAATTAACATGTGTAGGTCATGACGCTTTGTTAATACATCTATGATACAACTCAGAAGTGCTGTAAATAGAATGAAGAAGTGGAGGAAAGCCAAGTCAAGCTGCAAGCCAAGTTTTGGCTTGTTGACAATTGCTGTCCCAATATGTCAAGTGGACACATTTATGTTACCTACATGAAAGGAAATTGGCCTTCCCCTCTATATAAGCACACCCCACCACTTCATACATTGATGTACTACCTCAAGATGGCCACAAAACTTAAAGTCCCATCTCTGCTACTCTCCCTCTTCTTCGTCTCCCTGCTGCAAACCTACCTCGCCGAGGGCGGTGGTATCGCAATCTATTGGGGCCAAAACGGCAACGAGGGAACACTAACCGAAACATGTGCCACGGGGAAATTTCCCTACGTCAACATAGCCTTTTTGAACAAATTTGGCAATGGTCAAACCCCAGAGATCAACCTTGCTGGCCATTGCAACCCCGCAACGAATGGTTGCACCATTGTGAGCGATGGAATACGATATTGCCAAAGCAAAGGCATTAAAGTGATGCTATCCATCGGCGGAGGCATTGGAAGTTATTCCCTAGCTTCCAAAGCCGATGCCAAGAACGTTTCACGTTACTTGTGGAACAACTTCTTGGGAGGAAAGTCAACGTCACGCCCTCTCGGAAATGCTACACTCGATGGTATTGATTTTGACATTGAGCTCGGGTCAAATCAATACTGGGACGATCTAGCAAGGTATTTAAAAGCTTACTGCAAAAAAGTGTACCTCACGGGGGCACCACAATGTCCATTTCCCGATAATTTCTTAGGTGGTGCCCTTAATACAGGACTTTTCGATTATGTTTGGGTACAGTTTTATAACAACCCTCCGTGCCAATACACTACTGGAAATACTAGCAACATTTTGAGTTCGTGGAATCGTTGGACCACATCGGTAAGTGCTAGGAAGATATTCTTGGGACTACCGGCAGCACCGCAAGCAGCCGGAAGTGGGTTTATTCCGGCGGATGTGTTGACTTCCGAGATCCTTCCGGCGATACGTAAGTCGGCAAAGTATGGTGGTGTAATGCTTTGGTCAAAGTATTGGGATGACCAGAGTGGATATAGTTCCTCCATCAAGAGCAGTGTATGAGTTGAGATTGAATTAGTCAATTAATCCTCTTCTAGTTGACCAGATTGAGCAAAATCTCATGAATGTATGTCTTTTCCTGCATGAAAAACTTGTTCCTGCTATCCTCTTCCAGAAGGATAGTTAAAAGTTCTATATTGCGGTAATTAATAATCTCTAAATGAATTTAGTAACATTTTTACTAACACTTTCGACTAATTCTTAACAACAATTTTTTGCATCATTAAATAAAAGTCACCAAAAATATTTAATAACAATTAATTGTTACTGTTTAAGAGCTTGTAGCTATCTTTCTACAGCTCAAATAACAGCCAAAACTTTTATCCTTTTTATATCTCCATGTTTTCTATTGCAGTACCTTTAGCTATAAGGCCAATTTAAAAATATTTTAAGCAATAAGCAATGTTCTAATAGATATAAGAATGATATTTTTTTGCTACTACCCTGATTGTAGAAAGATAGAGATAGTTACAATCGTGCGTAAAATAAGGACTAATAGTTACCAAATATATTTAGTAGCATTTCTGCTAACACTTTCAGCAACAATATTTTTTTACTGTCACTGTTAAAAAGTACTAAAAATAAGTGACGATAATCAATTGTCGCTATACAGAAGATTGTATTTATCTTCTTACAACCCAAGTTGTAAGAAGTGCCACGCCAAATTCGACAAATGAAAGCCTCAGACCACAAGGGCCACGCCAAATTCGACAAATGGCCTTGAATTATGCTAATCTCAAGTAGGAGTTCAATGCATCAACTGATTAAAGATTGGACAAAAAATGTTTTTGAATCAATATCTAAAGTCGAGCATCAATGACCTACATTTGACCCGCCCAAAAAATAAGATTCAAAACCCCTTTCACCACTAATTCGCTCTTGTATGGGCCCGATAACACAACACAAAAATGACCATCCGCTCTAACATATGTCCCAACTTGTCAACTTCAAACGTCCGTAAGGGTGTTAATGGGACTAGAATCATCTGATGTACAACACATCTGTAACAATAAAAATATTACGTTACGTAAAAAAAATGTCACTATAAATTTTAACAACAAGGATGGATAATTATTTTTTTATCGAACAAAACATATAACAGAAGATATCCAGTATAGTGGATGATTCTTATTCGTGTCAACATGGGCCTTTTGCCAATCTTAAAAGAAAACGTAGAGAAAGAGTTTCCCACTAATCCTTTAAATTAATCAAATGCCCACGTTGATTTAGAGTGATGAAATAAACCACTTCCCTCTGCAGCAACAAATCAGATGAAAAGAAAGCGTAGATAAAGAATTTTTCACTAGTCCCTTAAATTAATCAAATGCCCACATTGATCCAGGGTTATAAAATAAATCACTTCCCTATGTAGCAACAAATCAGAATTCAACACACGAAGGTCAACATTATTTCTAGCTTAAATAAAGTAAGCATAAAATAAGCTCTTTTGGGATCCGGGAAGGAATTATGCTCCACAAAATGCTAGATAAAAAGTATGCTCCTTTTGCTTAATTCTTTTCATGAGAAAGAGATATGCCCTTTCCTAATTGAGAAACTCTAAAAACACAGAGTAGAAAGGATATTCTAATGTCGGACACGGATCCTCTGCCGTAGCCAGGGCTACGACAGAGGTGCTGTAACGCGAATCGTGGCCGTCAATCTTGATCCAACAGCTACAAAGGCGCCACATCCACAAGGAGACGGAAGGATGAAATTGGAAGCTTCAGCACTAAAGAAACATAACGGCGGTGTCAAATTCTTCATCTTCTTCGTTCTTGTGGCCGAGTCCAAGCACCGGCGTCGCTTCTTCAGCCGGCGAGAATGAATTTCGACACATAATTCTTATCCATAAATTTCTCATTTCTTGTTTCATCCTAAAATGTGAAACTTGTTGATGGATAAGAGATCTTTGAAATGGGTTTTACAGGGATAGGGTGATATGAGTGTTTCGGAGAAGGGGAGGATTGTAAGCAGATAGGTACATTTGGGATTTCTGCAAAAGCAGAAGTTTGAGCTCTAATCTTTCTTTTGCTTCTGGTTTGGCCCTTGAGAACTCTTGCATTAACCTTAGCTTGTAAATTAAAGTATAGATTAGATATGGACTCATGGAGTAGATTTTACTTGGAAGCGGAAAGAAAACCGAAGAGATTTGATTTCAAGACAATTTGGTTATTCTGAATCTTTGTTGAAATCTTAGCTGAAGATTTCTAAAATGGTGAAGAAAAGAATGGGTAAGGTTGTGGAGTTAGCAGGAAATGACAATGCTTTAGACCTCAGCCAACGTGGCTATCTTTTAGGCGTTGGATCAAGATCGACGGCCACAATCGCATTACAGCACCTCTGCTGTAGCCCTAGCTACAGCAGAGGATCCGCCTCCTCTAATGTCTGCCCTACATGGAACACGAGTGCTTTTACGTCATTTCACATAATCTCTCTCAGCAGTATCCATGCTTTTCTATTTTTTTCAAAAATCCTTTTTCTTTTTCTAATAAAGTTCAAGAACTGCATCAGAATAAAAGGAGAACAATGAAAAAATAATTGCATGTTAACTTCTTTTTTCCTTTATATAAGCACCTTCGTAGAATCAATGTATAGCTTTCACCATCCGAGTCCGAGCCCATCTTAAAGTGAAAAATAATGACTTGCACTAAAAAATATATAGAGCAGACATTAGTTCAAAATGCATATTAAGGGGTCTTAAAGATAGAAAAATATTTTTGTATTGAAATTTTTTTGACTGGGTTATAAGAAAATAGCTAGCATTCCTATGACGGCAGTATATATTAATTATTAAATATTTTTATTTAATTACGTTAAAAGTTATTGTTAAGAGTTATCAATGATAATGTTAATAAAAAATTTATTAATTATATTTAGTAATTATTAACTATCGGTATACGAAAAATCTGTTCTTTATTATTTTCATTTGGACAAAAATTCACAGGAAAAGGTGAAGATCAGAGCCTTAATAACATCACAGGTAAACACTACCATTCAATCCTGTGCTGCCATGCCAGCCAGACGTCCTCCAGTGTAAACTGGGACCCGCCATCTGAACCCAGATCTTTATTCCCTGCACGAGGGCGCACTATTAACGGTTCCGACCAATCGCCTACATGGAAGATTCACGTCATTGCTTACGTGGCACCACATGTTGCTCCCTATAATTTTGGGTTGTTTTTCCCCTGTAACACTTAAGGAGTTGCAAAATGGGTGAATGAGTTGGGTTTAGGCGAAGATTAAATGGGCTCAATATAAAAAATTGATCTATTTAGACCCATTTAGTTGTGGGTTCGCAGGATCATCTCTTAAATTGGTTGGTTTAACTTTAACCTATTAATCCACTAATGACCTATATCCTAATTCTTTTGATCTTAAGTTTTTAATCAATCAACACCACAGCCACTAAAAAGTTTTTAGTAAAAACCAGTGACATGCCAAACCGCCACTCAAACAAGGACATTCACCGTAAGGCAATCGCAACCACCATGACTCCATCGTCACCATACCTGCAACCATCATAATCACTATACCTGTAACCATCACTATCGTCCAGCCACACTGCTACCACCATCACGCAGCAAACAACCTCCACCACTCAAACGATGACATCCACCATAAGGCAACCGCAACCACCATGAGTCCACCGTCACCATACTTGCAACCACCACCACCGTTGCCCAGCCACACTGCCATTACCGTCGCGCAATAAACAAGCACCACCAAGTCAGGTTTGTTGCCTCAGCACCATTGCTTCACCGTTGTCTCGCCACTATCGACACACCAATTTCTTGCCACCATCGCGCAAAAACATCGCCATGTCGACGTCCCGCCAAGTCATCCAACAATCAAAAATGTTATAAGATCACTCACAAAAATAGTAGATCCATTAAGAAAAAGAACAGATTTGAGCCGACAGAGTAGGATGAGTTGGGACAGCAGCTACGGTAGATGGCGGGACGGGCAAATTTGAGCACCAGCGTGATGGGATGGCAGTGACGGGAAGATTTTAGGACCATTGTGATGGGACTGAAACAGCGAGCAGATCTGAGCATCATCATGACAAACGGTAGCTATTGAGAAGGAGGCGACAACGACGGTAGGTGGAGACGGTCCAAAAGCAAATATGATTAAATCATTCTTAATTTGAAACACGGGCAAATATGATTAAAAATTTTGAAACAGGGGAAGTATTTTTTTGTAGTTACAACTCTTCAACTCGAGATACAAGCTAGCTATACCCCGTCAAATGTGTTACAACACATTGTTTGGGCTAGTAGAAAAGGGCTGAGGTGATTGGTAGGACAGAAATGAATGAAAAAAATTACATATGAAGTTGAGGATTATGCTGTTATTTCCATCGTCAAACTGCTCGTTGGCATGCGCGGTATATGGAGTGCCAACGGACCTAACTCTTTTTTTCTTTTTTAGTACAATAACTCATAGTAACAAGTAGTCATATATATAGAATAAATTCACTTGCAATGAAAATTTGTGATATTATAACTAATTGTGGTTGCAACTGCTTTCAACATTTTCAAGTCAAAATAGTTTCCTAATCAGCAGTTGTTTTCATTAACTTTTGCCAAACAGCTAGCTAATACTTCTAAAATAAAACCAAATGCAATTTAAAGTTATTTTAAAATGCAATTATTAAAGTCCGTAATTTCGGTGGGCATCTCGGGTTTTATTGAGAATATGATCTGACATATGAGTTACAACAAAAGCATTCAGTTTACTGCTGAGAAGTGTAATTTTGAAATCAGCCTAAAATTCATGCTAGCTTTGGCAATGTTTCATCCTTAACGGCTTTCACTTTACAAGTCGAATACTGGTTCGTTTGACAAAAAAAAATTTTTTTTGTAGTTTGCGGTCGTAGCGGTGGTCGACGGTGGTGGCCGGCGGTGGGAGGGTAGTGGTGGTGGTCTCAAAAAAAAAAACCAAAAGTGAAAAAAAATACCAATTTTTGGAGTTTTTTTTTTTACTCTTCAGTTTAAAAACTGATTTTTTACATTGGAGAAGGAAAAAAAAATTAATTACCAAACGCACTATTTTTTTCAATTTTCAAAACTGCAAAAAAAATAGGAAAAAAAAACCGCGTTAAACGTGGCGGACGCGTCTCAAAAATTTTGTCAATAGCATTTTTTAACGTTACATTAACAACAACAGACGGTCTGGATCCGAGTCCGAATCCTGATTTCACCTATGAAACCAGGATCCACCCGTGGTCTAACGAGCGCCAATTTTCCTAAAAAGCCCCTTTGTTCTTACCTATTTATTCGCACTAAAAGAATTTCTCATTTTCTCCACCTCAGTCTCTCTCCAAAGCTCTTTTCTTTGGATTTTCCGGCACTTTGAAAACCCTAGTTTTGTTTTGTTTATTCCACCATCGATTCATTCGATGTTGTCTACCAATTAAAGCCCCAATTCAAGGTATTATCAGCTCAACTCTCGAAGCATATTCACTCTGTTTGGTTTAAAGATCTTGTAGTTTTTGGTTGTTTGTGAGTACGTTCACTCTGTTTTGAGGTTTTTTTTTCTTTCGAATCTTTGGCTATTGCGAAAGTAAACAGAATTACAATCTTTTTACTGACTGATATTGATGATTGTGTTCGAATGACTTTGATTTAGTGATTTTGCTTGCTAATTCTCGGTGTGAGGCATTTACCTGATTGCTTGCCCTGCTTGAATAGTTGGAATTTTGCGATTCTCAAGTTTAGTGCCGAGAGCGAGGTTTTTATAGCTCTCTTAGTTCAGATGTACGGTGTATATCTTTCAAGCCGTTGTAGATACCTGTTTGGATGGACCCTGTAGCGTGTTAATTTGTTTTGTGGAGAAAATAGGAGCTTGTTTGCCTTGAAGTGTGAAGCATGTGTGCCTAAAAGAAAACAGAAAAGCTTGTTTTTACTTCAAGCTTGATTTGGTTTAGTACTAATGTTGGAGGTTGTTGATCGAGGATGGACATATTTTTGCGGACTTGTTACATTCTTTCATGTTCCTATAAAGCCCAAAATGTAAAGGTCCCTCAAATCAAGTAGATACTTAAGAGTATATCTTGTCCTCTTCACATTGTTTGATTTCTCTTTTTCGGTTAAGAGGTGGACAGATGGTGTTGCATTGCATTTATGGGTCAAATCTCGTCTTCTTTGAAGTTTGTGTGCAGGCATTCTGTGGTCTAAATTATACTCTGACACACATGACAATACTTTTGATTTGTAAATGATGCACTTCTAGTATAAATGTGTTTATGCTGCTTGATTTTTACTCTTTCTGATCAGAGCCTACTGACTTATGCAATAGGCATGAGGAACTTAGTTTTGAGGTTGATATAAAACAGAACGAGAGAATAACAAATTAGTACTATTTTTAGTTAAGCATTATCATGTGATTTCCTACTGCCAATAGTCATGCCTCGTGTAACCTTAAAAGAGCTTACATGTTTACAGTTCATAATGAATTTTGGAGAAATATATGGATCATTTACTTCTGTTGAAGTCTCTGCCAAAGTTTTGTATTTATTTATCCACAATGGCTTCACCATCTAATCTCTGTATTTTGCTTCGAACAGGATGGTTAATATCCCGATTGTTTTGGCAAAGGATATGACCCTATTGACGATTTTCTTTTCCTGCATTTTATAATTTGGTGAAGCTGTTTTCTCAACACGCTTGAATGGATCGGTGTGACACATCTGGCTTCGTCAGTGGAGGTGGCATAGATTCTTTTTGGGACCTTTAAGCTATTTAGTTCCTTAATTGTTCTACCCTATTTATAATTCTCTTCTACAGCCACAAAGTTTCCCAGACTGTTTCCTTCAACTCTTAGTTGACATTGGTAACAAGCCTGCATACTAATGTACATGGACAAAACCCCTGAGAAGTGTACCGCTGATGCTGCGCGCCTGTGCAGAAAAGTTGACGAGACTGGAGGTCATTATTCAGCAGTCAATGCTTTACGGCCTGATTTCCTTCACTCAAAGGGAAAAAAGAGGAACCGAAGTGTTGGTCATGGGTCTCTGGACCTGCAAGCTGGCTCTTCTTTGGTTCTTGGGTTGGGCCGCCCGTCAAGTTCCTGCATTACCATATCCTCTGAGAAAGAAATTGAGGAGGAGTCTTCCATAAACCTTTGTCTGGGTGTCAACCCCCATTTAGGAAATCATCAGACACTCGACCTGATACCAGGAAAACCCAAACTAGACCTCGAGTTAAGTCTGTCAACTGGTCCTGCTGAATCAGATATAACTACTTCTGCTCAAGGGCACATTGCATTTGAGAGTAGTACAGGGATACCACTTACAACAAGCACTATTAACCTTGTGGATGAAGGATCGACGTCATCTCGATGGAAACTAGGGTCCCGTCTGCTACCTCTGCAAAGTACAGATATAAATGTGCCTTTGGAACATATTCCTAGTATTGTTAATCAAATTCCAGTCTTTCCAAGCCTCACATCAACCTCAACAGCCACCCCAAAAAGCTCAGTTGGCTATGCTTCTGGCGTTGTTCATCAGCATCACGGGCGCAACGCCAGTGTGAGAACCTGTCAGTTTGACGGATGCACAAGGGGAGCCAGAGGTGCTTCCGGCTTTTGCATAGCCCATGGAGGGGGAAGGAGGTGTAAGAGAGCAGGCTGTCAAAAGGGGGCTGAAGGCAAGACGGTGTTCTGCAAGGCCCATGGGGGTGGTAGGCGGTGCCAACATCTTGGGTGCACTAAGAGTGCTGAAGGCCGCACTGACTACTGTATTGGTCATGGCGGTGGTAGGCGGTGCAGTCATGATGGTTGTGCTCGTGCTGCAAGAGGCAAGTCTGGCTTATGCATTCGCCATGGGGGCGGGAAGAGGTGTAGGGTGAATAATTGCAGCAAGAGTGCCGAAGGCATCTCTGGATTGTGCATCTCCCATGGTGGTGGCCATCGTTGCCAGTATCCTGACTGTACAAAAGGTGCTCAAGGGAGCACAATTTTTTGTAAAGCACATGGTGGGGGGAAAAGGTGTACATATCTGGGGTGCACAAAAGGTGCAGAAGGGAGCACTCCGTTCTGCAAAGGCCATGGAGGGGGCAAGCGGTGTACATACGAAGGAGGATGCACGAAAAGCGTGCATGGTGGTACTTTATTCTGTGTTAGTCATGGTGGGGGTAAGAGATGTGCTATGGCTGAATGCACTAAGAGTGCCAGGGGACGGACAAATTTCTGTGTTCGTCACGGCGGGGGGAAAAGGTGCAAATCTGAAGGATGTAAGAAGAGTGCACAAGGTAGCACCGACTTTTGCAAGGCGCATGGTGGAGGGAAACGGTGCTCCTGGACTGCTGATCCTTGCGATAAGTTTGCTCGGGGAAAATCTGGTTTATGTGCTTCACATGGTTCCCAGGTGCAAGATGGCCCATTGGACCGTCCCCTGCAAGGCCCACAATCTTGCACAGCTCAGAAGATGAAAGACATTTTTGTTTCCGAAAACAACCGTGCTGCTGGCAAAGGGACATCGACCGGTTTCATTCATTATGGATGTCAATCGGTTCCCAGGCAGATTCCGGCCCAGGAAAGTTTTCCTGCTGAACATGCTTGCTCAGGTCATTTTTCACTTCCAGAAGGCAGAGTGCATGGAGGGAGCCTAATGGCAATGCTTAGGGGCAGTGTGAACTTTGGACCAAGCAACGACAGTCAACTACTGGGTGGCACATCAGATCCAAGGAAGTCTGATCCTGCGCCCCGTAGCTGGGTGTAAGCAAACTTCCTCTTTCCATCAATTCTGGCCGCATGTAGACGACTCTTGATTTTGGGTTGGGCTAAGCGATCACCCTTTTTAACCAAGTACACACCCTTCCAAATACGATCTTTCACTAAAGCTAAAACTTTGTTGCTATACATACCCTTAGCTACAGATGTTCATGGAGGGGTGTGTACTTGTTCGAAAATTGGTGTGTAGTCCCACCCACGATTATAGTGCTTGTCAGCTTTGCCCAATTTATTTTGTGATTAGTAATAAGCAGCAGTAGTTAAATTAAACACCCTACAACCCTACATTAAGGGGAAAATAGGCTGGGCATGTAAAGACCTAGTTTTAGCGTAGGTGGTCGTCTCCTCCTGTAAATATTCGTATAGTCAATTGTGAATCCTGTGAATATGCTTCTCTCCTTTTATAATCTGTATTTATTATGCAAGTCCGACCGACGATCCTGGAATAATAATACAATGTGTATGCTCTCTCGCTCTCTCTCTCTCTCTCTCTCTCTCTCTCTCTCTCACACACACACACACAGACACACACAGAGTAATCATAGTTTGATTTGTTTTTTCTGGCATTGTTGTTGGCGTTGGGAAGAGCAAGGCAGCTGCAATCCTTGGCCGGACTCTTGCAGGATGGAAATGGAACCTCTTGGCGTACCTAGGGACATTCTTCCGCAGACACGGCTGGCTATAACTGAACGAGACTCATTGATCTTTTTTCCATTAGATTTTCCGTTGTGTGGTCTAACGATTATATCTTCATGTGCACCCCTGTCCTAGGAGTCCACAAAATGAGGCCGGCCATGCTTTTGTTAATCTTTGGTCTTTTGTTTTCTTCACACACTAACGTTTGATCTCCGTTGTCTGATTCCTTTCACTTCTTTCCCTCTTAAGAATTATAAGCGCAGGGTGACCTTAGGGCAGAATAAATCTTGCACCATAGGAGTTAGTAAGTTAAGTGCAATAGACATTATTGTAAGACAATTTATCTCAACATATGGTGAATTTACAGATTAATGCCGTGACAAACTGAAATAATTCTTTTTCTTCCCTTAACATGCATTTCTTTCAACCAATATTTTTTTCGAAATATGTCATATACATGGGTTTTTTTTTAATCTCGCTTTCCTTTGGGTTCGTCAAAGGCCATTTGGGCATCTGCAAATGTAGTGCTTGCGAGTGGGGACTCCTGTCAGGCATAGGTTATAAAGAAATATTCCCTAAAATAGAGAGATTTTCCACAAGGTCACCAGCAAGAGAGGATACGGAAGCACAAACAAAATAGCTCTTATTATCACAGCTCACATGCTTTTTCCCCAAATTTCACCAATTCTCCGTTCATAATAAGTCCAAAAAACACAGCGAAATGATGAAAAAATGACCACCTAAAAAATACTACAAGACCAAAAAGAAGCGCTAACAAGCAGGGTCCATGTATGGAGTACAGAACTACAACCAGATTTAGCTTGGCCTGAAACAAGCAAAAGCAATGCTTGTCCAGTCGTCAAAGAATCAAACCTAGTGCGAGGGAAGAGATCTCTGCTCAGGTTCTTCTAGATTTATTTTTCATCTAAACCTTCCTGACGTGGATGTTGTGAGTGGACTGAAACCGCCATATAGGCTGCCTGCCACTCTGAACAAGAGCTACCTGTTCTCCTTCTTTCACCATTCCTTGCTTCTGTATATGAAAAACCAGTTCGTTTTCAGACGCAATGTGATATATGCCAACTGGTAGAAGCCTCGCAATGAAAAAGTACACACAAGGAACGTAACATGAAAATTAAAATAAAGCAGCAGAAAAGGCCAACGCAACCGCCATTGGAGGGTCTGGGAGGTTCTATGTCCACAACCTTAGCCCTACTTTTAGTGAACAGTCTTCCGCATTTCAACCATGACACAAGGTAACGATGGAGCAACCTTACCGTGACACTAAAGGCTCCCCCACATAAATAAATAAAGAAGTTAGACCAGTGACTGACATCAGCGATCAGTTCGCCAAGAACACTGTTAGCCAAGACAATAGACAAGTAGGGTCGAGTCTTAGGGTTCGTTTGACAAAAAAAAAATTTGGTTTTCAGTTTTTAAAGAGCAGTTTTTTAAAGAGCAGCTTAATTTTTTTTATATATAAAAACATGTGGGTGTTTGATAACCCCTTTTTTTTTTTAGTTTTTTTTTTTTTGGTGTTTGGGAACCCTTTTTTTTTTGACTTTTTTTTTTTGGTGGTTTGTGGTGGCGGTGGTGGGGTGTAGCGTTGGCGGCCGGAGGTGGCTAGTCGCCGGCGGCCGGAGGTGGCAGCCGGCAGTCTCCGGCGGTGGTCACCGGCGGCCGGAGGTGGTCGCCGGCGGCCGGCAGTCTCCGGCGATGGTCGCCTGAGGTGGCTGCCGGCGGTGGGAGGGTGGTGGTGGTGGTCTAAGAAAAAAAAACCAAATGGGAAAAAAAAAACCAGTTTCTGGAGCAGTTTAAAAACTGATTTTTAAAATTGAAAAAAAAATGGTTACCAAACGCTCCTTTTTTTTCAGTTTTTAAAAACTGAAAAAAAAAAGAGGAAATTTTTTTTGTCAAACCTACCCTTAGCCTCTTAGGCCACAAGAGCGTAATCACATATTGTTCGTTCACATTGGTCTTAGTAGAAAGTGCTTCAGTGCCAGATAAAAAGGATTTCGGTTACAATTTTCCATATGATGGAACAGGAGTGCACTCTTAGCCACACATTATAGTTCTCGGGTTGAGAGGGATGTAAATCTAAGGGATAATACCATTTTAGTCCCCTGAACTATCCCCGCTTTTTTATTTTGGTCCCTGTACTTTAAAATCCGTTAAATCAGTCCATGTACTTTGTGCCGTCATCAAATAGATCCCTCTGTTGAAATTTACCATCAAAAAAGACCACGTGACAGGCACAGGGTCTTTTTTGAAGGGTATTTCTGGCAAGCGAAGACAAATGGACGGGATTTTGGGGGGTTTTTTGGTTGAAGAATGAACAGACAATGGAGAATCCAAGGTCCATGCCCACGACCCTGAGCCGGTACGAGAACCAGAAGCGCCGGGACTGAAACATGTTCGGGCAGTACCTGCGCAACCACCGGCCGCCGCTCTCCCTCGCCCGCTGCAGCGGCGCCCACGTCCTCGAGTTCCTCCGCTACCTCAACCAGTTCGGCCACCCTTCCCCACCCGCTAAGGTCCATGCCTACCCCTGCCCTTTCTTCGGCCACCATTCCTCACCCGCCCCCTGCCCCTGCCCCCTCCGCCAAGCCTGGGGCAGCCTCGACGCCCTCATCGGACGCCTCTGCGCCGCCTTCGAGGAGAACGAAGGCAAGCCCGAGTCGAACCCGTTCGGGGAGCTACCGTCCGACTTTACCTCCGCAAAATCCGCGATTCACAGTCCAAAGCACGGGGGGATCAGCTACGAGAAGAAGCGGCGCTCACCCTATTACTCTTCCGATCTCGGCTGTTCGTTTCAAGAACCCTTCCGATCTTGGCGATGGCTGCCGGAGCGACCAGATGAACCTCCGCAAAATCCGCGATTCGCAGTCCAAAGCACGGGGGATCAGCTACGAGAAGAAGAAGCGCGGCCCACTCTATTACTCTTCCGATCTCGGCCGTTCGTTTCAAGAACCCTTCCGATCTTGGCGATGGCTGCCAGAGCGACCAGATGAACCAGTGGCTTGCCGGAAATACCCTTCAAAAAACGACCCCGTGCCTGTCACGTGGTCTCTTTTGACGGGAAATCCCAACGGAGGGTTCTATTTGATGACGGAACAAAGTATGGGGACTGATTTAACGGATTTTAAAGTACAGGGACCAAAATAAAAAAGCGGGGATAGTTCAGGGGACTAAAATGGTATTATCCCTAAATCTAATTCAAGAAAGAAATTTCCTGCGAAGATGGGTAGACTCGAGGGTTTGGACAAAAATGCAAGCAGTGAAGTAACAGATGAAATTGAAAAGCACAGTTAAACTCACCTGTAACAAGGCCAACGCATTTGTAAAGGTCTCTTCAGCATCATCCGAGAATTGCATGTATATGGGGCAAACTCCTTGATACAAAGCCAACCTCTGTTGTATCCTTTTCCTGCAGGCCATTGTCCATGAGATTATTCAACTCATAAAAATGAATATCTCTGCCAAAGATTTCTCTGGTGAATAGTCCATGAAATTAGTTGTGTAGCAGATCCTTGAAGCTAAAAATTTGGTTTTGAATCATACTGTTAACACAACCTCATGTTCATACACATCAGATCTTTAAACACCAGCCCAATGAGACGAGTGTGGAATTACGAGACTCACTCATTTGTAAATGCATATATAGTGCCAGAAGGTCGATAATGGCTTAGTAGGATGGCCATGAACCCAGTTCTGGTGAAGACAACAGTTGACGTTCCAAGGGTGTTTGAGATCATAGTAGCATGGAAGGCAAACATTTCACTCATATGGTTCTGCACATGACCAAAAGCTTTGGTCAGTTTTGGCTGGTATCCTGATGGACACTTTAAAGTAAGAAACAAAGGAAGCGCCATTTGCATGTGTGCAGGGGCGCATACCAGGGTAAGCAATTATATGTAAAGTATAACTAACCTTAAAGGCTTGGCCAAGATTAGATGGTGTTTCCCCAGCAACTATGGTAGCTTCAGTTCGTAATGAGACTGTGTGCATAACCTTAACAGCTTTCAAAGGAAATCTGCATAGAGTGTAACCAAATCATCATACCAGAAGAACATTCGTTTCACTCAAGTTAATTAAACCTCAAAGTAAAAGTCTCAAGTTAGTTTGACACAGCAGAGATGCTATTTTGAATGGAACTTCATCAACTGCATTTTACACTAGTCTTTCATTTTGAAAACTTTCAAGTCTATAGTTCGTTTTCTGCAGCATCCAAATTCTTCAATGTTTACTGTATTTAGCTAAACCAATAATTGGGACAAATTTGACAATTATATCTGAATATGGTGGTCTGGGTTATCCCAACTTCTAAAAAACTCCAGCCAGCCAGTCTGCATGAAGTGAAATCAGTTCCTCAAGTTCAAAAAAGCTACTAAGAAACCCAAGAAAGCAACTTACTTTCCATGAGCAGTTTCTCCAGAAAGCATAACTGCATCAGCACCCTCTCTAACAGCAATGGCAATGTCTGATACCTCTGCTCGGGTTGGTGTTGGATGAACAATCATACTTTCCAGCATATTTGTTGCCACTATAACAGCTTTTCCCATGCTGCGGCACAGCCTGATTATTTCTTCCTACATTGTAGAAAAATTTTGTAGAGGGTTTTTAGTAACGAGAATCGATATCGGTGTGTTAGTAAATTACTGATTAAATTGTGCTTAGTGAGCATAAATACAGTAGGCAACCTAAGTTGCTTATTTCGTCATTGCAACCTCGGAGACGGATACATTACCTGCAATAATGGAACCTCCTCAACGGGGAGCTCTGCACCAAGATCTCCTCTTGCAACCATTGCCTGAGAGAAGAACAACAAATAAACTTCAACATATCAGAACGGGGAATCATTATGTTGCTAAATAGTTCCCAACTGAATCCCAGTAACTGCTTAACTATACAGTGTCAATTGTCAAATACTCTTCCTCCTTCCGTCATATAATCTCAACTTTGATTTAGATCTAGGAATCCATTTAAATGCTACTGATTGTTTCGCTTTTCAATATATACCCCCAGTTATAGTAGGTACTAAAAGATAATATTATTAGTACTAGAAGTTTAATTGGAGGGTAAAAGCAGGGAGAAAATAACGACTACTTGCTAGTAAGAATATGGTCCTGAAAAAGGAAAGCAATGGCATTTCTCTTGGGACAGAGAGAACATAGTTACATATTGTTAAGAGCATTGGACACACTTGTGGGGTGGGTTCGACCCCACCACCTACTACTTAAGAAGGGGCATCAACACCCAACACCACATAGAGTCGTTAGCAGTTGGAAACTATACATTGTAACTAATTGGAGGTTTTGTTATCTCAAATGGAGCGAGCATTCAAATCTCGCCACGATCTTCTCGACATTGTAAAGAATGTAAAACCTAGTCCTGATTATAGTCAATTTAGTACCATTCAAAAGACTCTGGCTGCAATATGGACCCTAACATGGATTTTCTTACAAAAGTAAAAACGGAACAACAATTTTGGCGATTACCCCATCAGATGCTGCAATGATTGAATGCAAATTTGGGATAGAGTCTGCACTTTCGATTTTTGGAATGACATGTATATCCGCACCACAGCCTGTAAGACATTAAGACAACATGGAGAAAGTTGGAACATGGAGAGATATTTTATTAAGCACAAAACAAACATGTTCCTACTAGAAGAAGTATCCAGAAAAACATACTTTGCAGATAATTCTTCAACTCGTGGATCACTGCTGCATCTTTCACAAATGAGACCGCATAGAAGTCAATGTTATTGTCCACTCCAAACTTGATGTCATCCCAGTCCTTTTCTGTTAGTAATCAATATATATGGTTACATTCATTTGGAAATAATCAACTAAGAAGCACTGTTTTGGAGTCAATTGACTAGAAAGATATTACAGCCATCATGAAGATACGACAGTTGGGGCTAACCAGTGATGGATGGAAGTGTAGCACTTTTTCCTCGAACATTTAAATGTCGTCTTGATTTTAGCTCTCCTCCATCAACAACTTCACACTTCACTAATTCTGCTGTTTTAGACTTGACTAAAAATGACATCATACCACCTACAACAGAAAGCAAGAGTTGGTGGTGCATAAAAAAGACGGCAGATAAATCTTTCATGTACAACTAGGAAGGCCGATAATCTTCATCCCTAAAAAAAACTTTATAGAGATTGACTAAATGTTTGACTTCACCTGAAACAACCAGAAAGTACGCTTGCAAGAAATGATGATATCAGAAAACTCCTTTACAGGAACCCTAGACTCACAGTACGGATGAGGATGCAATATTATCACGAAAACAAAACTGTCCATCATAATCGCTCATTGAAAGGACCCTCGAAAGATGAGACTGCATATGCCTCTTGAGGATTCTAATAACTTGAAGCTGCCACAGTGCCACTACAAGCACTCTTCTCTAGCCAATCTATACCCTCCGCCACAGTTTGTTCTAAATACCTACACCTAAGTGACAATACAAACATATGCGATTGCCCCCAAACCAACCAAGACACTCATATACGGTACAGAAACACAAAACATTGAATAATGGACAAGGTATTGTACTCACCATCAACTAGAAGCATGTCACCCACTTCTACATCATTCACAAAATCATCATAGTTAACACTAACACAGTCAGCAGTGCCAACCCCTCTTTGAATCGTGAAAGTGAACTCCTGGCCAGTTGCTAGCATGACCGGTTGAGGCAAATCACCACTCCTAACCTCAGGGCCCTGTTAATGATAAAAAAACAGGAAGATGTCACTTATTACTTTATGTGCTGACCACTAAATTAATCTGGAAATAACAAAAGGTAATTGATAAAGGCAGCTTTGCAAATACGTTAATGCTTAGATCAATACAAAATGGATCCCTACCAACAATCTTGTTTCATGAACACTGGTAATGGTTTTTCTTTAGCACGCCTAGGCATCATTGTGTTGAATAGGCTACAATTTGCTTATAGATATTGATACAGGCACTGGAAATATGTGAAAAGTTTCATAACTGTCATCTAAGGTCGTAAGAATATCTTAAGTTCTTAATTACTGAAGTCGTGAAGTATATACTCCACACGCATGCTAAGCACATCGTGCCCCAGTACTCAGTTGCAATCCAGCATATCTCCATAAAACACTGCTCTTCTACAAAAGGATCGCATACGACTGCGGAAAGATCATCTTCTTCTAAAAGGACAGCCTCCGCATGTCCTGAATACCCAAGGTAAAGCATTCACCCTTGTCATACATTGGGAAATGTGTGGGAAACCCACTTAAAATTTTAGAGCAGTTTCAAAACAGAGAAAAAAGTAACTAGCAGAACTGGCTATCCCTGATCAGTTTCTTAACAGGCTCAACGGTATAAGATGTAAATGACAGAATGACCTTTTAAATCATTGGATGACAGCTATCAACCTGGGGATGCAAAATGAAGCAGCATGCCTCTTGATTCTGCAACCCAAGATAGAAAAAATAATAGCAAAGCACAAGAACAAGCATACCTTGGTGTCAAGCATTATTGCAATGACATTGTCTTTCGATTGAGCATTGTATTCCTTAACCAAATCAATAACTTTCTGATGGGATGCATGATCTCCATGGGACATGTTCAGCCTGGCAACGTTCATCCCAGCCTCAGCCAGCTTCCATATCATTTCGCGAGTGTTGGTGGAAGGACCAATAGTGCAGACAATTTTTGTCTTACGTCTAACTGTAGGTTTAGGCCACATACTCACGGAGGTGTCGCCAAGATGCTGGAATTCTCCAAGATGCTGAGCGTGCTCTATTGTCTGGTCAAAATGAACAAGAAAGAAGATCAGTAGGCAATGAGATTCTCCTTTTGAACCTTCTCATGTGCATAAAATTTCTACAGCATATGTTAAATACACAAACAAAAATTAGTGCGGCTGGCGAATGTTACATGTTCCTTAATTATTGTATATTGAAGCTTTCAATGTATCAATTAGTATATCGATCTTTGTAAAGTTTTCATGCACTACACTGATAAGAAATCAAGAATATTGTTTCAAAAGATGACGTAAAGTGAATGAAGAAAGAGCACAACTCAAAGTTTTCTAAGTAGAACCATTACACTAGGTGCCAATAATGAAATTTAGGTACTCTAAACTTTGAGGAACTTTAATTCCTGTTACTATAGTTAAAAAAAAAAAGAGAGGACATAAACCTACTTAGACGTGCGCCTGTGCCATAACAAAGATGTGCAAAGGTCAAATTTTTCATTAGTTATCTATTAACAAGCAAATAACACTGTCACTTTGAAACTCAATTTGCATGAAAAATGCAAATAACACATAATCTTTCCGTTCCATTGAATTTCCCCGCTTTGACTTTTGGCAAACTTTCTAGGATGAATTTAGTACGTGTTGACTTCACTCTTTTTACCGCAGGAAGCTTGACTTGTAAAGTTTTAATTACTTAATCTATAATTTCTATTTGAGTTCAGTTCAATATATATATATGACCAAAATCTACGCCACAATCTTGCAAAAAGTCAAAGGAGAAGATCCAATAGAACTGCGGGGTATCATAGAAGGTCAAAATAATTATGATTAGTCTAATAACACTTGTGAGATTAGGAGCTTTTAATTTCACTTCAAAACTAAATTTGCATGAAATGAAACACGTATCCAAATGTGACTTTCACCGATCAAACTGAAAACAAAACCAACAAGTAAAGAAATTAAAGTGCGTAAAAGAACGTGATTCGAGCAATTAACAAAAAAAGCGCAAGAGCGAGATTCGACCTTCGGCACGTCCTCGGGAGACACCGGCACGACCTCGGTGTCGGCGCGGGCGGCCTTCTTCGCGGAGACGGCGACGGAGACGCGAGCGGCTCGGCGGCTCCTGCGCTCATTGCGCGGCAGCGCTATGGAGGCGAATCCGGACGGCCTGAGCTTCTCGACTTGGCTCTGGAGGGATCCGGAGCCGGAGCTCGCGAAGGAGCTGTGGATTGTTGACCTAGTGGCTACAACTTGAGCCATTGTTCGGAGATTCTAGAGAGAGAGAGGGAGTGATTTAGGAGAGAGAACGCTCTGTTGGTGAAATGAGAGAGAATGTGCGTATAAATTTGGGGAGTTCTGTTTGGAGATTTTCAGGGGGACCTTTGTTGAAGAAATCGCCGGAGTGGTTTGGCGGAAGTGAGCTGCTTCGTTTGTATCGAAGAGCTTGCGCTGAAATTTTGTTCAAAACGGTTGGGGAAAGTTGGAAAGGAGCACTTTCTTGACAAATGAATTCTGCCATGCGACGTCGCTTTAGCGTATGATTCTTTTTGCTTCTTGCTTTCTTTCCCTCTTTGCATTCACGTTTGGACAAAAATGTGATTTGACACCATTTTTAAATACTTCAGTAGTACATTTTACACAGTTTAACCTTAAAAGAAAAAAATTATAACTTATGCAACGAATTTTTTTTTTTTTTTTGTTTGAAAATATTACTTTGTTGCCTTCTAATTTAGTTAGAAGCGTTAAACTAATAAGAAGATGATAAACACTATCCTTTAAAAAACATACTTGAAAATAATATTTTCATTTCAAGTTTATAGTGACTTGACTTCTCAGGATTGGAAGCCTCAATGGCCCTCTAACAAAAGTAAACTTCAAGACAATGATCCAGCTTCTTTCTTCGCATTTAGGGTGTGCTTGAGTAATGTATTTTAACCGGTAATCTTAATTTAGTTGAAGATTTAAAATTGGCCCCGTACGCTTACCATATTCGTTTTCTGTTTTTAGCAATGATGATGAAAACGATTCTTTTACCATTTTTTGTTTTCGTTTTGGATAAAATTACTCAAATAGTCACAAAAAACTGAAAACACCTAAAATGTGTTTTCAGCTTTTTTCACTCAAACTTAACCCAATATAAGAAAAAATAGCTAATTTTTTTTGTGAAAATAATAAAAGTACAGGAACAGATTTTCAAATTGAATATGAAAATCATGAAAATGAAAACAGAATATGAAAACATAAAACAAATATGGTAAGCGTTCAAGCATTTTCGTTCGTATCACATGTCTTTTTATTTTGTAAAACGTTCATCACTCTCTCTCTTCTTCTTATTATTTTTTTTTAATTCCATCCATCTATTTTTCATGTTTTGTTTCACGTATTTATAGTTTTTTTTTTCATAATTGATTATTGTTGTGCAATACCAATATGCAAGAGATGCCACACATTTAACTTTGCAAAATTTTGATATTCTAAAATGTAAAAAAAATTAAACGGATAAATTTTATATATCATGATATCTTAAATCATTTATCCAAATGCACCCTTAGAAAATTCTTAGTATCAATCAAAACCTGAATAATCACGAATTATTATATTCCAGTAATATTCGTTCGTGGTTAGAACATATAACAAACTTTTGGTAAATGGCCCACCTAATAAAGGTCCCGTTGGGCCCAACTGGTACCCACAAAATAATCAGTAGTGCCCGAAGCATGATCCTCGTGGGATCATGTGACAGGCCTTATTTGCTATAGTGGACCACGTGCGAGAGGTTGGCAAAATAATCTGGACCCAGGACCTGATCCATTGGAGCGGATAATTTGACTTCCACCGGGTTTGGGAATGGACGTGTTCAGACCCGTAACCAGCCCGATCCGTCCCATTAATCATACCGTGTTTCCATCTCGATTCACTTGTCTATGTAGTTTTTTTTTTTTTTTTTGTGTGTGCAACGGAAAGTAATAACATTAAAACCTTAAAACAGTTTACAAATTAGCATGGGTAATCTCAGCTACATCAGCTACTAAGAGGGGAATGACCACTTCATGTGGTTGCATGAGTTACACAAAAGGTTCTCCTCTTTGGACACCAATATTGGCTAATTGATCAGCACATTTGTTACCTTCCAACGTATACATGTACAAGCTTAGACTTCGTAATTCTAATAAGATAAATGCAGTCTTTGATGAGGTTGCTCAAATGATGGAATTTGTTGTTGTTGCCCAAAATGAGATATCTTGCCGCTTATGAATCTGTTTCCACTGTGACATCTCTGAGCCCCATTTTCTTGATTAGTTGTATTCCTTCCCAGACATGGGCGGAACTGCATGGTAACAAGGGGGGGCTGAAGCACCCCCCTGAACTTTTGAAAGAATAATTTTTTTTTCATTGATGTTATATGCTGTGCTTGCTTGCTTAGTTTCTGACGGGATTATGCTATGTACTTGTAGTAAGACAGATGTTTATATGTGCAGGAAGGCTTACTTTGCGAGGACTGGTTGGCTGGCAATTGCACTCGTGCCAACACCAATTGCCTTCTTCTTGCTTGCTTCATCAGGCAGTGACACGGCATTGCACACAGTCACAGCACTAATTGGGTTGAGCTCGGGATTCATATTTGCAGCTGCGGTGTCAATAACATCTGAGCTTTTTGGGCCTAATAGTGTAGGTGTTAACGACAACATTCTGATCACCAACATTCCAGTTGGATCACTTCTGTACGGTGTTCTTTCTGCTCTAGTTTATGATGCCAATGCAAGTTCTGTCCAGGGATTCTTTGCGGATTCTGTAGTGTGCATGTGAAGAAGTGCTATCTCTTGACCTTTTTGTCGTGGGGATGCATCTCTCTTGTGGGGCTAGCATCCAGCGTGCTACAGTTCTTAAGAACTCGTCCTGCTTATGACCAATTTGAAGAGAATCGAAGATCTCCAGTATTGTACTAAAGGGTTCCTTTAAATACAAAGGGACACGATAGTAATTAGGTTCATCAAAATGGCCTGATGAGCAGACGTGTATAGAATCATCTTTACTTATATCAATAAGTTTCAATAGTATAGGAGTTCAGTGTAAAGAGAGCCTACACATGTATCTGAAGCACCATTATCGTATAGGAGTTCAGTGTAAAGAGAGCCTGCACGTGTATCTGAAGCACCATTATCTGATGTATCCCAACCCAATACAGAAGAAAGAGATTACTCTCGATGAGTTTTGTCCTACTTAATTTCATTCCACTGTTATGGTTTTGATTTACAGCCCAACAAGCCTAACATCAGCAATATGGGTTGCTTTGAGTGATTAGATATGTTAATTTAAGTTTAATATGTTAATTTTAGTTTAATTTCATTGATTATATAGAGGTTTAGAATATATATTTGGTTAATTTAATTTCAATTATATAGAGATTTAAAATAAGTTCTTAAAAAAAATTTAGGGTTAATTACTCATGGCACCCCTGAGGTTTACCCTAAATTACACACGGACCCCCCTATCTTTTGAAAATTACATTCCGCTCCATTTCTTCGACGGTGTTAACGGTGGGACGCAAAAAGACATTTTTACCCTTGTATATTAACTACACAGTATCGTCTTGGATTTCGGAGGGACTCTTTTGGAGGTTGCGGCGGGCGGTGCTTCCAATGGAGGGCGACGGTGTCAGGCATGCGGCTTTGGGTTCACAGGTGATGAAGCCGTGCGGTGTTCGGTGTCGCAGTGGTGCGCGGGGGTGTTGGGCGGTACTTCCGGTGAGGGGCGTGGCCGGAGAATGAGGGGTGGTTGACCACGAGATGGCACCGAAGATGGCACCGGATATGGCGTAGATGATAAATCCCGCGCGGTGGTGGTTGCGGCGCGATGGTCGCCGCTGTTGTGTCATGGTGTACACTGTAGGCGACGCCGGAGAAGAAGCCGTCAGAGGAGAAGAAGCCCACCGTCGCTGAGAAGGCCCCCGCCGAGAAGAAGCCCAAGGCCCGCAAGAAGCTCCCCAAGGAGGCTGGCTCCGCCGCTGCCGGAGACAAAAAGAAGAAGAAGGCAAGCAGCGCCGCTAGCGCACCCCCGCCCCATCACAGTCACCACCACGGCAACTCCTCCGAGAAAAAATCGGTGCCATACCGATTGGAGATGGACTTGGTGCAGACGGTGTTTGTGTCAGATCCGTCAGGGCCCAGGCTCATGCCGTCTCCATCACCGCCGAGCAGACCTGCTCCCTCTTCGAGCAGAAGCACGCCTCCCTCTCTTCCGAGTTCGCCGCTCTCCAATCACAGCACTCGCGGCTTGCCTCCTTCCTTGAATAGCGCCTCGCTGAGCTTGCCCAGCTCCAGGCGGACAAGCGCCAAGGCCATCTCTAATCGGTAATCCGTGACCACGGTGTTTGTGTTAGATCCACTTCAGATCCTCGTCGTCTAGTTCAGATCTGGTTGATCGCCGTCGACCGTGTGGCTTCGGTGGCAATGCACAACTGACCTACAAGATCTACATCTTCAAGGTCTTGAAGCAGGTCCACCCGGACATAGGGATCTCGAGCAAGGCCATGGGGAGGGCAATGGTTGATGATTTTTCAAGGGAGGGCAATTTGGGGATGAAAAATCCAAAAAGTAAGGTGTCAGAGAATCTTTAGACGGAGTTAGGGTCCCCGTCAATTTTGTGGGGCTCCGTGAAATGCGGGTACAAACCTGGGGGAGCAGAGTGTAATTTTCAAAAGATAAGGGGGTCCGTGTGTAATTTAGGGTAAACCTCAGGGGTGCCGTGAGTAATTAACCCAAAATTTTAATATTATTTTACTAATAAATTTTTTTGGTGAATTCGTTATAATATTTGCACCCCCTGAAAAAAAATTCTGCTTCCGGCCCCTGTTCCCAGAGTCCTTGCAACTCAGCTTCCGGTGCATTGCATACTGGAATAGCTCCATAGAATCTTCCCATCCACGCACGTGTATTATCCCTCAATAGTCCTCCAAATCCTCCTCGCATGTCTGCTTTGGAACTTCCATAGATATTCAATTTTCTGGTACCTACAAAAGAAAGATACCAGGATGTGAGTTTTCGTGGCTCTGGTAAATTTTGTTCCATGTTTGGAAAGCTTTCCCCGTTCCCTCTGCCGAGTATATAATATTTCTCCAAGTGATGCCCATTAGACTTTTGGCTCCTTCTATGCTTTCTCTATTTCTATCTTTCCAAATTTGCCATAGGGCAGCAGCAAACACAAAACTCCACTTGATGTCTCTGATACTGCGATCGGCCTTCTCTTGTAAGTTTTCCGTTAGCCAATCTTTCAAATTCATCTTTTCCTCCTCCTCCTCCATCTGTTCTCTTGATAGCTTTTCCTCCAAATCCCCTTTACTTTTGTACAGTCTCTAATGATGTGCTCAGTTGTTTCATCTTGGGATTAATTTTTATACCGGAATAAAAAAAGATAATCCTTTAATTCTCAGTTTTCGAAATTAGATTTAATCCATTTTAAACAAAATCAGTTTGTTGTTTGACAACAATAGTTATTACTAAGCTTAAAGCTAAAAAAAATATTTGGATAAAAATGCTTAAACCAGAACCACTATGATAAAATGACCATAGATGGCACTTACTAAATAAATTTTTAATATCTATTTAGAAAGGTAAGGTTAACATGATTTTCATTTGCAAATAACTATAATATCCAAATATAATATCGAAAAGCTGAAGTTGTTTATTTTTTATATTAAATCAAGAACACTCACAATATCCCATGAGTGCTTATAGTACAATAACTTTCTCAAATTAGTTAAAGGGTATGAGATGTCATTTTCTAATAAATACGAGGATATGATAAATTAGAAAGCTAAACTTGATTATGAGAGAAGTAATTATTTCATGATCCCCACTTTTCAGAATTATGAATTTAATCATTTTTTAACTTTTTGAGACAAATTAAATCTCTTAAATTTTTTTGGGGTCAAACACTCGCATACCTGATTTAATCTAGATTACATCATGATTTAGTCTAGATTACATCATGATTTAGTCTAGATTACATCATGATTTAATCTAGATTACAATACTCCTCTAATTTAATAAAAAAGGGTATAAACTATTGTAGTTTCTTAACTTGGTTGTACCACAATAGATTGATTCATAACAGATAAAAAAACATATGTTGTAACAGCTTGTGAAAAAAATATCACTAAATTTTTTTGCCACTGTTGGTAAATTTTTTAATAACAATCATATGTTGTTAAAATATATTTAGCAATATTTTTCTATTACAACAAATGTGTTGTAAAGTAGAGGATTCTAATCCTGGCACAAATAGAGCATCTATACTTTTATGAAGGGATATCAAAAATTTCAAAAGTGTCCTTTAATTTAGTTTTTTAAATCATTCTATCGCTCTTCTCATGAAATTAGCAATGGTCGTTATGATAATTTAAGATTTAAATGTACCTATTAATCTTCACCTCCTTTCTAGCCTCACCACTCACCTCGATTTCTCCCTATCCATTCGTAACTAATTCCTCCTAATTTTCTCTCACCTTCTGATATTTTTTCACTTTGCTCTTTTTCTTGGGTGTACTCTTGAATCTACAAAATTATATATTGTATTTTTCTAAACTATATCAACTAAGAAAAAAAATTATAAGGTCTTTTACGTAGACGTTATCTGTGTCCCAAACGTTAGTAACAAATAAAGTCTTAAACATAACTCTACAGCATAAGTAAAAGAATAAATATTTTTCCTATTAAAGTATGATAAGTGGGTTTCTTTTCCTCAAATGGTTCAATAGATAATTAGGATCACCTCATAACTCTACATCATAAGTAAAAGAATTAAAAAAATTCCTATTAAAGTATGATGAGTGGTTTTTTTTTTCTTTGTCAAATGGTTCAATAAATAATTAGGATCACCTTAGTGGTTACAGAGAAGATTTACAGGCTGAATCTGCACAGCGATGAAAAAATGATTAGGCTCGTTAAGACTGCATTGAAAGAATTAGCCAAGTGGGTACAATATCCAGTTGGCAAAACATAAATGAAAATCTAACTGCTAAATTACACTGTAGAATTTTTAGGGACTAATCATCGAAGTTGAAATTATTAACAAATACTTTTGTTGAACAATTAATAAACTATGTTAAGTATTTTTTTGGTACAAAACTATGTTAAGTATGATAAAATCTTTGAATCCTCACTATAAGAGGTTAGGTTTATAGACCGGTTACTAATTTAACATGTTATCAGAAGTCTCGTCATATTAGGTTTCAAATTCGGTCAAACCCGCTTGCATTTGGTTCTTTTGCAATTTGCAATCGGTTTTTTTGTCCATGGCGGTACACTTGAACTCATTCTCAGGTATTTTTCGATTTTCCTGATGTCAATACTTTTATATTGTTCAGGCGTTTTATTTTTGTGATTGGTATTGGAGTTAAAACGGGTTTGGAGAGTCATTAGTATGTCTGACGATTACTCGTGATCACGTGTAATGTGTTACGTGATTAAAATATTGCTTGAACTTGCGAAACGAAAAGTTAATTAAAAAGTTTTGGTGTATATGATTTACTGTTTATGCATTCCTTACCAAGCAATCCAGAGTTCTTATCTAAATGGGCCCACGTGATCCAAACTAGTTTTACACGGAAAGGAGCCAGGTAATCATCGTTAAGAAAGATTATCGTTTAAAATTACAGCGCAACAATTAAAAATCATTAATTGAATATAAAGGGACATGTCCAAATAGGATTATAGGAATACCACTATGCCCATTTATAAATATAAATATAAAGGAGAATGAGATTGGTTTAGTCAGAAAAACCTGAATAAACTTTAGGTGTTGCAAAAGAAAAATAAGTCAGAGATGGAGAAGGGGTTACTGAACATGAGTTTCTTGGTGATTTTCTTAGTTGTTGCACCCAGTTTCAATCCAGCATTTGCAGAACATTGCCACAGCAAGGCTGATTGCAAAGGCTGGTGCCCTCCCTCGAGACACCCAGCTTGCATTCTCCACTTTTGCGTTTGTTTCCCTGATTCTCCCAGTAACATGCCCAAGATGTCACCTAGCAGCGCCTCTGCCAACACCGCTCACGGTATGTCTGTGTCTGCCCCTGCGCTTTAAGCCTCAAATCTGTTTAGCCTACGAGTTTTTTCTTGAAAGCACTTTGTGTTAAATTTATTCTTGAGAGCGCGCACACATACACACATATATTCCTTTTAAACATGTTTGATTGGACGGAGATGGATACATGATCCATTATGGAGAACAGATTCTGAGCTTGGTTGAATTCCAAATACGTAGCTGGCACTTTTTTTTTTCTCGTTTGCAAGCGTTTACACACCTCAACGCCTTAGTTTCTTTATTAAGAAATTGCCGCATAATATTTTAATTTTTTTTTATTTTGATACTTTAGGTTCCAACAGTATACACATAAGCACGCAACGTTACCACTGCGCCCTTACACGCATTTAATAGATAGAGGTGCTGACGAAATGTTTTTCTTTGTGCAAGGTTCCCCGTTCTCGAAGCCAGAAGGAAGTGAAGCGTAGGAAGAAATGATCGAGCAATGAGAAACCAGGGTTGTTTGTATACAGTTCTCATTTGTTCACAGATGTAATGATGCCAATAAGTTCACATCTGTAATGATACCAACGGGATTCTCTTTTTGATTGTTGTTTACCATATTTCATTTTTGCTTTGCAAAATACTCGTCCAAAAAACAGTGTAAAAAGTGTAAACACCTCCTCATGAATTGTTTTCACAATTTTCCGACATAAGTTGATCTTGACACCTATTTCTCACCATCACATCAATACTCTCTCTCTTCTTTCTCCCTCTCTTTTCATACCAGATGAACATCACTGCCACCTCCATAGCCGCCACGAACAACGGCACCCACTGCACGAGCCACCACGATGAACCACGTCCACCAATCGTACCACAACAAAGAACCACGCTTCGTAAACCATGGCCACCATTGACTAGCTCCAATCCTACCTCCATTCAGCCCAATTAATTGACTGATACAACCACCACAAAACCATCTTAAAACTGCCACCCACAATCAGCAATAACTAGCCTCAATCATCTCAAAACCACAGCACCACCATGTATCAACCAATCACCATCCACGGCAGCCGCCTCAATCAACGTAATACCACCCTTATCATCGATCCCCAAACCTTAACCGGTGGTGGTGCCATGGTGATCCAACCCCATTCTTTTTTACGAGACTATTTGCAACAAAGTAAAAACAATTTGAGAATAAAGGTAGCGTTTGTTAACATTTAAGTTTTCAGTTTTTTCTCCAGTTTTGTAAACTAGAGAAGAAGAAAAAAAACACGTTTGGCACACAATTTTCGTTTTTTTTTCTTCAGTTTTGAAAACAGGTCTGTTTTTTAAAAACTCTCATTTTGGAGTTTTGGATTTCAATTTTGGTTTTTGTTTGAGACCCACCCCCGTCCCCGCCGTCAGCCACTGTCGTCGGCCACCGCCACGCCCCACCACCGCAACCACCACTAAAGAAAAAACTCAAAATAAAAACTGGGTAATCAAACACCCATTTGTTTTTGTAAAAAATAAAAACTAAACTGATTTTGGTTTTTATTTTTTTGAAAACAGAAAATCAAAACTGTAAGTGATTTCAAACATACCTGAAGAGTCTAGTTTTTTTGGTGAAACTGGTAATAAATTGAGGGTGCAGATTTCTCCTAACAAAAAAATGGACGGTCCGTATTCTTTTAAAGGAGGGACATAAAACCTGACAAGTGTGCCCTGTTAAGGCAGATGCTAGAACTTTGAGGTTTTGGGGGTTATTATAGTAAACCACTATATCAATTGTTAAGAGTATTTAATACTATAACAATTAGTGAAATAACATGTAAACTAACGTGTATCCGTTTTTAAAACGGAGATAAAAAAGTATAAAAGGAGAAGATTACACCAACAAAGTAATATTGAATACCTTTTTGAAAAGTTGGACAAACAAGATTACAATTCCATTGTGAAAATATAATTATATACTATAACAACAGAAAGTAAATATAGAAAAATAAAAAGCCTAAACAGACAGGTGATATTGAAATTTGAATTGAATGCTAATATTATATTAGCTCGCTTCGCTTACACAGATGGAGGAAGGAGAATTTAACTTGTGGCTCATGGATGAACCGGATTAATCAGGTCATCGATCACCTCACGGGATAGATATTAAGACAAAATATAATCTCTTTTGGAATTAATAACATAATAATCACTATTTGACTAAAAACCCTTATCAGAACAAACTTTCTCAAACTCCCGGTCAAAGACTAAAAGATCATCGTTAAAGCTCATTGGTTGCTCAAAAGATAGGAAGAAGGGTTCTTTCAAAGTAGATTTCTTCGTCATCCTTCTAGTCCTGTCACTTCACTGAGTTTCAGGCACATAACCAAAAATCAGCAGGGCTCATTGATTATTTGCAATTCTTGTATCTCTCACCGATGCTTTTCTTTAAGGGGTGGGGGTCTATCAAAGACGCCCAATATGTCACCAAGCAAGATTTATGCTAACAAGAATCATGTTAGTTGATGGTTTATTTTGCATTTAATTTTTCTTAATGTGACGGAGAGGCAAAGTGCAATCTAAACAGGGAAATATGTGATATTTCTCGGGTTACACCATTAATAAAGTAGTGCATGGTGTAACCTGTTATGGATTGCAACTCAATACGCAATGCAAGTGATTGTATTTGTGAGTAATTTTGTTAAGGGTTACCACCGCGCCCTTACACGCATTTAATAGATAGAGGTGCTGCCGAAATGTTTTTCTTTGTGCAGGTTCCCTGTTCTCGAAGCCAGAAGGAAGTGAAGCATAGGAAGAAAGGATCGAGCAATGAGAGACCAGGTTTGTTTGTATACAGTTCTCATTTGTTCACATATGTAATGATGCCAATAAGTTCACATCTGTAATGATGCCAATGAGATTCTCTTTTTGATTGTTTGTTTACCGTATTCTCATGAATTGTTTTCACAAATTTTCGACATAAGTTGATCCTGACACCTATTTCTCACCATCACATCAATACTCTCTCTCTTCTTTCTCCGTGGTCTTTCTCCCTCTCTTTTCATACCAGATGAACATCACTGCCACCTCTATATCCACCACGAACAACGGCCCCCACTGTACAAGCCACCACGATGAACCACGTCCAGCAATTGTGCCACAACAAAGAACCACGCCTCGTAAAACATGACCACCATGGCCACCACTGACTAGCTCCAATCCCACCTACTTTAGCCCAATTAATTGACTTATACAACCACCACAAAACCATCTTAAAATTGCCACCCACAATCATCAATAGCTAGCCTCAATCATCTCAAAACCGCACCACCACCATGTATCAACCAATCACCATCCACGACAGTCGCCTCAATCAACATAATACCACCCTCATCATCGATCCCCAAACCTCAACTGGTGGTGGTGCCATAGTGATCCAACCCCATTCTTTTTGACGGGACTGTTTGCAACAAAGTAAAAAGAATTTGAGAATGAAGGTAGCGTTTGGTAACATTTAAGTTTCCAGTTTTTTCTTCAATTTTGTAAACTGGAGAAAAAAAAACACGTTTGACACACAGTTTTTATTTTTTTCCTTCAGTTTTGAAAACTCCCATTTTGGAGTTTTGGATTTCCAATTTTGATTTTTGTTTTAGAACCCCCCCCCCCCCCCCGGTCGCCACCGGCCAACCCCCATCCCCACCGTCAGCCACCGCCACGCCTCACTACCGCAACCACCGCTAAAGAAAAAACTCAAAATAAAAATTGGGTAATCAAAACACCTAAAAGAAAAAACATAAAATAAAAAACGGGTAATCAAACACCTATTTGTTTTTGTAAAAAATAAAAACTAAACTGATTTTTGTTTTTATTTTTTTTGAAACAGAAAACCAAAATTGTAAGTGATTTCAAACAGACCCGAATAGTCTAGTTTTTTTTGGTGAAACTGGTAATAAATGGAGGGTGCAGATTTCTCCTAACAAAAAATGGACGGTCCGTATTCTTTTGAAGGAGGGACATGGAACCTGACAAGTGTGCCCTGTTAAGGCAGATGCTAGAACTTTTGAGGTTTTGGGGGTTATTATGGTAAACCACTATATCAATTGTCAGAGTATTTAATACTAGAACAATTGGTGAAGCAACATGTAAACTAATGTGTATCCGTTTTTAAAACGGAGATAAAAAAGTGTAAAAGGAGAAGATTACACCAACAAAGTAATATTGAATATATTTTTAAAAGTTGGGCAAACAAGATTACAATTTCACTGTGAAAATATAAATATATACTATAACAACAGAAAAATAAAAGCCTAAACAAACAGGTGGTTTTGAAATTTGAATGCTAATATTATACCAGCTCATTTCGCTTACACAAATGGAGGAATAAGAATTTAACCTGTGGCTCATCGACTTACATGGATGAACCGGATTAATCAGGTCATCGATCACCTCGTGGGATAGATATTAAGACAAAATATAATCTCTTTTGGAATTAATAACATAATAATCACTATTTGACTAAAAACCCTTATCAAAACAAACTTTCTCCAACTCCCAGTCAAAGGCTAAACGATCATCGTTAAAGCTCATTGGTTGCTCAAAAGATAGGAAGAATGGTTCTTTCAAAGTAGATTTCTTCGTCATCCTCCTAGTCCTGTCACTTCATTGAGTTTCAGGCACGTAACCAAAAATCAGCATGGCTTATTAATTATTTGCATTTCTTGTATCTCTCACCGATGCTTTTCTTTAAGGGGTGGGGATCTATCAAAGTCGCCCAATATGTCACCAAGCAAGATTTATGCCAACAAGAATCATGGCAGTTGATGGTTTCTTTTGCATTTAATTTTTCTTAATGTGACGGAGAGGCGAAGTGCAATCTAAACAGGGAAATATATGATATTTTCTCGGGTTACACCATTAATAAAGTAGTTCAAATTCAAAAGAAAACATAGGGCAGAAACCCCCCCCCCCCACCTTGCCCGACCTGCGCGTGACCCGCCCACGTATCTCTTCCATTAACGAAGCTAGGATCCAATCCTAGACCCGTAACCCATTACCCGACCCCATCCACCCGACCCGCACACTGCATATCACACTCTCTCAACCAAAAAAAAAAAAAAAAAAATCATAATCCTCACCTCCTTATTCGCGCCGCCGCCAGCGCTCCTAAGGCCTCACTGTTGCGCCTCCTCATCGTCGGCATCCCCCACTCCCTGTCACCCTTCTCCCTCTCTTCCATCCTTCATCATCCCCTACCTTCCCCGCCGGCAGCCCTGGGCCGTACCTTTTGGCGCCGCTGCCACCCTTACGGCCTCACTGTCACGCCTCCCCATCGCCAGCATCGCCCACGCCATGTCCCCCTTCTCTCTCTCTCTCTCTTCCCACCTTCATCATCCCCGCCTCCCCGCTGGTAGCCCCTCGCCGCCCTTCCCCTTCATCATATTTTCCCTTCTTCCCCTAAAGCTTCAGCCACTCACCAAGGCTGACCCCTCACCCTTGCCGATCCCCCCACCCCCGCTGATCTCCCCCCTCGGCCTCCATCTTCCTTCCCAGTAGGGGTGAGCACGATTCGGTTTGGAGGCTGAATACCAAATACCAAACCGAACTGACCAACCTCGGTTTGAAAAAAAAAAAACCAAATCGTAGTTGAACGGTTTTGTTTCAACAGTTTGGTTTATGCGGATTGAACTGTTTAATTGGTTTGGGCCAAACTCAATTTTGGACAAGTTTAGGCCCAAAAATTAATAACTTATACATACTAATAAGCTCCAAAAAACTGTTTTTTTTTTATCATAATTAATAACACTTAATGAGATGTAGGCGGCGAGTGAAAAACGTGTGTTACGTTAAGGAAGTTACGTTAAGGAATTTAGGATTTATCCCATTTTATATAAGTGGTTAGATAGCTAGGGCTAGTAAAAAATAACTAGGATTAGATAAAAATATAGATATGTTATATTATATACGGTTGATTCGGTTTATGCGGTTTCAAAAAAATTCGAATCGAATCGACCGAACAGTTAAAAAAAAAAAAAAACCAAACCGATTGATTTTTAGATCGGTTTGAAAATAGACGGATTGGTTGGATCGGTTTCAACGGTTTAAATGCTCATCCCTACTTCCCACTTCGGCCACTCCCCAAGACCGCCGCCAACCACCCTGCCGCCCAAAACCTTTCATCTAACCTAAAATCCCAATTCGTAACCCTAGTTAGGGATTACCAATACCAAATATGGAATCCCAAAATTGCGCCTGACGGAAAGGGCTAGATCGTTAGGAATTTGGATGGATGTCCTTACTTATTGCAAATTTGAATTTGCATGCCCTTATGTGTAAAAAAAACAAACTTTATGACCCTCAATTGAGACTTTTTGGTACTTTCAAGATACTAACGTGTATTTAACCCCTTATTTAATTTTGTAAGATTAGTTAATAACAGATTACTAATCCTGGATGAAAGAAACTTAACTCTTACATGTATATACGTACTATTAATGTGATAATTAATTATACGAGGACAATAGTGCATGCATAAATTAAAATACTATAAGAATTTAAACTATATTTTTTTTTAAACTTGGCCTATATGAAGATTTAAAATTTGAATAAATGAAGATAGAGTACGACAAAGACTACAGCGGTCAGTGGCATAAAAAGATACATTAATTTTACAATATAGAGACATTTTTGTAAATATTTTAAATATAATTTTCGCATTAATTTACAGACTAAAAAAATTCTAAAATTTGGGGGGTGGCCGTGCCCCCCCCCCCCCGGTCATGCCTTAACTTTGTCACTGGCATTTGTATTGATACCCTCAGCGCGATAATTCTAAACAATATATATATATATATATATATATATATATATATATATATATATATTTTGTTACTAAACAAATGTCACAAAAAATATATAGTGTGATAATTAACTGTCAATATGTGGAGAGTTGTAGGTATCTACACTCCGAGTAGCAACAAATAATTTTCATATGAGTATTTTGTACTTTGGCTTGTAAGCTAACTTGCGTTATTCAACAATTTTTTCGTTTGGGAATCAATGTAACTTTGGTTTTATTAATGTTCGTGTATGCTTTTTCTTGATTTTTTTGCCTCGCACAACAAAATTGTGTTTTACTTTGAAAATTTATAAAAATCCAGGCAAGGAAGGTTTAGTGTCTACAATACATATTTCAGTGCGAGATCGACACTCACATAGCAAACATACGTCCAAGTTATAGAGTTTGGATCGCGGGACGAGAGATGCCAAATGTGTAGAGATTAATATCTATGTGAGCCGACCCAGTCCATTGCCAAGTATACTTGTTAAGTTTTCAGGTGAAGTTAACTACAAGTTACTATTTGTTAATTCCACCCTTTGCCCTTTCGCATATGATTTGGTTATACTTAACTAGTTTTGATCCCGTGCATTGCACACGGGAGCAACTATAGTTAATATATTGCGTAAATAATAAAATAATAAAAGCATGATACTAAAGTTTTTGACAAATAATGGAACAAAAAGTGATAGAATCAATATAATGGTCACCTAAAATAAACATCTAACATTAAAACTTAATGGAAAAATTAATTGAAAATGATAAAATAATGGTAAAAAATCTCCAATCTTATTATATACAGTACAATTCAACAAAATATAACAATGAGAAAGTGACAATTTAATTGAAGAACTATGAACATCGCAAACAAATCTATCGACAAAAAATATCGGCACAATAGAGGAATAGAAACGTAGAGGGGGTCATTTGAGTCACAAAATGAGCGTTGATACTCCAAGAGAACAAAATATGACGGCCAGATGAAATAAAAAAAAGGAAATAAAGCAATAAAAGAGATAAGTGATTTGTGATAGAGAGAAAGACTAACAATAGAGATAATTGTCAAATTTTAAGTTTCATAAAATGAGATTATCTCAAGGGAGACTATGGTCAACTTATTATCATTTTGTGAGAGATATTTTTGAAACTTAAGTAGGATTAGTAGGTTTAAAAATTTTTAAAATCTATTTTATAAATTTAGAATTTATAAGAGGTCATTTTCAGGAGGAAAAGGTCAACTTAGTATTTTATTATGAGAGATAATTTTGGAATTTTATATAAAATCATTGGGTTTAAAATTTTTGAAATCCATTTTGAAGTTAGATTGCCATAACAAAATTCTAAAAAAAGGAAACAAATATATAAGTAAACATATAAAGGAATATTATACAAAAAATCACTTAAAAAGATAATTACTTAGGTTTAAATCTTTTCCTCAATAAAATTAGATATTTTAGGTATGAAGATAATAACAACTAAAATTTAGGTTGCTATACTGTAGATTGTCTGTAGAGAGAGAGAGAAAACATTCAAGATTAGAATTAAAAAAGTTACAAAAAAAATAAATTCACGTTGGTAACTGAGAGAGTGTCCACATAAGTAGTAATGTGACAACTTTATCTCAGTTTCGGTTTTCATATATATATATATATATATGAAATACTGATGGTGGAAACACGTTTCACTAATAAAAGCGTTCTACAAAGCTCGGTTGCTAAGCAATTTAACAAATTACATAATTAACTTAACATATAAAGTTAACTGAAAGTCAAACCATTTCTAACCTAGAATGAGAATCTTTGTATAATGTTTTCTCCCATGTAGTTTATTGGTGAGTAGTTTCGTCGCATTTTTTTTTTGGCTTGCATGAAGAACTTATTCTTTTGCAGAGTTTTCTGGCAGAGCCGTTGCCTTCATCGAGAATGAACCGCGCCTATCTGAAATTTATATCATCCCAATTCAACACGCGAATTATTTCAAGGCGCTCTCATTCGGCCATGCATTCGAGAATGCCCACCTATCTAACAAATTGAAGTTCGAGGAGAAATGTTGTTATTAATGCAAGTCGGAGGGGAACTTTTGCTACTTTCCATAGCTTGAGGGCAGTTTTACAAATAAGCCAATCAAATTCTTCACGTTCCCATTATAACCCTTCCAAAGCGCGGGAAAATTCGTCTAGAAACTGGCGCCACAAACCTAGACTAGATTGCAGGCAAATTGCTGGACGACTAGATCAGATCTCCATCTCTTGCTCTACTTTGACCTATACTCAAATTTAGCCATATACTTATCGATCTCACATTTCTCAATTTCAATCATAAGGCCCAATTTTCAGAATCCCAAGGTCTCAGTATACTCTAGACACAACCATGGAAGGTCTATCCACCATATGCGCTGGCCTCGGAATCGTCGAAGAGGACGACGACGGCAATATGATCGGCTACACGCCTGGCGAATACTGCCTAGGTAATTCTGAGTTCTGTTTGGTTGGTAAGAAAGTGAATTATTGATAAAAGAAACTAGATGACGTGCGGGGCACTTTTGCAATCTATCAAATGATTTCTTCATTTGTCTGATTCTATCGCAGATAACTTGAAGGATTTATTGAGGTTTCTAAGGCGCGATGATCCGCAGACACGAGAAGTGTTCAAGCAAGTGTGCAAATGGAATACTGTGGGCAAGGATTTGATACCGATTATCGAGCACTGCCAAGGGGACCATGACCTCGTGTTAAATTCAGGCAATTGCTTGTTTTCTCTGTTGCGTGTATTGTTAAAGAACTCGTAGAGGAGGAGTTGATAAGTTCGTTCCAATTGACTATTTTTTGTTGTAATTGCAGTGAAAGTTTTGGTTTTTCTCACCATGCCTGTTGAGCCCATGTCGAATGATATACCGCAGCAAGTGGAGTATCTTTGGGGATTGAAGTCTGCAATTACCTGCAGTGACACCGTGACGGTGATCGTCTCCCTTCTGGAGAGCCCACTAGAGAATCTGGAACAGTAAGTTGATTGCTTGTAATTGTGTTTTTGTATGATATAGACAAGTTTAAAATGACTTGAATGGTTAAGTTAAAAACCGGCCAACAACTTACAATTTTGTATGCACTTGTCCTTTTCAGTTTGTTTTCCCCTATATGAAAAAGAATTAAGTTTGTTTGCACTGGCCTATTTTTGGACCTACCATTCATGCATATATATCCCCTTTTCTTATGAAACTCGCATAAAAGGAAAGATACTTGCAGCAGTAAATTAGGTGCATATTTCAAATTGAAGATGAACTTGTGTTTACTCTGGTGGTCCAGAGGCGTATTAGTCTAAAGACCTGACTACCAAGTGTATGATAGGCAAAGTAAATAGCTGATGAGACACATGCCTATTTGTACGGTTTATTTATATCAAATTGACACTTGTTATTCGCTTCTTGTGTTATGGACCTCTGAATCGTTGTAACATTTTATTAGGTAATATCTTTGTCACCTCTGGTGTGCAACTTATCCATGCTAAGTGTTTTGCCAACCAGGGAAGCATTTACAGAGGATGACTGGAAATTGGTCCAGCTGGTGCTTACATTGTTTCGCAACATTCTAGCTGTTCAAAACATCTCAGTGCAGCAGAAAGTTGGGGGGTCGGCCTTGCAGTTTTTGTATCTGAGAGATAGGTTCTTAGAACTGTTGTTCCAGGAGAATGTAATGGACTTGATCTTAGTTTTAACACAGCACGTTGGTGGTTCTCGTGGCTACTTCCGTCATGACAACTTGCTTTTATTAGAAACTTTTTACTACATATTTATGGGTCAAGATGCAGAGTTGATTGCAAAAGCATGTATGAAGGGCTCAAAGGTTTGTTCCTCTTATTCCCGTGATTATCCTTTTCGTTAAACATAGTACTAAGGGGAGATGTGGCATGCTCGCTGACGATACAACAGTAAGTGGTAAAGGATAACTCGTAAGAAAAGAGCTGAAAGTACATGGACCTTAATATACATATATTTGAAGTAATTCAGCAAGTTGGATAAAGCATCACAGAGCCCTTCTCCTTGTTGATAAAAGCTTTGATTCAGCGACTTTTATCTAAACTTCTACAAGCCAGTACAGAATAGTCTGTCCTCTGGTTTTGGGTTATGTTTTGTCGAGTTGCCGTTCACATGCAAGAAATGGAACTAGTTCGTAATATGTTTTGCTCATGCTAGTTTCTTTTTATATTTGATTTTTCTCCTTGTTGACAACTTCCTTTTTTGTATTCTTGACATTTTATTTGTGTCCATCAGGTGGACGGAGATGCTGAAGCTACTGTGAACAGTCTGAGGTCTATCATGGAAGAGGAAGCGGAAAAGAAGAAGCTTATCAGACTTCGGAATAAGGCTTGTTATTCACAGTTTAGCGGAACTTTTACTCGGGTTACCATGGTATGATTTTGCTGCCGTTGCGGATGCATGAGGGGTTTACTCTACGCCTCTGACTTATCGTTGTTATTTAACAGGATGGATCTAAAGCATTATGCAAGGGAAATCCTTGTTCGGCTTCTCGTGATGCCCTGCTGAAGGCTCATAAAACTCATCGAGGTCCATTAAAAAGAGCGGTCTGGGATGATGGAACAGTACCATCGACAAAGGAAAATATTTTGCGGTTGCTCCATGATTTCATTAACCAGTTTCTGTCAGGGGCTTATAATGGTACTTTTTTAGTAATTGAATTGAAAGATATTGCTTAACTATATTTTCTCTCATTTAACTGCATATTCTCATTGGGTCTTAATGCTTATCAGTTTTGATGCAGTCAATTCGTGAGGATATTGAAAAAGAACATCATGCAATTCAGAAGAACGATGTTGTTGTTTTCTTTCAGGTTGCTCGATTTGTCACAGCATTTCAGTATCGCAAGTCCGTCATATTGGAGGTGAGCAATTATATAAGGAAACCTTGTCTCCATTTTCTGCCTCTTATTTGCATGTTATCTATTCCTACATGTTGCTTAAGGATATAGAACTAGTGTGGTGGGTAGGAATGCCTGCTATTGGCTGCCCTAGATTTGTGACTCCGTTAAACACAGAGTTAATGAGCGCTGATATTAATGAATAGGATAATCAGTACAGTGGCGGGTTTTTACATACATGAGACAAGTTTAAGAAAAAAAGCATTAGATCAGATAAGAAAGGAATTTTTTTAACTCGATAATTCTTTATGAAAGTGGGGTATATGCCATATAATGGTGTAGGTAGTTAATTATCTCAGGAGATTTGGGCAGAGGAAATTGATTAATTACCCTTTGATGCGTTTGTACAACATGGAAAGTCATCCTACCTCACCTACAATCATATTACCTAGTCATTATCATGTCGAAGATGGTCATATGGGAATCTTGTTTTATTATGAGGTTAAAGTGGACATTAGCACACAAACTTATTGTGGTATATGTGAGGTGGACGAAGAAGTGCTGTTGCGAATGTTGAGATTACCAAATACCTCTTAAGGCTAGGAAATTCTGCTTCTTGCAAGTAATGCTGTGTACTGCTGGATCTATGACATATGGGAAAAGCTATAGTAATGTAGCGGAATAATCAAATCATAGGTCAAACTCAGAAAGTTTTAAATGATAAGTTGTCCACGTGCAAAGTAAAAAGCTAGCCATTTGCAGTTTGTTATAACTTAGAGATTCTCCATGACAAGTGACAGGGGAAGGATAGATGAGGATGGCTTTAATTTGTGGCGAACAACGTGAGGGCCTATATCTTATTGGCCAATTCATGCTAATAGTATATTACTTGGTATTTAATAATTTTGATAAGGAGTAGATATGTACCTTTGCGTTTTCGAGATATAAATGGTTAAGGGGCATATATATTTGATGCAATTTAACAAGGACAGATTTCTGCCATGCTATTCAAATTATATTGCACCTTCCATGTCTTCTCTCTTGTTATGCAAAGTGCTAAGTAGACTGATAAAATTTTGAGTAAAAATAACTAAAAACCTGCACCTACCATGTTTATCCATAAGCTGATTTGATTGGTTTTATTGGTGCTCATATGTCATATGTATAGTTGTTCCATGGTCTTGATTGATCAATTTTGCTCAACGCTATTGAAATGCTTTGACAGACGAATATTAAAGACAACACATCTGAAGCTTCTCCAAACCATCTTGTTGATAGAACATTCTTTAAGGGAAGTATATGTGGACCAATTGCCGCATCAATGAACGAGTCAATGTTTCTACTAGTCATTATGAAGTGGCGTGATGCATTTGATGGCTTGAAGGAGACAAAAGACCACAAGTTTCTGTCTGCAGCAGGATCTCTCATGAAAATTATGGTGATTTATGCTATCTCAATCTTGCATACATTTGGTTGGAACACTTGGAATTCTTTATGCATGCACATTATAAAGCTTATACATGAGAAGATACTAGATTGACCTAATGAATGTGACATATTCTGCTTGAAGTTGTAATGTCACACACTAAAGCATTTTAGGTTTTACGAATTAGCATTTGTCATGGAATTTTTATTTTTTTTGAATAAGACTGCTTTGTTGTGCAGATCCGTATGTTAGATTTGGTGCTTAAGCGGTCACCAGAAGATTCCAGGGAGCCGCAAACAGCTCGCATCCTTCTTTACAAGTTATTCTATGATCAAACTGATCAAGGGATTACTCATTTCCTCTTGAACTTGATCAAGTCATTTGATACTCATAAACAAGCCAAAAGGTTTTTCTTTTCTCTTCAAGAACTCTAGAGTTTCTTTTGCCTTGATGACTGCGTTTAATTAACTGCACTTTGGCTGTTATCAACGGTTTTGAGAGGCTCTATTAAATAAAAAACATTGCATGATGACAGTAATTACATCTGATATATCTCATATATACTCCCAATAATTGGGGAATACCGGCACTCTCAGTCATACTAGGACACTGGGGATTATCTTATCAAGACTCTATCATCAGAGATAGACACGTGATTCTCTAGAATCCTAATACAATCCTAATTGGATTTGTTCACATTCAAGTCCTATTATGGCTCTTCTTCCTACCATTATATAAAGGGGTCTACCCCCCAGGTAAAAGGGACGACTCACAACTACACACATTCATGCTTTTTCAGAGTCATTATCATGTAGCTGCGCTCTGACTTAAGCATCAGAGAGTTCTCCGCCGGGAACCCCACCCGGCGGTCACTCGTTTTCTGTCTTGCAGGTCATCGGTCCAGGCTCGGGTTCCGCAACGTACGCGGGACATATTTTAAGCAGCAACATTTTGGCGCCATCCGTGGGACCCGTCAGCCTAACCGTTTGACCTCAATAAAATTCAACAGTTGTATCCCAAATTGCCGGCGACAACGTGTCGGAACCACCGACATCACCGCCGCCGTCTCAGTAAATTATCGTCCATAATTTTTCTTGAAAGTTTAGAATTTTCAAATTATTTGCCAAGAGTTTCTACCGTCCGGCCGGAACAGCGATCGGCAGCACCGTCACCAACGTCCGGCAGCGGTCAGGTAGCATCGTCACAACCAAAATTATATTCAATCAGTCATGGCGGCCATGATCGGCCGTGCCACCACAGTGGGGCTGCCGTATCAACAAAGAAGAATTTTTTTTTTATACAAACGGCCCACCGTAGCCGAAAGCAATTGGGGGAGCGCCGCCTCTGTCCACCCTGTTCGGTGGCCACCTTTGCCGTCACGGCAGGAGACGAAGCTTATCATCGCCGCCCATGGCGAAACTTGTCAGATCTGAATGCTACGGCGCTAGCACAGCCGCCGACGGTGGCGACAAGTCCCACTTGTCGGAGTTCCTCCGAGACAAACTGTACGACGGGCATAGCCTGATCTAGCGGCCTTCCAACTAGCGGCGCCATCGCGGCCACGCCGGTCAAACGCCACGCCGTCGCACGGTCGCCACCGTCCAAGCAATCTGCTCCACCAAATCAATAGCAACGGCGCTACTACGCCGACCACCGTCATCGGTTGCACAAACATCGCTACAACTACCGGCGCAACCACCTCAATCAAGATTCTCACCGGACAACCACTTCGACCTCCGACGTCACAAATAGCCGGCGTGAAGTTGCCAGAGCAGATACAACAACCACCTAAAAACAAAACAAAAAACAAAAAAGGGAAGAGAGATCGCCGCCGCTGTGCATCGGTGCCGCACCGTCGCGGCCTCACTGGGCCTTTCACCATGATCAGCAGTGGCGACGCCTCCAGGCGACTGCCACACCAGCCAAAATCAAGCCCATCCCGTACACACCGGCGCCTTCCTCCGAGATCTGTTTCGCTGGCCTCTGCAGCGGCGCCGACTCCATCGGCCACCGGCATGGTGCTAACTGCTCCAGCCGCCACCATCCGTCCAGACAGGAGCTCGCTTGCCGTCACAGGCAACAATCCGCCGGTCAAACGCGGCGCCATGAGTCCTGTCGGTCCAGTCAATGCCATCCTTGCTCCAGATCTGCATCACCACAGCCATGGGAGGTCGCCCTCACTGCAGCGCCGCCGTAAAATTTGGACGTCACCTCCAGATCTTCGCCATCGAGACGCGCACCACCGCGACGCCATCAGCCCTATCGCCACCATGAATAGCGGCAGCAACAATCGGTTCCTTCGTACCGAGGCTGAGAGGAATCACTCCGTCAAGATCCTGCCCGTTGAGACGACGGCAAGCATCGCCACCACCGTGACTAGCGGTCGACTCCATCGCCACTATCGCAAGCTCCGGCGAAGGGTCACCACCACGATCAATGGCTCCAATCGGCGCCACCGTCGCCTCACGATTACGGCCTTACAACTATGCCACCTACCCAACATCAACCACCAGAGCACCACCATCGGTGGCAACTGCATCAACCCGAATACAAAGCAAACGGCAAAAGAAGAAGTCACAACGCCGCCTCCGGATCACTGTTATCGTGATATGCACCATCGCGATGCCAGCGAACCCGTCACCACGGGTCAAAACTCCGACTAATCACCGGTGTGCCTTGGCCTTGCAACCTTAGCGTTGCAAAAGGCACCACCGCCATGCCGTCGTCGCCTTTCTCAAACAGGCGCTACCCATCAGTCCATACCGCATCGCCTTCACAGCCACAAATGGGACATGTTCAATTGCCGCCGCCAGCATCAGGAGGTCTGATCACCGGCCGCCGCCAGGGACCTCAATCCTCGCGCCAACAGTGCCGTCGCCACCGATTGCGGCATCCTTCACCGAGCTACGTCACCGGCCTCCTCCTTCGAGATGCGGGCCACCGTGACCACCAGCAAGGTAGCGCCATCACCACCACGATGGGCTTGCACCATCGCGCCCACCGGTGCGATCGCCGTTGTTGCAAAGGCCAGATCTGCCCTTCTGTCAAAAAAAAGGAAGAGGCAGACCAATTAATCAGGTGCAATCCATCTTTTTGAGATTCTGCACTACCCCATAATTATGCATATTTAAATTTTTGACCCACAGGGTCTTTTGTATTTTACATATGCCACATCTAGTAAAAGCATAACAGTTTCTACCTCATAGAAATGCATTTTTGCATTTTAGACCCGCAGGGTCTCATTTATTTAACATATGCTGCACAATCATAAAAAATGGTGTATATTTCATTGCATATTTGTCGCTAAAAAGAATTAAATGACTACGCTTTTAGGCACTAACAAGCCTCATTAAAGGTTGTTTCTTGTGCGCTTCTTTAACCTAGACCTATGTAATTTATGGTTTAGCATTATGCAATTGCAGCAGTTCACGCAAGCACGTCGCATGTAGGGTCTTACCAACTGCTATGACTTTTAAAAGCTCGCTTGTGACACGCAGTGCAGCACATTAGTCACTCAACCAGCAAACCCCTACTGGGGCTGTGGTGTTTGAACACCGCCTTTAATTCTGTGTTAAAAATATATTTGCATTTTTATATGCTTTATTGCTTCAGAGGTTATTTTTTCAGTCACGTACTTTTATTTCTTGCAAGGGCTTTTACTGCGCTGATAAGCAAGGAACAAACAAATTCACAGCCGGCCACGCACACGTCACCGGAGCCATCGGCGACGCAAAGTTGCTGGAAGATCGCGATGGGCACCATAAGCCACCGGCCACCGCAGTCCAGTTGCAGGAGCAAACAACATCTCAGCAAAAAATAAAAAAAAATTGCATCGGCGTCGGCGCTAGGCAACGCCATACGACCACCGTTGGTAACAAATTGCGAGCACCATTGCACCGCCCTCCAGTCAAGATTTATGCTGCCACAGCCCCAAGAGATTGGTTGCCACTCCCAATCGTGCCGTCCACCACGGTCAGCGGCAACAACTCGTCACCGGTCAAACACTCCAGTCACCACCGTGACTATCGGCAGCGCTATTAGCGTCATCACCACCATCGCCGTCATTGCGTCACTGTCTCACCATTACCAGCTTCCAGATCTGCACCACCGCGGCCATGGAAAAAACATCGTCGCTTCATACCCAGAGGAGACCAACGATCGCCGCGAGTTTACTTCAGGTCGGCCGCTAACAAGCAACCACTATCGCCAACTGCAACTCCGGCGACACGCACCGTCCTAATCAGACCACACCGCCGGTGACAAAAGAAAAAAATCAAAGTAGGAAGAAGAACACTGCGAAGTAACCGATGCCACCAGTCACACAACCATCACCGCCGCTAAGCTGCCGGATCAGCCACACATCGGAAACAACAACCAAATCCGCAAAGACAAGTAGCGCCGCCAGCGCGCCACCACGCAACCACCTCTCTATTGCGCCACCTCAAGTTCGGTCAAAGAGAAAGTGGAGCAGACCCAATAAGGGTTTATACTGCGCTCGTAAGCATCAACAATGACGCAAAACCACTTCACAAGCAAGGAACAAATTCACAGCACCCGGCGACTTAAAGGTCACGCCTAGGGTTTTTGCGGCAGTATCCTGTCGTCTCGACATTATATATCCGGTCATACAGTGACTGACTGTCAAAGGCCAAACATTCACACCAGCGCATGCTACCAATGCAACTGGTAAATCAGAGCACTTTGCGCTCCATCCGCCCCCAAGGGCACATATGATGAGAACTCTAAGTTCCGTCAACCCTCCGAGGGTATCTACATGAGCTCCATGCTCCATTCCCCCTCAAGGGCACTTATCAGAACTCTACGTTCCACTAGCCCTCTAGGGCGGTCACCCTCAAGGGTGATAGGATAGCACACAAGTGTTATCTGACACGGTCTAGCTTTAGTTCTAGCCCGAGAAACGGCAAAACCACGTGGGAGTTCGTCGCCCTACCCTGTTTTGTTAATTCGAAACCTGGCCGAGCGTGAGTGCGAGGCTTCTTTGCCAGCCCTTAGCTGACGATAAGGGTTCGCGTCAAAGTAAAACGCAAGCATGATGTGGTCAGCTCAAGCTAAAGAACACACACTTGCACAAAATAAACACCCTCCACAGGAGAGGTGACCCCTCAAGGGGACATTCAAACACTTAGCACATGCAACAACTTGCATGCACAGCTCTGTGTCCTCTCTCTAGAGAGGCTAACGTGGGGCACATCCTTTAATGGATCCCGAGATCCCATTATTCATCTTCCCAAAGATGATTCCGAATAGCCTACTTAGGCGACATTCGAAAGACCTAGCTCTCAAGAGCTAGAGTTCTAGCATCCTACTCGGGCAAAGTTCCAAGGCTTAAGCTCCCAAGAGCTTAGGTCCTAGTACATGGAGTAGAGAAATATTATTACCCCTACAAGCGGATGGAGAATCCCTTACAAATCTAACGTGTGTCTCAAGACACCAAGTATGAACTTCCTCAGCGAAACATTTTGGCTAAGGAAGTGGGGGGCTTATGATATATCTCATATATACTCCCAATAATTGGGGAATACCGGCACTCTCAGTCATACTAGGACACTGGGGATTATCTTATCAAGACTCTATCATCAGAGATAGACACGTGATTCTCTAGAATCCTAATACAATCCTAATTGGATTTGTTCACATTCAAGTCCTATTATGGCTCTTCTTCCTACCATTATATAAAGGGGTCTACCCCCCAGGTAAAAGGGACGACTACACAACTACACACATTCATGCTTTTTCAGAGTCATTATCATGTAGCTGCGCTCTGACTTAAGCATCGGAGAGTTCTCCGCCGGGAACCCCACCCGGCGGTCACTCGTTTTCTGTCTTGCAGGTCATCGGTCCAGGCTCGGGTTCCGCAACGTACGCGGGACATATTTTAAGCAGCAACAACATCTATACCTGAACCTTGTATTGGATGAAAAACTGGGTATAGGCCTTCTTGTAGTACTAATTGCTTATTGGAATGGTACAAGTTTGTCCTGCCAAGCATGAAAGTGCAACCTTGGTTGAAGGGAGCCACTTTGTGCAAATGAAGACAGAAATTAGCAGTGTAACCTGCCAATTCTGCCAGTAATATGAGACTTAGTTGCACGGAGTGTTGGTGGGAGCGGGAGGGGATGTGCGGTTCAGAGCAGCAGCATCACCGCTATTGTGAGTTTTGGGGTGGGAGTGGGAGTGAGTGCAAGATTCGCGAACTAGGTTCCGGGGTGGGAGCATGGCAAGAGTTGCAGAATCCTGCAACGACGATCTGTGATAGAAATTTTTTTTGCTCCAACCCCTCTTTAAATCTGCCAGTATTTGTTGCTACATGTTTATAGTGGCGTTCCTGGGAATAATTCGGCGACAATTGCAAAATTAGTGGCTGCACAGAAACATGAAGTCACTATCTTGTTGGAGGAAGTTTGCTCCAACCATGGTTGAAGCAAAAATTTGTTCATCGTGGATAAGTGAGACTCACGTGAGGTATTTCTTGGTCCTAGTATTCTGGCAGGAAGTCGAAACTAAGTAGAAGATAAAGACACTTTGGACTTGTGCTGTATTACTTCACTTCATGCTGGCTGTCACCACATCATAAGTCCTCTTTCCTCCCCTAAAGAGAAGAAAAGAAAGTAATATTTATACTCTACTAGGTGGCAGCTTTCTCAATAAACATGATAAGAAGTCAAAACTTTGTACTTAAAGCAGCTTCTTCCAGTACTTTTACTTCTGTACCTGTTTGTGTGTTTCTATCTTGCATCCCATTTACTCAAGCGGAAATGTGCATGTGGGATGTCTTTGTTACAAGTTCTTTTGCAATACTACCAATTAATGCTACTTATATTTATGCATTCCAGCTCCCACATCAAGCAGCAATGTATGTGTGGATGTCTTTGCTACCAGTTGTTCTTGTATTTCTAGTAATCAAGTTAACCGCTCATTGGACGAACAAAGTTAAACTATATCTTGTTGGAGAATCATCTGGGAGGCTTTAATATCACATCCTTACAAAATTTGACTTTGTATGAAATATGTTGTTTCCTTATTTTGCCCTTGATTATCTTTTCCAGTGATCTTGCTGACTTGGTAGAAACAATACACATAACCTTACGGCTCATGGAGAACCTTCAAACACGTGGCACATTACGGGTATGTTCTGTTACTTTCACCTCTTGTGAAAAGCGTGCTACCTCGAAACCAATTGGCAATGGGTGGAGAGACCCACAATGCTTATATATTGAAGTACCGATTATTATCTTCCCGAGACTGTATAGTCAAGACTTCTCAAAACCAAGTTGCAGATTAGCTCCATCGTGGCCTTGAGGCCACTGGTGGAATATGCAGAAACAACCTGGCCACATAAGTGGGGGAGGCTGCATATATCTAACCCTCCCCAGAGCCTACAATGTGGAAGCTTCGTGCACTAGGTTGCTTTTTGTCGTATCGTTCACGGAGATAACTTAGTTTTTCTTTGTCAGTGGCCTATGGACCTAACTGAATGCTTTAGGACATAATTACTGACAAGTTGAAACTATATTATGGTCAACTATGGTCATTAGGCCACTTCGATGGGAACGGGGTGTAAGTGATCATAGGTTGATAACGTAGGTAACAGCAAAAGAATTTACCTAAAATTGAAGATCTGTAGGAGATCTTTAGGAGCTTGCTTCAGACCTAAGTTGGAGCTCGCTCTGAGCTACTAAAGATGCAAATGTACTCCATTTGTGTCATTCATGTCACAACTTATTTCATCAAAGTCATGACACTAGCTTTTCTCAAAACCGTAAACTTCTAATTTTACACCCTAATTGCTAATAAAAAGATGAAAAATGAGGATTTGAGCTTCCTTTCCTTAACTTTCTAATGTAGTACTTAGGACTCGTGTGTAAAATTTAGTTGCAAAATATAACTTGCTTACGAGCTCCTTAGGAAGAAGAAAAGACAGTTGACGTAATTCCATGTCTGGGTTGTGTGGCAGTGGAGAGTTGTTATTTGATATTATTTCTGAATCATAACTAGGGAAGACAATGGCCCCTTTGGCCATAAGATGGCTTGGCCCCTCTGTTCACATGGTTTTTAGTGCTAGTAGAATATTGAAGGTTCTCAATTAAGCTGAACTTTCATCCTTTTTATTCGAGGGTGACTGCTCCGGTCAGTTTAAACTGATACACCGCAGATGGGCCCCCGTAATTTACATAATCAGGCATTACTAAAACAGGGTGGAGAATGGGGATATATCCAAACCTTTTCTTTTCTCGCTCTGCACTTATAAGTCAGTTAATGTTACTCAAGTTATTTTAGCACAAAACTGTTTCTTTGCAACAATATTAATCTTGAAAGGGCGTCGATTTAGCAAAAAAGGAGGGGATTTAGCCAACTAGCCCCACCGTAAAACTATTCTCCAAGTCTTATCACAAGAACACAATATATATATATATATATATATATATATATATATATATATATAATTATGTGAGCCTATCAAAAGATGAAGTGGGTGGTCTGGCAGCATACAGATGTATTTGTTTCTTCTTTATTGGTTCCATCTCTTATCTTTACTCATATGGGAAAGCCTTTGTTGAAATAGTTTATATCTAAATCTTAGAATTTCTGCTCTTAAGGTCTCTAGAAAGTCGAGGAAGAAGAAGACGAAGAAAACATTGGCCGAGAAGAATGATAATGTCAATGAAACAGTTGGAGATTATGCTACCAATCAGGATGAGACTGGTGTCTCTAGTGGTGAACAATCCGTAGATGCGAGCGTGGCAGAAAATAAAACTTCAGCAAATCCAACTTCTGATGGGAAAGGAGAAGAAGCGGTCGGAATCCTTCTGCAGGGTGACAAGCCTGAAGTATTTGAGTTGGAGAAGGAAAATGGCCAGAAAAATGAAGCTGAGATGGCAAACCAGAAGTTTGATAATGCTAAGGATAACTTTGAAGTAGATGATTCCTCTGGTGATGACCACTTAGCTACAACAGATGAAGTTGATTTTAAGGTAGCAACTTTGGTTTCTGCTCTTGCAAACTCCACCATCCTCCAAAATCTTTGTTGGTTGCTGAAGTTTTACAAAAGCAATTCCACCAGTACAAATCACTACATTATATGCATGTTTAGGAGGATCTGTGATGATTTGGAACTTTCTCCGATGTTATACCAGGTAATTCTTGAAAACTATATGAAAATTTTTTGAAAAGTAAAATTTGCCTTCTGGAATTATTTCTCATGTTAATGTCCTTGAGATTGAACTGTGCAGTTGTCACTGCTTACTACATTCCACGAGATCTTGGAAGAGCAGAAATCAAATCCTTGCAAAGAATATGAGAATATTGTTGCCTTTCTGACAAGTTTGGTAAGGAGAATGCTAAGGAAAATGAAGAGTTATCCCCTTCTTTTTGTGGAAGTTCTCTTCTGGAAGACACGCAAAGAATGCCATTATATTAATTGTGAATCTATGTTGAACGAGCTTGGAAGTTTGAAGAAAGAATGCAGAAAATGGGGAGATCTTGCTAAAGATGGAGAAGTGGGTTCAGCTGAGGGAAATGGATGGACTCGCAGAAGCATAGCTGATGCACTTGGTGATGATGAAGCCGATATTGTGATATCACACAGGATAGATGACCAGAAGTAAGATATATTCATCAATCTCTGATAGCTAAATTTGATAATTGTTAATATCTCAAACTTTCATTTCATAATATTTGACCAGTACTTGGTTCTCAGCGCACACTTAGAAGTTCCTTTCTTTCTTTTCTTTTTTCTTTTTGAAGTTTCAATTTTTCCTTCGTCGGGCGAAGTGGTATAGCCACATTCTTTGCAAGTCTGTAACACGATTGAGATGATCCAGTCTATGCATTGAGGTATAATCAGCGGCTCCTTATAAAAGTGTGGTTCAGAAGGTCCTAAAACAAGGAATATAAGTTACAATTTTCAAATTTGCACACTAATTTTTTTATTGTTCTTATGTTGCAGTGAAACACATTCTGGTGATGATGAGTCTGAAACTGTGTACAGGAAAACGGATCCCCTTGTTCCAAATGACGAGATGGAAGCAAAAATAAAGCTTCTTTATGAAAAGTAAGTCTCTTGGCATAAATTTTCGCAAAGTATCCACAATAATCTCTTTCAAACCCCCATTTCTTTCTCGTATTAAAGTGGTTATTTTTTTAGTCCAACTAATTTGAAGTAGCTGTATACTCTGTCTGCCTCAGTGAGAAGACATTTTTCTACACTCCTGAATTGATTGATCTGTTTGGCAAATTTTGGCCGTTCTAGGTTTAAAGATGATCAGAATTGTAATCATCTTATTGGGGAAGCCCTTGATTTGGAGGGAAGAATGTCGCCAGTTCAAATTGCCAAGAAGCTTAAAAAACTGGGAGTTAAGTTTCCAACGAGGAAAAGGAAGCTTCATGCTGGCAGCTCTAATCAACTCAGGGAGGAAGCAGTGGCATCGGGCAGTGAATTGGAGGACAATTCTTCAGTGAGACGACCTACGTAAGTACAAGTTTCACATTAGTATTTGCTTGAACGGTTCTGGTGGCACCATGGCTTTGGGTGCCAATTTTGTAAGATTTTAAACTGCAATTTGAACACTCAAAAGAAGAAAATCAGTTCAGCTACTTATTTAGGGATGTGATATGTTTTTTGGATATAGCATTTCCCAATTAGAGAAAATCGCTAATCCTTTTCATTTTCCAGGCATACTAGAAAAAAAGTACGTGCCTTTAGCGAGGATCAGGAGCTAACGATTAAAGCTTTATATCAGCAGTGAGTGTCGCATTTGATGCCTAATACAGTCTTAATTGATGCTTTCTTGCATCTATCTGAATCTATGTCCTTAGTAGCAAAAGAAGTGCCAGTTTTGAGCAATGTGTGCACGTTAAGATTTGAAACCGTGACTTTTCTTTCCTTTTTTGCTCTTAAGGTTCAAAGATCAGAAAAGGTGCAGCTACATGATTGCAAATGCTCTAGATGCTGATGGGAAATTCACAGCTGCACAGGTTTCGCGTAAACTCAGGCAACTGGGGTTACGAGTTCCTCAGCAGAAGAGATCCAATTCCAACTTGAAATTCGAGGATGAGGATCTTAATGAGTTCTCTCCAGAAGATGCAAACAACTCTGACAATGAGACATTACTCTCACTTAGTAGAAGGTAACATCAGCTTATTCTGCGCATGATGCTGTATCTTGCAGTTGTTCCAAAAGTTTAGGTCCCGATTATATGTTTTTATCCAAATATATGGGCAAGCAGCTGGGATACAATTGATTTTCCCAAACACTTTGGACTGACCTTAAAGATCTCCTTGATGTGTTCTGATTCGAATAAAACCCATCCTCAACATGGGCAAATTTACACTTTTGGGAGGTCTAGTTTATTTAGGCTACAAAGTTGCAGGCAAAAGTCCTCTTGAATTGCCATACTTTTTACATCCCTCTGCATTCTTAATATCAAAGAATCTCATTAGCTCTTATCACAACATAAGTGTTCTATAGCAGCTATATTGGTGTCTTTCTCTTCGCTGCCCAGCATCAGTCTGCAAGCTTGAATCGTAACAGCCTGATATAAATTCTTTAACTGGCCTTTGGAAAACTTCGAATTAGTTAAAATCTGTACACTTTGAAGGAATATAAACACTCGGTTTAAATTTGGATATAAAGTGACTCATACGATTCATTATACATCGTTGATAATTGATTGAGAAGACAGAAGGAAAATTATGATGCTGCATAATGCTACCATAACTTTCGACATGTTGGGGGAAAAAATCATTCGACTGAGGCACAATGTTACTATCTTTTTTTTTTCAAAGTAAAATTATATTCAGAGCCTCCAAGGGGCCGAACCGAAGTACACAGGAAAAATTGGCAGCTACCTGTGGTCCTGTACAACTACTAAAACTGTCCGAAAGGATATCAGTAGAACCTATACCCTTAATACTCAGACCACAAAATTTGGTGTTCAGAACACTAACTTTAACCTCCGACAATGGTGACTCCTTTCCTTTGAAAGCTCCATTAATTATCTCCCGCCAGACACCAGAAAATGCACAAGGGGGTCGAATCCAAAGAACAGTCTTCCTTCTCTTCCTTTTGTAAAAGGACCAGCACCGCAACTATTCCAGGGTTACTATTCTATTGCTTTTTGCTATTCATGAATTTCAGAAACTAACGCTTTCATGTTAACTGTTTGGGCAAATGAATTTACAGTGTAACCTATTCACGTATTATCGAATATGCAAAATAGTTGCAATACGATTGTCAAGGATTGTAAAAAACGGTGCCCCACTTAAAGTAGGCATTCATGTCAAGTAGTATCTGGCCCTCTTGTTTTTGTGTATACGTCTGATTATGTATGGTTTTCGGTTTTGAAATTAAGATATTAGGTAAGAGTCATGCTTATTCCCTTATTACCATGCTATATAATTTAATCTTTTTCCTTTAGGCGCAAAAGCAAGCAGAAATTAGGTAGAAGTGTGAAAAGGGCTAATCAGGAGACTGGTGGAAAATTGTCAGCAGATGATTCTGATTCTGATGATTTGCTACTAAGCTCTGTTTTGGGGTAAGTATTTATCATTTTTACTTCATGAATGCTTTAGTAGATTTATAATGTCCTCTATTTCTTACTGTGAAAATTCAACCTCTCAATTCAATAGCATGTTCTATGGTTCCTTAGACCTAATGTCCGTTGCATAGTAATTAAAGGCGCGCCTAGGCACAAGGTTAGCGCCTCGCGTAGCCCTAGGCACAGCCCTTTCACAAAGGTGCGCGCCTTGTGTGCCTAGGCACGGGGCACTAAGATCTCTCTAGGTGCGCTTCATCTTTTTATTCAAAACACCTGGTTTCAATGAGTTTTTATAGGTGGACTCCAAAGATAAGTAGCCCTAACCGATTAATCACATAAGATTTGGATAAAAAATGATGTATGTCATAAGGAAAGAAGTAAAGACCTAAGTGTTTGCAGAAGAAGACTTATGTGCATCAACCCAATTTATGAATTGTGAAATTTGGGTAACATGGAGAAGAATTGATATTACGTTTTGGACAAGCGAATCACTGACTGACTGAATCTGGAAAAGTGAGTTGCTTAACTATAAGATGCCATGTTTTACGACTTTGACGCTTTATATTGTTGGTCTCAATGCTATAGGGATTAATTTGTATATTTATGTACTATGAGCCTTGCTTCAATTAGGCGCGCCTGCACCTCGCACCTAGGCTCCAGGAGACCTTTGTGCCTTGTGTGCGCCTATGCCTTTAGTAACTATGTGGTCTGTTGTAATGAAGGTGGTCCCTTGAAGGTTGATTTTTTTTGGTATGGGCGTAGGGCTCTACCTAATAATGACTTGAATATTTGCCAAACATTTTGCATGTTCAGCTTTGTCTCTGCTCCTGTATGCATAATTTGGAAATGATTCGATAATCAGGATATTTTCTTGCAGGATCAGAAATGAACAATCCACTGAGATGGGTGTGGCAGAAAGTGAAGATGCTGCTGCCAACCATGATGAGGCTGAAGCAACTGGCGGCAGCAGCGGACAAAACATAGGCCTTGCATTTGTCGACAAGGCTGGTCATTTGCAATGTCAGCAACTGGAAGATGAGTTGGCCGATGATTTTCCAGATTTTGGTGATGATGAGACTCCTGTTTCATCTGAGAAAGCTGTCGTGATTAGACGAAAGTTGAGGATGGTAGTTGATCTTGAGGATGATGAATGAGGTGAATCTGGATCAAGTATCTATGATTTGCTCTGTTTTGGAATAAGTATCTATTATTTTGTGTTAAGCTTGAATCGTGATCTTTCTTGATGCTAATACTGTACATAAAAGAATGATACGATTAGTAGCATGCATAAGATTTGCTATTGGCATTGCTTCTAATGGAATTTAATGTAGATTGCTTCTGCCTTCTCTATCCCAAATTTTTTATGTTTCTTGTGTTTATTGATTTACTTGGTCAGTACACTTGATGCTTCTTCGGAATGATAAGAACCATCTAGAGTTTTGCATGTCTGCACATAAACTGAACTAAGGGCACCCTCATATTGTTCCCAGTTTCGGTTCAGTAAATATGAAAATTAATCCATTCAAACAGACATCTTCAGTAGCCGCAGTTTGGTGTGTACATTGTACAAAAACGGTAATGCCCAACTCTTGCGTAGCTGCTTTTCATCCTGTAAGAGACGGAAGGCATGTAACTTAGCAAATTTAGGGTGTACAGCCAAAACCCCGGTATATCAGAGTTGACTTCTTGTCACCACACCCCGCTGCTGACTTACTAGCTCTCTCACCCTCGAGACACCTAGATTATCAGAGATGTATTTCCTTTTGTAGTAAGTATTAGGGACTGCAAACTCCCCATCGCAGTTACCTCCCTTTGTGTTATACATTCCTTTTGTTATGTCGGTAGGCCTTAAGGCCATTGTTAATCTCCACCCTATTTATCTACATTTTCCGTGTTATAAGAAGAAAAAGAACTGGTCAATCTTTTGGTTATTGGAGAGATAACGCACTTTTCATTAGTTATTGATTATTGGGTATGTCTACTTTATCACTCTCTAATGCTTGTCTACATTTCATTAGTCGCCAAAACATCTAATATCATGTCACTAATGTCATCGTTAACGACAAATGAAATTCTAAATGCGTGATCTTAGACGCTCCATCAAAGTTCCACAACTACACTACAGAACAACCAAGTTCATTCTTTCGTGTGATGGGTTCTTTCCTGTGATTGAACATGCTTGCCTTCTCTTGATTTTGGTTTGTGGTGATTGCTGGTCTGACCAAGGGCCTGTTTGGCTGCTCATTTGGTGTCAGTATGCTTAATCAACCAAGTGGACTTGGGCTGGCTCCATCAATTTGTGGGTGCAGCACTGTTTGTAGATTTAGATGGATCGGCTCTGTTAATTGGGCTGGGTTTTGGTAAAAGATAAACACAAGGCCTTTCAAGGCTTAGTACAATGGAAAGATGCTTTGCTGCAATTAAAGATATCGCCAACCATATGTAGTGACAAAAGTTTGCCTCTATAGATTACGAAACAACAAACTTTGTGACAATCTTTTATTACTGAAAGTCTGAAACTGTCACGACAAAATTGCTGTAAATGAGAGGATCCTTATCCTAGTTCAGTAGCGGATATTATCGAGTGTTTATCTGGCATAATAAAATGGGTAGGGAGTGGGGATAATTTATTACACCGCAATTTGGGCTAATGTAATTTAGCAACAAAGTAATAATATTTGTGCCACATATCTTGGTGTGTACTAGACCCGGCAAAAAGCCCGTACCCGTGGGTCGATCCAACTTGACCCACTTAAAGAACCCTAGTATTGGGAAAAAAAAAAAAAAAGAGAGCCATTTATTTTTTATCGGTACCCGAGCCTACTCGTAAATTTCGATTTGGTCTGATTCGGATATGACATACGAGGTAACTGGTATTTGTAGTGTGTGCGCGCGGGTACGTATATATGTTTTGATTTTAGGTTAGCCCACCGCCCCACCCACACCCACTTCACTTAGCCATGTAGTTGTTTTAGACTTCTAGGTTTAACGTTTCTCGTCCTTCCCTTCTTTGCCTTCTCTGCTACCGCCCCTCTTTCTATCCCTCAGTCACAAATCATTGTCAATCTTCAAGTCCACCACCGCCCCCTTCCTTCTCTGCCGTTGCCCCCCTCCCTTTATCCCTCAGTCACAGATGGCCATCACTCTTCAAGTTTGCGTGTTGCCCCCTTCCTTCTCTACTCCTGCCGCCCTCTTCCTTCTATGCTGTCGCTTTGAGTATTTGTCATGATTATAGTTTTTGTTAAATTTAAAATACGTTTAGCAACTAGAGAGAAATGTACTAGTAAAAGAATGAAAACGAAGAAATTATGCCTAACTATCAAAATGAGCAAATTAAATACTATTTATTACAAGAATAAAAGAACAAAAAATTGGAATTTAACCCATTTACCCTCGGGTATGCTTGATCTGCCCAGGTAGGGTATGGGTTAGGAGAAGGCTATCCGAAAATTTTTACCCGACAAGTCGACCCTTTTGTCAAGTCTGATGCGTACTAACAATTGGAGTTTAAAAACACACTTTCTTTTGACATATAAGAGGTGGTTTGAAATAAATTTCCAAAAGTAGGTTTTTATTAAATCAGACTCAGTTAAAAGGTGAAATGTGTGTTTGGGTTATAAGCGCGAAAGCCTAAAAGTAGGTTGAGCGTTACAAAATGATCGATTAATGGATTACGGACACTTCGATAATTCTTTTAGTCAAACTTAAATCTCCAAAACAGATTAAGTCAAAATCTAGGAAGATGAAGATTTAGGTTCTAATTAGATTTGAGCATTTTGAAGCATATTCAATTTGGTCTATTTTCTTCCCCCAAAAACTTCCATACCCTGTTAATTTGCATTTAATGAAATTTGACCCTCCTAGAATCAACCAAAAGAGCTTCTAAGACATGTAGTACCATCACATCACATGAGCTCAGCAATCTGGACATAGGCACTATTGGTCCCGAAATGGTTACTGTTAACAGTTAGACCGAGAATCAAAATTAGAAAGCTCAAGTGAGGCACTGTGGTGATTGACATAGTCAGGTAATAATCCATAAATTCTACCATCAAAACATCATTCACCATCTTTTATTATAGAACTCGATGATCCAATCCATCTAAATATGGTGAGCAACGAGAAATTTCAAACTGAACTAAATCCATCTAGCATTAGGAAACTGAATTTGCAAAACTGCTCAACACATGCATTCTTGAAGCAAAATTGACATCTCCCGAGCCAAGCCTTTTACGTAGACCTGGCAAAAATTTGCCCGTACCCATGGTTCTATTCGTACCGGGTCAAAAATTCAGGATACGGGTACATATATTCACTACCCGCGAAAAAGTTTTACGGGAGCAAGACCACCTCCCAAATTATGGATCAAAACCGCACGTCGTTTGCCGCAGAGGACCCCATGAGAAGACTAGAGAAGCACTCTTGTGCAATCATGATGTTGGCATATGATCCTAATATGTGAATCAGATTTCCCGCAATCACAATCTTAGTCTTTGTAGATTTCTCGATTGCAGACTTTGTTTCACCTCCTTCATCGGCCAGCCTTTCCATTGCATGAAATAAGTGATCGGGGGGTTTGACATGGATAACAAACAACAACATGCAGAGATTGCCCGTAGACAGGAGGCGAGCGGCATCTCTCAAATCAAAGTCATGTACGAAGGCTTGAACAAAATCAGCACTCTTCTGGAGATTACTAACATCTGTCTGCTCTGGCCATCAACTCGACGACGCGGGCCTCGGTATTCATCCGGACGTCCACTTTCATCTGCTTGTCTATTGGAGTGGAAATTTCCATCCATGCTTTCACAAGAGGAGCATGTCGATGAGCTGGGACCTGAACCCTTCGGGGCACGGGCACAGTTGGAACATACATACGAACACACTCCATGACACAATCTACTGAGCACCACAACCAAGAAACATAGAAGAAAAGCTGAGGTGTGGAAGCCCATAATGTAGTTAAGTATGAACAGTAGATGCAGAATTTGAGAACCTTCAAAGAACAAAGAAAACCACCAGCTCATTTAACAGTATTTCAGAAGGTAGTATAATGACTTTGTTTAGAAACGGAAAACAAATGTAGTAAACATACACTTCAAATAGAAAATGGTGTGACACAATAGAGGAATTCAACCTAGCCTGCGCCAACTGAAAAAGGCTTATATGTTAACGGAGAAGAAAAAAAAAAGGGGGGGGGGGGGCATCGTTTCAACCCTAAACTAAAAGGTCTCATTTCTGGAAAATCGAATTTCCCGATAACACAACAGGTTCTGAAGTTCATCTATCTAACACAACGAGAAAAAGTGCACAAGCTTCCCACCATAAACATAAAGGTTCAATTCTGGAAAAACTACTTTCCCAATAATCCAACAAGTTCTGAAATTTATCTAACCAGCATAATATGAATGAGAGAGAGAGAGAGAGAGAGAGAGAGAGAGACCATCATCAGGGTTTGCCAGTTCCCTGACTAAAGCAAAATGTTTATTTACATTGATAAGCAAATAAGTTTTACTGGAGAAAATCACGAGCCAGTAGAGGTGGCAATTAAGACCCAAACCCATTTACCCACCCAAATCCACCCACTTAAAACTCACCCATTTAATAATTGGGTCTTAAATGGGTCACTCATTTTAAAACCCAATAGCCCGTGAATTTAAGTGGGTTATAAATGAGTGCCCATTTAACCATATGCATAATATGAGTTAATAATTGAGATGTAAATGACTGCCTATATTTGTTTTTGGTATTTAAAAAGTTTCTAAAAACCCAACTAATGCCACAAAACCCGTTGAACCACCGTACAGAGACAGCCACTGTCAAGCACCGGCCAACAACTGTCGACCACCACCCTGTACGACCGTTGACCACCAAATAACCACCTCCCTAACCACCGCACCACCACCCAGAAACCAACAACCATCACTGAAGAACCCATAAACACTTCAATAAAAATCACAGCACCACCCACACACCTACTAGCAAACACCACATCATCGCAACAACACCCCCAACCAAAACCCAACACCGCACAACCATCGTGGAATCGGTGGATGAACGGAAGATTGAATTGTGTCCTTGGTAATAGAAAAAATTAATGGGTCACTTTACCGCCGGAGTTGCAACAATAGCAGCAGGAACCTCTGCCGGAGACAACGCCGGGGTGCTCACCTGCATTTTAGCAGACGGAGAAGGAGTCACCGGAGATAGAACTGAAGTGGCCGCCAGAGTAACAGCTGAGGGGAGGTAGCCGCAAGAGACTGGGCCGACGAAGCAGATGGGCTGGCGGATAGAAAAACTGGCACTGCCGGTTAAACTGACGAAATGGTTGTTGCAGACAGCATAGCAGCCGGAGACTTCGAAGGGGATGCGTGAGGCTTGCCGGAATAGCGAATGGAGGGACTGAAGGCGCCGCAAAACTCGCCGGGGGAGACCCATTGCCTGACTTTGGTGCTGGAGCAGGGGCAATAATGCGATGTGCCGCCTTCCCGGAATATAACCAGAAGAGCAATAGCAAGAAATTTACAGATCTTAGGGCTTCAAACAGGGAACAGTAGCCTGAGGGCAGGTGGTGCTCCGGTGATCGGCTTTAATGGACGTGGTGAAAAATTAATGGGTCACTTTGAGATTAATGGATGAAATCAACCCATTTAATGAGATAAACCAATTACCCCATTAATAAATGGGTCAAATGGGTCGGTTACCCATTTATGCCCAATCCATTTAACTTGCATCCAAACCCAACCCACCCACCCACCTTGCCACCCCTACAAGCCAGTATACACCACAGCTTGATCAAAGTACAACTATAAATGTAAAGAACAAAAAGGTTGCACATTCTAATTCTATATAACCAAGAAAAGATGCATGCTTGGCTTTGGAACAACTACTTAAATTGAAAAGGTAAGACATAATAGCAGTAGAACATTCATACTCGTCGAAGGAGCATGGGGAACTCCTCCAAAGCGGTAGTGATATTTAATCTGTCTCACTGATACCGCGCTTTGATCATCAACAAGGAAAAAAAAAAAAAAAAACAGCTAGATTCAAAACACCCCAACAGCGGGTCATACAATTTAGGGGCAACGCGTCAAATTTGATTTCATAGTAACCCTTTTCAGCTTACAAAATCAACCAAACTCAATATCGAGTAGAAAGTAGAAAACTGGTAAAATTGTGGCTAGTGACTTAAACACGTTACCACCTCGTTTTCAATGGTGTTGCGTGTTTTGTACGAAGAAAAGTACAACTAAAGGAGGAATGAAAAATATAAACACATTCACTAGCGTGGAAAGTAGAATCTAGAAAATTTTATAGCCGAACTACTTGAGGACAAAGGCTTATATAATGATGGCAACAACGACGATTTAGCGCTATCAATCTTTATGTTGTTGGCTTGATAGTTGAATAGAGCAACACTTTAATTTAAAATTTCAGATTTTCTTGGAATCTAACGATGTGATTGCTTTTCAATTAGCTGCTTTTTGATGGCTTGCCCCCTTTTGGTGTTATTTTGTTAACAATATTTTTACTCATAAAAAAAAATGATGCAATAAAAATGGACAAACTAGACTTGCATCCACCTTGTAAACTCTAGCTGATCCATTAACTGTTAGCACCGAAAGAACTGAAATCTAGAAATGTTATTTTGACTGCAATCATCCTTCATAGCTATGAAGCACATGTGGGGTATAATGGGTGAAGCACAGACATCGGGTGTGCCTGGGATGCGGGCACAGGTCGGGTGCGTGCCCTGTAATTTTGATCAATTTTTTTTGAATTTCGGTCTCTTTTTGAATTTCCTAAATATAGTGTGACTAGGATTCTAACGAGTTTCCACTTTGACTTTTCGCGGTTTTTTAAGATAGATGTAGTATTATGTGAATGTTGAATTGATCTCTCAGAGAAATCATAGGTTAAATGAGTAACGTTTGACAGGTTAACTCAGGTAAAAACAATAAGTGAAGTCAACATCTACTGTGCTAAATCTATATCCCAAAAAATCGCAAGAAGTCAAATAGGGAAAATCCAAAGGAATGGTAAATGAGACTAATCGCGTTATATTTCCCAATAAGCACAAAAGAAATCATGTTCTGAAGCCAAAAGTCCGGTTTAAGGCATGTCCGGATATAGACTAACAGTCAGAGAAGCACCGAGGATTCCATTATTTGCTGTGAAATTTAGTTTCTCACTACTACATTCCCACTACTTCAAAGGGGAAACAGATGACTAGAACTGAATTACACCAATAGCCTTTATCATACATGTAGGTCACACAGGTTAGAAGCACTTATAGGAGGCCAAATCTATCAACGGCTACCAAGCATGAAATGTTAGCCAACGTTCTCTCTGTTTCGTTGAATTTTCTTACTTTTGCAAATTTGTAGGGTAATCTAATTGATTACACCATATAGACATCGAATCAAACTCAAAGCATAGCCGTGGAATAAAATAAGCATCGATTGGCAAGTCAAGCTAGTGCAAGAACGACAAGTAAAGTCTAACGCTTACGTGATGCTAAAATCTATCGTATGAATATCGTACCAATGAGTCAATGTTTTAGTTGGAACAATGAGTAAACACACACACAAACGTCCTTCGACCGTTTTCGCAAAAACAACGACCCAATGAACAGAGTAATTCAGAATATCAACATGCAGAGAGTACAATTTAGCATAAAAAGGTGAAGAATACCTCTAGGTCGATCCATGGAACTTGCTGGGCTGAGGGAAGGCCGAAGACGGTGCTAGGGTTTTATTCTGCATGCTGCTTGATTCTTTTCTTTTCTGTTCTTTATTATACTCCCGGTTGGTCTACACTAGATGACTCCAAAGGATCCTGATCCAGTCCAAAGTGTTCTTCGGCGACACTTTTAAATGTTATTTTTGATAATTTCAGTTGATTAAATGGGGTGCGCAAGTTTAAAATTGAACTCGGAATATCAATTACCGATTAAATACTAGTGGTAGCGAGACACACAAAGTGTATATTTGAAGCGAAAGATACTCGTCATATTATAAGTTGACCTTTCTAATGTCTTCAAAAAATCATCAACAATAATGCATTGCTTAAGTTTTTCCGTACACACTCTCAAATATTTCTATTTTGAATGTACGAAAGCTCTCTTTTTTAAAAGTGAATAGTTCTTGATTTTTTTTAACGAAAGCAAATTAATATTTGCAAATTATTTTTTTGGCGACGAATGAAGGGTCGTATTAGAAAGCGGCTGAAGTATAAATTATTTCTATGCTTTTGGTTGGCCCACGTAAGTGAGGAGACTGCCAATGGTATGCTAGAGCTGGTCGGGCTTTACTTGCAAAACTACTGAGTACTGAGTAGGCCCTGTAATGAGACAGCGTAACACCATGAGACACTTGACTTGAGAGTACGTTATTCAATGGATAAGGATGCTCTGCTGCATAACATCTATACTTTAAAATGTTTTAGTGATAAAAAATTATTACTAAAGTATTTTGTCGCTGTTGTTAAAAATTATTGTAACAATCTTTCATTACTAATATACAACAAATTAGCTATACAGCACGGGATCCTAATCCATTCAAAAGTTCCTGACCTTGAGCTAAAAGTTAATGATTTGTTCTTTGGTTGTATTCGACTGGCATGGATGGTCAAATTTAACTAGCCAATCTATGTTATGTTAACTGCATTCTTGTTGGAATGCAAGTATATGTTTTGGAAGTATCTTTTTGACGGTCCAACACTGTTTTAACAAACCGCGATTGTAACTCTTTTGTGAAGATATCAAATTTTTGTCAATCACTACTTCCCAGACACGTAAAAGCTCAAAGTTTTATTATCATCTTAGGTCGACGATACAAGTGGTTAAGTTTGAGATTTATCTGCTACGAGAAATGAATGGGTTTCCTGTGGTTTACAATAGTTGTCGGTGAGAAGTACTATTCTGAAAGTGTGATGATCTCTTAAGGTTTGACTAGTGAATTTAGCTATATGATTTGGAAAATACATTTTGAAAATGTACACCTTTAAAATTGTACATGATAATTGTTTTAGTTTATATTGCTCATTGGGTTGATTATTGATTGATTAATTATAACGGGCGAGACATGACAGTGCCCATGTAGTGCCACATGGCTTGCTGTCGCTCACACTTAACGCCTAATGGACCGACTCTAAGTTGGGGTCGTGACAGCATCATCAGCGTTTGTTTAATTGTCATCTGTTGCCAAGAAGCAGTGCGCGCAGTTGCTATTAATCCCCATACATATGCAACAGAGTTGTGCTATTAATCCCCATATGCAACAGAGTTCAGCAAAAAAATTCCAGTAAGAAATGGTGAATTCAAGGACAAAAGCACCTTATTCAGAGAATCGAAGAACCACAATACTAGATGAATCAGTTCAATCAGTGTTTTTACCAGCTTCCATTTAAACAGCACAAATGCTCACTTATCTTTCTCTGTGTGTTCTTGCTGTTGATCTTCATCATCTTTATCAACATCTGGCAGTAAATCTTCCCCACGAGCATCCTCTCCATTGTCATCTGCACTGCCGTAAACATTATCCGCATTCTCTTTGCCATGTTCCTCAGAGGTGCCATCAGCATCAACACGCTGCACTCTAGACTCTTCCTCTGTATGTTGCTGCTGTTGGTGTTCGTTGTCCGTGCCAGCTTCTTCTGCTATGTCGTCCTGGAGCCTAATGAGTGCCAATCTCGGATGGAAGTCCTCCCATGCAATTGAATAGTCCAAGGCAACTGGCGGATTATCATTTGAGGAGTAAACTGCCTTATAACATGGCCATGGCTTGCCAATGGTAGGAACAAAGCCTGGGAACTCATTCCTGTAGTTCTTGGACCTTAGATACTCCAGAAAAATCTCTTCTACGAGTCTTGGATATCCATTTAAGAGAACTCTCACCACTGAGGGATTTTCTAACTCTGACCGTGGTACGGTATCAAACTTGATACGAGTCAAAAAAGGGTGTCGAGCGATATACTCTTCGTCCGAAAAGTTCCTGAGCCTAATGCATGCTAGCTTTGGAAAGAACTCATCCCATGTCATTGTATGATCCAAAGCGACTGGAGGGTCATCCCGCGACATGTAAGAAACTGCAAAGAACGGCCATGGCTCCTCAACCGTAAGAACATAGCCTATAAGCCGATTCTTCTGGAAACTTTGGCACGAAAAGTATTTCAGATATATTTGCAGCGCAAGACTCAGATAGCTATATACACGAGGCCTCATCACCCACAGATCCTCTATCTTTGGTGCATGCAAAACGTCATCAAACTCAATGGGAATGAGTTCATTGTCTCCCTTCTTGTTTTCATCGTAATCGACGTCATCACCTTGTTCATCATAGGCATCGTCATTCTCTAAGAATAATTAGTGTAAAACATTCATGGATGCATACACAGAATAGTGAAAACTAAACAACACAAACAGACACAATTCCACGGTGTTACAGAAAGCGTTCCTATTAAGAAAATGTGAATCGGATACAGGTCGATCGAAGGGAGAGAGTTATTTACAAATAAAAACACACACATAAGTACGTGAGAGATAGAGAGAGGGAAGAGAGAGAAGTATTTTCTTATCGCAAGCAACCAAGCACATAGTAGAGGAAAATTCGAGAACAAACTACAACGGAATCCAAGGACAAATTAAAACAAGGACAAATTAAAAATAGCAAAGATAACTTGAAAATCAGGACTAAACATGACTTGAAGATTCATATACAGTAATGTACAGGTGCACTAGACGAACAGAGACGTGCCGAGAGTGTGTGTGAGAGAGAGAGAAAGCTTCAAGCATGAGTTGATGATAGAGCAAGGAATAGCTGCATACACCTAGAGTGCATGCGTGTGAGAGAGAAAGCTAGTGTGTATGTGTGTGTGCGTTCGTGTGTGTTTGAGAGAGAGAGAAATGGCTTCAATGTGCACAGAGTACATGTGTGCGTGAGAAAGCTAGTGTGTGTGTGTGTGTGTGTGAGAGAGAGAGAGAGAGAGAGAGAGAGAGAGAGAGAGAGAGGGGGGGGAGAGAGAGAGAGAGGGACGACATCTATGGCATGAAAACCGATCAACGATGCAAGTAATACAGAGCAAAGATGCAGTAGCGTGAAACAGAGACGACATCGATGGCATGCGTACCGTCAGAATCGGAGATGAATAAATCGGTATTGGCATCGGTGCATTCTTCCGCCATTGCTACGATCTCCACGAAGCTCGAACACACGCTGTGTGTGTTTCCGGTGTGAACATGAAGTGGCGTTGCGCTTTTATAAGCGGCAGGTATACCCAAGACATGAAAGAGAGCTAAGTTTCGAAGTGGTGTTGCGCTTTAGTAAGTGGTGTTGCGCTTTTATAAGGGGCGGGAGGATATAGATCCGGCGGCTCTGCGCTTGCCACGTCATCAGGATTTGTGATCCCACCCAAAGCGTGTTGTGGTTGATCTAAGATACAAAGATTATTCGCGGTGTTAGATTCACATTTTTGAGGTAAGAAATTTTATACTTTCTTTTTCTTGTGTTACACGCTCATATTTATTTTCGTGTGAATCCGATTTATTTCATATTCTTCGTTACTATTTGAGAGGGAGGGGGAATTCGTTTTCAGATTTCTTCGGTACATGTCACTGCCGTATGTTAGTTTTTATTCTTCTGTGTTATTGTCTTTTTCGGTGCTTCATCACAAATTTGTTAGCGTTGGTTTTTTTATCTTGCATAAACCCGTTAGCGTTTTACCATAAATTCGTTAGCCTTGTCTATTTCAAGTAGAAGCTCTGTTATGTTATTTATTTTTTTTGTTTACTGTTCTCTTTTTTTCAACGCAACTATTACACCGCTGTTTCCAATTTTACCTGTTTAAAATATTCCGTACGGCTTTATACTTTACAAAAGAGTGAAAGAGCAACCTCTGCACCGTTCGTTTTAGCCACGTAAGACTCAACCGTTCTTTTTTGGTCAGAGCTGTGACAGCAAACTGAGCAAATTGACCAAACAAACAAGAAAACTATTTGTTTTATGGGTCTAGTTTCATATCAGCCCCAAACTGAGCGGTCTAGCCGCACAGTTTCATATCAGCCCCTCTTTTAGTTATTAATAAAGCTATAGACTTTCTTGCCACGTGTCACTTTCCGATCTACTCATCAATTGTCTACTCATCAATTGTCTACCAACTTGCCCATTAAAGCTACTCATCAATTTGTGCCAAATTCAATCGCACGTTTGCGAGCACATAATCAATCTTGTTTTGGCCATTAAATAAAATAAAAAAGCTTTTTTTTTTGATGAAAGGTAGAAAATATATACCAAGGGGGAGAGGGGGGGGGATATACAAAGAGTAGAAAAGTGGTTGACAACCCTAACCACCAGAGTAAAAGTAGCCAAGACTTCAACCGTTTAGAGACGACTACAAAATAAACTACAGGAACAAAACACCACGTGGGTAGACATCAACCCAAGCATCAATCGGAATGACGATCTGCAGGTAGTAGCCAATCCTGCTGAGCACCTAATCCCAATCGACAGGCAAAAGTAGCGAGAGCTGACGACAGACCGAGTACGGCTGCAGTACCCATGGCAATATGCACTGAGTGCATCTTCCTGCAGCTAACAGTCATCGCAGACCAAATATGTACATCAGTTCCAGGAGGAGGAGGGCTACTCTGAATCTGATGCACGATGTGAGAGAGGGCAAGTAAGACAATAATATGACGGAGTTTAGCAGTATGAGCCCAATGAATAGCAAAATGAACAGCAGTAGCAGTAGCTAGTAAATAATCTAATGCAGTGCAAACTGTAGAGCAAGCACCCACTGGGACCCAAGAGCAGTTGAGCAAGACCAAACCAATACCAAACTGGTGAGCATCCGCAGCAGGTTTGATAGAGATAGAACAGAAGGTTGGTGAGGAGGGGATGGGACAAGGGCAAGAAGGCAAGGCGAAGAGGGGGAGCAAGGGGGGGTGGAAATGCTCAAGAGGAAGCAGGCAGGTAGAGTGGCTGGGGGCCATGCAATGGAGAGCTCGGTACTCGCGCCGATGAATTTTCCGGATACAAGTAGAGAAAATGTGAGTGGAACGGATACTAAGGAAAGTGGCACGGGCCTTTGTGACTAAAGTAGGGGGAATAAAGTTTTCGTGTTTGAACACTACCGCATTCCTTCCAAGCCAGATGTGCCAAAGCCCAAGCACAATCCAAAGGAAACGCATCAGAACGGTTGAGTGGTAGAAAAGGGCCTTCTGGAGCCAGTGCACAAGCCAGACTTTCACAGAGCCCAAACTCAAACCTGAAGAGTGAGAAGGTTGGTCGGTGAGCCAGAATAGCTTAACACGGTCACAGCCCAGGAATAGATGGAAATGTGTTTCAACAGAAAGGGAACAAAGGGGGCATGCTTCCAATACTGGGCAGTGGCGTTTACGTAAGGCAGTCATGAGAGGTAAACGTTCATGTATTAGCTGCCAAAGGAAGTATTTGATTTTCTCAGGGATGGGAAGGCGCCAGAGTTTCTTCCAAACCTGCGGGTTGAGGGTCGGTACTGAGGACTTCAAGCTGGAGAGGGCGAGCTGGTAGTAGGATGTCTTAATTTGGAATCTGCCCGCGCACTCATGAGGCCAGAATCTAACATCTTGAGTGAATGGAGGACTAAGATCCAAGCTAAGTATCTTAGCGACCAGTTCAGGGGGAAATAGGCTGAACAGTAACCGAACATTCCAAATCCGAGAGTTTGGGAGGAAGAGGTGGCAGAGTTTAAAGTGAGAGGTAAGGGGTCGGCAATGGATTAGCATTTCAGTAGGAGTAACAGATGGCAACCACCAGTCCATCCATACTGAGATAGATCTCCCATCCCCAATGTGCCACTGGATGCCCTGTTTTAGAGTGCGCTGACCCACCAACAAACTACGCCATGCCCAAGACCCAACGCGAGTAGCCCTAACGTCAAGGAAGTTTTTGGAAGCGAAATAACGACCTTTGAGGACTCGGGCAAGGAGGGAGCTAGGTTGATTCCATAGCTTCCAGGCTTGTTTGGTAAGTAAAGCTTGGTTAAATAGCCGAAAGTTTCGAAAACCAAGCCCACCAAGGCTTTTAGGTAGGCAAAGCGAGGGCCAAGAAACCCAGTGAATTGACGTACGATTCGCCTCGCCAGACCACCAAAAGCGAGCTAAAATTTGATCAAGCTGAGAACAGGTGTGCACAGGAAAACGATAAACCGACATGTAGTGGACTAGAACAGAAGAAAGAACAGAATGTATGAGAGTAGCTCGCCCAGCCTTATTGAGAAGGAGGCCAAGCCAATGTGCACATCTATCTTGTACCCGACTAACAAGACCGCGGAAGATGTCTTTTTTCTGTGAGAGAATATCTAGGTTAATGCCCAAATATTTACCAAAGGAAGGAGTGCTCTGGAAGTCAAAGCCCCGCACAATAATTTCTTTAGTAGAACTGGAAGCATTAGGGCTGATGCAAAGGGAAGACTTGCTCCAATTAATACGGTGGCCCGAAAAATTGCAGTAGCAGGTGAGGATCGACTTTAGGCCTTCAATTTGATTACTGACATCTTTGTTCAGGCGTAAGAAAAGGTACAGATCATCAGCATACATAAGGTGAGTGATGGACGGTGAGGTTTTACCAGCTTTGATGCCATCGAGTTGGCCCCGGCGCTCTGCTGCCAGGAGGGCTGCTGATAAAATCTCAGAGCTGAGGATAAAGAGGTAAGGGGAAAGCGGGTCGCCTTGTCGTAAGCCACATGAAGGCTGAAAACGAGATGTAGGAGCACCATTAACTAAAACTGAATATGAGACTGTGAACACACATTGAAGAAGCAAAGTGACCCAATAATTGGGGAACCCCAGGCGTGAGAGCGTAGATTGCAAAAATTCCCAATTCAAGCGATCAAATGCCTTACTCAGGTCAAGCTTTAAAGCGATTAAGATGACTCCTCCCTTTTTCTGCCGACGGACACAGTCAGTGAGTTCCTGGGCTAACATGATGTTATCGGAAATACAACGGCCAGGGACGAAGGCATTTTGGAAAGGGGAGATAAGGTCTTTCATCAAAGGATTAAGGCGATTGACCAGGACCCGGGAAATAATTTTGTAAATGACGTTACATAAGCTGATGGGTCGAAAATCAGAGGCTACAGTCGGGAACCGAATTTTGGGAACTAGGGTGATAAAAGAACTATTGGTTTCACGGAGCATCCGACCAGACTGCAGGAATGAAAGAACAGCTCGTATGACCAACGGGCCTAAGGAATTCCAGCATTGCTGATAAAGGACCGCGGGAATGCCGTCTGGTCCAGGTGACTTGAAATGGCCCAGCTGGGCAGCAGCTAACCTAATTTCATCAGAGGTGTAGGGCTGCATAAGATGGGTCTGATGGGCAGCAGTGAGTACAGGAACTGGCATACTGGATAGCTAGGAAGTCAGGTCAACGCCCGAGGGGAGGGTAGGGGGGACGGGAGTATACAGAGTACTAAAAAAGGAAAGGAAATAGGAGCGGATTTCGAAGATGTCATGCAATTCAGAACCCTGATCTGTGGTGATGAAGTGAATATGATTACGACGACGCCTGATAATGGTGGAGGTGTGAAACAGTTTAGTATTACGATCACCGTCGTCGAGCCAGGAAATCTTGGAGCGCTGAGCCCAGAAAATACGTTCACAGGCAAGCAAAAAATCTAACCGATGGCGAGCCTGGAAGTCCAAAGTTCTGCTGGTCTCAGAGGTGGCAACCGAGGTTTGGAAAACCAAAAGGGAAGCTTTAACAGCTTTAATCTGGGCGAGTAAGTTCCCAAAGCCTCTTAGGCTCCAACTATGCAACGTTGTCAAAATAGCTTGCAGGCACCGCATGAGATGAAACAAAGGAGAGCCCACAGGGGTACTAGAACAAATTCGGTGAATGATCGGACGACAGGTGGGATCGGAGAGCCACATAGCCTCAAAACGATGGGGACAAGGGAAAAAATGGGTTGGCGGTGAGGTGTCACATAGGATAGGCGCATGATCTGAGCGTTGGATAGCCAAGTTGGTTGCTGTGGCTGAGCCATAGAGAACAAGCCAGTCTGGCGAGGCCATAACTCGATCCAGTTTTTCAAAAACAAGACCTCGCTCAGGAGAACCACGAGCCCACGTGAACGGAGGTCCCACCCAGCCGATGTCGGATAAACTAAATTGTTCAAGGAAATCGCGAAAGCATTGTACTCCCGGGATAATGTGAGCGTTGGCGCCGGTTTTTTCATCAGGATTCAGGACTTGGTTGAAATCACCGCTGAGGCATAACGGTCCGCAACACTCATTAAGCATAGAGGCAATTAGTGCCCACGTGCTACCACGGGATTGGACATAAGGATGACCGTAGACAAATCCAAAGAAAACTGGAGGACTAAAGCTCTGAGTGAGGATACAATTAGGGTGCACACGCAGGACGGTTAAATCCATAGGCGATCTCCAACCAAGCCATAAGCCTCCGCTCAAACCCACAGGGTCAAGCCCAGTAAAGTGAACGAACCCCTCCTTATGAAAAAAGGACATAACTTTACAGAAAGGCATCCGGGTTTCCATTAAGAAAACGATATCCGGATTATGTACATGGATCAATGACAGTGCTATCTGAACTGTAGCGAGCTGACCCAAACCCCCACAATTCCAGCAGAGAAATTTCATTGGGAATCGCGTGATTGGTAAGGCCCAATCACGAAAGCCCTCAGAGCGGATAAAGAGTTACGAAAGGGAATAAGCATGCCCGTGCCCAAGTCAGACCCCAACAGATGAGTTATAGCAATATCAGGCAAAGCAGAATATGTAAGGCGAACAGCAGTAAAAATCATCCAGGCATGTGACATTGCAAGATTAATTGGGGGGTGCAGACACATACCTGGCAGACGAGGCGGAGCCTCAGGCGAGTAGGTGCGGGTCCTCTTCAAAGAAAAAGAGGCAGAGGGGATCACAGTATGTGAGGAACTTCGCTTCCGTGAACCCGAGGAAGAGGAATCCGAGGAGCTGGTAGAAGTTACTAGGCCCGCTTCAACCTGTAGAATGGCACCAGATTTTATCTTTTTGACCACCGGCGGGATCACAAGGAGATCCGAATCCAAGTTGCGAGTCCGCTTGCCCGAACTGGTAGATGATGAGTTTGATTCTAGAGAAGCAACGGAGGTTGTCGAAGATAGAAGAAGCAGGGAGGGCCGGAGATGTGCTCCAACAGTGTGACAGGTTTGCAGCGGAGGATCGTCTTCAAGTTGGAACTCCGTCTCAGACGGGATACGCATAACAAATGCAGGAGAAAACTGGGCTGTGTGAGAATCTGACTCAGGTAGATGGGCCGTAGAGGGAGCAAGGAGGCCTGAAGCAAGAGGATGGGGACAGGCCTGGCCCGTGACAGCGAGCTGGGAAAGGCTGGAGGCCAGATTAGAGCCGTATTGGTCTAGGGCCAGCCCACCAGGAGAAGCAGGGCAGGCCGCGGGGTCTGGGATATAAGGCCGAGTTGAGGAAGGGGGGCTGGGCTTAGGGGGAAATGAGGGATAAGGCCCATCTATGGTCAAGTTAAGTTCTATAGATTTTGGGCCGAAGATGTATTGGGCCCATTGTTCACCCAGTGACGGATATGGTTCACCCACTACTTCTTCAAGCTGATCTGGTGCAAGAAAAGAAGCAGCATGTGTGTCCAACGGAGGAGTCAACGAACAGATGTCGTTGCCGTGATTGGAAGGTGAAGCGGCGGCCAGACAGGTGTTGGTGGCACAGTGAAGCCGAGGGACCTCGGGCGAACCGACGCCGGCGGCATCGGGAAGAGGAACCACAGTCGCCGGCGGTAAATTTTTCGGCGAACCAGCAGAAATTTCTGGCAGCGCTGGAACAGGGGAAACTGGGCTCCCTGCGCATGAGTAAAAGGTCGTTGCCGAGGTCCCCGAACTCTCCCCGGAGTCAGGATCCGTCGCCGAACTGTTTGAACCAACAGTCGAGTCCACAGAGGCAGGGGAACCACTATTTGCTGAATGAGTGTCAGATGAGATGTTGTCCAAATCCATGGCATTTAAGCCAGCCCAATCATTCAGTAAATGAATTTTGCTTGTGCGGTTCCAGTTTGTATTTGCAAAGGCGCGAAGGCAGGAGGTGTACTTAGGGCGGTGCACTTGGTAGTAAATTCGGGCAGAGAGTGATGGAGGGTAGCGGGCTAAAACAACTTCAGATAATTGCCGGGCCTGAACTAGTGTGAGGGGGCAATTGATATTGACATGGCCAATTACCCCACATCGATAACAAACACGAAAGATTTTTTCATATGAGGCCCAGATCCAGGTACAATGCTCAGGAATTGTAGGAATATAGACGCCGGTCAAATAAAAAAGCTTTGTATACTATATTGTCTTTGGTTTGAGTTTCCCAAGATAAGCTCCTGTACATGAATCCGAGATATTGTCCACTTTCACTTTTATTCTTTTCTTTCCTTTCTTTGTGTTTTCTTTTTCGTTCAGAGGCTTCTCGTTCTTTGAATGGACCCAAGGTTTTGTTATAGCAGGTTTGGTCCTGGTTTATTGTACTCATGTCGTTGATTTCTATACCTTATTTTTTGAATTTTTCACGTTACTCTGCAAAATTTTTAATGATTTATTTGACGTGAGTTATTGGCCGTTGAGTGCAGCCCATTGGTAGACATTATATGTGCAGTCGATTGAGGAGTGTCACGTTTTCTTTTTATTAGTTACTAGAGATGTATTTTGTGAGCCATGTCACAGTATATGTGACGCAAGATAAGCTCCTGTACATGAATCCGAGATATTGTCCACTTTCACTTTTATTCTTTTCTTTCCTTTCTTTGTGTTTTCTTTTTCGTTCAGAGGCTTCTCGTTCTTTGAATGGACCCAAGGTTTTGTTATAGCAGGTTTGGTCCTGGTTTATTGTACTCATGTCGTTGATTTCTATACCTTATTTTTTGAATTTTTCACGTTACTCTGCAAAATTTTTAATGATTTATTTGACGTGAGTTATTGGCCGTTGAGTGCAGCCCATTGGTAGACATTATATGTGCAGTCGATTGAGGAGTGTCACGTTTTCTTTTTATTAGTTACTAGAGATGTATTTTGTGAGCCATGTCACAGTATATGTGACGTTTTTGTTTCTGACTTATCCACGTGGATTGGAACGTGGGCTAGCTCAGGGGGATTGAGTTAGAGATCGCGATCTTATTTTCTGAACCTAGTTTCACGTGTCAGTGATGGCATGTGTGACCTTATTCTGAATGGCTCTCTAGTGTCAGTTTCTGTATAAGAATACATTTTGAAATTTTGTCTTTTTACGAAACATATTTTGTATTTTGACAATTCTGGTTAGTATACTTTCTGTTAAAATTCTGTATGTCCGATCTTGTTTTCTCAGATATCTTTGTATCCCATTTTGATTGGTCCGTTGAGCGACCTTACTTGGCATTTGACTCCCCCCCCCCCCCCCCCCACCCTTATTATTTTACTTTCAGGTGATCAGTAGAGGGGATTGGATTACGTGCCTAGCAATAATGAGAGGAAATATTTGGACTTCGATGTTTCATTTGGAACTCCTTGTAGGAGTAAATTCGGGATTAAATTACTGTTTTAGGCCTATTTAACATTTAATTGTGTAAATTGGAGATTTTCTAATTAGATGCTCTGAATAATCTGTTTGGGAGACCTTTGAAAATTTAAGGTTTTCCGACTTTGTTTATTTGATATTAACGCTCCGAAAATTCGGGGCGTTACAAAAAGAGGGTTACCAAAAACTAATAACAAATTTGAGTTATCGAATATAACCAATAAGTAGGATTTCAAATAATTCAATAGAATTTCACAAGCGAATAACAGAAGCGGCCGAAAAGGGGGTTAAATAACTAATAAGCCGAATATCAAAATATATTTACCAAATCGTGTGGGTGTCACATACACAATTGCTTATTATAAGTCACAATAATCAAAAGTGACTTCCAAACACAAATATCACACACAAAGTAATTTGATAAATATAGCGAATATTCATTTGAAATAAAAAATAGTCATTATAGACTCAAATCGAAGAGTACAAAAGTACGAACTCAATGACATAAAAATCAGATCAATCAGAGATCGGATGAATGAGTTATTGTCAAAAGAAATTTGTGCAAGATAAAAAAACCAAGGCTAACGAATTTGTGATAAAACGCTAACGGGTTTATGCAAGATAAAAAAACCAACGCTAACAAATTTGTGATGAAGCACCGAAAAAGACAATAACACAGAAGAATAAAAACTAACATACGGCAGTGACATGTATCGAAGAAATCTGAAAACGAATTTCCCCTCCCTCCTCAAATAGTAACGAAGAATATGAAATAAATCGGATTCACACGAAAATAAATATGAGCGTGTAACACAAGAAAAAGAAAATATGAAATAAGTTGTGACATGAATGACACAAATGGAGTACATTTGCATCTTTAGTAGCTCAGAGCGAGCTCCCACTTAGGTCTGAAGCAAGCTCCTAAAGATCTCCTACAGATCTTCAATTTTAGGTAAATTCTTTTGCTGTTACCTACGTTATCAACCTATGATCACTTACACGGTTCCCATCGAAGTGGCCTAATGACCATAGTTGACCATAATATAGTTTCAACTTGTCAGTAATTATGTCCTAAAGCATTCAGTTAGGTCCATAGGCCACTGACAAAGAAAAACTAAGTTATCTCCGTGAACGATACGACAAAAAGCAACCTAGTGCATGAAGCTTCCACATTGTAGGCTCTGGGGAGGGTTAGATATATGCAGCCTCCCCCACTTATGTGGCCAGGTTGTTTCTGCATATTCCACCAGTGGCCTCAAGGCCACGATGGAGCTAATCTGCAACTTGGTTTTGAGAAGTCTTGACTATACGGTCTCGGGAAGATAATAATTGGTACTTCAGTATATAAGCATTGTGGGTCTTTCCACCCATTGCCAATTGGTTTCGAGGTAGCACGCTTTTCACAAGAGGTGAAAGTAACAGAACATACCCGTAACGTGCCACGTGTTTGAAAGTTCTCCATGAGCCGTAAGGTTATGTGTATTGTTTCTACCAAGTCAGCAAGATCACTGGAAAAGATAATCAAGGGCACAATAAGGAAACAACATATTTCATACAAAGTAAAATTTTGTAAGGATGTGATATTAAAGCCTCCCAGATGATTCTCCAACAAGATATAGTTTAACTTTGTTCGTCCAATGTGCGGTTAACTTGATTACTAGAAATACAAGAACAACTGGTAGCAAAGGCATCCACACATACATTGCTGCTTGATGTGGGAGCTGGAATGCATAAATATAACTAAGCATTAATTGGTAGTATTGCAAAAGAAATTGTAACAAAGACATCCCACATGCACATTGCCGCTTGAGTAAATGGGATGCAAGATAGAAACACACAAACAGGTACAGAAGTAAAAGTAGTGGAAGAAGCTGCTTAAGAACAAAGTTTTGACTTCTTATCATGTTTATTGAGAAAGCTGCCACCTAGTAGAGTATAAATATTACTTTATTTTCTTCTCTTTAGGGGAGGAAAGAGGACTTATGATGTGGTGACAGCCAGCATGAAGTGAAGTAATACAGCACAAGTCCAAAGTGTCTTTATCTTCTACTTAGTTTCGACTTCCTGCCAGAATACTAGGTCCAAGAAATACCTCACGTGAGTCTCACTTATCCACGATGAACAAATTTTTGCTTCAACCATGGTTGGAGCAAACTTTCTCCAACAAGATAGTGACTTCATGTTTCTGTGCAGCCACTAATTTTGCAATAGTCGCCGAAGTATTCCCAGGAACGCCACTATAAACATGTAATGAAATCGGGCCGGGGCCGGGCCTCACAAATGAAAAACGGGCCGGGCCGGGCCAGGCCTAAAACCTGGGATATATGGGCCCAGTCCAAGCCCAGGCCCTAGGCCCAATATTTAGGGCCGGGCCCGGGCCCAATCCAAATTTTTTTTCCCTTTCTTCCCAACTTTTTATTATAAAGACTTCTTCTTCAACAAAGGGCAAATTTTTTGTAAACGGACCATTGAGTATACAATCACTTTTTCACGAATTAACCCCCTTTCGAAAAGGCAAATTGATGTTGATTGACCATTAACCACGGATTAAGTACAAAAACTAGTTGTTCGAACCCACACATACTGATTTTAAGTGCAAAATTCAATCTCTTTCGTAATATGGTTTAAAACCTGTAAATGTCAAAGAAAAATAGAGTAGATCAAACAAAAACAATAACGAGATCGATGAAGATAAAATAACATATTTTCTTGTTACATTCAAATTCTTTGGTCATTTAAAGAAACATGAGATTCTTCTTCAAGGCTCTTTAACACGTCACCCACATCATGAAATTAAATTTAGAATTCAATTCACCTCTTTTGGTTTGAAACAAAAAGAATACATAATTTTTATTTATGTTTAGAATACATGATAATTGTTTTTATAATTATTCCCTTAGCTTGTGATGTAGAACACAAAACAAATTCTATAAAATACATTAAATGAAAGCCCACTCAGAAATCATAAAAAACACGTCACAGTCACCACACACTCATACTTCTCTGCGTATGTTAAAGAAAATACTGATCATATGAATTCAATAACACCTCAAAAACTATTAATTTAACTAAAAAGATCCAAAATATCAAAAAAAAAAATAATGTAATAAAATAGACTTCAAAAAAAAATAGAAAAGAAAAAAAAATTAGGGGGGGACTAACGGGGCCGGGCCGGGCCGGGCCAAACCCGGGCCATTTTAGGGCACGGCCAAAACTGGGCCCGGGCCCGTTTCTCAAAGAATTCGGCCTGGCCCTGGCCCAAGCCCAAGCCCTAGCCCTAAGGGTCAGGGCCAATCCGGGCCCAAAAACGGGCCGGGCCAGCCGGCCCTTTTGACATCTCTAGGGCCTGGCCAGCCCGCGGGCCACCCGGCCCTTTTGACATCTTTATTAGAGATGTCAAAAGGGCCGGGTGGCCCGCGGGCTGGCCCGGCCAGGCCCGTTTTTGGGCCCGGACTGGCCCTGACCCTTAGGGCTTGGGCCAGGGCCAGGGCCAGGCCGAATTCTTTGAGAAAAGGGCCCGGGCCTGGTTTTGGCCCGGCCCTGCCCGGCCCCGTTAGCCCCCCCCTAAATTTTTTTTTTTTTCTAGTTTTTTTGAAGTTTATTTTATTACATTATTATATTTTTGATATTTTGGATCTTTTTAGTTAAATTAATAGTTTTTGAGGTGTTATTGAATTCATATGATCAGTATTTTCTTTAACATACGCAGAGAAGTATGAGTGTGTGGTGACTGTGACGTGTTTTTGATGATTTCTGAGTGGGCTTTCATTTAATGTATTTTATAGAATTTGCTTTGTGTTCTACATCACAAGCTAAGGGAATAATTATAAAAACAATTATCATGTATTCTAAACATAAATAAAAATTATGTATTCTTTTTGTTTCAAACCAAAAGAGGTGAATTGAATTCTAAATTTAATTTCATGAAGTGGGTGACGTGTTAAAGAGCCTTGAAGAATAATCTCATGTTTCTTTAAATGACCAAAGAATTTGAATGTAACAAGAAAAGATGTTATTTTATCTTCATCGATCTCGTTATTGTTTTTGTTTGATCTACTCTATTTTTCTTTGACATTTACAGGTTTTAAACCATATTACGAAAGAGATTGAATTTTGCACTCAAAATCAGTATGTGTGGGTTCGAACAACTAGTTTTTGTACTTAATCCGTGGTTAATGGTCAATCAACATCAATTTGCCTTTTCGAAAGGGGGTTAATTCGTGAAAAAGTGATTGTATACTCAATGGTTCGTTTACAACAATTTTGCCCTTTGTTGAAGAAGAAGTCTTTATAATAAAAAGTTGGGAAGAAAGGGAAAAAAAAAATTTGGATTGGGCCCGGGCCCGGGCCTAAATATTGGGCCTAGGGCTTGGGCTTGGACTGGGCCCATATATCCTAGGTTTTAGGCCTAGCCCGGCCCTGCCTGTTTTTCATTTGTGAGGCCCGGCCCCGGCCCGATTTCATTGGAGGCTCGCTGGGCCTGGGCCGGGCCGGCCCAAGCCCGGCCCATTGACAACTACTAGACATTAGTCTAGCCAAAGAAAGGAAGAAAGCAAGTACGGCCAAGGGATTTTGGGGTGGGTCTACACAAGAGGTCAGAAGAAAAGCCAACACAATGGACTTCCAAGTTTTAAGTATTTAAATGGCATGGGCAACGAGGCCTGTAAATGCAAACAGGAAGATTGACATACAACAACAAAAGAAAATTGTCAGCAACAAGTGCATGACTAGTTGACACGCAGAACAGAGCAAAGCAACTATATCGGTAGAACGGCGGACTGTATGTAACAATAAGGCACGAAAAACTAGACCTGCCAACAGTGAAAATTATTAGGCTGTAGCCCCATCGAATTGATTCCAAAAATTCCGATTCCGACAGTTTGCGGTATACTTGAACATGAAGTGTTTGACCGAAAGACAATCGATTTAACGACAAAACAAAAGAAACATGCCAGAATACAATTTAACAGACAATACAAAATATAATTAACATAAGATTAATTGGTCCAACGCTGATCTAGATTTCAACAAAAAAAAAAAAAACCCTTACCTCTGATCGTGACTAAATCCAAAATCTTGATCCCTTCAAATAAATTGTATCCAAACCCTAATGTAAAGATACGCAAACTTTCAATTAGAATTCTATCAGCCACAACAATTTATGCGATTTTTACCACAAATCTCAATCTCAAAAATTAAAATTAAACTTACTTCAAAGTGATAATCAAAATCTCCAAGGTTTCTTTCTAGGAATTCTCTGGAAGCTCTGAAGTTTCTTCTACCCCTAAGAATATATTGTAATCATCAGATACCTAAAGAAATATAAATACTTATATTCCTAACATAATTATAATTCTAAAATACCCATCACGTCCCCATATTATCTAATTTAATTTTCTTTTCTTTTCCTCTTTTTTTTAAGCATTTAAATATGAGGGGTCTAACACTTTTCGTCACTTTTGTTATTCGTTTGTGAACTATGATTGGTTTATCTAAATTTCTACTTGTTGGCTCTATTCGATAACTCTAATTTGGTATTCGATTTTTTGGCCCTCTGGGTGTAAAATCTTTTACTCGGCGATTCGTGCTCACTCTTTTTGTTTTTGTTTTTGTTTCCTCCTACTTCCAGGCCAAGAGTAGCACAAAAGATGATATATTAGTACTGCAGCGGAACTTGGTGTTTGAAATTAGGAGCATTAAATACTATTGATGTTATTTAGACAAACTCTTAGTTTAGTTTGTTCTTTTTATTATTATTCAGATTAGTCATATAGATTGTAATAAGTTGTGATCACTTTTAGAGTTAAGTATTCGAGATTCAGATAATCGTGTTATGGTGTTTTAGATGCTCTACTCTACCATTACGATTGTTATGTTCCGGACATGATTGGGTTATGGTTTAAGGACGTGTTAGGACCCTTGGGTTCGGAGCGTTACAGAATGGTATCAAAGCTTATGTTTGAGATTCTATAGACTCCTAAGCCTAAGATATACGTGATTGGGATTAGACCTTGAAAATGTGGATTAAGTTTTGAGAATTTATTTCATATTGGAGCATAAGATTGAGATTTGGGCATATGCTTGGGATTTAGGTCGAGTACGCAATTGTAGAATGAATGTTTCTTGTCTTTGGGATTCAAATATTTTTAAGTGTTAATCAAATAAGATGCTTGAAGGATATGACTATGATCTTTCGATGTTTATGAACAGCTCTATCAAATAAGGTACATAAAAGATTGTGATTTTAAGATATAAGTGATATGGTGACATATTTTTTTGTAGTGAATTTGAAAGAAGGTGTTAGCATTACTAGACCCTGATGCCACTTTATTCATTTGTTTCGATATCCTTTTGAAAGCACCTAAGTGTTAGACCTAGAAACTTAAAATTTGGATCTCGTAGAGTACAAGTCATATGTGGGAAATTGCTTAGTACTTGAGACACCTTTAGGTTTGAAGTTAAGCGTGTTAATATTATGTAGATTGTGCAATACGTGTTGGTGTATTATCAGAGTAGCGCAGTAGAAGCGTGATGGATTAGAGATTGATTTCATTTGTTGAATTTTGAGTGGAAGTGAGAGCATATTACGATGGATTTTGTGGTTGGACTACCCCCGACTGCAAAGCGTCATGATGCAATATGGGTAATAGTTGATCGATTGACCAAATCTGTTCACTTTTTGGTCATACGGAGCAAAGATTTGATTGAGATGCTTGCTAACTTGTATATTCTAGAGATACTTAGTTTGCAAGGAGTGCCCTTATCCATTGTATCAGACAGAGACCCAAAATTTACTTCACGTTTTTGGAGTAATTTGCAAGAGGGCATGTGTAGAAGGTTGAATCTTAGCACAACTTTCCACAAACAGACAGACAATATGAACAGACTATTCATACATTGGTGGATATGCTTCGGGCTTGTGTTTTGAATTCTTGAGGTAATTGGGACCTTCATCTACCATTAATTGAGTTTGTTTATAATAATAGTTATCATGCTAGCATTCAGATGACACCATTTGAGGCTCTCTATGGGAGAATGTGTCGATCACCTATATGTTGGAGCGAGATTGAGGAAAGAAAATTGATAGGTCTAGAACTTGTCCAGATTATTGCGGACAAAATTCTTATGATTAGAGACAAGCTTAAGGCTGCACAGAGTCGACAGAAGAGTTATACAGACATGAGACATCGTGAACTCGAATTTAATGTTGGTGATCATGTATTTTTACGAGTTTTTTCATGGAAAGGTGTGTTGAGGTTTAGAAATAAATGGAAATTAGCTCAGAAATATATTGGACCATTTGAGATCTTGGAGCGAGTTAGTACACTTACTTATCGTCTAGCTTTACATCCTAATTTATCAAACATACATAACGTCTTTCATGTTTTGACCTTGAGGAAGTATGTCTTTGATCCCTCTCATGTTATTGAGTTTGAACCTTTCAAAGTTAAGCACGATCTATCCTACGAGGAGCAACCTGAACGCATTTTAGAACACGATGAGCGTGTGATACACTATAAGATGATGGCTTTTGTGAAGGTGTTATGGCATAACCACTCTAAAAGGGAAGCTACTTGAGAACTCTAGGAAGTTATGCTGGAAAAGCATCCTCAACTTTTTGATAACTAAGGTACGTTCAATTCCGAGGACGGAATTATTTTAAGGGGGGAGAATGTAATACCCCGAATTTTTCGAGTACTTGTGTAAAGAATAATTAAGAAATATATCGATTTTGAATTAAGTAATGAACCTTAGAGAATTTTCTTGGAGTCCTTTTAGTGACAAAATTGATATTTAATAGTCTTAGTGGCTAATGTAATTAGATTAGATATTAAAAAAAAGAAAATTTGAAGTTATATTGTGATTACATTAGTGATAAGGACTTTTATTTGTGTTAAAATTACACTAAGAATTGAGATTTCAAGTCATATTAGAATTAAATTAGTGAACCATATAATGAGGAAGAAGACATAAGAGTCATGATATTTTGAGACAAATGAGAGAAAAGAACTAGTGTATCTTTTTTAGGTATTGAAACAAAAATCGTTGTGGTTGATTTAAGATACAAAGATTATTCACGGTGTTAGATTCACAATTTTGAGCTAAGAGATTTTATGCTCTCTTTTTCTTGTATTACATGCCCATATTTATTTTCGTGTGAATCTGATTTATTTCATATTCTACGTTATTATTTGGAGGGGGGGGAGGGATTTTCGTTTTTAGATTTATTCGTTACATGTCACTGCCGTATGTTAGTTTTTATTCTTCTATGTTATCGTCTTTTTTGGTGTTTCATCACAAATTTGTTAGCGTTTATTTTTTTTATCTTGCATAAACCTGTTAGCGTTTTACCACAAATCCGTTAGCCTTGTCTTTTTCAAGTAGAAGCTCTGTTACGGTTTTTTTTTTGTTTACTGTTCTCTTTTTTTTTAACGCAACTATTACACCTCTGTTCCCAATTTAACCTGTTTAAAATATTTCGTACGACTTTACTTTACACAAGACTAAACTCTACCCCATTCGTTTTAGCCACGTAAAACTCTACACAGCAAAGTGACCAAACAAAGAATAACTATTTGTTTTATGGGTTTAGCCGTACAGTTTCATATCAGCTCCTCTTTTGGTTATTAACAAAGCTATGGACTTTCTTGCAACATGTCACATTATGGTCTTTTCAATTTTCGTGCTTTAAATTTTCTTGAAAAGATTTCTTTTGGCAATAACTCATTCATCCGATCTCCGATTGATCTGATTTTTGTTTCATTTCATTGGGTTCGTATTTTTGTACTTTTCGATTTGAGTCTACAATGACTATGTTTGGATTTTGAATGAATATTCGTTATATTTATCAAGTTATTTTGTTGGTGATATTTATGTTTGAAAGTCACTTTTAATTATCATGACTTATATGTGATGCACCGGCTGCAATATTCGACATGGTCTAACCATGATTTGTGATACTTAATAATAAGCAATTGTGTATGTGACACCCATAAGTTTTGGTAAATATATTTTGATATTTGGCTTTTATTGGTCATTTAATCCCCTTTTCGGTCGCTTTTGTTATTCGCTTGTGAAATTCGATTGAGTTATCTAAATTCCTACTTATTGGTTCTATTCTATAACACAAATTTGTTATTCGTTTTTGGTAACTCTCTTTTGGTCACTTTCGTTATTCGTTTGTGAAATATGATTGAGTTATCTAAATTCCTACTTGTTGGCTCTATTCGATAACTCTAATTTGGTATTCATTTTTTTGGCCCTTTGGGTGTAAAATCTTTTACCTGGTAATTCATGCTCACTCCTTTTATTTTTGTTTCCTCCCCCTTCTAGGCCAAGAGTAGCATAAAGGATGAGATATTAGTACTGTAGCGGAACTTGGGTTCAAAATTGGGAGCATTAGACACTATTGATGTTAACGTTATTTAGACAAACTTTTAGTTTAGTTCGTTCTTTTTATTATTATTCAGATTAGTCATATAGATTGTAATAAGGTGTGAACTCTTTTGGAGTTAAGTATTTGAGATTCAGATAATTGTGTTATGGTATTTTAGATGCTCTACTCTACTGTTGCAGCTAAAAACTGGATCGGAAATCACACCAGAGATCAGGCCTGCAAAAGAGAACACGGAGTGACCGCCGGGTGGGGCTCTGGCGGGGGAACACTCCGATGCTTAAGTTAGAGATGGCTAACAATGTAGAATACTGAGAAGCAGTAAAGACACAATGTGTATGTGTGTGAGCTTGTCCTTACCTGAGGGGCTTGACCCCTTTATATAGTGGTAGAAGGAGGAGTCCTAGTAGGACTGGGCTTTGACCAACTCTAATCAGAATCTAATTAGGATCCTAGAGGATCTCATGTCAATCTTAGCTGATAGAGTCAGAGCCTCTTTAGGATTCTGTCCGGTGATTGATACGGTAAGTGCCATATCAGTAATGAACCAGTATGGGTTACGTGTCATAACTGCCACGTGTCGTCCGTAGATTGGAGGGATATTTTTAGCTATATCATATGCCCCCTGCTTTCTTAGCAAAAATGTTTGGCTGAGAAAGTGTACTTTGAGTGTCTTCAGAAACACATCCAATTTTTGACGGACTTTTCTCGCTTTTGTAGGTGCAAATAATATTTTTTCCGAGCGCTTGTTGACCAAATAGTGCCCAAGAACCACAATACCTATTTTTTGTTGCGTAAATAACATTCTGGAATTTTTCGAACACGTTCTAATATTCCTCCGAATTTTTCGAGACCTTAAAGGCCGCAAAAATGATTTTCTACAATTTCTGGGAATTTTCCCTCTCCTTTTTTTTGGACTAAGGTCTGCTTGGGAAGCGGGCTCGGACTAGGATCTGTTCGGATTTTTTTTGCTCGGACTTTGTTCTGCTCGGACGATAGGCCTGTTCGGATTTTTCTGCTCGGACCATGTTCTGCTCGGACTATGGGCCTGTTCAGATTTTCCTGCTCGAACTATGGGCCTGTTCAGATTTTCCTGCTCGGACTATGTTATGCTCGGACTATGGGCCTGTTCGGATTTTTCTGCTCGGACTATGGGCCTGAGCTGAAAAGGCCTTCATTTTTTCTTCTGTTCGGTCAGCAGGCTCGGACGTGGATCTGCTCAGATTTTTTTTTCTGGTCTGACCATGGCCTGCTCGGACTATGGCCCGAGCTGAAAAGCCCCAACATTTTTCCCTGCTCGGTTGTTGGGCTCGGACCACGATCTGCTCGGACATGCTGTGCGGCCTTGCTGCGCGGACGCGGGCCTGATGGTGGAGAGGCCCAATTTATAATGAACTCCTTGTTTATAAAGTAAAGGACTTCTTATTGCTCATGTGTCCGAGCAGATTCGAAACCTTGACCTTGCGCGCGAAAGAGGAACATAATGCCATTGGGCTGCTCGGTCACGTTTGTCAAGTCTGAGCAAAAAATAAACTTGTACCATCCTTTGAGAACTTGAAAAGTCCATAACTTTTTGCTCGGGTATCCTTTCGAAGTGAATTTTTTTTTATTTCGGATATTTTTCCGAGCTCTATCCATAGAAAATATCATTTTCTTCAAAAGAGTTCAGTTGAAATCTCTACCTAAGAAAACTCCTTTGACCTCCACTCGATTTTTTCTCTAGTCAAACTCCTTAGAGTTTTACCCATTGGCTCTTGAGAGCACAAAGAAAACAGAGTTAGGATGTCTGCACGTGCGATGAGTTCGGCGGTCATTCTGCTCGGACATGGCTTGTTCGACCTCAACGGGTTTATTCCCAATCTGTTCGGGCATGATGCTGCGGTTCCTTTATGCTTCATTCGAGCACAAAGGGTATGAAGTTGGTTCTCTGCTCGGGCGGAGTGTTTGGCCAACATTCTGCTCGGACAGAATGTTGGTTTCAATTTCCACGTATGAACTCATCCTCCAAAGGATTTCGTCAAGGTATCTCACTTTGTCACGGCTTGAAAGTAGACTTGGGCTTTGCCATGCTCCAAAGAAGATAGTAGAAGCAAGCAGGGATCCTCAACTTTGGGTTTTTAAGCTAGAAGCTCATAGAAGGTGACTGTTTATGCTGGCCCCATCACAACTCTCCTCCTTACCCTGGCATGAGACCTGCTTCGTATAAAATATGACAATAAGCACGACATAGGTGGAGTTTAGCATGTCAAAATGCCAATTTGAGAAAAAATAAATTTGATTAGGATCCGAGAGTTATTACTTGTCTACTTGGTTAAACTTTGTGGACGAGGTGATGTCTTTCAGTGGGACTATGGTTTTGGGGCAAAACTGTCGACGGTGATGGTTGGAGATACATAAATAATGACTGCTTGCGAGAGTTGTTTTGGAAAAAAAAAAAAAAGAGGCTTGCATCAAGTATCTTCTAGACAGGGATAGAGCTTCTGAGCTACGTTGTGGACGAGGTGATGTCTTTCAGTGGGACTATGGTTTTGGGGCAAAACTGTCCACGGTGAAGATTGGAGATACATAAATAATGACTGCTTGCGAGAGTTATTTTTCGGAAAGAAAAAAAAATTAACTTGCATCAGGTATCTACTAGACAGGGATAGAGCTTCTGAGCTACGTTTAACGTGTAAGAATGCTGCTGCTTCCTTAAAAGTTGGTTGGGGAGGCCTTCAGAGGGGGTTATTCTAATCGTGAAAGCATCCAATTGAAATCAATTGGCAATGAGTGGGGAGGCCTACAAGGCTTATATATGGAATTATTACTTATTACTTTAGGTTAATTACACCCAAGTTCTTGAGGTTAGGGTGCAATTACAAGCGTGTCGATTAAGTTATGCCTGTTGACCAAATGGAATCATGAAATACCTAATGATTTTAATAAAATGTCCATATTACTCATGATATGGAAGGTAAATTCTTGAAATTCCATCCCTTACCTCTATCCCCTAACTCTTCATGAACAGTGCCATCGTACCTGGCGTTGCCATCATCAACCTCAGAACTTTGCCACCGCAAGCTCGAAACCACCATTGTGATAGCCCCTCACCACAACTCCAACCATAACTTGTCGAACCCGACTTTTTCTGTCATAACCCAATTATGGTGCCGGCGATGGTGGTGAGCCATCTCCAACGATCACGACGGCACCACCACGGACAACTACTCTAGTACCACCACACCATCCCAACCCCATGACACCCCACCACCAAACACCATCAAGTCCACCTCATCACGCGCACATATGCACACATCAACATTTCCACTTCCACCGATAGCACTCATAGCACGGACCCAACCATTTACCTAAACTCCGCCATCACTGCCACCCCGCTTGTCCAATCAATTGTCGAACGCATTGATCGCTGAACCCACCATGTCCACCAACATGCCAACATAGTGATGGTGGCAGATTTGATGATGACAAGATACCATTACTCTGGCGATGGTGGGAAGAAATGTGGCGCGTTGTGGGGTGGGGGGAGGGATGTAACGGTGCTGGGTGAGGTGAGGGAGGGGGCGCACACTGTGCGGTGGTTGAGGGAGGAGTTGGGCTATGAGGTGGGGAGAGAGATGTGGCGGCGGCGGCGGGGGGGGGCGCACTGTGGGGTGTGTAAGCGAGGGGTCATGTGTGCGCTGGGGGGCAGGGGGGAGGATGGTGGGGGCGGCGACCAGGTAGAGGGAGAAGATTTGGTTAGATAGATAATTAGGGTTTGAAACCTTAATTTCAAAATTAGGGTTTCAAATTTAATTTACAAAATTAGGGTTTTAAATCTGTATACAGTAGAAATCATGTATATATCGAATAATGATGGTATTGGCATGTTACAAATGTGTATTGATGACATTAGTGAAAAAGTACTTTTTTTAAAGGGTCAACGATGGATGAATACAACTGATACCTTTTCAAAATTGTTGGTGACGGTCTATTACCTTCTGAAACTTAGTGTCCTTGACTGTAATTTCACCATAATCTCAGGAACATAAAAGTAATGAATCCTATCATTTTCCTGATGAGGGATGCTATCTATCTCAACATGCTCCTTCACTTCGGCCACATTTCTTTTAGGTGGCCAAAACACGTGGATAAACTTAATTGGATGATGGTTATATATAATTATGAACTGTCTGCTTGGCCTTGGATCCACTTTTTCTAGTACCTTGATAAGTTACCAGATGCTCTAAAAGCTTAAGCTGTTTGAGAATTGAACTATTTCAAGTTGAACTGAAGGAGCTTCAACTTGTCGGGAAGAATATGGTTGAATGACCCTCATGGCATATGAGTATTATCGACATGCATTGAGTTAGTATGTGGCTTAGTAGAGGGTTTAGTGTTTGACTGAGTTCAGATTGGCCAACAAGTCTGGAATGGAGCAACTGCATGGATATCAATTGTGCTTCGAGTTGTTTGTTGTGTTTCGTGTAGTCTCTATCTTCATCGGCTTGGTAGTTGTAGTGACAAATACAAACATTCAGTCAAGTAACAATTTGCTATTCTTTGCATGCTTTAGGTCTTCAGTTAGCACTTCACAGTTTTCTTTTCCTACGCAAATTATACTAAAAAGTTATTGATACCGTTTTCTTACAAAACCTCTTACTACAATATACATTCTTTGTATTAAGCTCTATATCGTAAAATTAGTACTCGGATCTATCTTTACTTAGTAGTTTACGTGCAAAGCCTGTGGTCTTGACTAGTGATTTAGATTAGGATGTTCCGCTGTAAGGAGCACTTTGACCTACATCCAGCCTATATTCTGGGGAAGGCCGGAGATAACGTTTGTTCCGCGTCAGCTTCTCTATTTCAATGCTTAACCCCACCTCTAGGATAGGCTGTTTCTGTATCCATACCAGTGACTTCTAGGTCACAATGGTTCAACTTTTGTGCCAAGGCTTACTCCCAACCGATAATAATATGTTGAAATGTTATAATGCCAGCCAATGGTTTACGAGTCATTGATTGCAAGTTCTGGGTGCAAAACTTATCAATAACCAGTCAATTTTGATCTTGTTTGTGAAAATGGTTAGTCTTCTCCTTACAACTCTTACATGTAATTTTCACTTCTGCTAGAAGTGAAATTTATATGTTTGTTTTTCTTTTGAGTAAGCAATTTTTGAAAATGGTTTCACTCTACAGAATCATTTTATTCTGTATGAATCGTGTTACTGCAGATAACCACATTCAATATCTCGTTAGTTGTTCATGGAACAATAGCAGAAGATAGCGATTTCCAGGAGGTATTATAGGAGTACCCATCGGTCGTGGTCTTCTTACACATTTTTGCTCAATTTTGTTCCCGTAGTCGGTGACATATTTTTACCTTACAGGAAAAGCGCAACCCGTATGATGTTCCATCGAGTATGGGCATCTTAAAACTGCTGGAAAGTCCTCTTGATATCACAACCAGCACAATTATAAGGAGGATTGTTTCAAATCACGAAGCTTATCAGGTTTCGATTCTGTAATTTTCTTACAGTCTTCTCTGGTTTGGCAGACTATGGAGTTTAGGGATATGTTTTTTGTTTGACTTGTGCTTATATATGTACCTCAAATAAAATTAATAGGATGGCATTGTCTTTAAAACTTCAGAAACGCAATGAGAGAGAGGCAGAAAGCGAGAGAAGGTATTACGAGGACAAGTCTTTCGTGTCTGGGGATTAGTTGATCCCAGGACTTCTGAGGTATGGCATGATTGGCTTGTAGCACCTTTGTTATAATTGCCAAAGGTCTCCACTTCTATCTTGTGCACTCTTCATGACGATCTAATGATGTGATTGTTGATTACATGCAGCTGAAACACAATTTTGAAGATAACTTCCAGAACTGAGCTATCTTGCCAATGCAGTTATCTGTATTTGTATTTCTTCAGACTCCTTGGCAGGCGACGGCATTGGGAGGTTGGCAGGCGACGGCATTGTAGGTTTTTCGTCTATATTCTATTGCGGCAACATATTGCATAAATTTTTAGACTCACAAGTGAGTAATGTAATAATTTACTAGCCCGTCGTGCTTCAAGAAGGAATGCTGGGTGTTATGGTCTTTTGGTATGATATATATTAGTTGCATTCTGCAGGAACTCAACCATTAGAATATTGGTTGGATCGGGTCTGAAATTGGAAAAATAGAGTCGAAACGTTGGGAATCAATGAAAAATTGGAAATGGGAAAAATTGGAAAAATTGGAAGTATTATTATTTGTTACGTTTATCATATTCGTTTTCTGTTTTTTGCAATGATGATAAAAATATTCTTTTTTTATGTACTTTTATTATTTTTTGTTTTCATTTTGAGTAAAATTACTCAAACAGTGACGAAAAAATTGAAAACACTTTCGAAGTGTTTTTACCTTCTTTTTATCCAATGTAATAAAAAAGTAGCTAAATTTTTTTGGTAAAAATGAATATAGTAAAAATGTATACTTGTTAACTGAATACGAAAATCATGAAAATGAATATAGTAAACATACGGGCTTTCGGCACAAATCCTGATCAAACAATTACAGTCTTGTATCCCTTTGTTCTCTTGTCAAGATTTGTTCAGTTGGAGCTTGCGTGATTTTGGCCCTGTTGATAAGTTGAATTTTTCTATTTTTTGGAACGAGTGGATTTGGACGTAATTAAGAAGAAAAGGTTAACTGTACTAACACATGTTCAAATTTGAGGATATTGCATTTTGCCCTTGCATTAGAAATTAGGGCGCTGATTTGATACTACTACGAGTGAATGGTTACTGTGGAAGTTAAGGTGAAGGAGGTAATAGTAGGGGCGAACTTGTGACATTTGGTCACAAAAAGGTAAGACCTACACTAACTTATATATGTTCCCACCTGTTCTAATCTTTCGTTTGGTTCTTTTGCGGTGTTGGGGTGGAGCTTGTGGATTCAGGGAAAAGCAATGTTGGTGAAGCATTAATATAACAATTAACAACATTAGACAAAGATGTGTACTGTACATTTTTTTTTTTTGGTCAAAAGTCCTTTTATTTCATTGAAGCTCAAACATGTATATATATGATCTCCTTTCTATTTTTACAAGACAAATCTGCTTCTATATAGACTAAGAACTAAACTATCCAACTATTTACAAGAAGATTCCATCGTGTATCCCCCAAGCTGCACATAGTGATTGATTCCTCTCTGTTTTTGGTATTTTGCTCCAACTACACATTCTATACTTGATCCATTGTTGTATTACACTAGCACATCCATGAGGTGAAGTTTGTTTTTGTTCAAAAATTCTTGCATTTCTCTCACACCAAACTCCATATACTGTCACAGCAAGGGATAGCTTGAGCAATTTAGCTCTGAGGCTCTTCCCTCTCAAGTGTAAGGTTGCCCATTCCAAAAGTTGTTGCCAATCTACCAGAGGCATCCTGCTTCCAAGTTTTGTGAAAATGAGTTCCCAAACCTCTTGAGTATAAGTACATTGTACAAAAAGATGATCTATGTTCTCCATGTGTTGCTGGCATAAGACACACTTGTCATCCTGTATTAGGTTCCATGCTTTGAGTTTTACTCTAGTTCTTATCCCCCCTTTACATATCATCCATAAAAAGATAGAGCATTTTGGGATAGCTCCTGTGAACCATATGATCTTCCACCAGGTTGCCTTTGGTGCTTTTGATCTCATCCAGTTCCATGCTGATTGTATAGTGAAAGTTCCACTGGGATGCAAATCCCATTGTATCTTGTCATTACATTCAGGTTTAGGTGCTGGTTGAGTACTAAGTTTGCCTGCCATTTGCTGAATTGCCTGAGATCTTGAGGTTTGCCAATTCCATTTGTCTCCTTCAATTATAGTTGCCACTTTAGCATTCCAGCTCATACCTGCATCATAGATTAATCTGTGTCCAAATTGTTGAGTTAAAGGACCCCCAGGTAGCCATCTATCTAGCCACAACCATGTAAGCTTGCCATCTCCAATCTGATAGGTACATAATTGTTGCATTTGCTCCCTGTATTTCAAGATTTTGCACCATGTCCAGGAGAGTGTAGCAGGTGGCTTGAAAGTCCACAAATGCTTCTCCTTTATAATATATGTATGACACCATTTGACCCATAGGGAGTCTTTTTTATGGGCAAGATCCCATAGATGTTTGCATATAGCAGCTTTGTTCCATTCCCCTATTCTTTTCAAGCCCAATCCACCTTCTTGTTTTGGAAGACACACATCCTTCCAAGCTACCTTGGCTTTTGTACACTTTATATCCTTGCCATGCCATATAAAGGCTCTAATTTTGCTTTCTATGAGTTTGATGATCTTCTGAGGAAGGACAAAAATTGAACACCAGTAGATTTGCATGCTCATCAAGACAGAAATGGCTAGCTGAACCCTCCCTGCATATGATAAACACTTTGCAGTCCAACTAGTGATTCTTTTGGTCAGCTTTTCAATTAACACCATACAATCTTTGGACTGTAGTTTTGTAGATATCAATGGAACTCCAAGGTAGGTCACAGGAAATGATCCACTAGGTATCCCCATTGTCTCAATCAATTGTTGCTTTGTACTTTCTTCCATCACTCCAGCCATATACATCGAACTTTTATTGAGGTTGGGAGACAGACCAGAGAGTTGCCCAAATTCCATTAATGATTGCTTCAACAATACTATAGATGCTTGATCTGCCTTAGATAATAAGAACAGATCATCTGCAAAGCACAGATGAGTTATTTGGAGCTCTTTACATCTTGGATGGTGTTGAAATTCATCTCTTGCTGTGTAAAAATCTAATAGGCCAGCCAGACCTTCCATTGCTAGCAAAAATAAGTAAGGTGAGATGGGATCTCCCTGTCTCAGCCCTTTAGCCCCTGCAAAGTAGCCTTCCATGCTGCCATTTAGGTTAATTGAAAACCTTGCAGTGGTCACACATTTCATAATCCACTCAACAAAAGTAGAAGGGAACTGCATTACCTCCATAATGGTTTTCAGAAACTCCCAGCCCACTGAGTCATATGCTTTCTGAAGGTCTATTTTCATCACACACCTAGGTGTTCCTTTTTCCTTGTGATAATTCTTTACTAATTCTTGCATTAATAGGATATTATCAGCAATATGCCTTTTTTCCACAAAGGCTGATTGTCTTGTATTGATGAGCATTGGCAAGACAGCTTTAATTCTAGTGCAAAGAATCTGAGAGATACACTTGTATAGCACATTGCAGCATGCTATAGGTCTGAAATCTTTCATTGTAGCAGGGCATGCTACCTTAGGAATTAAGGTCAGAGCAGTATTATTAAAGAAGTGAACACCCTTACCTTTGTTAAAGAATTCCTTGACAGCTTCCATTACATCCTTCTTCACAATCTCCCAATTTTCTTGGAAAAATTCTGCACTGTACCCATCAGGGCCTGGTGCTTTATTTGGTTTCATGGCAAACATAGCCTGTTTGATTTCCTTTTCATTCAGTGGTTCACATAGAAGCTTTTGATTTTGGGCAGATACTCTACCTTGTACCACCTCCTGCAGCCTTCTTGTCATATTAGAAGGGCTAATCACAGCTGTTCCCAAGAAGTTTTTAAAATGCTCAATAGCAGCTTGATGTACTTCTTTAACTCCATGAATCTGCACTCCTTCAGTATTCATTATAGACAAGACTTGGTTATGTGATCTGTGCACTTGAACTTGCCTGTGAAAATATTTGGTATTTCCATCACCTAACTTCAAGTGTTGGATTCTAGCTTTTTGATGAAAAAAGGCTTCTTCTGCCTGCACTAGGAGGTAATATTGCCTATGAATCTCAGCTTCCTGCTTAACCAAAGATTGATCATTATTCTGTAGAATCTGCTTTTGAACCTCTTGTAATTCCAAGAATTTTCCAGCTACTCTTGCTGAAATGTTGCTATAGTGCATCTTGTTAAGCTGTTTCAACAGAGGCTTTAGTTTCTTCAATTTTTGTTGAAGTCTAAATCCTGCACTACCAGGGATATCTTCATTCCAAACAGATAACAATATGTCTTTGAAATTCTGATGCCTCATCCAGTAATTGAAGAATTTAAATGGCTTCTTGCCCCTCCATTGTTCAGTAACCACTGTAATTATGAGTAGGGAATGATCAGATATACCTGGTACTTGAACATCCACTTGAGTGTTTGGAAATTTGATAAGCCACCCCTCATTTTGCATTGCTCTGTCAAGTCTACAACTGATTAAATCTTCTGATCTCTTGTTACACCATGTAAACAACAACCCTTTGGTATTCATATCTTCAAGCTGAGCATTATTAACACACTGATTGAACTCCAGCATATCCCTTCTATGTATGGAAGATCCTCCTTGTTTTTCATTTAAAAACCTGACAACATTAAAATCTCCAGCCACCATCCAAGGCATATGTGTACTGTACATTTCTCTTCATATAGATAAAAGAAAGGATATTACCAACTAGTGAAAGACATCAACCTGCTGGGGCGGCTGCTCTAGATCTCATCAACTGCATGGTTGATGATGAGGTGGTGGCCGGTGAATATTGAGATGAATCAGATACTCAAGAACAGAGAACGGGGGTATATGGCTTAGCGCCACCACAAATACGATCCAGTATTACAACGAAGGCCATCATGAGGTCAGGGTCGAACCCTGGTTGTATTACCAGATTGAAAACATCATCCCCGAAGTCCAATAGAGTAGTGGTACTTGAAATATTTGCGGCTGCTGCTCTCTTCCTCGCTATCTTTGCTGCCACTTGCCCCGTGCCGGCGTCCTTGATCTTGCAATTCCTTCTCCTAAATGATCCCTCTATCCTGAAATTATCCACTGTGGATCTGGTGGTTCCTCCTCCTCCTCCTGCTGATGATGGCGGTGATACTCTCGTTGGTGTTGGTGTCTTTTCCACGAAGACTTCTGCCTCGCATGGGGTGTTGCCGCTGCTGCCGGGCAGGATCATGAGAAGCGAAGATGGTCTTCTCATTGTGAATACCCTCTTCTTATTGCTGCTAGTTATATTATGAGACGACGATTTCGAGGAAGCCGCAATACCACTCCTTTTCGATACTCTGCAGCATTCGTCCTCTCCTCCTCTATATCCGCTCCACTGATGTTGCATGCTGAATGCCTAGGTATGCATTCCTCGTTTTTAGTTATATGGCCATAAATCATAATTCTAGTATGCAGCTTTATATAGAGCAGTGTAATTAGAAGCTTGCAGAAGCTTAAGTAAACGTATATATTCTGCGTATGATCGCAAAAAATTTGTACCTGGGGTATTAAAGTTAGCAAAGCTTTCCCAGAACCATCCATGAGGACGAGTCCTGCTCCTCCTCCGGCAACACACCGGCTGCTGCTCATTCTGGTGTAATTGTCTACTCGGAAAGCCAATCTGCCGTGGCCATCAAACACCGTGAATCCATCGGTCCCTTGGAAGCTCATGCTCGATCTTTTCCACACAGTGAGACGCAAAGCAAATTCTGATGGGCGAGCCTCCGCCAGATCTCGATGATCAGCACCAGCACTGCTACTAGTCCTACTACTATTATTGTTATTCTCGGCCGGATGAATCCTGGACATGGCAGCTGCCTCCTTCTCGATCACCTCGATCAGAAACTAGTAATTTCTATTTGCAGAGCAGGCAACAATGTTGGTTTTTGTGTTTCCTCTCCTCAATATTAACGACCCAAATAAGATTTTCAGATTTGTACAATATTAATGTTTTGGCCTTCACTGCTTTATACTACTTGGGTGGAAGAATGGAACTCGGTGTGATATATATATATATATATATATATATATATATATATATATATATATATATATATATAGGGGATCGATCCCCATCGACCGGTGGGAATTTTTTTTTTCCCACCGAATCGCTAGTATTAGTAGCGATTGCAAAAAAAAAAAAAAAATTCGCACAGAGTTGGGCCAAAAGGGGGCCACAGTGGGGCTGCGATTGGCTTTGGGCCAATCGCATGTATGTCTTGCGATTGGCTTTGGGCCAATCGCAAGACATACATGCGATTGGCCCAAGGCCAATCGCTGCCCAATCGCTCCTCACCCGAATTTTCATTCAGCAGTAACCCCCTAACCCCTCCGTGGCCCCCACCCCTCTTCCCCCCCTCCCCCCCGGTGTCCTTCTCTCTCCCTTGGCCCCCACCCCCCCTTCGGCAGATTCCCCCCCGGGCCCCCACCCCTCTTTCCCCCCTCCTACCCGTGACCTCCTCCCTCCCCTTGGCCCCCACCCCCCTTCAACACATGGCACAAGATGGCCCGCCCCCCACCCCCCCTCCGACACATGGTACAAGATGGTTTGCCCCCCCCCTCCCCACCCGTATTCTTTCTTCTCTTCCTCCCTCACTTTTCTGTCTATAAAATCCCTCTTCCCCGAATTATTTCTTGCACTCTCCTTATTCTCCCTATCTCACCTACATAATCTCCACAACAATACGAGCGAAAAATTTTTTACGCTAGAAGATCGGTGGATAACCGCTAAAAGAAGATTGGTGGATTTTTCGTCATTTTTTTCAAGTCAAAACAAGTAAGTATTTTGAATTTTCTTATAATTCAATGTTAATTTAAATTGTTCTTATCAATTGATTGTTTAAATTGTGTTACGCTTAAATTGTTCTTACCATAGTCTAAAATTTGTGTTTAGGGCGTCAAAATTACGTTTTTACAAATCGGGGTATTACATTCGAAAGATTCGAAAATAGCGATTTTTTAGGGCGTCAAAATTATGATTTTTCACGAATTTATAAAAATATCTAGAGCTAGATTTTGCCAAAGTGCAAAAAAGAGACCTTAGTTATTTTTAAAATATCTGTATCAGGTAAAAATTTCAGATTTTTCCAAAGACTGGAAAGGGGTTAACTGATACGCGCAACCTTGTAACTTCGCAGTGTAATTTAAAATATCAAGCTAGCGCGATTTCGCGCGAAACTTTTTTGAGAACCCTAGGATGTTGGAAAGTTCCATTCCACAGGAATTCGGGCCATTCCGAAGCCGGTAGCAATTTTTTGCCGAACGGGCTTTTAAGCGATCGATCCGGACACCGGTTCGGGATTTTTTGACAAAAAATCCCTAAAATGCTTTTTAGATCAAGGATGAACTCAGCAACCTTAAAATAGTATCTTAAAGCACTTTTGAGATTTTTTCTGATGCCAGGGGTATTTTGGTAATTCGCCGCCCGAGAGGGGTATTTTCGTAATTTTACGCTGTCAACTTTTTCGAACGTCTTTTCAGTCCGTAAATGTAAGCAAAACCTAGCGAAGATGGGAAGTTCCATTCCCCAGGAATTCGGGCCATTCCGAAGCTGGTAGCAATTTTTTGCCGAACGGGCTTTTAAGCGCTCGATCTGGACACCGGTTCGGGATTTTTTGACGAAAAATCCCTAAAATGCTTTCTAGATCAAGGATGAACTCAGCAACCTTAGAATAACATCTTAAAGCACTTTTGAGATTTTTCCCGATGCCAGGGGCATTTTGGTAATTCGCCGCCCGAGAGGGGTATTTTGGTAATTTTACGCTGTCAACTTTTTCGATCGTCTTTTCAGTCCGTAAATGTAAGCAAACCCTAGCGAAGTTGGCTAGGGTTATTAAGCGTTCGGAGTGGTGGAAAGTGAGGAATGGTTTTCATACATTAAAGTAATGATTTAATGACTATTGTTATTGCGTTGGTAAGTTAGGTTAACGATTCAGTTACAGTTTTGGAATGTAAATATTATGGACGCTAAGTTAGTTTACGATTATATTTTGTTCTTACAGATATGGATTTCAACCCTGGACCTCATGATACATCAATCCTATACGATGACGATGACCACGTCGCGAGGCACGTATTTGACGGTGTCGATAGGGGTGTCTTGGAAACATTTCAAAGCACAAGTCACCTCGACGAGTGGGTACTGAACGAGGAACAAATAGAACTACTACACAATCAAAATTTGACGGTGTTCACCGATTACGGGATTTGGTCTTGGCACGACGATTGCCTTATATCCGCTCTAGTTGAACGATGGAGGGGCGAGACGAACTCATTTCACTTCCGGTTTGGTGAAATGACTATTACATTAGAGGACGTTGGATTTATACTTGGAATCCCATGTCACGGTAGACCCATTACTTCGAGTAAAACGTCTGCATCCATAGCGAAGATGGCTAGGCAGTATTTTCCGGGAATTCCAAGGGAAGCTCTTACAACCAACGGCATAAAACTTAAATGGCTGAGAGAGCAGTACGGCGAGCTACCGGATGAATACACTCCTCATGATTTTTCGGTGTATACGAAGGCATTCCTTTTGTATATTATTGGATCTATATTACTTCCGATGCAAAAAAAAAAAAAAAACACGGTGCATCTGAAGTATTTGGTGTTCTTGGAGGATCTTGAGGAGGTATACTCGTATTCGTGGGGTTCAGCTGTCCTTGCGCACCTATATCGAGCATTGCACAAAGCTACGAGAAAAGGTGCCAAGTCCATTGCCGCTTGCATCACTCTGTTACAGGTTTGAGCATTTATATTCTTCGTTGACGTGTCAATATATTCGTGATTAATAACTAATTCCATATTATGTTTGCATTCACAGGTTTGGTCTTACGAGAGGCTACCCACGGGTCGTCCACAGCCCGTAGCTGATTTCGATGAGACGTGGCCTAGGGTGTGGGCCTGGGGGCCTAGGCCCAAACGGAGTAGACGGGTAGACCCTCACCACAATCTAATGTTCTATCGGGGGGAACTAGATATGATGGATGCATCCCAGGTGACGTGGCAGCCATATGGGAAGGTGATGCATCGGTTGGATGAGACGTGTTGGCAACTGCCGGTGTCGTACGTGCTGGCAGGTTTGGTTTGGGTGCCACTTATTCATTTCGAAGTATGTGAGTTTCAGATGCCCGATCGAGCTATGAAACAAGCTGGCTGTCTACAAGGGATACCAAAACCCACTGTAGACATGCGGCCATACAGGAGCGGTCGAGGTCCGAATTTTGAGGTGCCTGATGCCTTGAATTTGCTGAGCGACGAGGTGCAACAGTGGAATACTTGGCAAGAAACGTATGGTAGCCTTGTATCGCTCAAGGACGATGGCACCAGTACTGAGGATTACCTGCATTGGTTTCTCAAGGTGACGCGCACGAGGGTGAATCGCCCTTCCCAAGTGAGGAAGACATCGTATGCGCCACGTGAGGTCTATGACCAGTTCTGGGCATTGAGCATTGTAAGTCAACTCTAGTGTTGTTTCAATATTTATTTTTGCACCTTCTCGACCATGCCTGAAATGATGACGGTGATTTATTTATGCATTTTTTTTTAGGTTGACCAGGGCACTAAGGTGTTCAAGCAGCTTGAGCAGTTTGACTGGTATGTCGCGCATGCGCCTGACAGTCTCAAGAGCTCCATTGAGAGGTACAAGACTGATCTTCACAACTTTAGTCTTGCGTACCGGGGTTACCAAGGGGAGCCGTCTAGTGGCTTGCCTCCTGACGCGTACGGCTCTCAGCCCGAGAGTCAGGTGTGGGAGCCGTCTAGTGGCTTGCCTCCTGACGCGTACGGGTTTCAGCCCCAGAGTCAGGTGTGGGAGCCGTCTAGTCGCTTGCCTCATGACGAGTACGAGTCTGTGCCTCAGAGTGTGGTGTGGGAGCTGTCTAGTCGCTTGCCTCCTGACACGTTCGACTCTCAGCGCCAGAGTCAGGTGACCGAAGTAGGAATCCAGGCCTCGCGCCCAAGCATCCGGTCGGATAAAGGACAAGCGACAAAGCCATTGAGGCGATGGAAGCGGGATTGGATCGACCGGCACTACTTCGGGCCTGAGCCTGTCGATAGCTCAGACTTTCCTCTTCAATCATTACTACGTCACGAGGATGTGAGAATGTTGGCACCGGAGACAGATATTTCAAATTTTGTCATGAACGCTTATATAGATCTGCTCCGGATTAGAGAGCTACGTTATAACCAGTGCGAAGATTTGAAGCTTAACATGTATCCCACTTATCTTGTCCCATTAATGGTGACCAGCACGAGGGAGTTCACAGAATGGCGGAAGCGAGGGGCAGGCATGGGTAAGTGGAAACCAACTGGAAACTTGTTAGCCCTGTTGAACGCAGACTATCAATGTCACGCTGCTCATGCGAACCTTGTCATGATACCTTGCCATCATGAACACCACTGGTTCCTATTAGTTCTCCATCCAGCGAACAGAGCAGTCAACATATACGATAGCCTACGGGAGGACTCTCCTGGGCGGTCGCTGGCACAGATATACAGCGAGTACATCACTGCAGTGGTTAGTTTTTATCGGTTGACCTTGGCTCATAGTATATTCTTATTGTAACATAGGCTTGATGACCTTTTTTATTGTTGGATGCAGACTACTATCTTCTCGCTAGCGTGCCGAGATTATTCGGGGGAATCCATCACCAGGAATTCGACGGTAGAGCCTTGGACGGTCGTGATGATACAGGACCAACCAAAGCAATATAACAGTCACGATTGCGGGATTTACGTCCTCAAGTACATGGACTACATTGCTCGGTCGGAGGTGCTCAAATATAAATGGTGGACTAGGAAGGCTGCCTTGACGTTTAGGTATAGGATAGCCTGGGAGCTGAAAAAGAATGAAGCTAGACGCCTTCATTACCATTATCCTAACTAGAGTGGCTAAGGTGCAATGAGCAAAGAACCCCTGAAAAAAATGTACATAATTTTTCGCAAGCTATGAATTTGGCGATAAAGTGTGCACGAATATTAATACATTATAGGAAAACCAAAAAAATTATTTGTCTCGATTTTCGCCGAAATTCATATATATGGCCTATTAGCGTGCCTAAGGGGCAATGAGCAAAAAAGAAATGACAAAAAAAATTACAAGATTTTTCGGAAGCTATGAATTGGGCGATAAATTGTGCGCGAATAGGCCTTTCATAGGAAAACCCAAAAAATAACGTGTCTCGTTTTCGCCGAAATTCTTACGAATGGGCTAACTAGCGTGCCTGAGGTGCAATGAGCGAAAAAAAAGTGACAAAAAAATTATTAAATTTTTTCGGAAGCTATGAATTGGGCCCTAAAGTGTGCCCGAATAGGCCTTTCATAGGAAAACCCAAAAAATAACGTGTCTCGTTTTTCGCCGAAATTCTTACGAATGGGCTAACTAGCGTGCCTGAGGTGCAATGAGCGAAAAAATAGTGACAAAAAAAATTACAAGATTTTTCGGAAGCTATGAATTGGGCCCAAAAGTGTGCCCGAATAGGCATTTCATAGGAAAACCCAAAAAATAATGTGTCTCGTTTTTCGCCGAAATTCTTACGAATGGGCTAACTAGCGTGCCTGAGGTGCAATGAGCGAAAAAAAAGTGACAAAACAAATTACGAGATTTTTCGGAAGCTATGAATTGGGCCCAAAAGTGTGCCCGAATAGGCCTTTCATAGGAAAACCCAAAAAATAACGTGTCTCGTATTTTGCCAAAATTCTTACGAATGGGCTAACTAGTGTGCCTGAGGTGCAATGAATAAAAAAATTTACAAGATTGTTCGGAAGTATTGACGGCGCGAATAGGCCCTTCCAAAAATATCAATAATCCACAAACCAAATCACAAATTAAAGATTCAACAAACCAAATCACAAATTTATGCTCATTATAAAAGTTATTCGTTATACAACTGAAACATTAACCCCAAAACTCTTCATCATCATCGTCCTCCTCGACCATACTGCCAGGTTCGAGACCTAACACTTTATAATGGTTTCTCTTGTCATGATCAGTCATCTTATTACACAACGCACACTTTCGCAATTTTTTTTGACCCGTTGCTTTTTCAATTGGATTCTTCATGCGTATTTCTCGTTTTCGCCCTTTTGTTTGTGCAATAATTGGATCAAAAATGTCGTCCTCCTCACCTTGCATGCTAGTGCCGTCAATGACTGGCTGTTTGGCTCAATTGAATCTACCGGCTGGAGTCGTCCGAGTAGTCGAAGTGTCCCGTCTTTCTGGATCAGCCATCCTAAACTCCACATGCTTAGCCTTATCCCGTGCGGCTGCTTCAACTTGATACCTGTACCCATCAAATGTTGACGCTGCATCCATTGATAAACCGTGCATGATGTTACAAAGGTGATTATATCGCAGCATCTCAGATTGCTCGAAATCAACTGAAACATTGGGCACGTAAGGAATGTGACCGTGGACTCTATTGGCTTCATTCGTCCACCGGGCCAAGATATACTGTGGAGGGATTTCACGAGCATTCTTGGAGCTCAAAACCTTCAACGCGTGTCGACAAAGTATACCTTTATGCTCAAACAATTGACAGTTGCAATTTACCAACCCGGTGTCCATACATTTAGCAATGGTAAAATGTCTTCTGTTCCTCGGAGTCGACGAAGAGCACGGATTGGCGAAATTCGTCACGTTTGTCAAAGCATAAACCTTGAGATCTCTGGTGGATACTCGTGCAACTTTGTCATGCCATATTGATTAGACTTTAGTAGTTCATTTTGAAACTGTCTAAACATTTCCTTGGTATAGACTTGAGCCGCATGAACCTCCAAAGGTGAAAAGAGTAGTATAGCTCTTTCCCTGTAAACTGTAGCCGCGTCGGCTTCTCTCTCACGGTACAATTGCCTATCAACGGCTTTCTGCATCTCTAGTACGAACTCCACTATACTTGAAGACTGGCTTACGTACCCATCAAAGAATGAATTCATAGCTTCGCTTCTCGAGGTCGTAGTCATTCCGGTTGCAAAAAACTTCTTGGTGTAGGCACCGACCCACTGTGTCTTGATCGCATACAACGATTGTAACCAGGCATGATTGTGCAAATTGTAGTCATCCATTAACGTGGCCCACCTCTCCTCGAACACGTCTACCGTCAACAATTTCTTCACACATGTATTAAAGTCAGTCTTGAGTTCCGGATGGTTTGCATATACATTGTGAAGCCGTTCGGGATATTTGTTGCTTATGTGCCACGTGCACAGTCCATGGTGAGTATCTGGAAGGACCTTAGTGATTGCATTTTTCATTGCCAGATCTTGGTCGGTGATGATGGTCTTTGGAGGAATATGATACATTGCTTGAAGCCACGTTTCAAATAACCACGTAAATGACTCCTCCGTCTCATCCCTAAGCAGGGCAAAGCCAAACGAGATTGACTGATAGTGGTGGTTCACCCTGGTGAACGGAGCAAAAGGCATAGAGTACTTATTGGTGCGGTATGTGGTGTCAAACGTCATAACATCCCCAAAATTTTGGTAAGCAGCTCTAGAACGGGGGTCCGCCCAAAATATAGTACTAATGCGGTTCTCATCATCCAGTTGGAGACTGTGGAAAAATCCAGAATTCTCACTCTGAAGGCACCTGAAGAGATCAAGTGTAGCTTGAGAATCACTCCTACCGAAAGACTCTCTCTTCTGAGCACGAAGTTCATTTCGAAGGTCTACTTCGTTGAAACTCAACCTGTCAATCCTCCCAGCCTGGCTTGAGAAAACCCCCATCATCTTAGAAGGTGGAATTTTAACCCCGGCCATTGTAAAAATCAGTTGTCTGTGTGCCGCGCTAATTTCTCGGTGTTGATGAATTTGACCAATCTTACTGGGGGTCATCAACTGATGATTATGACTCAACTCCACTCCCGTCACAACCAAATGGTTTTCTTTTTTTTCGGTGTACTGCATACACATGGGCCTTGCAGCCGGTACCCGGAAATGTGTCGCGTTTTCTTTGTTTTGTTGTCCCTTCGTCACTGATCTGAACGACCGGGGGTACATGCGGTGCTCCTCTATGACACTCAATTAGTCTTGCACAAATTTGATCGGTATTCACCCGTTTTCTAGTCGTCTTAGTTCTAATACTGAAACCCATCGTTTTCGAATATGCTCTGTAGTATGCTTCGACTTCGTCCAGTATTTGAAAAACTTGATCCAAGTAAGGTGGATCAGAACCTTCACAAAAATTGCTTCCTCCAGTTGCATCCATATTTATACTGAAATCTAAAAAATAAAAATTATATCATTCTCAACAAGTCATAGAATTAAATAAAAGAAGAATAAAAATTATTTGCAGTGTAATCGTTGGAAAATTTGTATAATGTAAAATTACCAAAATAGCCCCCGATGAGCGGCAAATTATCGAAATGCCCTCGGGGGTTCATTATCACCCTAACGCCCCAAATCAGCTTCGAAACAACCTTTCAGGTGCTTTGCTTACATTTCTGGACGAAGCAGTCATTTGAAAAACTGAAGGTGGCAAAGTAACGAAAATACCCCTCTCGGGAATGCGAATTACCAAAATGCCCCCTGGCATCAGAAAAGCTGAATAGTTTTTTCGAACGACTTTAAAGCTTTATCTAATTCACAACTTTAAAATAAATTTTCGGGTGTCTCACACCCTTTCCTGAACTAAAAGTTTTTAAGGAAATTCGTGTAATGTAAAATTAGGAAAATAGCCCCCGATGAGCGGCAAATTACCGAAATGGCCCGGGGTTCATTATGACCCCAACGCCCCGCGAATCGGCTTCAAATCAGCCTTTCAGGTGCTTTGCTTACATTTACGGACTGAGAAGTCGTTTCAAAAACTTGACACCGTAAAATTACCAAAATACCCCTCTCGGGGCGACGAACTACCAAGATGCCCCCTGGCATCAGGAAAAATCTCAAAAGTGCTTTAAGATGCTATTTTAAGGTTGCTGAGTTCATCCTTGATCTAAAAAGCATTTTACGGATTTTTCGTCCAAAAATCCCGAACCGGTATCCGGATCGAGCGCTTAAAAGCCCGTTCGGCAAAAAATTGCTACCAGCTTCAGAATGGCTCGAATTCCTGGGGAATAGAACTTCCCAACATCCTAGGGTTCTCAAAAAAGTTTCGCGCGAAATCGCGCTAGCTTGATATTTTAAATTACACTGCGAAGTTACAAGGTTGCGCGTATCAGTTAACCGCTTTCCAGTCTTTGGAAAAATCTGAAATTTTTACCTGATACGTATCTTTTAGAAATAACCAGGGTCTCTTTTTTGTACTTTAGCAAAATCAAGCTTTAGCTATTTTTTATAAATTCGTGAAAAACTATCTAATTAAGTTTTCACCTTTAGCGACCCCAACGCCCCGTGAATCGGCTTCAAATCAGCCTTCCAGGTGGTTTGCTTACATTTACGGACTGATAAGACGTTCAAAAAAGTTGACAGCGTAAAATTACGAAAATACCCCTCTCGGGCGGCGAATTACCAAAATGCCCCTGGCATCAGGAAAAATCTCAAAAGTGCTTTAAGATGCTATTTTAAGGTTGCTGAGTTCATCCTTGATCTAAAAAGCATTTTAGGGATTTTTCGTCAAAAAATCCCGAACCGGTGTCCGGATCGAGCGCTTAAAAGCCCGTTCGGCAAAAAATTGCTACCGGCTTCGGAATGGCCCGAATTCCTGGGGAATGGAACTTTCCAACATCCTAGGGTTCTCAAAAAAGTTTCGCGCGAAATCGCGCTAGCTTGATATTTTAAATTACACTACGAAGTTACAAGGTTACGCGTATCAGTTAACCCCTTTCCAGTCTTTGAAAAAATCTGAAATTTTTACCTGATACAGATCTTTTAAAAATAACTAGGGTCTCTTTTTTGCACTTTGGCAAAATCTAGCTCTAGATATTTTTTTATAAATTTGTGAAAAATCATAATTTTGACGCCCTAAAAAATCGCTATTTTCGAATCTTTCGAATGTAATACCCCGATTTGTAGAAACGTAATTTTGACGCCTTAAACACGAATTTTAGACTATGGTAAGAACAATTTAAGCGTAACACAATTTAAACAATCAATTGGTAAGAACAATTTAAATTAACATTGAATTATAAAAAAATTCAAAATACTTACTTGTTTTGACTTGAAAAAAATGACGAAAAATCCACCGATCTTCTTCTAGCGGTTATCCACCGATCTTTTAGTGTAAAAATTTTTTCGCTCGTATTGTTGTGGAGATTATGTAGGTGAGATAGGGAGAATGAGAAGAGTGCAAGAAATAATTCGGGGAAGAGGGATTTTATAGACAGAAAAGTGAGGGAGGAAGAGAAGAAAGAATACGGGTGGGGAGGGGGGGGCAAGCCATCTTGTGCCATGTGTCGGGGGGGGGGGGCAAGCCATCTTGTGCCATGTGTCGAGGGGGGGGGCAAGGGGAGGGAGGAGGTCACGGGTGGGAGGGGGAAGAGGGGTGGGGTCCTGGGGGGGGGGAATCTGCCGAAGGGGGGGTGGGGGCCAAGGGAGAGAGAAGGACACGGGGGGGGGGGGGAAGAGAGGTGGGGGCCACGCGGGGGGGGGGGGGGGGTTACTGCCGAATGAAAATTCGGGTGAGGAGCGATTGGGTAGCGATTGGCCTTGGGCCAATCGCAAGACTATCATGCGATTGGCCCAAAGCCAATCGCATGATAGTCTTGCGATTGGCTTTGCGCCAATCGCATGATAGTCTTGCGATTGGCCCAAGGCCAATCGCATGTATGTCTTGCGATTGGCTTCGGGTCAATCGCATGATTGTCTTGCGATTGGCCCAAAGCCAATCGCAGCCCCACTGTGGCCCCCTTTTGGCCCAACTCTGTGCGAAATTTTTTTTTTTGTTGCAATCGCTACTAATACTAGCGATTCGGTGGGAAAAAAAAAATTCCCACCGGTCGATGGGGATCGATCCCCATATATATATATATATATATATATATATATATATAGGGAGCTGATCCGTTGAGAGCGCTAGCAAACTGGGTTAAGTTGCTAGCGCGATCTGGCCGTCCACGTGCGATCTGTGGATGGTCCAGATCTTTTTTTTGCACTTTTTTTAAGTTCGTCTGCTACATAATGTAGCGGACGATTTTTTTGACCAAAATACCCTCAAACTTAAAACAGCCCATCCGCTACATTATGTAGCGGATAGTTTTCTGACATTTTTTTTCTCTCTCTTCCCTTTCTCTCATTAATGCTCTGACTTTTTGGTCTGTCCTTTCTCTCATCCGCTACATTATGTAGTGGATGGGTTTTCTTACATTCTCTCTCTCTCTCTCATTTTAATCCTCTGACTTCTTTTCCCCTCTCTCTCTCTCTTTCTCTCTCTCATTCCTTTCACATGTCATAAACCCATAGACACCATCTCCTTGCACCCTTCAACCTTTCAGTGTTTTCTTCCATCGAACTCTGCTGAGAATTTTCTGTACGTTCGTGTGTCCAGGCATGCGTGTAGATGCTAAGTATAGGTGTTTGTGTGTATACGGGTGTGGGAAGTTGGGTGCAAATGGGTTTCATTTCTGCAAATATGCCATGTTTTATTTTATGTCCCCATCACCCACAACCACCATAACTTTGCAAATGGATATGCCATGTTTTATTTTATGTCCGCTACATAATGTAGCAGACATAATATAAAACATGGCATATCTGCAAATGGGTTTCATTTCACTTTCATTTCAGGCCGAGAGAAACACTTTCATTTCACTTTCAAATGGGTTTCTCTCTCTTTTGTATTCTGATGAACACAATGGACACATTAATTCTTTGCCAAGCTCATGGCTGAAAAGAGAAACGGCCGCTGAAAGGAAAAAGGAGGGAATAGGTTCATTCCATTTTCTTTCTCTTTTCCTGAACCTTGTTGTTGGGTACTCGCAGATGTACGCCCAAGAAGGACACTCTCCACCACTTTCCTGCTTTTCTTTGATGATGATGAATACCTGTGGAATAAAAGGAAGAGACCCCCGTGGAATTAATAGGAAACTGGTGAGAGCCTCCACCAATACCATAGTCCATAGAGATGACCGTACAGAAAATTGAAGAACATGTAGTTCAGATAGAGGAGAGAGAGAGAGAGAGAGAAAGCTGAAGAAGATAATGGGTTTTTTTTTTCTAAAGAGAGAGAAAATGAGAATGGATGTGGGGGTTGACTCTCTCTTTTCTGAAATATCGTCCGCTACATAATGTAGCTGACAATATTTTAGAAAATATAATATCTTGACTTGGAGAATGAAGGGTATATTCGTAAAAAATATCGTCCGCTACATTATGTAGCGGATGAACTTAAAAAAAGTGTAAAAAAAAGATCTGGACCGTCCACAGATCGCGCGTGGACGGCCAGATCGCGCTAGCAACTTAACCCAATTTGCTAGCGCTCTCAACGGATCAGCTCCCATATATATATATATATATATAGCCATAGGTGCGTGGAAACATAGGACCTTAATATGTTCCACTTTGTCTCCAGTATCTTGTTTAGTATAATTATCGGTGGTTAACACGATCTCTTTTGGTAGGGACCCGGGCTCTACATTTTGCAAACACCATTATTGTCTTCGCTTAAGTGGGCTTTTTCTCTGTTTCCGCCAACAATGTTCTCCAAAAGAAATTACCCACCCTTAACCAAATGTGGCATGTGTTACGAAATTACTCTAGATAAATATGTATAGAACATGATAACTAAATAAGAAAACACAAGAAATATGAGAGAACTCAAATCCACTTTGCACAAGTCAGATTTACAACGCTCCCTCACGTGTATCTCTCAACTGTTTTCCTACTCAAAGAAGGACTCTTCTTTCTTTGCCTACCCAAAAAAAGACTATCCCCTCTTTCCTACTCAGAGAAGGACTCTTCTATCTTGGCCTACTCAAAGAAGGATTCTCCTTTCTTGCCCTTAAACACAATACAAGGCACCTTACTTATACTTGGAGAAAACAGTGATCTTCTCTCTCCAAGCAATGTGGGACAAGATGTCTTATATACTAAGGGCCAAGTTGCAACCTTCTTTGAGTAACCGATGTGGGACATAAATACAAGACATATATCAACAATATCCACCTTGGCTTGTATTAACAAACCACTCCATGAGAAAAGTGTAATATGCCTTCAGTACCTTCTTCAGGTACTCCACCTTGCATCCCCTTTAAAGGTAGGGATACACTCCACCTTGAACTCAACAAGAAAGAAGATGAATCAAGCTCAAGCAATGCTTGAACTTCTCTGTCGTGACTGTCTTCGTGAGCATATCGATCAGCAGCGTTGTCATTAGTGTGAACCTTGTGCATGTCAATTTGTTTAGAATTAATCCATTCTCGGACCCTATGATAACGTACATCAATATGCTTGGTCCTTGCATGGAAAACTTAATTCTTTGCCAAATCCAATGCACTCTGAGTAACCATGAGTTACCATGAATGTGTCGAATCGCTTATACCATTGCCGAGGAGACTGCTTCAAACCATAGAAGGACTTTTTCAGCTTGCACACATAGTCCTTCTTCCCAGGTTCAATAAATCCCTAGGGTTGCTCCATGTAGATCCTCTCCTCCAAATCACCATGAAGGAAAGCTGTTTTCACATCAAGCTGCTCCAACTCCATATTCTGCGCTGCTACAATGGACAATATCAATCTGATAGAAGTGTGCTTTACCACTGGTGAAAAGATCTCACTATAATCAATTCCCTCCTTTTGAGAATACCCTTTTGCAACCAGTCTTGCCTTGTACTTCTGATCTTCTTTTTTCCTGTAAATCCACTTGCATCCAATAGCCTTCACACCCTTTGGAAGTTTAAGTAATTCCCAAGTCTGATTCTTCCGCAGAGATTCCATCTCCTCATGCATTGCTGTCAACCACAAGTTACCATCCTCTGCCTTGACAGCCTTGTTGTAACTGGTAGAATCTCCACTTCCAACGATTAGTGCAAATGAGACCAAGTTCTCAAAACCATACTTCTGAATTGGTTTCTTGGTACGTGGTTCTCTATCTCTGACTAGATTCTAAGAATCACTAGGATGCTCCTCTGGATCCTCTAAAGACTGCTCATATGTAGATCCATCTGTAGACTCATCAGTTGATTTTTTCCTCTGCTCATGCAACTCTATCTCCACTGTGTGACCCTGCCTCTCGCCAGAAGTTGCATTCGTATTCAACATCTGTGCTTTATTGAATACCACATCTCTACTGATCACCCTTTTCTTGGCCACTGGATCCCATAACCTGTATCCGTTTACTCCTTCCTCATACCCAAGGAATATACATTATTTTTCTTTAGGATCAAGTTTGGATCGTTCTTCATTCTGAAGGTGAACATACGCAGGACAACCAAAAAGTTTCATTGTAGAAAAATTAAATTGTTTACCGGACCATACCTCCTCGGGAACTTGGTGATTAATGGCAGATGATGGAGAACGGTTGATCAAATAACAAGCTGTGTTAACAGCTTCAGCCCAGAAACTCTTAGGCAAATCTGCATTCAACCTCATGCATCTAGCTCGCTCTAGCAAGGTTCTGTTCATCCTTTCGGTAACCCCATTCTGCTCTGGAGTCCTCTTCATTGAAAAGTGTCTGATGATACCCTTATCCTTGCAGAACTGCAGAAACTCCTCATCCTTGTATTCCATGCCATTATCTGATCTGAAGTACTTAAGCTTCTTACCCGTCTGATTTTCAACTCTAGCCTTCCACTGCTTAAACACGTTGAAAACTTCAGACTTGTGCTTCATAAAGTACACCCATACCTTTCTTGAAAAATCATCTATAAACGTAACAAAGTAACGAGCTCCCCCATTTGAGATATGCCCGATTGGTCCCCAAACATCCGAATGCACGTAGTCCAAAACTCCTTTACTAGTATGAGAAGCAGCATTGAAACTAACTCGTTTCTGCTTCCCAAACACACAAAATTTGCAGAAGTCCAGCTTGCATGATTTCACTCCCTGAAACAACTTGCGTTTGTGAAGTTCCAGCATACCTCCCTCGCTCAAGTGTCCAAGCCGTTTATGTCATAACTCAGAGTTATCATTGCTAGAACCTGCATGAGTTGATATTGAAGCTCCACCTATAACTGTCTTCCCCATCAGTTTATACATATTTCCAATTTTCTGACCTTTCATTATCACCATGGCACCTTTGCTAACTTTCATGACTCCATCCTTTATAGACATACTGCAATCTATAGAATCGAGTGTGCCCAAGGAAATCAAATTCTTCTTTAAGTCAAGTATGTACCTTACATCACCTAGGGTTCTCATAATCCCATCAAACATTTTAATTTTAATGGTACCTATCCCCATGACTTCACAAACAGCGTCATTACCCATTAACACAGTATCACCGTTACATGGAGTAAGACAATCAAACCATTCCTTATGTGGACACATATGAAATGAACATGCAGAGTCAAGAAACCATGCCGTAGAAAAACTGTTGTCTCTAACTGATAAGAGATTACCTTCTTGCTGCTCAACCGAGGAAACCAAGTAGAGATCACCATCGCTGCTTTTGTCATCTTCTTCAGCAACATTAGCATTGTTCACATGTTTTTTTCCGTTCTTCTTGTCCTTCCTTTCTGGACACTTCCTTGCGATATGACCAATCTCTTTACAATACCAGCATTCAATACTGGACTTATTCTGCTTTCCACGAGACTTAGACCTGTCTTTTCCATGTCCTGAATTTCTGCTTCTAAACCGACCTCTGCCTCTTTCATGACCATTCTTATTTTCAGACCTTACCACCAGACCGTCGCCTTGATTGCTTGAACTCGTCCTATTAACTCTGCTTAAGTCCTTAAGAGCCGACATAACATCATCAACAAGCAATGTCTCCTTCCCAATAAGCAATGTAGTCTTCAAGGTCTCATATGATTTTGGAAGCGAAGATAACAACAAGATCGCCTGATCTTCCTCCTCGAGTTTAACATCTATACTTGACAATTGGGACACCAACCGATTAAATTCTGATATATGTTCACCCAGATCTGAACCTTCATCCATCCGTAACTGGTACAGATCTTTCTTCAGATTTAACCGATTCGACAAAGATTTTGACATATATATCTTCTCCAATTTCTGCCACAGAGTTGTTGGAGAAGTCTTTGTCAAAATCTGATACTTAACCTTCGGGGCTAGATTCAACCGTATCGTAGATACAGCCTTAGCCTGTAATTCCTCCCAATCGTCCTGATCCATTGACTCAGGCTTATTCCCCAGCAAAGGCTTGAGCAATCCTTGTTGCACAAGGATATCATTCACCGTGCTCTGCCATATGCCAAAATTCGTCTTTCCATCGAATTATTCACAGGCATACTTCATGGTCGTGTTGTTCGACATATTTATCCTCTCAAATCGATTTCAATTTTGCCCAAAAAATAAACCTGGAAGCTCTTGATACCACTTGTTACGAAATCGCTCTAGATAAATATGTATAAAACATGATAACCAAATAAGAAAACACAAGAAATATGAGAGAACTCAAATTCACTTTGCACAAGTCAGAATTACAACGCTCCCTCACATGTATCTCTCAACTGTTTTCCTACTCAAAGAAGGACTCTTCTTTCTTTGCCTACCCAAAGAAAGACTATCCTCTCTTTCCTACTCAGAGAATGACTCTTCTATCTTGGCCTACTCAAAGAAGGATTCTCCTCTCTTGCCCTTAAACACAATACAAGACACCTTACTTATACTTGGAAAAAACAGTGATCTTCTCTCTCCAAGCAATGTGGGACAAGATGTCTTATATA